>JANBXA010000103.1:10092500-10692500 GCA_030556225.1 Cricetiscus sungorus
GGAACTCATATTGGTGGCAAATTCTTCTGTAAGTTTCACTATATTCTTCTCACTGAGAGGACACTTTGTTTTTTCTTGTTGAACACTGTCCTAACATTTTACTTTTTATTTGCTTTTATTGCCTTGTATCAAGCAATTTCAAGTTCACTTAACATGCTTGTCATCATTAGACTCCGTGTATACTGAAATGCTTTTTGCTTTTCTTCCAGTTTTTATTTTTATTTATTCCTATATTCATTTTTTTTCATTTGTTAATTTGTTAGTCATTGGTCATTAATTGGTAATGACTTGGCAATTCTTTGATGCTGTTTTTTCTTCAGATGCTATCATGGAATGTGTGCATTCAGAGAGTGTGTTTCAGTAAGGGAAGGCAGATGATAGGTGATTATTCAGAAAATAAATAACTAATAGGAATTGTGAGAGAAATAAATAAGATGATGGTAAAGGCCGAGGGTAAGAAAAGATTTCCTGTATGACTTTCTTTTATTCCTAGCTATGTTGTCAGGTTTGGATATGCCACTTCCTGAGGTATCTTTTCACAACCTCTATTCAGCCCAGTAAAGAGCAAACCTAGAATGGTAGCAATGGACAGTATTGGGATGATGTGTTCCTTATGGAGGACTAGGCTTGACCTATCTGAGAATTTTGCCTTTCATTTAAAAGCAATTCATAGCAATAATTGATGGCACCGGAGAGATGGCTCAACAGGTAACAGTGCATGTGGTTTTTTCAGAGGACTGGAGTTCAATTCCTTACACCCACAACCACCAGTAACTCCAGCTCCAGGATTATCAGATGTCTCTGGTCTCCTTGGGCATCTGTACCCACCCATCTATTCTCTCACACAGACACACAGACATACATAGAGTTAAAAGTTAATTAATAAAATAGTTAATCTTTAAAAGTAAACAATTCACTTTGACACATTCTTACTGCTCTCTACTTGGTCAATTGCTCTCTCTAAATTTATAACCTTGCACATTTGTAACCCTGCAAGCTCTCAGTTGTTGAGGATTTCCCCCAAACTGCTGCCAAGACGTAAGGCAGATGAATAAAACTGAGGTTTTTAATTTTTGTTCAAGGATATTTGAGATAAACTGCAACTTTTGAGTTATGAATGTAAACTACAGCACTGATCTGGGAGCATTATCTTATTACAGACTCACAGGCAAATTGAACTGTCAGCCAGCAAACAAAGAAACTTAGAGCAGGGTGTTTAACACACCTCTAAGTGAATCTAATCCTTGTGTGTGTTTGAAGGTTGCCTACAAGCAGAAGCATGATGCTGAGAAAGGGCTCTCAGGTTATGCCCACATGAAGGAACCTCCGGAGGTGAGACATGCCATGGAGGTCAACAAACGCCAGAGTAATGTAAGTAAGCTCATTCTTCACAATTTTCTGGGGAAAGAATGGATTATTAGGATTATTAGGACTATTTAGGATTATTAGGATTATTATTAGGATTATTTTGTTGAGATTAAAATATTATGGTATTCTAGTCACAGGGACGTTAACATTTTTTAATTTGAATTATTCTGATGACTGTCATTAAAGACTTTGTTAGATACCTTTAAATTGTTAGACATTTCAGACATGGGAAATTTTGCTTTGAACAAGACTCGTGTAGATCCTGTGACCAGTTTGGTTATCAGCCTTTACTGAGCTCCTTTTACCTTGTGTGGAAGTTCATGGTCTCTACTCCAGAATGGAGAGGCCCCAGAGGAGTCACAAACTCTAGTTTTAGTGTTTGCTTCATTTTAGAAGGCTTGTGGGGTTCAAATTATTGAATGTAAGACAGGAAAAGATACGGACTAGGAAAGCAGGTTCCTAGTGGCTTAGGAGCAGGAGCCAAGAGGGAAGACACTACTTAAAGACAGCACATTCCTTCTTTGCTTTGAAGTTACCTAGTCCTTCAAGGCTTCCATGCATTTTATTGATTGCCACTGTCACTGCAGCCTGGAAACATAATTTCTCTCGAATTATAGAAGAATTGTGACTTTCCTGGGCCCCCAAAAATGTATGAACTATTGATTAGGTTCTTGGTGTGTTAGTGTCCGTACTGATGCATCCTGATCTAGGTGGGAAAAGAAGTCCCCTCCCCCTTCTTAGAAGCATTCCTTTTTCATCATCTCTTACAGAATCTACCCTATCATGCGGTGCTCTTTGTAAGATCTGGATAAAACCAGAAAGTTTCATTTCAAAATAAACAGCTTATTCTGGTGACCGCCTTCCGGGCCTATTCTTACAGAGTACCTGCTCTTTAGTTGTCATCTCATCACCATGACTAAATAGTTGGCCGAAGCAACCTTTGGGAGGAAAGAGTTATTCATTTGGTTCATGGTTTTAGAGAACTTGCAGTCCCGTGTTGAAAAGGAACTCATGGATCTAGAGTGGCTGCATCCATGGTGGCAGGAATGTAAGTTGCAAGTATTTGCATGCTCTCACACTAGAAAGCAGAGAGATCCAAACTGGATCCAGGGAAAGACATAGCATTCAAAATTCCACCCAAACCCTTCTACTTCTGATGGTCAAGGCCTGTTTTCTGAAAGTTCCATAGCCCTCAAAGGCATGACCCAGACTTGTCACCAAGCATCCAAAACAGAGTCTGCAGGAGACACTTTAGGCTCAAACACTATATCAGTTGCTTTGCACGGTGTGTCTGGTTACTTGACATTAATTTGCAGCCGGTAAGTGTTTAAGTGAAAATCGGAGTGAAGCTTGACATTATGACCCAAACATAAGCTACTCACCAATGCCAGAGTGTTCCCATGGACACCTTGGTGCTGGTGGGAGCTGAAAAAGCTATGGGTCTGCAATTGTCCACATGGCTAGTATTTAAGGGAAAGGTTTGCAAGTGTTGTTTGCTTATAGAGGGACTATAATATTCATAACTACTACTTGCACAGCTCAGCCACATATCAGGCACTGTGCCAAGACTGGTCATTTCCAGTTCTTAAAAGTACACTGTGTTGAGCCGCATTTTGTACACAAATGAAATCAGACCAAAGGAATCAGACTCCCAATTCTATTTTTCAGGGTCATCGCGCCTCCCTCTGAATGGCCATTGGCAATTAGTCAAGCCTTTAAATGAGAACTAAAAGGGCGGGGGCAATAAAAGTTATTATCTGAATTCAGGTGCTCTGCAGGAAAAAAAATAATTCACATCTTGGGGTTTTCTCTGTTTGAAGTGAAGAAGCCTTGAATTCAAATGCAAGCCTGGTGGTTAGTGGGTGGCCAGGTGGTCTGCAGTGGAGGCTAGTGTTCCCTGGAGTTCTAGAAGCCCTGCCTAACTCTGTTGTTCCCTGAAATTCCCTGAAGTTCCTTATGATAAGACCCAGGCTTATTATTTTAATTTTAGTTATTTAAGTCTTTTCCTTTAAAAGGTCTGTGATTGAGGGATGGGGGAGGGGGACTGGAGCAGAAAGCCTCTTTCTCCTCCATTCAGTACTGTGTACTTTCGGGAAAAGCATGTGTTCACTTACATTCCTCTGCCGACTTAGCTCAACCTTTACATGCAAAGTTTGTACATATAATAGGATTTAGAAACTGTTTAAGACTATTTACTCGGATCTAAAGTGAAAATGATGTTTGTATTCTACCTTAAGGTAGTTGATATTCTCCCCAAGCCAAGCATCACAGAACAATACACTTGCTGTCCTGACAACATGAAATCTAACACAGGCCTTGCAGGGAGAGCCAGGACATGCACTTCCTGCTTCAGAACTATAAAACACAAAGCACTGTCTCCCAGGAGCTGCCTGAAGAACAGGGACACAGAATTTCCTAGTAGAATTACTCTTTTACATTGGGGAATGCCACTTTAGTCTTGGACATAAATGGCTTAATATCAAATAACAATCGGGGGCTAGGAAGATGGTATTGTTGGTGAAGGCTTGTTGTCAAGCTTAAGGACCTGATTTAGATCCCTGGAACCTTCGTGGTGGAAAGGGGGGAAAATGTCTCTGATCTCCACATGTATGCTATGGCATAGACATGGGTATGCACAGGCACACACACACACACACACACACACACACACACAGAGTGAGAGAGACAGAGACAGAGAGAAAGTAATAAAATAAATAAATAAATAAATATCAGATTATTCTATAAACAGTGAAAGTTGTCTTGTTAGCTTTGCACGTACCCACACAAATCCAGCCAGCTTTCTAAGCTCCATCCATTTGTTTGTGTTCTGGAGCTTGCAGAGCTGTTCCTCTTCTGCCCCACATCTTATTAGGATGCTCTTTGGTGGGCTGAAGAGTTTCAGTTTTTCTATTTAAACATATACGAATAAACAATGATTCTGCCGGGTCAGCTAGATTCTCACCTTCAAGTAACCCGGAGCCCTAAGGTGAACAGTATTCAGGGTAGCAGAGGTAGTGGTAGGCTCTTGTATAACTGAAAATTTTAGCTGAGTGATCACAGAAGACAAAAAGCAAAAGCAGCCCTCCTCATGAAGGTCTCTACTAGAGCACACATTACAGAAGGAATTTGGCATTAGATAATGATGAAACTATTTGCTTTGCCAAACAGCGTGGATGACCACGGACAAGTTACTTGTCTAAAGAGCACAGCCTTCACATCTCTCAAATGGGGGCAGCAGCGGTAGCTACTTTCAAGGGTTAACTCAAGTTTTAAATGAGATGGTATCTGTGAAGAGCTCCATAGAGGGTCTCCTTCCTTCATGGAACAGTAGGCCTATCTGGCCCTCCTCCAGCTCTGGGAGGTGATTTGAGAATTTTAGGTGATATGATAGTTAACGCAAACCAATAAAGAGAAGTTCAATTGTTTAAAGAGTCAAATCATTAGGAAATAAATATGAGGAGTGTATTAGGTCAGAAAGGCAAATCAAAAAGGTCTCCAAACCTCTCTCTTATTGATATAAACCTCTCTCTTATTGATACTATCATCAAAAAATGATTCAAACCAGCCGATCTAAATCCTTTCATATTTGAGGGGATGTGCTTTCATATTTGAAGGGATGTGCCCCTGGCACATTTTTCTAATATAATTAGAGAAACTGGAGGTATTTTTCTCCTGTGACTTCCTACCAAAAGATAGGCTTGTAATGAAAACCTTGGTTCCAATTATATCTCATCAATGTTCCACAAACAGGAACAGGACAGTCTTTCTGGTCAAGTGGATCTCAAGTAGCTGGGTTTAGTTTTCCAGGTTTGGAGGTTCGTGGTAGGACTGGAATAGTTAGCTTTCTTAAGTTTGTATTGCTAACCAGTTCAATGTGAATTAAAACCTGATAAGTGGGAGAAAAGAGACACTTGATTTTTTTCCCCAAGCATGATGTATGTATTGTCCTAAGAGTAACAACAACTTATCAGCAGGTAAGATTTTGTCCCATCAGAAAGTGGAGAAGCTTGCAGATAATTTGGTAAAATGATACTGGGAAAACAATTATGGCTTTCTGAAGTTAACGGTAACAGTGACTTAGGATTTAGCGTTAAAAATAGATATATTAATATTTGACCCATCTCTTAGAAAGAATCATTAGAATTACCCATTCTTTCTCCAGAGGTTGTGGTGGTAAATGAGATCAAATTGTGAATAAGAAAATGTTTATTGGCTACCTAATGACTTATAAAAAAATGATGACAATAGTGATAGATTGGTTTTAGCTATAACTAGTTTATTCCATCTCTTAGAAAATCAGTTATTTTCTCTCTGCTGTATAGCATCAGGCCATAACTTTGCTTTTATTCAAAACATTTATTTATGTTTTTTCATGGAAAATAATGTTTAAATGAGTGAAGAAGGTCTGTCTGGAGGCTGTGGTTTAGCTGATGGCACTTGCCAGTATGTATGAGGTGCTGTATTTAGTGCACAGTGCTTAAAAACAAGTCCCAGTCTATGTGCCAGTGTGATGGAATCCAGGATGGTGCTCTGATAGCAGCATTTCCTTTAGAGCAATTACACTCTGAACCCTCTTAACTCTCTGTAGGCTGTACTATTCATTTCTACTTCACCAACCTAGGATGTCTTCTTTCTTGTCCAGTTTCACCTCACTAGTTCTTCATTACAGTAGCAGGGTGACTGGTTCTGGTCCAGTTAGATCTGTCACCTTCAGGTCTGCCTGCTTGGACAGTGCTTGTCCTCTGAAGGAACCATCTGTCTGAGTTTCTCTCTTCTCTCCAAGTGCATCACCATCACCTTCTCTTCAAAGACCATCCACGGAGGTTTTGCTTCTGTTCAGTTTATGAGTTCCCCAACTAAGGAATCTCACACGATTGTTATATAACCCTGAAGAGCTTGCTGTGAATCCCCCGCATCTGTATCTGTCTGTACTTGGAGAGCAAACGTCCATTTTCCTTCTACTTTCAAAATCCCATGAACATTCCCTTTATCAGCCCATTCTAACCCATAACTGAGATAAGAGATGCTGGAGAATGGTTCTGGTTCTAGAAGGAAGTGTTGATAGAGTCCAGTTGAGTCAAGACAGACCTCAACAGGGACAGGGTGGGGATTTAAGGAGTGCACATAAACTATTTAGCATAGCATGTGACACACTGAGCATGCTGCATGAATGAAGGAACCCACAAAAGACACAGCCCCTATGCAGCAGAAACAGAAATACTGAAAGCTGAGAATGCCTGGAGGCTAGGAGTCAGCAGAAGTTCATAAAGGTATGAGGCAGGCAGAGCTGAACATAGTGAGACAGGGGCAAGGCCCAGAGCCAGGCTGTTGGTGGAATACAGCTCTTTATTGGAGACCACAAAGCACAACATGACTCTGCAGAAAACCATGAATGGATGCTTCTAGAGTAAGTGACAGGACTCCATCTCAATGTACCTCAAGTAAAAATGGCAAGTTTATTGGTTTATATACAGCCATGCATTGATATCCACTGGAGTGTGGGCTCAGGAGTTTTGTACATACAAAAAAAGAAAACAACAACAACAAAAACAGACAAAACAAGGATTCAATGGTGCTCAGGTATTTTTATGTAAAATAGAATATTATTTGCAATATGAGCTTTGTATTTCTGCTGCTATACTTTAAGCCACCTCTAAATTATTCACAATACTTAATATAGTGTTTAAATGCTAGGTTAATGGTGGTTGTATTGTTCAGGGGATATTGACACAATTTTCTTTCACAAATATTCTTAATCCACAACTGAGTCCAAGATGCAGAATGGGTAGTTACAAATGAAATTGGAGGCCCGGCTGTAAATAGAAAGCTTAAGCTTCCTTCAGGCAAGCTGGACGAAGACCCCAAAATGCTCTCACAAGAAGCCTTTTCCTGCTCCTTAGCTTGGTTCTGTTCAGTTCTATCTAGTGTTGGTTCCAACTGATGGTGTCTGTGAGGACTTAAGCAGTCAACTGCTGTCTCTAACTTAAGCCATGTTTATAGTAGCTGACCCCAGAGCAAAGAAGGCTGACACTTTATCCCTCTTCTTCGGGTTCTGTGGGTGACTCTAGTCCTGGTTGGGCCCTAATCATGATATCTAAATCCGTATGTTACTTGATTCTGCTACATTAGTGAATTAGTGAAGGTTCTGCTACATTAGTGAATACTACTTACCACACTGAAAGATTAGGAAGCATTTCCCAAGTGACAAATGCTAGGGGGCTGGGGCCATGAGGCAGTCCATAAAGCACTTAGCTCCCAATGATGAAGTCTAGAATGTGGACATCCAGAACCCATATACAAAGCCAGCACAATGGCACACACTTTTAATTATAGTAATAGCAAGATTCAAGGTGGAAACAGACAGCCCCAGGCACTCGTAGGTAAGTAAGTCGTGCCTGTGCGGAGCAGTTTCATGCCTAGAGTAAAAAGTAGAAGATTCTAGAGTAAAAGGTAGAAGATTCCTGAGGCCTAGCACCTGAGGTTGTTCTTTGACCTTGACATTGACATTCACTTGTACACACACACACACACACACACACACACAAGAAGACAAGTAATCCACCCAGGAGGTCATCCTGCCACCCCGCACACTGTCAGTCAGCCACGCTAACAGAGGGTGTGACTGACAGCTTGCTACCTGATTGTCCTGGATGGCAGCCTCCTTTTCCTGTGGCATTTCTCCATCAGTGGGTGCCATGGAACCCAGCAATGGAGAACTGGTCCCTGCACTCTTCTCCCTCTTAGCTCTGTGGTGTCCTCCTGTTTGAATGTGCAGCTCATGTCATTCTTAATATTTGTTTTGAGTCGCATATGCTGGCCTCTAATTTGCAATTTACATGGATGATGGGGCCCTATTCAAAATCCTGCTCCTGCCGCCTTTGTACCGTTCACCTCTCTCCACGCAGTCATTAGGCGGAACAGCATATAATTAGGTAACCCATGTAAAGCTGAGGTTTCTGAAAGGTTGTGGTTCTTTTCAAAAAGTGTGGGTTTCTGTCTTTCCCCCCATTCTTCTCTAGACAAAAAGCCATCCCCCCCTGGGGGGGGGCTTTCATGTGAACGTGATAACTTAGAAACAGTCGTGGAGGTGGGTAATAATTTTGGTTTGTTTTCACCTGAGAACTGTTTTTTGTTTACCCAGCTTGTGTTTAACTCAGTACAGACTGGAACTGAGGTGCTGTCATTTGCAGATGAGTACATTGGTTTTTTGTAGCCAGTGAAATCACCCTGTTTAAGGAATCCTGAACATTTAAAATCCACCCCATAAAATAACTCAGTGTTCAGTGAATTTTTATGTTTCTTTTACTACTTGTATGCATAAAACCTACCTAAAATTACTGATTATGGAAAAGCTTAGGAGACTCTAGGTGTTAGAGAAAACAGATGTTCACGATGAAATCATACTAATTGTGTTTAAGCTGTGTTCACCTGTCAGACAGGTTCATGGTTATAAATGTAATTTTTTTAAAAAAAAATAGTCTTGGTATTAAGGCAAATACAAGCTCATGAAAGATAAAGCAGATGCCTCGCATTTCACTGAAACAAAGTCACATAGTGCACTGGAAACCCTTTGAAGTGGTAATGTCCGATTGTTTTTACTCTTGATTATTGCCATTGAAAAAAGTAGGAAGTACAGCAGTTACATTTTTAAGCTCTGAAGAGTGGAAAGAAAATAACAAGTAGGTCAATTCTACCATTACTGGGTCACAGTGGATCAGTTAGTAATCTATTGGAATCAGATACTTAGGCTACACTTGCCTACATTCTGCTAGTGGATCTCAGAGCTGTAAAATTTTTAATGAGTAGTGATTGCAGAAAGTTTGCTGCCAATATTAGGAATATGTTGTTCCCTTTGTATAGGTGACCCAGTGGTTCCTATGTCTGTATTATACTTCTTTATGTTCCGACAAAAACAAAAATAGTTTAAAAAATGGCCATAAACTTTGTACTATAACTTTAGCAGAATACATTCTAATAGATAAGTCAGCCTACCTCTGGTAACACTGCCAGACAGAACTGTGTCTAACTGCTAGGACTGTAGACTGTGACACATTTCATGACACAGAGAAGCAGGTGAGGAGATGCTGGCCATCAAGCACTGTTGTAGCTCTGTTCTAGTCTTTGCACTCATCTGTCAGTGAGATGGATGGGACCAAGGATGGTGTGTGTATGTGAGACTGCAAGCATACACACTTAGGCACAAAACGTTTTCATAGAGTGCTACATATATTAAAATCATCCAGAGTGGTTTATGCCTTATTTTTGCTCCTCTATTTCATAGTATAAGTCTATTTTAGATATATTAATGAGACATGGGATAGTATAAAGAGTTATTGAATCAGTGGAATTATACTATCTGAACAAAAGTCACAAAAAAGTAATTTAAGGTCAGTGTATTCTTAAAGCTACCATGGCAAGGAGAAATAATTCTATAGGAGTGCAGATAGCTAAATGAAATGACTAAATGACTAACTTACTCTTTTCTCCACTCAAAACTGTCTCTTTGATCAGATTTCTTATAGAAAAGATGCGCAGGACACCCACACGTATACAGCGGAGTTTGACAGACCAGACATCAAGAAGGCAACCCAGATCTCCAAGATCATAAGCAATGTAATTTATCTCTCTAAATCTTATACTGATGTGACTTCTTTTTTATTTTGGAGGGAGACAGAGCCCGGCATTGGTAGTTGGATGGCTAATTCAATTAACATAATCAATTCATTTGAATTAATGACACCTCAATTTCATCCTGAATTATCCATTTGATTATGTAAATTTTGGGGTTTTGCATGAATTGCCCATGTTCAGCTAAAGTGTATTGAGTATTAGCATATTTTTAGAGGAATGCACACTACTGGGTGTATGATGGCATTCAGATGTCTCAGCTTGGAAACCAGACTTGTCAGTCTTCTGATCCCGTGTAATCTCTCACCTTCCTCCCATCCAGGGAGCTCAGCCTGGCCTCTTCCCATCTGTTGCTGGTGACTTGCCGATTCTCTTCTACCAGCACTTCTGACATTTCCCGCATGCCATGGCGGTGTCTTATCTCCTCTGGGTTATTCTTCCAAGTTGATGCCATTTTACTTGAGTGCACCAAACATCCTGGTTAAAGTTAGCTTTTGGAATAGCATAGCCCACGCCCCTTAAAAATCGATAAAGGAACTAACTCAACTGCTAGTACCTGTTTCCATGGACAAAACAATAAATGCTATCTGTGTAAAGAAGGCAGAGTCTCAATTATCCAGAAAAGCCCCTAATATATTTTAGAAATAAGTATAAAGATGATGATGACTGGCTACTTAGATTAAAATAAGTAATTGCTTTACTGCTAAAAGTTGAATACACTTAAGTAGCTATAAAATAAATTTCTACATTAGCAGACACTATTTTAGTATTTGGTATGCTGTATGAAGTATTTTTAATGGCCTAAGGAACTATTATATTTTATTTTGACTAATGTTAGTGCTGTGTAAAGTAGGTATATTAAAGTTTCCTCATTATTCACTTTAGGCAGAATACAAGAAAGGGCAAGGCACAGTGAATAAAGAGCCTTCTGTAATTGGAAGACCAGATTTCGAACATGCGGTGGAAGCCTCTAAACTTTCTAGTCAGGTAAGACTTTAGCATGATGATCCTTCAATGGCTTTATTCAGAGGTTTTGTTTCAAGGAGCATGGAAAATATTTCAGATAGATAGTATCTTTAATTGTAAGAATAAACGGAGGTAATGTTTCTGAAGCTGATTCAGCTAGGATTGCAATAATTACAAGTTTCAGCAAAGAGGGAAAAAGTTTAATTCTCAGAACAAAGCCAAGTTTTCTTTCCTCTGGGCTCACATCCGGACCTTTTTCAATGAGTTCGGCCACATTGTATTTGCACATAGTGAGAGCCAGTATCAAAGTCATATTTTTGTGCACATATACACAAAATAGATACACATACAATTTAACTTAATTATAAAATATTTTTTTTCAATTCAAAAACATTTTCCTTAATTAGAAAATAAAACAGGCAAAATATAATACAGAAGTCCTTGAAATCTGGTTTCAGAACCTAAGACCCAAAGAGTCCACAAACCTTGAAAGTAACATGTTGAGAGTTTAGCAGGTTAAAATTTCAAATTTCCCCAGAATTATCATATAAATATCATTCAATTCAACTAGAATCCAAAACGACTATTAAGAATATGGTTGAAATAAATTTAAAGTTTCTGTGGACAGAAGTTGCCTGAAAGAGCCCTTACCAGTATAAGGATGGAGCTCAGTGAAGGAGAAAACCATTTAAATAAATCAGTATGGGATTATATATATATATCTCAAGAGGTAAGAAACTCAATGGGATAGAATAACATTCCCAAAATAGATTCCAGTAGTTTAAGAATTTAGTGTATGGCAAAAACATTAACTCAAGTCTGTGGGGGAAGTTAGTCCAGTTAAATAATTGTGCTAATGTCACTGGCCACCCATTGTGGTGAAAGAAAATTGGACCTGCATCTATAACCCTATACACAAATGAAACCCAGGTAGATTAACAATGTGAGTGCAAGCCAAGTGCGATGCTGCATTCCTGTAAGCCCAGCACTCAAGAGGCTGACGAAGAAAGTCTGAGGTCAGCTTACACTACAGAATGAGACCCCATTTCAAAGCAAAGCAAAGCAGAGTCAAACCAATGCCAGTGAACAAAGCAAAAGATAGGAGTGTAATAACTAAAATATTAAAAGGTAAGTAAGTAAATAAACAAGGAAGTTTATTCAGGGGGAAAGTGACAGAGTCAACAATAATGTTAACAAACTTTTTTAAAAGAATTGTATGGTTTTTAATTTGTGGAAAAATCCTTTTCTTATACTTCAAGATGGAGGAATATAAATATATAAGAGTCTAAAATATGACTGAAGAATAGAAAATAAACCTTAAGTCCCTAAAGAAGCCCCTGAAGGTCAGAAAGTATTATCAGCTGACCTGGGCCTGGAGTCATAGGTGGTGGTGATCTACCATGTGGGCATGAGGAATCAAAGCTGTGTTCCCTTCAGGAGCAACCAGTGCTCTCATTTGGGGAGCTGTCTTTCCAGCACCCTCTTAAAGTTCTTTAAGGTGGAAACAAGAAAAGTCTAAGAGCTCAGCAGAAAGAATGAAAATGAGGTGAGCAGGATTCTACAGAGAAGAAACACAAATGGCCAGTAACTATGTGGAAAGATGCTCAAATTTATTAGGAGAAAAATAAATGTCAACAGAAGAATTGAATGAAATGTCATTTGTGCCCATAAGCATTCTGTCTCTTGCTAGTGTGGGGGAGAAGGACATATCGCTAGAAAGGTTTTGTGGAGGTGGTATTTTTGAGCTAGGCTCAAAGCAAGAGAAATCTGCTCAAATAAAGGATGGAAGGTTACTGAGGACAGCGGTGGGACCTCCGAATCAAGGGGGATCTGTTATTTATAGCCATAAACAGAAAGTTGGGAGGACTTTCATGAGAAAAGGGTCAATGTTATGTTAATTTTGACTATATGGCATTGCTTACAGAGCACAACAGAAATAATGTGTTCCTTTTATATGAAATATTAGCATATGATATTATATTTCATGTATCAATATGCTTTCTCAACTTGACACAAATCTAGACATACCTGGGAAGAGGAAATCTCTACTGAGGAATTGCCTCCATCAGATTAGATTGTGAGCATGTCCTGGGGGAATTTTCCTGATTGCTACTTGGTAGGAGGGCCTAGTCTTCTGTAGGTGACACTATCCCTAGGTAGGTGGGTCTGGGCTGAATAGGATAAACATGAAGCAAGCCAGTCAGCATCATTTCTTCACCCAACATCATCCCTGTTGAAGTTCATGCCCTGAATTCCCTCAGCGATGATGTTACTTGGTAGTTGTAGGATGAAATAAAACCTTTTCTCCCCAAGTTACTTTTGGTCTTGGTGTTTTCCACAGCACCCATTCAATTTACTCTCTTGACCATTTGAAGCCTGATGGTATTAAATGAATTAAATAATGCGCTACGATCACCACCATCCATCCACAGACAGAAATGATATACTGTTATCAGCAGAGTAGTTAAAAGAGAAAGTGACTCCCATATGTGATGCAGTGTGTGTGTGTGTGTGTGTGTGTGTGTGTGTGTGTGTGTGTTTAGTTAGATTAAAAAGAACAAATTATCACAATCTCAACTGGGGTCACTTGGTTAGCTTCCACTTTCAGGTGAGAAACAAGTAATCACAGAAGAATTTGATAGAACAGCTTCTGTAGACATTACTCCAGGCGAATTAAGATGTCAACACTCTACAGGGAAGGTTGGCCTCTGTAAGAGATGAAAATTCCATGGGCCAACAGGGAGTAGTTGCATGAATCACAGAAGTCTCTGTGGCTGTGGTCGAGGAGGGAGGTGAAGAGCAGGGATGTGTGTGAGACGCAGGGATGTAATTGTCCCTTGCATCAATTGTTTTACAGTTTACCAGGCCTTTACTTATGAAACAACTTTGGGGACTGGACCACTTCTGAGGCATAGGAGGTTGAGGATATGCCTGGACAACATTCTTCTGAAAGGCCTAAGAAAGCTATGGAGGCTCTGAGCTTCCCTACTAATGCTTGTCATGAAGACGGGAGAGCTTGGACTATTTGTGTGCATGTGTGTGAGTGCCATAGACCTCGCGTAGAGATTAGAGGGCAAGTTTCATGGTAGGGGTCCCACAGATCAAACTCAGGCCATTATAGCTTAGCAGCCAGCACCCTCCTGAGCCATTTAGTCAGTCCCTTCCTTGACTTCTTGTACCTCTCTTCCTTTGCTGTGGATGGAAATTTCCCATCTGCCACACAGTAAATTGTATGGAAGCAGTCTGGTCTCTTCCAGTGAGTAGAACTTGGCAGTGGAGCAAGAACTCCTTACACGATGGTTTCTTGCTTGCTGAGTGCCCTGGGACATGTTGCTTTGGTTCTGTTTCCCTAAGAGTGATCTGATGACAGCAGGTGCTGCTGCTTAGAGCTGTGAGTGCACTGTTAAAATGGACACCCGGCCCACATATGGCACAACTCCAAAAGATTTTTTTTATGAATACTTGGAGGGTTTTCTCATCTCCCTTTTCTTTTAGATTAACTGACAGGGTGAGAGTAGTAGCACTCACTCCGACTGTGGTCTTAACTTCACTACATCCAGTCCTCCCTCTGAGTCTGTAAAGAAAACTTCAACCTGAATATTTGTTTTTACATTTCAAATTCAGCCCACAAGAGTCCTGCCATTTGACCCTTCTGCCCCACTGTGTTTTAGAACTATATTTTCTCAGTCTCAAATTATGTAGCCACCGAGTGATCATATGCTTAAACAGGTTGCAAGTTTTCTGTACCCATCCCCTTTGCTTTTTTTTTTGGTCTTACAGTCTGTAAGTTCCTGAAAGGGAAAAGACAGAACAGGAGTCCTAGGCTGCCTTGTTTAATGTGTTCTCAGGTGCATCAACATGAAGCCAATGCCATTTCTTATTTTCACCGGTAACTTTGAGGGTCATACACTCACTGACTCCTGAGCCAGCGGCAAAGGCACAAACATAGATGTCATTGTTGGAAAGGGCTTAAGAATTCAGTAAGCAGGGAAATAGGTGAAGTGGGTGTGTGAAAGAAGGCAAAGACAAGGCAGTTGGCTGTTGTGTAGTGGCAAGGCATACATGGTGGGGAGATGACAGCCGACTATGAGTGGGGGAGATGCTCACATTTTGTCTATATGCTGAGCTCCATGAGATTTTCCTCGGGCCAGGCAGCAAAAATATGTACCAAACTATTCTAGTAATTTGACTAACTGCTGTAACCTCATAGATGTAAGTTTTCCTTTTTAAAATTTATTTAAAATTTATTGGTAACTGTGTTTATGTGTTCATATCTGTGTTTGTGCATGGGCATGCATACATGCATGTGATGTAGATGTGAGAGGAGTCCAGAAGTGTTTATTGCCCCAGGAACTAGAGTTTTAGGTGGTTGTAAGCCACGTGACATGGTTGCCAGGAACAAAACTCTGGTTTTTGGCAAGAGTACACTCTTAAATTAAGCCATCTCGCCAGCCACAACTTTCTCTTTTAAAATTGGGAAGATGCATATTATTATGTTGTAGTTGTTTAAAAATTTTAGTGAAATAAAATTTCATGTGCCAAGACAAAAATGCTAGTTTATGTGCATTTCAAATATAAATGGATTATCAAAATCATCAACTTGAAAGTTCTAAGTAAGATTAATATGATACTAAATTTTTATATCTTCTGAACTTAATATTTGGAATTTGTCTACAGGATGAAGGAATTAAATTCTTGGTTTTATTTTATAACACCAGAGAAACAATATACATATAATAATTAGTATTTGTTACAACATTGTATTTTTGTATCAATAAGAATGGGTTTAAAACTTAAAAGATCCAATATGAAAAATTTAGTAATAAGTAGTGTCCCTAAATGTTGTTGGTATTAATTGGCTTGGAGATGCTCCCATTCTGCCTCCCTGGCAAACACATACTCTGCCAATCCTCACGCTGCCAAGCATGAACTTAAATGTCATATCCCAAGTTGCTAATGTGAACGGATCTCTGATCATTTCTGTTAAGTTCTTGATGAGGTTTGTGTTTGTCCTATATGTATATATGTCTGTTTCAAAGATTGACTTGAGTGACTTATCCTATGGCAAGTTCTATAGCCTAGGGCTTTTAGGTTATGCAATAAAATAATTAGGGTGTTAATAAATATGTGGATGTCTATTTAAGGATTTGGGTTCTTAACACTTGATGCAAAGGTAAGATATTATTTTGTAAAGAAAATAAAGGCACACGAGTCTCTGAGTTTAGTCCCAAAACCCAAATAAAAAAGAAAAGAAAATGTAAGAAGGAAATGTAAGAAGGAAGAAGGGAAGGAGGGAGGGAGGGAAGTAGGGAGGGAGGGAAAGAGGGAGGGAGGGAAGGAGGGAGGGAGAGAAGGAGGGAGGGAAGCAACAAAGGAAAAGGAGCACGGGTAGTATTCAGACTTCAAGTCTGATTGTTTCTGTGATGAATTCTACTTTAAATTCTTTACTGTTTTCCTTGTTCACTTGCAGCTCAATTTTAGCAAAGATTGGGAAGAATGGATGGATACATTTAGACTCGTGGCGTGTTGTTTTCTGTGACAATTAAGGTCCATTCCTTAAATTATCCATCATTTTTCCTAGCATTTGTTTTTATGGCTATGCTGATGGCATGCTTTTCTCTCCTTGCTGGCATTAAGGGAGCCTGAGCATAGGTGACATCATGAGGGAGCCACGCACCTGAGAGCTCAAAACTCACAAACTTACAAGTCTTACTTCCTGGTGGCATGCTCTGTCTAGAGGTACTTAGAGAGTTAGTGTAAATTCTGTCCTCATAGCTTAACAGAGGGGGATTCCTAAAGTCTCATTATAGTCAATATTCTTTAGAATTATAGTTAGGGGTTTGATTTTATATAATCAATCATTCTATATATTTATTAGAAAGTGATGGATATCTGAGCTACTATGTGTGACACTCCTAATGTAAATAAAGTAACTTCATTACTTAGTTATAGAATTTCATTTATTTCTAAAACAAATAAATCTGGGTAGACGGAATAGCATTTTATCTTAAAATCCACACTTGTCTCTCCCTTTCTGCAATGATCTTATAACTGGCAGGTATATGCTTTGTTCCATGCTTGGGTAAGCAGTGACAGTCAAGGCATTGCAGGGACCTCTTGGGAGATGTGAGTGTGAATAGGGAAATAGACAGTCAGGTTGTGAACTGTGGATTGAAAATGGAACAGAATG
The DNA here is from genome assembly GCA_030556225.1 of Cricetiscus sungorus. Taxonomy (NCBI): domain Eukaryota; kingdom Metazoa; phylum Chordata; class Mammalia; order Rodentia; family Cricetidae; genus Cricetiscus; species Cricetiscus sungorus. The sequence goes on from JANBXA010000103.1 coordinate 10,109,653, forward strand.
TTGAACATGTCTGTTTAGTTAGTGAGGGAGACAGTTGGAAGGTGAAAGATTTGACCCACATAAGCCATTTGGTTCTCTTTATTCACATATGTGCAAATCATGGAGAAGCTGTGAGGCAAGACCCAGTTGTATGTCAGTCTGTGTTTGATCAATGTATTTTTAAATAATGCAGTTATTTTGTGTTAGTTGATTAATGGTGGAAATTTATGTTTTTGTTTTATGCACATCATTTAGACAACCAAGGTTTAAAATGAAAACATGTCACTTTATTATTATATTTAATATAATTTTCAGAATGACTCGGGCAAGAGGTTGATAATTATTTCCCAGAAATATGTATTTACTTGGAAGAGGAAATGCCAAGTTTAAGAACAGATAAGCTACCATTTTTATTTCTCACGACAACCTACACATCATCTTTGCATTTGTTCTAATCCTGCAGCCAACTCCTAGGCATACAAAAACAGTGAGGAATGTACTGTGGGGGTTGTTAATTGTCACCTTGACAGACTCTAGGATGCCTGGGAGATGGGCCTCTGGGCATGCCTGTTGGAGATTTTCTTCATTATGTTAATTGATATTGGGGATACCCATCAAAATTATGGTTGGGACTGACCTCTGAGCAGAGAGTATAGCATTGTATAAAACGGAAAAATCAAACTAAGGGACCGGCATACATACATTCATCCCGTGCTCTCTGCTGCTGTCCTGTGGGTGATAAACCAGCAGCTGCTTCTAGTGGCTGCCTCCATGGCCTCCTTGCAGTGATGGACTGTAACTTGGAACTGAGACGAAATCCTTTCTTCACCAAGTTGCCTTGGTTGTTGGTGTATTTCCTCACAGTAACAAAGGAGACTCAGACGGGCTCCCTGGGGTGGAAGTCAGAGAGGACCTACTTTCGCACTTGCATAACTGAGACACACAGGTTGGTTGAGGTTATCGAGTGGGGATAATTGAATGGAAACTTGGTGCAGGTCAGCATGGCACAGCCCCACCAGCTGGTTAGAGTTACACAGCCGCTGCTGGAGAGCAATCCCTGCAAAATAACTTAGCAGAAGGATGTGTGACTCAGAAAGGAGAGTATAGGCACGGACCTGGTCCAATTAGAAGGATCTGTAAGTGAATGCCAATTAAACTCACGTAGGAAATTAAACACTTTCTATTTGTGCTGCTGTCTCTGATTTCAAGATGTAAAATAAAATAATTAATATCTTTTTTTTCCATTTTGGAAATGCTGTATCAATTAAAATAAATGTGCCAGGCAGCACGAATATCAGAAAATTTTGTTTAAATAGAACACACAGAAGATACTTCTGTGCTGTATGCTACCAAAGCTTCATGGGCTCCTCTCAGAGACACTGGCAGGCATCCCTGAAGAAGACCACCATTCCAAACAAGCCATGAAAACAGTCATTTTCCAATTCTGTTTAATAGGGACTACTACAAGACAGAGCCTTAAGGGGTGTGGATAAATGTGCTTTATGAGTATAAGAAAACAAACAAACAAATAAATAAATATTTTTAAACCATTGTAAAATTATAGAAACAGTATGAAAGCCCAAAAGTTTATTTTTACTTTTGAAATATGTACATGTTTTTTTAGTAGCATTCATCAAGGGCATGTGAGATTAAGTAGCTAAGGCGTTCTTTATTTATTCAGGGAGAGAACTTGTCCCCACATTCCTGTCTATAATATGTATCCATATAGTTATTTGTCCATGAAGGAATAACTCTGAGGTGATAGCCCTTTTCTGGTTGTCTTATGACTAAAGAAACAAAAAATTTAGGCTGAATATTAAACATACTTTTTCTGCTGGAGAAATTAAAGGAGTTGAGGAGTTAAAGCAAAACAAAACAAAACAAAACAAAACAAAAACCAAAAAAACCCTACAACTATCAGGAAGCAAATATACAATGGTGTAGAAAATCTATTTTCTAAAACTTAGGATTTGAACAATTGAGATATGGATGTTGCAGAGTATAATTTTAAAATGAGTTTTGAACAAATGAAATATGGATACTAACTGTATTATTTATTTGGAATAATTCCCCAAGGAAAATCCATTCAGTTTCTGGTTTCAATGACCCATTTTCGTAGTGTGGCAGAATTTATGGAATGTGTACTCTCAGTTCCAGCTGATCCTGGGTTCCAGGAGTACAGAAATGGGAATCAACATGTTAAAAATTGTATTTTAGATGCATAATTCTCATGAGCAGAGAATTTGATGCTAGTTCATGCCTAATGACATTCATGACCAATATTCAAGTAGCACATTAAATTTTTCTAAATGCCTCATTAAGCTTTATGGAGGGGGAATGAATATCAGGAATTTAAATTTTGTAACTATTCATTTGAAAGGTAGCTTTTATTTGATCTCTTAACAAAAAAAAAAAAGAAAGAAAAGAAAAGAAAAGAAAAGAAAAAAGAAAAAAAAACGAATGTGTTATTTTCCACTGAAATATGTGTCTTAATTCAGTCTATCCCTTTTCTTTTTGATAGGTTAGATATAAAGAAAAATTTGATAATGAAATGAAAGAAAAGAGCCACTGTTATAACCCCCTGGAAAGTGCTTCTTTTAGACAACAGCAGCTCGCTACTGTCCTGGCAAGTGATGTAAGTTGTAATCTACAGAAATTGCTCTCAATATCTTTGAGTCTTGTTTTCCTAGAACTAACTATGTTGTAATTACTGATATTTAATCAAGATCATGTAATTTCCAAGTAATTTGTAGTTGAAAACACTGAAGCATATTTTCCTGAAGCTTTTTTCCCCAGAAAAGTATATTATTATAATTTGCTATTAATGGTTACTGATTACTAATTAGTTAATAAGTAGGAACAGTGGCATGAATAAAATTATTATGTCTGATCAAGGGTAGAAATAGATTATAGAGTTTGCAGGAAAGAGATGTGTGTTATCACAAATTAGTAGGTAGGACAACAATTAAATCATAATTATAGCCACAAAATTGGGTTTATTATAAAGTACTACCTGATACATGAAGGTTTATCCAAAAGAAATTGTCATGAATTGTGCTGCTAAAGGTTTAAAATTTCCTTCACTTTTATTATGTTAGGTGCTTTCTTTGTAGATTTATTTTCATGATCTTAAAATTAAGAAGGATTCATTTGATAAGAAATGATATTTGAAATTCTTAATAGAGGGAGATATTGTATAAAAGCAGAAACATTGACAAACAGATCACTTTGCTATCTGTTAAGATGCGTACAGACCCTTCCCACTCATGAAAGCTGAGTATCATGGAAGCTTGCTCTGCTGAGTCATCAGCTGGGTTCATCTCCTCTTCTTGGGGATGGCTTGACTTTTCTTTCATTAATATTTACAAAGTGCTCATGGGTGATAACCAGTCTTGGTTTGTCTCTGGAAGCTACAATGGGTTAGTTTTGTCTTTCAGAACCATTGGGGATGTCAGAGTCTTTCTTTTTCTGACTAATAAGACTGGCATGTGAGCAGAGATGTAAACGGGGTAGAGATGAGTTAATCATAAAGGAAACTAGAACAGAGCCTTGAATGCTCCAGGCTGAGGGTCAGATTACCTGGATGTGATCTTGTCCAGCCACTTAGAATCCTACTATGCCTTTGATCTTTCTGTGCCTCAGTTTCCTCATCTGTCAAATGGGAATAAAATACTCAATGATTAGGGTGTTTATAAAGATTGCTTCACTATATAAAATATTTTTTCAAGTGTTGGGCATACAGTCCGTGTTTAATATGCTTGATACTAATATTTGATTCTTATTACTAGTATTAGATCCCAAAGCAGTTGGTTTAAAATGAACAAAATAGACTTACAGAATGCAAAGCTGCAAAAGCTTAAAATTACAGTAAAGTAAAACTGAAATAATCCTGTAGCAGTGCGGAAAGAATACAGCAATGAGTCTCCTTATTTTCTAAAAGTAGAGTTTCTACTATAATTACATAAGTGTGTTAACACCACCGTTTTGGAATACATAAACAGTGAAAGAAATTTAAATGTTTTCAAGTCCATAAATAACCATTTTACTCATTCTGTAGTGAGTCAGCACCATCTAGTGGTTGCTAGTAAATCCTACTGTCACTTCTGGAAAAAAAAAAAAAAGGCAATAATGCCAACATTAGCCTGTTTTCTTCTGTTAGATGGTATTTTGTTCCATGTTATTTTTGTAGGTGAAGTACAAGAAAGACGTTCAAACCATGCATGAGCCAGTTTCAGATCTCCCAAATTTGTTGTTTTTAGACCATGCTCTGAAAGCCAGCAAAATGCTCAGTGGAGTAAGTGAGCTATCTGGTGGCCGCTGTAGTGTAGATGTGTGTAGTTCTGGTTCGTCAGTACTCCTGTTTGCTCTCAGGCTTATCTGCTTCATTAGATGTGGCTAGTGCCTCTCCTCTCCAACAACTAACTCACTGAAAAGTAGTCATCTGCTTGTACAAATCCTGTGGTCATTGTCTCTTTAAAAGAGTCCTTTTTCTTTTCATTGGATGACAGCTTCATACATGTATGAAATACATTTCAGTCCTTCCACTCCATAATACCCTATCTTTTGTTCAACTCTTTCTTCCAACATGTGCCTTTCCTACCTTCATGTCTCTGTGCTTGACCCACTGAGTTTAAGGAGGGCTGCCTGAAAGAGTGTGGGTTGGAGGCTATTTGCATGGACAATGGACATGGCTATTCCTCTGAAGAAAATGATGCCCAAAGTGAGATCTTGCTAGCTCCCACATCTCATGAGTCCAAGCACACTTATTGGTACTGGTAGAAGCAAGCATTCATTCTGTCTTCCTTCTTCTAATTTCTTCACCTACGTTGGAATGAAGCCACTTGATGCTCATGCCTTGTAGTCAGGGATCTTTTATGAAAACTATACCAATATATCATAGATGTTATGTCGTCAGCAGCAAGCATTTGTCATAGTTTAAACTGTATTTTCTCTCACAAGAAATCATGACTGTGCTTATATTGCATGGCCACTAGGAGTTTAGTCTTGAGATGGGTTCCTTGTTATCTGAAAGTCAGCAAGAAGGGCTTTATGTCCTGATGAAAATATTTGTGTTTACTATTCATGTGGCCAGTCCCTCAGACCTCTAGCCTTCTGGGATACTGTGTCCACCCTTGGTGCAGCTGGATGCTGACTTCACTAGTTCTTGCAAATGATGGCCCTTGGTCATTGGTGGCTCCACTCTGTACATATCCAGATGGTAATGACCGTCTCTAATTTGGCCCCATTATTTCCACATCTATTTTAATAATAATCACCCATTAGCTTAAAAGCACCCTAATCCAGATCAGATGAAGAAATACATGTTGGCTAAGCTGCAAAGAAAAGTGAAGGAAGTCTTTTTAATAGCTGAGTCCACGGTTTTCAGTGTAAAGCCACACGAAGACTAGATCTCCAAGCCTTAGTCCTAAAGGAGCTCCAGTCCTTAGCAGTGGCGAAACACCATTTGCTTTTTGTATGTATCTACTCTTTTGCACTTCATTGCATGTACGTGGTTCACACTTGCAGAGGTTAGTTTTTAATTTACTTAAGTATTGGTCTTTAGTCAAAAGCAGTATATTACTGTTTCCAGTGTTAGATTCATATTGACAAACTCAGAATTAACCCTTGGTGTCAGGACACTTAAATTACATTGTCCTGCCTTGTCGCAGTTCACCTCTCTACCAACATACACGTCCTAACTACACCTGCATTTGTATGCTGGTTTCATGCCTTTCTTTGTGAGTCATATGTTCAGTTTTCTGTCTGCACCCGTTGCTTTCTTCACACTCCAGGGTCCAGTTTTTGCCTTTATGGTAGTGTTTGCCCTGTACTGTCCCCAACCCACACCCAGGCTAATTCTCCTAGGGACATGGAAGTTCATGTGTAAATGAGTAGTAGTGTATACCTCTCACAGGCAATAGTTCTTTTCAAAATGTTGATTGTTTTACAATAAAAAAGGAATCAAAATTTAATACACATAGTTTCTGTCATCTCTCCAACAGAAAGTCCCCAACAAAGGTACGTTACTTATTTTGTTCACAGATCTTATCTTCCCGGGCTGTCTTAATCTATATCACAAAGATGATTACATGAGCCAGAGAGTTTGACTTTTTCAAATGATTTACATATTACTATGTATTGTCTTCAATTTGTTCTAAGTTAGAATAGCCTTCTTTTAAATGTTTTTATAAAGAAAATAGTATTTTTCTTGATGTATGAAGGTGACTGGATTTATTTAAAACATTGAGGAAGAAATTTTATGTTAGTTATTTTGCAAAACTTCTGTACTAGTTTGTTATAAATGGCTGTTTTATTAAATATCTCTAAATGTCTTGGGTTGTATCAGAGTTTTAAAATTTTACTGTGTCATGTGTAGAGAAGAATGAGTAAGATTAAAACTTGTTAAGAACTATGAATTAAATGTTTGAAGGAACACTTTGCTGTAAAAAATGGAACTTTCGATTTTTTTATAACTATAGAAATTAAAAAAATATATACTGTGTTGTTCTACATAACTTCCACTAGGAGGCAACAGAGACTATTCAATACAGAAAACAAGGCCTGTATTTGAAAGGTCATTTTCAGATTGAAATTCAAAGGATTTGGTTTTAGTTCGTTTTTCGTATATATCTATTATTCTAAGCACAATTCCCTAGACTTCACTAGTTATGGATTTTGATTCCAAAACAGAATATGTTCTGCCTTAATACATTAGTTTTGTATTTATAAGTAGATATTGTGAAAATATACACACAAAGTATAAAGTTTTTTTAATATATCATATCAGGTTTAGGTTTTGCCATTTGCTTAATTAGCTTTTATTTAGCTTCAACTTAAAACTCATAGAGAAACTCAAATTCAGTTGTTCTCTTTAGCCAAGATGTAATGTATGAACACTAGCAAGACTGCTTTGGTCCTTTCCAAACTCATTTCATCCTGGTTAGAGATCGGCGAAACATAGCCTAGCTCCCTAAGTGACAGGTGGCACTGGGAGTCAAGGTCCCTCTGGAGCTTTGTCCCTATGGGACAGCAGTTCTGTGGCAGGTCACCAACACCTACCGTCTTTCTGACCTCACACTCCTGGTCTCAGAGCATCCCCTTAGATCTTCATGGCCACTTCTTCCCCCCCCCCCCCGCAAAGGTTGCATATATTTCCCTTCATTCTACTCAGGGTACCATTTTTTTTTCTGGAACCCATGGGCAAATTGCTTTTTACCTTTGTAGGTCTCTGTAGACGTGCATCTCTGAGACTTCTGTTTGCTTGTAGAAGTCTTTTCCAAGTAGGTCTGATTACTAAGCGTTTGGTCTCTAGTGCTAGAAATCATGAAGCAATCTTGTTTAACTGCTGGTCTAGAGTAAAATGTCATTTCAACTCTGTCTGGTCTCTCCCAAATTTACCTTCTCACATATGTCTAAATAGTAGAGGGCCCACTCCAATTTAACTCGAAAACAATCAACACATTGTATCCCCACTCTTCAGGTCTTCTCTCTGATGACTCCCGTCCTTTCCTTGGAAATCTGAAATCGAGTTCAGTTGTTTCTCAGCTTCTCTTTGTCCTCATCACTTTCATTCTTGCTCATGGCTAAGTCTTTTTCTAGAGCCACGGTCCTAGTTTCCAACTTCCTTTCACTCTGTTCTTTCTTTGTGTTTCTATCTCCTTACAGACACAGCTAACCCGCATATCTGTCCTAGGATAAGAAGCAGTGTCTCACCCCACCTTGCCCACTCATGATCCCCAGAATCCATCATTAGCTTTTCATTGTTACCGGGTGCTTGTCCTCCATATCATGTTCACAATCAATCACTGAATATTTCTTGTGCTCTTCTCATGGTCTCCTGCAGTGAGACCATCTTGCATTGTCCATTCATCTCAGTCCCAGAACCCCCTCCACGCCAGCTGCTATCGACACAGGCTATATAACGGCACTGCAGCCCTTTCTCACTGGCTTGTATGTTTTTTTTTTGCTTTACTAAAAATTGTGAGACAGCCTCACTCTGTAGCCCAGGGTTGCCTGGAACTCACAGTAGTCCTGTTTCAGCCCCCCAAGAACTACCATGTCCCAGCTACATCCCTAAGTCTTAATTTTACTCATCACTCTCTCCTATTCTAAGCTTATTTTTCATGTTTGCTTTTTAGTGGGAATATAAAAAGAATTTTGAAGAAAACAAAGGATTGTATCACTTTGATGCGGAGGCCACTGAACACCTGCACCATAAAGGCAATGTGGCCCTCCTCAGTCAGGTGAGCTCTTTGAACACTGCCTACCCTCACGCCCACGTGACTATTGGGTTACCTGCTGCTCAGTGCCATGTTCTTGGAAGAATGGAGTCCAAGAACATGAATTTTGCTTCAGAAAAAAATATCCAAGACTTTTTTTTCTATCTTTTGGGTCAGGGAGCTGGAACCATGTTTCAACTTAAAGAAGTTTCATAAAAATAAGTTCTTCATATAATTAAAAAGTTTAAATCTAGGAACTAATTAAACTGTGATCAAATCTCATGATGATTTAAAATTTTACAGTGTGCTGATTTGACATTTTTGTGCTATAAAATTAATTTCTGGGTATAAGGTTTATTATAATTTCTCCATTTAATTATAAGCGTGATTGAAAAGGGAAAACATTCTTACTAATGTATTTTAAATTAATGTTTCTTCTAACTATGAAACCCTATGAATTCTGTTAAAAAGAAAATAAAAACTTCAAACTTTCTTTCTTCTTAACACATTGTAAAGCCAGTATCTGTTTTTTAATTTTTAGTCTAAGTTTAAATAGTTACTAAAGATGCCATTTTCAGCATCTGTTAAGATAAACTTTTACTTGCCTCTTTTAAATGTAGTCTGTGGAACATAAATTCCATACTGATTTGAAAATAAATTATTCTCCCTATTGGTTTCCCTTCCTGTTGCTGTGATAAAATACCCCAGCTAAAGCAATTCAAGAGAGAAAGGGATAATTGAGTTCACGGGCTACAACCCTTCCCTGCAGCGGAGCCAAGGTGGTGGGAACTTAAACCAGCTGGGTACACAGACACATCCATAGCCTCCCCGTGGCCTAAAATCTCATCTCAATAAGCTTGGCAAAATGGAGATCCCTTCCACCCTCCCTTTCTCCCTCCCTTTCTCCCTCCCTCTCCCTCCCTCCCTCCCTCCCTCCCTCCCTCCCTCCCTCCCTCCCTCCCTCCCTCTCTTCCTCCCTCCCTCCCTCCTTCCTTCCTTTCCTCCCTCAGTCCAGTAGAGCTTCTGCCTCTACCTGCTTTTCTCTGGAGGACATCCCTGGGCCTAGAGGACTGACCTTATCTAAAAGCTGTCTCTAAAACCATATAACCATATGCCTGCCTCATCTTTAGTCTTTACATTGACCCTCGGCACAGATCCCTGTGCTAGGGTCTCTGATCTAGGACCCTTGTGACACATACCCTGTGATAGAAGGGTGCCACTTAATGCAAATTAGGATTGATCCCCAGGCTCTCCCCAAATCCTACATATTGCTTATACTCTGGAATAAAGTTGAACTGATTCACCAAATTCTGTCCTGGAGGGCTGTCTCCCATTCATGCTCATGGGATGCCAAAGCTCTCTGCTACCCCATCTGTCTCTTTCGCCTCTTGAACTGGTGGCCAAAGGCTGAGGACAAAAGAGCATCCCTACAATGTAGCTCAAGAATAAATTAAAATGCATTTCTTAATGAAGTGAGTCATGATCAAACTTTTCTATGAACTCAGTTTAAAACTCCACTAAAATTCAACCATGATGTTGGTTTATATACAATTTTAGTGCTCTCTCTGTCTCTGTCTCTGTCCCTGTCTCTCTCTCCCTCCCTCTCTCTTCCTCTCTCTCTCTCTCTTCCTCTCTCTCTCTCTCTTCCTCTGTCTCTGTCTCTCTCTTTCTCTCTCTTCCTCTGTCTCTGTCTCTGTCTCTGTCCCTCCCTCCCTCCCTCCCTCCCTCCCTCCCTCTCTCTCTCTCTCTCTCTCTCTCTCTCTCTCTCTCTCTCTCTCTCTCTCTCTCTCTCTCTCAGAAGACACCAGGTTGGGGAAATAGCTTAGCAAGTAAGAGTGCTTGCTGAACAAGTTTTGAGGACCTGAGCTTATCCATAGATCCCTAGACCTTCAGGTCAAAAACTGGGGGGTGGCTGCATGTCCCTGTAGCTGTAAGATGTTGTGGGGGTATGATGGAAATGGAAGGATTGCTGAGATTTCTGGCTGCCAGCCTAACTGCACATCCAGATCTGTCTGTCTCAAGGACATAAGTCAGATGGTGATAGAGCAGAACACTCAGCATCCCCTTCTGGTCTCTGTGGCACATTACAGGGACACACACTTGTACACTCATGTGTACACACCACACACATACACCACAGACACAAACACATATACACACAAAAAATAGAAAAATAAAACCTGAAATGACAGAACATATCTTTCCTTTTATAACCAGAATGGAGATAAACTAATTTTATTTGAAACAAATAATTCATAAGATGATAGAAATAAATAATGGATAATGATATAAAAGGAAATTATGCATGTTCTAGTTAATATTTATGAGAAAAGTAAGGAATTCCAGGTAGCATTTTCCTCCTTTTGACAAAAAGATAATCATATCCATTTTGAAAACTTATTCCTGATGTTTTGGTAGGCATGGGGACTGTCACTGAAATCTTGTTCACTTTTCCCTTCTTCCTCTATTCGTCTCTGCCTCACACATGTAAAGTGTGAGTATAGATACAGATAACTCCATGCATTTAATAAGTATCTACATATTCTACCCATTTGACAAATATTTTATTTGTCCTCTACAGAACACATTATTTAGTGTCTCACGACACTAAATACCAAATTCTGGGAACCCATTCATCACCCCAAATTGCCAAGATAACTTGTTATCACAAAACAGGATGATTAATTTGGGGTGCACTTACTGTATTTTCCTCTATCCATGGGCTTTTGGTTGTTGTTCTTATTGTCAGAAATTGAACCTTGCTAACAATGTGCTCTGCCACTGAACTATGTACACCCCTTATTTTTTCTGTGTTTTTAATATTTTGTCAATGCAGGTAAAATACAGAGAAGAATATGAGAAAAATAAGGGGAAGTCCATGCTTGAGTTTGTTGAGACTCCATCATATCAGTCTTCAAAGGAGGCTCAGAAGATGCAGAGTGAGGTAGGGGACTGGGCTTATTGCTAAAAGTTCAAGGAATACTTGGAGTTTTCTCATTTGAAAAGAATCAGCCAGTGATGCATGGGGTCTAGAGACAAGAGTACAGCTCTGTGGGGCAGGCTTGGGGATCTGTGTTCTAGACCCAACATCGCACTGCAGGGCAGGCTCAAGCACTCCCATTCTAGACTCAACACTGCTCTGCAGGGCAGACTCAAGGTCCCCTGTTCTAGACCCAACATCACTTTGCAAGACAGGCTCAGGAATTTATGTTCCAGACCCAGCACAGCTCTGCAGGACTGGGCTTGTGTTCTTGATCTAGCTTTTGACTGCCAAAGGTCACTGAATTTGTCTGCTTCTTAGTTTTACTGATCAACAACTATAGCTATTGAGCAGATGAGCTCCTGTCCTCACATCCCATGGGAAAGCACTGACACTTTTTCAGATTGGCTGTGATCAACACTTTCAAACTGTATCAGTATAAAACTGAGTATCTAAAGCTAATTAAAAACTGAAGAGCTGGTTGTTTTTATTTCCCTCCCCATGCATGGCAATAAAACTAACATTTAATAATTAAATCCTTATTTTATACCTGCCCCTTTGCTAAGAGACTCACCTAAATCAGTTCATTTAATCCTTAAGGAAATGGCTTGAGGTCACTGTGATCCGTATGTTTGCAATGCACTGAAATAAACTACTTAAATAAAGTCACAGATCTGGTAAATGTCACCAGTGTTTCAGGACCTGGCCACAATCATGGCACTTCCTTCCTTTGTCAGTTGATTTAACTGACAACCCCCTCTCCCAATAAATACTTAAATGTGTTTTGTTTGTTTACTTTGCTTCGAAGAGAAGATAACCCTGCCCCAGGCAGCTACTCCTGAAATGACATTTTCTCTGACCAGGTGATCCCTTCATTTTCTTTCCTTTTAGGACACCAGGTAGTTTTGTCTACAGTCAGCATCCACCTTCTGTAGTTATCAGTGGTCTATTGAGGGACAGAAGCAATGGCCAATAGTGTCAGACAGTTGCAACTTAGTGTTACATTTTTGTTTGTCATCTGCTTTGTTGAGAAGCTATATCCACCCCTTTGGACAAAAGCCCCTCAGACATTCTGAGACTAGACAGACTTGGTTAACTTCTTCTTACGTCAAAGAGGAGAGAGGCATTACTTATCCTTTTCTGTCATATCCTCTTAAGTCTTTTATTGAATTTGATAAAGAACTGTCAGTGATTAAGTGAGTTGTCTGTTTTAGGTGACTTGGCAGAGCTGGTAAACTTGCTCCAAAGTTAGAAGCCCACAAAAGTTCACCTTAAAGAGGACAAATTATAGTGGAATCTCATTTCTCCATTTAGACAGAGGTATAGAAAGCATTTCTGGATAGCCCTTACATTGCACAATTATTTGCTCTTGCAGCGCTGCCTTTTATGTGAGCTAGCATTGGATTTTTAATGGCTCTCCCCATTTTATAGGAAGTACGTGGTCACTATTGCAGGCCCACAGTCCAGGGAGAGATTTCCAATTTCACTGTTCTCTGGAAGTTTAACAGTGTGTGAAACTGGTAAGCCTGTGCTTATTGAAGAATACAGAGAACAAAGATCTTTTGCTTTTATTTGTTATTATTATTATTTTAATGAAAGCAACATCTGGCGGGTGGCTTCCATCTCATCATTACTGTGATCTTACCACTTCATCAGTCTCTCCATGACTTCCTCACAGCATCTGCATGGTGTCCCCTTAACCTTCCCATGACCTCCCATGGTCCCTCACATCCTCCCTGTTGCTCCTCCCTGGAACTGCACAGACACCACACAGCACCCTGACAGCCTCACCAGGCCTCCTAAGTTGGCCAGCTCCATGCTGCTCTCTCATGGCAGCCTCAGCCAGAGACAGGGACTCATGTGCAAAACTCTTTATCATGCTGTTTCTGTAATTATTTTAATTGTTTTCACACCCTGGCTATTTAACTTTCCTCTCACCAACAAACCTGCACCTACCTCACCAATTGTGGTTACTATGTTTCTAGGCCTTGTTTCTGAATTAGAAAGATCGTCATTTGGGAAGTTTGGAATTTAGTACCCATGTTTCATGATAGTCTCTCTCATTTTCTTCACCCTATTTGCTCTTTCCCTCCTCCTAGTGAGACAGGTTGTGCCTTTAATTATAGCTGATGATGATTGGATTCCTCTTTTTTTTTTTTTTTCTTTTAATTTCCCTTCAGATTTTTTCAGTCTTGCCTGGTTTCAGCAAGGCTTGATGAGAGTCATGGGTTCCATTAGGGGAATCTCACTGGGCCCGATTCTCAAGGCTAGAGAAAGAAATACCCCCAAATTTTAGATAAATATAAAGGTACAAAAGTACCTTTGGATGTAGAATAAACCAGATCTGAAGACAGCCCCTGTCTTGGAGCTGGCTTTGAGCCTTTAAAAGTAGCCCGGACTGCATTCCTTGATGCACCTGATTGGAAAAGCCTGATTTCAAAGAAAGCCATTTGTGTCTTTGCCCTGACTTTTAATCATGTTTGCCTCATTTCATCTGGTGCTAGATATAGGTTGAATGTGTGTGCGTGTTTTAGAAGGAATCTCTAAATATGTCCTTGGGAAGTTCTTTGTTTTTGTTTTCACAAACATGTCTCTACGTAGAGTAACATAGGATTTTGGTTCTTTTTGCCTGAGCATTGGGCCACTCCAGTCACAGCCATCCCTCTCAATGACTTACTGCAGTGATTTGCCTCTAGAAAAGTGCTTTTTTTTTTGATGGGAAATAGCCGATATAAATAAATGCACACATGGGCTTCATTTACTACATAAAGAATCCTTTATAAAACATATTGGCCTAGAAATGTCAAATGTCAGCCTTTGGGTATATAGCCATGCTACCCCAATTAGTTCTGCATGAAAAAAAGAACAATTTCGCATAATTAAAATTTTTTTGGTGTATTTATAGTTCTTTAAGTTAAAATGCTTTTAACACAGCTTCTTGATTAACTTACTGAACACTGTGTACTCCAGCCTTTTCTCACAGCCATGCTCATTATTGGTTGAGTGACTATCTGTAACCAAAATGTTAAGTGAGGAGGAAATGTGTTTCTCTTCACATCCCTTTTGCTTTGGAGAATATGTTTATTTACACAATCACTGTTCTTTGTAATAAGTGCATAGTGAACATAGAAATAGCTTCTCATTTTGGATGAATAACAATCTTAGGCTCTTGTGTACTGAATATTTCAGATGAATAGCTACTTTGCCCTTTGAAGTAAATCATAAAGCATGAGTTATTAGGGCTGGAAAGGTTGGTTAGTGGTTGAGAGCACTTGATGCTCTTGTAGAAGACTCAGGGTCAGTATCCAACACCCATATGGCATCTTACCACCAGGCAATTCCAGTTCCAGTGAATTCAGTGTTCTTTTCTGGCTTCTGTGGCACACATAAATACATGCAGCCAAAACACTCACACACATAAAATAAAAAAAATATATATATACCTTTAAAAATAAAGCATGGGTTGTCAATGATTTTCAAGTGTGTAACTCAAATGTTAGAAATGTTAAAGCAGGGCTGAAAGGCAAGGATTGTTATGGATATATCTCCTCAACAGGATCACTATAGGCATCTTCCATTCATTTCTCATGTGACAAGTAAGTGCTTAATCATGGACTATCCCCAACAGCTGCTAGGAAATCTTACTTAAAGAGGATTCCATCACATTTTGACCAGGTTATCTTCACAGTGTAACTTCATCCATATGAGATATCTGTAAGCAGTAAAGACATTTTCTCAGTGCCCAAGTCACAAAGCAACAGTAACACCCATTTCTCATTTATTTGATTTCATCTTAAAGTCGGTTCTCCCAGACTCACAAAAGGCTGCCTTTGAGAAGGATAGTGGGATCTTGAGCATTTATACTTCTGGAGAGTTTGAACTGGCTTCTACACCACCAGATTTAGCCAAACTTGCTCTTGAGTTAAGTCATCAGATGATCATGTCAGAGAGCACACCTTATTCTTCCTGTAAAATGGAGCGGTTAGTCACATAAGATGTTGAGCACCTTCTGCTGAGCTTGGTGACTCTCTTCTTCAATGGTAGAGTTGTGTTGCTGTGAGCCACATTGCAGCAAGTAAAGGAATAAAAATATGTGTTGATTTAAATTGTAGGAGCTAGTTAGTAACAAGCCTAAGTCACCAGCTGAGCATTTAGAATTAATGTTAAGTCTCTGTGTGGTTATTTGGGAGGTGGCTGGTGAGACAGAGCTGAGTGGCAGTCTCAAAAGACAGTCTCCACCTACATTGTGTAATTGCTAGTACTGAAATTATTGTTCTTTTATAAGAAGACTGCTTAATTTTGGTGGGTGAGTCACTTTTATTTATTAGCAAGCTTTTTGTAATAAAGGTTATTAAAAATAATAAAGACAAGATGGTAGAATGATATGAGAAAACACTAGTTTTGTTCTGAGAATGAATGTTTATTCTCATAGTTTTCTTATATTTACTAGAGTTCCCTGCATTGAATATAATGTGGTTTTATTTGACAGAAAGTTTACAAAGAAGATTTTGAAAAGGAGATTAAAGGAAGGTCTTCACTGGATTTAGACAAGACTCCTGCATTTCTACATGTGAAGTACATCACCAACCTGATGAGGGAGGTATGGCCTTGGATGATTATATTAGATGTCACAAAAGAGAAAAATTAAGGAAGTGACTCCAGAAACATCTACTTAGCAATTGTATATTAATTACATATTTGAGATGTGTACTCTTTATTCTGGCCTTCACTAACAGAGCTTGTATTTTCTTAACTTAGGGAAGTGTAAGTTAATATGTCTACTTACCATTGAAGGAAGAAGTTATCCAGATTATCTGGAAAAACTTGAAAGTTATTCTGCTTTTGCATTGTGATTCTAGCAAAGAAACTTTGTGGGTAGTGAGTTTTGTAGCTTCACAGGATCTAGGTTTTACAAAAAATATTAAATGAAAGCTTGACTCTTTACTCATACACCCATATATATCATTATATATACACAGAATTATATATAATTTTATACTATATAAACTATATATAGTATATATCATTATATATACACAGAATTATATATAATTTTATACTATATAAACCATATATAGTATATATAATATGAAAACATATATAGAATCACACACACATGTATATACATATGTATGTATATATAATTTTATTTAGGGAGAAGTGAATGTATACACTACCCCACTAACAGAATATACAGTTGAGTTTTCCATATTTGGGGAAATATCAGGGGTAAACACTTCTGGAGTGAAAAGGCTAAGCCCTGTCATGAGAAATCCACTCTCTTTTTATTTATTTGTTTAGGTTTTTGAGACAGGGTTTCTCTGTGTAACAGCAGCTCTTTCTGTCCTGGAACTAACTTTTTAAATCAGGATGGCTTTGAACTCAAAAGATTTGCCTGCCTCAGCCTTCCTGAATGCTGGGATTAAAGGAATGTACCAATACTGCCTGGCTGAGAAAAACCAATTCTTTGAAAGTTTAATTATCTTAAATCTAGTTACAATAAAACATGTTCTACAAGCAGCTTTAATTAAAAAATTTAGTCTTAATTTTTAATTTAGTTTATGTGTGCATCTGTGTACATGAGTGCAGTGTCTGAGGAGGCCAGAAGAGGGCATCAGGTCTCCTAGAACTGAAGGGTGACATACCCAAACAGGGAACCTAAGTCAGGTTCTCTGGAAGAGCAGTTCCTGCTCTTAATGACTGAGCCATTCCTCCAGCCTGTTGGATAATGTCCCTGTCATGGCATTTGATATCAGAAATGAGGCATTCACTTGGGAAAATCTGATTATATGATTTATTCAAAAGTTCTTTCTCTTCTGTGTAGGGAAAAATTAGAATTTGAACATGGGGCAGAAGAACTAATTGGTGTGTTTTGCTTTTATCTTCATAGAACTCTTCTTGAAATCCTAATTAACATTTGACTCAAAATTAGGATATTAAATTTGTTGAATATTAAATTTCATAGCTTTAATAAATCAAGACATACTTGTACATCAACACTTTAAAAAATTAATCCGTTTCCTCCAAGTGGCTCAAAGATAACTTAGAGAGCTTCTAATTATGCTGTGATATGCTCATTTAAATGATTATATGCTAAAGTAATCTAGAATATAATGTGAAAGTAGAATATAAAAAGAAAAGTAAAATCCCATCTTATTCTAATTTTTAAAAAATTAAATTAGAAACAAGCTTTCTTACATGTCAACCCCGTTTGCTCTCCATCTTCTCCTTCCCTGCCCTCCACTGACCCTTCCTCCCATCCCATCCCCTCTCTGCTGCTCAGGGAGGGTGAGGCCTTCCATGGGGGTTTTACAAAGTCTGTCGTATCATTTGGAGCATGACCTAGGCCCTCCCCCTTGTGTCTAGGCTGAGAGAGTGTCCATCAATGTGGAATGGGATCCCAAAGTCCATTCCTATACTAGGAATACTGATACCAGAAGCCCCATAAATTGCCCAGACCTCCTAACTGATATGCACATTCAGGGGGTCTGGGTCAGTACAATGCTGATTTCCCAGCTATCAGTCTGGGGTCCATGAGCTCCCCCTTGTCCAGGTCAGCTGTTTCTGTGGGTTTCTCCAGCCTGGTCTTGACCCCTTTGTCATCACTCCTCCCTCTCTGTAACTGGATTCCAGGACTTTGGCTAGTGTTTAGCTGTGGGTGTCTGCTTTTGCTTCCATCAGTTACTAGATGAAGGATCTAGGATGGCATATAAGGTAGTCATCAATCTCATTATCAGGGAAGGGCATGTAAGGTAGCCTCTCCACTGTTGCTCAGATTGTTAGTTGGGGTTTCCCTAGTTCCATATTGATCTTTAAACCTATAATGGCTCCCTCTATTATAGTGTCTCTTTTCTTGCTCTGTTCTATTCTTCTCCCAACTCAGTCTTCCTGCTCTCTCATATCCTCTTCTCCCCTTCTCTTTCTCCTAACTCCTTCTTCCCTCTCTCCCCACCACTCCCAATTTGCTCAGGAGATCTTGTCTCTTTCCCCTTCTCTGGGGACCATGTATATTTCTTTTAGGGTCCTCCTTGTTTCCTAGCTTTTCTGGCATTGTGGATTGTAGGGTTGTGATCCTTTGCTCTATGTCTAAAATCCATATATGAGTGAGTACATACCATGTTTGTCTTTAGGTGACTGGGTTATGTCACTCAGGATGTTTTTTTCTAGTTCCATGCATTTGCCTGCGAATTTCAATATTCATTGTTTTTTTTCTCTGAATATTACTCCATTGTGTAAATGTACCACATTTTCTATATCCATTCTTCAGTTGAGGGGCATTTAGGTTGCTTCCAGGTTCTGGTTATTACAAATAATGCTGCTATGAACATAGTTGAATAGATGTCCTTGTTGCATGAACATGCATCTTTTGGGTATATGCCTAAAACTGGAATTGCTGATTCCATCAGTGGTAGACTGATTTCCATTTTCCTGAAGAACCGCCATACAGATTTCCAAAGTGGCTGTACTAGTTTGTACGCCCACTGGCAGTGGAGAAGTGTTCCCTTTCTCCACACCCTCTCCAGCCTAAACTGTCTTTGGTGGCTTTTTTTTTTTTTTTTGTTGCCATTCTGACAGGAGTAAGATGGTATGTCAGAATTGTTTTGATTTGTATTTCCCTGATGACAAAAGATGTTGGGCAGTTTCTTAAGTGTCTTTCAGCCATTTTAGATTCCTCTATTGAGGATTCTCTATTTAGTTCTATATCCTACTTTTTAATTGGATTATTTGGTGTTTTGGTGACTAGCTTCTTGTGTTCTTTGTATATTTTGGAGATCAGCCCTCTGTCAGATGTGAAGTTGGTGAAGATCTTTTTCCCATTCTATGTGCTGCTGTTTTGTCTTGTTGACTGTGTCCTTTGCTTTACAGAAGCTTCTTAGTTTCAGGAGGTCCCATTTATTTATTGTTGAACTCAGTGTCTGTACTACTGGAAGTGGTTCAGGAAGTGGTCTCTTGAACCAGTTCGTTTAAGGGTACCTTCCACTTTCTCTTCTAAGAGGTTCAGTGTGGATGGATTTATGTTGAGGTCTTTGATCCATTTGGACTTAAATTTTGTGCATGGTGATAGATATGGATCTATCTGCAGTCTTCTACAAATCAACATCTAGTTGTGCCAGCACCAATTGTTGAAGATTCTTTCTTCCATTGTATAATTTTAGCTTCTTTGTCAAAAGGCAGGTGTTTGTAGATTTGTGGGTTAATATCAGGGTTTTCTATGGTCTTTTAGTCTACCTGTCTATTTTTGTGCCAATACCAAGCTGATTTCCAGACTATAGCTCTATAGCAGAGCTCAAAGTCAGGAATGATAATGCCTCCGGAAGTTTCTTTATTGTACAGGGTCTTTTGTTTTTCCTTACAAAGTTGAGAATTATTCTTTTAAGGTATGTGAAGAATTGTGCTGTATGTTGATGGGAATTGCATTGAATCTGTAGCTTGCTTTTGGAAAGACTGCCATTTTTACTAAGTTGATCCTACCTATCCAAGAGCATGGGAGATCTTTTAATTTTCTGGTATCTTATGTAATTTCTTTCTTGAAAGACTCAAAGTTCTTGCTATACAGGTCTTTCACTTGTTTGGTTAGCATAATATGAGATATTTTATGCTGTTTGGGGCTATTGTAAAGGGTGATGTTTCTCTGGTTTTCTTTCTCAGCCCCTTTATTATCTGTATATAGTAGGGCTACTGATTTTTTGAGTTAATCTTGTTCCTGCCAATTTGATGAAGGTGTTTATCAGCTGTAGGAGTTCCCTGGTAGAATTTCTTTGGTCACCTAAGTAAACGATCATATCATCTGCAAATAGTGAAAGTTTGACTTCTTCCTTTCCAATTTGTATCCTTTTGATCTCCTTTTGTTGTCTTATTGATTTGGCTAGAACTTCATGTACAATATTGAAGAGATATGGAGAGAGTGGACAGCCTTGTCTTGTTCCTGATTTTAGAGGAATCTCATTGAGTTTCTCTACATTTAGTTTGATGTTGGCTGTTGGTTTACTGTATATTGCTTTTATTATGTTTAGGTATGTTCCTGTTATCTCTGAGCTCTGTAATACCTTTATCATTGTTGGATTTTTGTTAAAGGGTTTTTCAGCATCTAGTGAGATGTTCATGTGGTTTTTCTTTTTCAGTTTGTTTATATGGTGGATCACATTGATAGATTTTTGTGTGTTGAACCATCCCTGCAACCATGGAATGAAGCCTACTTGGGTATGGTGAATGATTTCTCTGATGAGTTCTTGGATTTGATTTGCCAATATTTTTTTGAGTATTTTTGAATCAGTGTTTATGAGAGATATTGGTCTGTAGTTCTCTTTCTTAGTTGTGTCTTTGTGTGTCTTGGGTACCAAGGTAATTGTAGCATTGCAAAAAGGGTTTGGCAATGGACCTTCTGCTTCTATTGTTTGGAACACTTTGAGGAGTATTGGTATTAGTTCTTTGAATTTCTGGTAGAATTCTGCTCTGAAACCATCTTGCCCTGGGATTTTTTTTTTTTTTTTGGTTGGGAGAGGTTTGATGACTGCTCCTATTTCATTTGGGGTTACACATCTGTTTAAATTACTTATCTATTCTTGATTTAATTTTGGTAAATGATATCTCCCCCAGAAAATTGTTCATTTATTTTAAATTTTTGAATTTTGTGGAATACAGGTTTTCAAAGTATGACCTGAAGATTCTCTGGATTTCCTCAGTGTCCTTTGTTATGGCTCCCTTTTCATTTCTGACTTTTCTAATTTGCATGTTCTCTCTGCCTCTCTGCCTTTTGGTTAGTTTGGATAAAGGTTTGTCTATCTTGTTGATTTTCTCCAAGAAGGAACTCTTTGTTACATTGATTCTTAGTATTGTTTTTTTTGTTTCTACTTTATTGACTTCAGCCATCAATTTGATTATTTCCTGGTGTCTAGTCCTCTGGAATGAGTTTGCTTCTTTTAATTGTTTTTTTTTCTTTTTTCTAGAGCTTTCAGTTTTGATGTTAATTCTCTAATGTGACTATTTTCTAGCTTTTTTATGTGGGCACTTAGTGCTATGATTTTTCCTCTTAGCAGTGCTTTCAAAGTGTCCCATACGTTTGGGTATGTTGTGTCTTCATTCACATTGATTTCTAGGAAGTCTTCAATGTGTATGTGCACATTGTTCACTTTGTATGAATTTGTAGGGTTTCTGCAATTTGTGTTGTTGAATTCTAACTTTAAAGCATGGTGGTCTGATCAGATACAGGAGGTTATTCATTTTTTTTTAATCTGTTGAGGTTTGGTATGTTGCTGAGTATGTGGTCAATTTTAGAGAAGGTTTTAAGGTATATTCTTTTGTGTTTGGATAGAATGTTCTATAGGTGTTTGTTAAACCCTTTTGGGTCATAACTTTTGTTAGTTCTTTTGTTTCTTTGTTAAGTTTCTGTCTTGTGGTCCTGTCTAGTGGCAAAAGTGGAGTGTTGAAATCTCCCACTATAAGTATGTGAGGTTTTATGTGAGATTTGAGTTTTAGTAATGTTTCTTGTATGAATGTGGGTGCCTTCGTATTTGGGTCATAGATGTTCAGAACTGAGACTTCACCCTTATGGTTTTTTCCTGTGATGAATGTAAAATGACTTTCCTCATCTCTTTGATTAATTTTAGTTTGACATCTAATTTGTTAGATATTAGGGCAGCTTACACCTGCTAGTTTCTTGCATCCATTTGATTAGGAGATCTTTTCTCAACGTTTTACTCTTAGGTAATGTCTGTCTTTGAAGTTGAGGTGTGTTTCTTGTAGGCAGTAGAAGGAAGGATTCTGTCTTTGTATCCATTTTGTTAGCCTGTGTCTTTTTATAGGTGAGTTAAGATAATTAATTTTGAGGGAAATTAAGGACCATTGGTTGTTAATTTTTGTTTGTTTTGGATTTGTTGTTTTTGGTGATATTGTGTGTATATTTACCCTGTTTTTTCTTTTGGTCTTTGATAAAGTGAGGTTATTTATTGCCTATGTTTTTGTGAGTGTAGTTAACTTCCTTAGATTGGAGTTTTTCTTCCAGCATTTTCTGTAGGGCTGCAGTAGTGGTTGTGGATTATTTCCTTCTGATTTTGTCATGAAATATCTTGTTTTCTCCATCTATAGTGATTTAAAGCTTTGCTGGATATAGTATTCTGGGCTGGCATCCATGGTCTTTTAGTGTTTGTATAATATCTATCCAGGCCATTCTGACCTTGAGAGTTTCCATGGAGAAGTCACGTGTAATTCTGGTAGGTTTGCCTTTATGTGTTACTTGTCCTTTTTTCTTTGTTGCTCTTAATATTCTTTATTCTGTATGTTTGGTGTTTTGATTATTATGTGGTGAGGGAACTTTTTTTGTGGTCCACTCTATTTGTTCTGTAAGTTTCTTGTACTTTCATTGGCATGTCTTTCCTTAGGTTGGAGAAGTTTTCATGTATGATTTTGTTTTCCGCACTTTTGAGTTGAGGTTATTTATCTTCTTTTATACTTATTATTCTTCGGTTTGGTCTTTTCACAGTGTCCCATATTTCCTGGATATTTTGTATTAGGGATTTGTTGGACTTAAGATTTTCTTTGGTCTATGAATCTATTTCTCCTAGTTTATCTTCAACTCCTGGGATTCTCTTTTCCATCTCTTCTATTCTGCCAGTTATGCTTGTATCTGTAGTTCCTGATCATTTACCTAGCTTTGCTATTTCCAGCATTCCTGTAGACTGTTTTTTTCTTCTTATCTATTTTAGCTTTCAAACCTTTTGCTGTTTGAATTGTTTCTTGCAATTTTTGCTTTGTCTTTCATTTCTTTGAAGGCCTCTATCCATGAAGCTGTTTTTAAGGTCGTTCTTTTCTGTTTCATCTGTGTTGGTTTTTCTGTTGTTGAATGTTCTTATATTGTCGTCTTCCCACCACTTCTTCCAGTGGATACAGGTGGAGTCTCTTCCTCTCCTGGTGAGTTTGGGTCCAAGGTTCTCTTCCGGAGGCTCAAGAAGGTCCAATACTCCAATGGGTTTCAAGATAGGTGCAGGCAGGTCTGAGAGTCTCCCTTTCTTTGTGGGTTGAGGTGGGGCTAGCACTACAATGTCAGCAGACTCTGGATGGTTTGATCTGCCTAGGGTGAGTCTATCTGCTTCTTTCCCCCTTCCCCCCAGGGAAGGGGCAACTAGCACAGAGATGTCAGCTGACTCTGGGCTTGGGCTGCTGGGGCAAGTGGACCTGCCCACAGTCACCAAGCCAGGAGATCCCAAAGAGCTATTCTAAATTTTTGAATTCAAGAAATGATTCCTTTGAAAAGCCAGTGGAAGGAATTGAAGTATGATTTCCATCTGGAGGTATCTTATTATGAACTTTTAATAAGGAAATGACAGTTGACCTTTGCCATTTAAGTGGCATCTCTTGTGCTTTATTTGGTCACATTTTATTCTTATAAATTGTCTTTGATACCGAGAAGAAATAAATGGGAGTGTCCTGTTACTGCTCTACATCTTAAAATGATCATTCTCTTTGTTTTCATGCTAAAGCAGGATCTTCCAATCATTTGCATACAGATAAGGAAGTGAGATTAGTCCTTTTCTTTTAATCTTTTCTTCTTTTTTAATGGGATAAAATATTACCCTAGTTTTTTTTGAAGGAAGTATGCAGATCAATAATGCTATGAGTTTCTGATAATTAAAACATAGCAAGATTCAGTTGATAACGTTTTGGACTTAGGATTCTGAATGTCTGAACCAGGCAAGAAAAGGCCGATAAAACTATTTACCTAATTACCCCCAAACCTAATTACCCCCAGAAGGTGCTAGGGCTTCAACACATGGATGCTTAGAAGGGACACGAGTATTTCCTCCATGACAGATAATCTTTTACTTAGTTATTTAGAGATATCTAATTGAAAAATCCCCTTAGTTACTTAATACAATTATAAATTTCTACATATAAGCCCTTAATTGTAAATGGATTTTATGCTCTGTACTTTATGGCTTTATATTGCCATGTAGAGTCTCCAAAGTGTCACTTTGTGTTTTAAAATGCATGTTTTATGTAAGGCCATTGGCTGCTCCAATATTTTGCCTGATTTTACTCCATTGCCCTTTGGCGTTAATAGAACATTTATTTTATTTCCTTTTGTCAAGATGGAAATGGAGACTAAGTTACTCAAAGGCCTCCTAAAGGTCACATGACCAAATAGGTAGAAAGGCTTTGATTTTCATCAAGGTCTTTTGACTGAGAGCTATTTTCAAAATCACAGGCAGGCTTCCCAAAGTCTCCTAAAGCTGTTGTTTGACCAGAAATCAAGGAAATTTATTGATTTATGATGAGGGTGGGGCATGTAACATGACAAGAACTCCAGAATTAACTGGAACCTGATTTTTATCATTAATGGGAATTATAATTTTTATAGTCATAAGATGAAACTTGGTTTGATGGAATAAGGTATTGTTTTAAAATACAAGTAAATATGGAAATAAGCGATTTGTCAGTAGAGAATAATTTATATACAAGAGTCTGTAAAGCAGCTGAGCCTACTTAAAATATAGTATCAAAGGCTGAGATGTAGTTCAGTTGCCAGAGAGCTTGCCTAGCACCCACAAAGCCCTGGACTCAATCACAACACCACACTAAATGGGTGTGATAGTACATACCTATAATCACAGAGCTCAGAAGGTAGGGGGTGTGGTAGTACATACCTGTAATCCTAGCACTCAGAAGGTAGGGGGAGAAAGATAAGAACATCAAGGTCATATTTGTCTATGTAGAGATTTCTAGGCCAACCTGGGCTGTATGAAACACTGAAAAACAGACATTAAAATCTATGTTAACAGTTTTCAGGTTTTTTTTCAGATCTTTAAATAAAATGCAAACTTAAAAATCCCTCTGACTACAGCAACCTCTGCTTTTGTAAAATTTTTTCCCCAGTAAGTTCTTTTGGAAATTTGCATTAAATAAATATTTTCAAAATCACTTCAAATAATAAGAAGCATGTTAGTTCTTAGCATTTTCGTCAATACTTAAAGGGATGATATCTATTTAAGGAAGTTCAATATGATGCCAAAATTTATTGGGAGAAAGGATGAAATCCTGGTAAAAGTAGATGCCACTTTGAGTTTGATAGAGGAGAAAATTAAATGTCAATGGGAAAAGGCAAGAATGGCCGGCATCTAATTTTTTCCTTCCTACCAATATTTTCTCCTGTCTGTGGTCTCTAGAAGACATATAAACTGGCATATGAGTTAAAGTAATTGCTGAGATATCTTCAAATGAAATATTCTATTCTTGTCTTATAGAAAGAATATAAAAAAGATTTGGAAAATGAAATAAAAGGGAAAGGAATGGAACTTAGCTCAGAAGTCCTTGATATTCAGAGAGCAAAGCGAGCATCTGAAATGGCTAGTGAGGTAAGTGGATTTTTTTTTTTAGCATCTCAGAATGATAACATTTTCAGCTGCTTTCGCTACCCATACAGCTTCCTCAAAGGTTCCATATAACTTGTATGTGTAGATAATAATAAATAGCCATGTTATAGCAAGGCTTTTCCCAGGAAGCAAATTAAAGATAATTCCATTACCAAGATCTTTCTATATGCAGTTGGGGGTAGAGAATGTTCTTTAGAGATATCTGTGTCATCGGCAAAATATTCCTGTGGGATTTGACCTGGTTCATTAAAAGCAAGAAAAAGGCACACAACGAGGTAGGTGTGGCCTCATGTTCTGGCACAGCTGCAGCTAAGCAGCTTGTGCTCTTCTGCTCTTAGGCAATACAAATTTCTAGTCTTCAGCTGGTTGCTAAATAGCTATGTTCACTCTGTATGGAGTGAACGTAGCTGCTTCTCATTTCATATGAACTTTATAAGAAAAAATGAGATGTCCAAAAAGTAGTTTCAGTGTCCTATTCCTTATATTATCACTCCTTTGGTATCACAAGGTGGCTTTGATGAGACTCTTTGTGGTTTAAAAGCTTCACATGCACTCAGGAACCTTACTTCAGGCACCTGGCACACTCGTGGCCTCTGGACCTGGTAAGAGATCTGGCCTCTGCTGCTTTGTCCCCACCCACTCTGACCTAAGAACCCTGATACAGGTGCCTGACCATATAAACCTCCAACACCTGGTAAGAAACCCAGTCTCCTCTGCTTCAAGACTGTCTACTCTGATTCAATTCCTGAATCAAGAGACACAGACTAGCCCATTGGATTAGAAAATAGTATCTATCTTTTTGTTGTCTACAAGAAATAAACCTCATTTTCTTGACTAGACATTGCCTTGGAGTGAAAGATAGAAAAAATAATCTAAGCAAATGGGACCAGAAAACAAGCAGGCATAGCTGTTCTGAGCTAACACAAAACAACTTAAAATCCAAACTAATCTAAAGAGACACAGAAGGCCTCTTCATTCCAATCCACCACGA
This sequence comes from Cricetiscus sungorus, assembly GCA_030556225.1. Classification (NCBI taxonomy): domain Eukaryota; kingdom Metazoa; phylum Chordata; class Mammalia; order Rodentia; family Cricetidae; genus Cricetiscus; species Cricetiscus sungorus. Next base: position 10,136,188 of record JANBXA010000103.1, read on the forward strand.
GGACATTATGATTCTAACACAAGTCCACCAAAGTGGCTGCACCCAACTTCATAAAGCAGACACTCCTAGGCATTAAATCACAAATTAACCCCAACAAGGTTACAGTAGTGACTTCAATATGTACTTTCACCAATGGGCAGGATATAATCAGAAATAATGGAGCTAAATGGCCACAGAGCCAAATGAACCTGATGGATATTTACAGAACATTCTATACAAATACCACAGAACACACATCTTTTTGGTCAGTATGCCATAAATAATATATTAATACACAAAGCAAATCTCAACAAATTTAGGGAAATTGATGTAACTCCATGCATTCAATCTGACTGCAGTCAAGTAAGGTTTGGTTAATAAATAATAAAAACAACAGAAAATAAATAACAAAAGAAACACCAGAAGATATGCAAATTCATGGAGATCATACTACTCAATTGTCAAATATTTGAACTTTTGAGTAATTTAAGGAAGAAATAGAAAAAAGTCTTGGAATTAAAAAATGAAAACACAACTTACTAAAATCTCTGGGATAAAATGAGAAAGAAGTCTTCAAAGGAAATGTATTGCTATGAGTGCTTACATTAAAAACAAGATGGACTTTGAATAGATAATTTAATAATGCACTCAAGAGGTTTGGGAGAACAAGAACAAACCAAACTGAGAGCAGTAGATGGGAAAAATAATTGAAAGCGGGGCAGAAATGAAAGAACTAAAGACATATATGCAAACAAGACAATACAAAGACTCAACGACATGAAGGGTTAGTTCTTTGAAAAGGTAAATGAGATTGACAAACCTTAGCCAAATTAGCTCAAAGAAAAAGGAGATCAAAATTAATAAAGTTAGAGATGATATGGACATCACAACAAACTGAACATAGGCACACATGAAAAATATCGTTCACCATGACCAAGTTGGCTTTATCCCAAAGGGGCTGGGATTGTTTAACATATGCAAATTGATAAATGTAATAAAACTTGTAAATGGACTTAAAGACTAAATATATGATCATAGTAGATAGAGAAAATTCTTTTGACAAAGTGTAACATGGCTTCAAAATAAAAGTCCTAGAGGCAACAGGATTGGAGAGAACAAACCTCCACATAATAAAGGCTGTTAGATATGTCAAACCCATAGCATTTCTGCTAAATGAAGAAAACCACAAAGCAATTCCATTAAAATCAGGAACAAGAGAGAGCTGGCTACTATCGCTTCTCCAGTTCAGCACAGTGCTTAAAGTTTGGCTAGAACAATAACATAAAAGCAGGAAATAAAAGGGATACACATAGGTTAAAAAGAAAAACATTCCTGTTTGCATTCTTCACAGAAATTGATGAATGGAAATTCATATGGAAACAGGAAAGACTACTAGTAGCCTGAGCAATCTTCTTTAGTTGTGACAATGTGGTCAGTCTACATCGTGGTCAGTCTACAATCTTGTTATTGCTTATCAGTTATATCAGGAGAGTTTACTTTACATGTCCCCCTGGAGAAGGGGAAAGAGACAAGAGCTCCTGAGCAAATTAGGAGCACGGGGGTGGGTAGCAGGGAAGGGAAGTATGAAAAAAAGAAGGGGAGAAGAGGAGTGAGGAAGAGAACTTGAGGAATCAGGAAGACTGAGTTGGGGGAAGAATAGAGGAGAGCAAGAAAAGAGACACTATAATAGAGGGAGCCATTATAGGTTTAAAGAGAAAACTGACTCTAGAGAAATGTCCAAAGATCCACAAGGATGACCACAACTAACAATCTAAGCAGTAGTGGAGAGGCTACCTTAAATGCTCTGCCCTGATAATGAGATTGACCACTGCCCTATATGCCATCCTAGAGCCTTCATCTAGTAGCTGATGGAAGCAGAAGCAGACACCCACAGCTAAACACTGAGCTGAATTCCTGGAATCCAGTTACAGAGAGGGAGGAGTGATGAGCAAAGGGGTCAAGGCCAGGCTGGAGAAACCCACAGAAACAGCTGACCTGAACAAGGGGGAGCTCATGGACCCCAGACTGATAGCTAGGAAACCAGCATAGGACCAACCCAGACCTCCTGAACGTGCATATCAGTTAGGAGGCCTGGACAATCTATGGGGCTTCTGGTAGTGGACCAATATTTATCCCTAGTATAGGAATGGACTTTGGGAGCCCATTCCACATAGAGGGATACTTTCTCAGCTTAGACACATGTCGGGGGAGGGGGGGCTAGGCCCTGCTCCAAATGATATAACAGACTTTGAAGATTCCTGCATGGAAGGCCTCACCCTCCCTGGGGAGCAGAAAGGGGATAAGATAGGGGGTTTGTGGGGGGCAGGAGATGAAGGGAGGGAGAGGGGACTGGGACGTGTTAAAAAAAAATAAGCTTATTTCTAATTTAAATTTAAAAAATACTTTCTACTTAAAATAGTAGGATCCAGTGAATATTGAGTTATTGTGTGGTAAGACAGTATTAGGAATAGCAACAAACCAGGCTTTAGGTTAAAAAAAAAAAGTCTGAAGTGGCCGTATAGAAACAAAGACTAGAGAAAGAAAGCTATCCTTCTATTCCTAAGCCCTACTGATGATCGGTTCTGTGTTTGCTGTCTCCTTTTCCTCACTGTGCATCTCCCATCATGGAGAGATGCTTATCTCCATTTCACAGACAAGAAGGATTGGTAGGAGTCATTTGTAGTTTCACATAGCTCGGCTGCTGAGTCCTCCGGCCTCATTGCCTGTCTACTTCCTATAGCTTCCTACAGTATGAACCTATGTGTATGGCTTTTTCTGTCTCCTGGTATCCATGGTGCACTCCATGGAGATTCTCAGTCAACAATTGCTCTTTTGACAGTATAAAAACATCTCTGGTGAGAATAGTGGTGCTAATTATGTATACTCCCCAAATTACTTAGTTCTTCATGATCATGCATAGGAATAAACATTCCATTCTCTTGGACATTGGTTATTTACCTTTTTTTCTTCTTAAGTGTGTGTTTGTGTGTGTTTTATACATTCACGTATGTATGTTTGTACATGTATGTATATGTGGCCAGAGGTTGATGTTGAGTGTCTTTTGTTATTGCTCTCTACTTTACTAACTTGAGGGTCTCTGCTGAACCCAGAGTTTACTGATTTGTTTAGGCTAGTCTATGTGACTTCTGGGGGATCTAAAGTCTAATGCTAATATTTGTATAGCAAGTGCTTTATCCACTGAATCAACTCACAGCCCTCCTTTGGTCATTTAAAAATGTTTAATTGTTTTTTTAATCATTGACTACAAGTATATGTTGTTCACAGGTTGACTTAATTGTGTTTAATGTTGCTTTTATAGAAAGAATACAAGAAAGACCTGGAGTCAGAAATTAAAGGCAAGGGAATGCAAATTCCCAATACTCTTGAAATACAACGTGCCAAAAAAGCTGCCAAGATAGCCAGTGAGGTGAGTGGAGAGGATCACTCAGACCTCAACACTCCTATTTTCATACTCAACAAATCGTATCAGCAACTGGATTGTGCATGGAATCTCTCAAACTTTGTGGGCTGTTCTGACAGTTTGGAATGGAAATCATTTCAAATCATGATGTTTATTTGAAAATTTATAGTTTCCATTTTGCTCATAGACTTTAAATACATCAAACGAAGCTTGGAAAGAGACATTTTAATAGAATACACACGGATCATGCACGCATGGACACACACCCTAACACATTTTATTCCTGTGTCACAACACATTTCATGTTAGTCTAGGGTATGATAAATACTTTTGTAGTGCATTTTCTGTAGTATAGCTCATATTCTGCTTGGCATATTTGTGTTTCCAATGTTTTGAGGAAAACATAGAAAACACATGTTGAGATTTTAATGTGTGAGTACAATATTTGTTTCTATGTGATTGTGTGTTTAGAAGAAATCCTTTGTCACTTTATATCTCAGCTTGAGATTCCTAAAGCCAGATTTTGGGTTAAGACATGATTTGTCAAAAATGACCATGTACATTCATTCAGTGCCACCTTCTCTTCATGTAGTACATATGAAGACATGGGCATAACAAAGCTGTAGGGGTCAGAGGACATACACATTTTCTAGGGATATAGCTGGGATCATGTTCCAAGCTTCCTGAATCTTCCCAGTGATTCTGAGAGTATGGACAAGTCACTGGAGTTTGATAGTATTTAGAATAAGTCAGTTTTATATAAGAAATATAGAAAGCTGGCATGCAGATTAAAGAAGGTAACTTGTTTACCTCAAGGTTTGGTAGTGGGGCTTCACTAGGGCTACTCTGGGAGACACTGTGGGTCTTACAGAATAATTGGCCATTTTTAGAAGTTCGTTGGAGAGACTTCCAGATATGCATGTATGCTATAAAGACAAGCATGATCTTACATATACAGAGACTTAAGTAAACCTTAAATGCAGTTACATTGCATAATTAACTTTGTTTTCTTTTCATTGACTATTGCAGATTCTTTTTCATTACTTCGTTTAGTTAGTCTAACTCTTTAAGAAAAAATGTGTATTTTATAATATGGATGTGAGTGGAAAGCCATCTGTTGTCCATGTGTAGATCTCAACATGACATGCTAAAACCACAGAGCATAATTTCTTCCCTGCCTCTTCTTGTCTCTTCTGCCTCTTCAAATGGTACCAGACAAGTCTTAGATGTCACCTTGATCCTGCTTATCAGTTATACCCTGTGATGCTATTCTAAATCCATTTACATTTCCCTGCTCCAAATAAGGAACCATATCTAATGTCAGGACTGTTCTGTCATGAGTGAGCTATGTCAGAAACACAGCTGGACATACTTGCATCTTTCCACAATGTCAGCATATGTTGAATAACACTGACTTCATAAGGTTTATCACTTTCAATGACAATAATATGTAATAAAATCCACCCACTTTGGTAGCTTGGACAAGGTAAATGAAAGTTGTTTATTCTAATTAATTACTGCTCAATCTTAATTACTGATAAATCTTATACATTAGACATACATACATACATACATATATATGTACACACACACATCTATGGTTACAGACTGACATCAAGTATAAGAAGCTGCAGCAGAATGCAAAGTTTAAGGGGTTTTGGAAGTGGGGTAAGAGTCTGTGTAGATAAGAAATGAACTGGATCAGTGTGGAGAAGGAGCTGCTGGTGGAGATGAAATCAGATTTGAGAGTGGAACTGCGGAGACCAGAGGTGTACAGGCAAACCCGAGTGGAAAATGGTCAGCATCAGGGAACAGACAGGGTTCAGGGAACAGACCTGATCAGGTCCGGGTTCAGATGGGTGAACAGATAGATGGGTAAGCAGTTGGGTAGCGGTGTCAAGCAGTTGGGAGACTGAACCAGGTCAGAGGATCCTTGATCATTGACACACACCAGGCATGAAATTTCCGGGGCCATTCCACCACAGTGTCAGGTAGCCATTGTTTATGAAGGCCAGGTGAGAGCAGTACACTCTTGTTCAATCTGGTGTGCCCCATAAATTCTTGAATTTTCCTGGTATAGCTTTAGCACACACATGTGCCTCTAATTTAAATTCTTCCCAATAAACTTGTAGGCTGGCTCCCTTTCTAGTCCCAGGAATGGGTCATTAATCAGTGTGTGCTAGATGAGTAATGTCTGATAGATGGTGTGTCTTGGGGTCTACTCAGGGGCCACAGTCAAAATGTAGTAAGAGGCTTCTTCTATAATGGAATGTGAGGGCAAGGCAGAGTCTGAGAATCCAGTATCTCACAATATAGAGTAGTTTGGAGTAGGGCATAGCATGGTTTCAACAGTTGTAGTGAATTCTTAGCCCAGATCCTGCCTTAATTCTTGCTCTCTTAATGTGCATTTTTAAAAGTCACACAATGGCCATATTTATGAATTTTTCTTATTCAAATTTAGAGCTACATCCAGTATAACTCAATTTAGCAGATGAGAGTGTATTGCAACAGGGTAGGGATTCAAGGCTAGAAAAAGGAGCCTTTGAAATTATTATCACTGGAATGACTATTCAAGTCAGCTGAAAGCATCCTTGAGCAAGGACTATGGACTTTCACCTTCTTCCTGGTAGCACAGTTTTTGAGACATAGAGGCCCATTTTGTTTAGTATATTGGGTTTTTAATCACTCATTTTTGTACACTAGTTGAGATTTTTCTCTTTTTTAATAAAATGTGCTAGGATAGTAGTGTAAATTTAGTTAGTGACAAGTGAGGAGGAAATAGGCTTAGGGGAGTCAGCTGTTCTCCACATGATACAAGGAGATTTTGGAGATGCTGAGATGCTGCTGAGATGCTGCACTCTAAGTGGCCCATTTGTTCATGTTCCATTTTGCCAAATCAACAGGGTCTCAAATCCTTTGCAACTACAGTTTGGGGTTTTGCTATTGATTTTTAATATCCAAAGTGGAGTTTAAAAATAGTGCTAATGTGATATATTGTTATTCCAGTGTCCTCCAACAATCAAATTTGTACCATTCGGTGGGCTTTCTATAGCACATGAGACATCAGCAAACTGGACTCGGGCAGGGGCTCTCAGGATACTTTTGTGTCTAGGTTTGTTGTCCTGGAACAAAGCAGTTATCATTTGCTGTTTTAAACCTTCCAATTTTGGAGATGTTTTATTCCTACAATGATGAAATTGCCTATTGACACCTTTTAAAGAATGCGCCTGGTCATTCTGAAATTTTATACATTGCTTAAGGGTGGTATGGCTCAGTTCTCTTCCTGACTCAGTTCCCAGACAGGGTGAATCTGTTGTCATTCATATCCAGGAAGAAAAAGAAAGGGTCTTCTGAGATACTTCATGGTAAAGGAAGTGAGTACCCTCATCCGTGAACCAACCATATAGAATTAAGGATGGGGTAGAATGATTAATTTAAGTATCTTAGTGTCCAAAGACTTGGGACAATATTAGTTAAACCCAGTGGTTTATAATGGAAGCATAGTAAGTTGCAATAATCAAGTATAACAACAATTTCATAGTTACTGTGTTGATAGTCATGAACTGAATTATATAGTCACTTATAAATTTTCAAGTTTGTCATTGGAATATAAAAGTTTTCCCAATCTATTACTGTATTTTTTCTTAATGCACCTTAGTAGACAAAGCCTCCTGATTATGTATGAATATGTTACTGCATATCATACTTCTATCTTGTTATATAGAAATAAAAGAATAAAGTCTAAGCCAATTCTGGGGCATATAGACATGATGTCAAAATGATATCATGCTTTTGTCAGCACCATTTGGAGAGATGCAGAGCACTGTGTGTTTTCCTTTCTACAGAAGGACTATAAAAGAGACCTGGAGACAGAAATTAAAGGGAAAGGAATGCAGGTCAGCGCAGACACTCTGGATGTTCGGAGAGCTAAGAGGGCATCTGAGATAGCTAGCCAGGTAAGGACGATGTGAACACAAAGTCTCATATGAAGGTCCCGGAGGATGGTAAATGTCACTTTTCTGTTAAAACACTTAAATAGCAATATGGTCCTGCAAATTATGCCAAGAGCTGAGATATTTTCTGTTCTTTTAGAAGCAATATAGGAAAGACTTAGAGAATGAAATTAAGGGGAAAGGAATGCAGGTGAATATGGATATCCCAGACATGCTTCGAGCCAAGAGGGCGTCTGAAATCTACAGCCAGGTTGGTAGAGGAAGAAGATTCTTGTACTAATGTATGCTAATCTTGTCACTGTGAGTAAAGAGTCTTTTTGATTGACATCTTCCTGGAGACATTGCCTTCAAAGTTAGAGCACTTGTATTAAGATCCTCCCTACCAAACTTGACTAACATTACTAACTAGAAGTCAGTGGCTGCAAATCCAATTTAGGAGCCATTATGGAGTGCAAAAGTCACAATGGGTCCCCGTTTTTGAGATTGAGAACATTTTTGATCTTAGTTTTCATTTCCAACTCTATTATATACTTGCCTTGAATATTCTTTGTTCATGCAACTGAATCATAATTCTAAACATCTTTCATTTCCATTTCACAAGGCTATTTTAAACAGCCTTTAATGAAACAAAGAAAAGGTTGAGAGTGATTAAGGGTGGTTATATTCTCAGAAGGATGAATATTATATGTTTTCTCTCTTACAAACAACCTAGATTTAAACACACACACACACACACACACACCACACACACACACACAGATGGGTGAGGTCTGAAAGGAGGCTGTATGTAGAGAAAGGCTCTGATGAGAAAGGGGAAGAGGAACCCAGTGGGTGATAACAGGAATTGAAAGACATATACTGCTTTGCTGCTTTGTTTAAAACAACTAAATGTCAGAGAAAGACAATATCTCAAATGAAATGCATATAGAAGAACAAGTTGCTTATTAAAATCTGATTATATGCATTACTTAATCATATCTTTGCTATAAAATTTACCTGAAAAGTACATCCCAGTGGAAAAATAGAGGACATGAAAAACATGAAATTGTTATTGAAGCAAGGACTTAACTTTGACTAATGAAATTTATGATAAAAATAGTTTTTACCCAAATTGGACTCATTTGTTCAAATTCTTGTGTGTTGGTTCATGGTGGGAGTATGGAGATGGTGGAGTAGAAATGTGGGAGTTCCCTGTCTGCTCCCCAGTCATCTGTGCAGCAGTTGGAACATGGGTTCTGTCCCCCTTCCTCATGCTACATGAAGGCAATGAACTTGGGGACGCTGGCTACATCTACATGAATTGAGTGCAAATCTTAGGCAAGGACATGAAACAGGCAATGGACACATGAGTCAGTGAGGAAGGGTAAGAGGACAGCTGCATTTCAGCATCTAACTTTGCTTAGCAAGTGGCTCTGTGCCATGTGGTTAATACACTAACTAGAGTGCCTGAGTTGAATCTCACTCCCATGCTTACTAATTAGTGCCTCAGTTTCTCTATTTGATAGTGATACCTGTTTGTGAGATTGATTAAATAAGTGAATGTATGTTAGGCACTAAAACAATGTCAACTACATTATAATGTTATGGGTTCTGATATGAGGGATAAACCCAGGTTTTATTAGAGAAGCTCATTGTAGCTCATTTACTCAAGAGGAACTACAAAAATCATAGCATGTTTTCCTTAGCCACAGATCTTTAGCAAAAGCAGCAAATGAAGCTTGTAACAAGGTAGATGTAGGAAGTTGGACCACTGCAGGAGTACTTGAGATACTGGGGCAGAGACTGAGTTTGTTCGCACATAGAAGAGGAGGTCCAAGTTTAGGAAAGAAATAAAGTCAATCTCTCTGAGGTTTCTGAATGGGCTGGGATGAGTATGATAGCCTGCACAGAAATGGGGTTGCTGTGGCAGTCGGTGTGCTCACACCCTTGAGTTTAGTGGTTGTGTCAACAGCTACTTTGAATCTTAAGTTGTGAGTTACAGCCATGTGGTGTGGTAGAGTTGGAGGAGGCACCAGATCCCCTCTTCTGTTCACATAGAGATTTCAATTTGTAATAATTTTGTATTTTTAGAGAAAGTATAAAGATGAAGCTGAGAAAATGCTTTCCAACTATTCCACTGTGGTGGATACTCCCGAAATTCAGAGAATCAAGATGACACAACAAAACATTAGCAATGTGAGTAGCTGCTGTTTACAGAGCTTGGGGCTAGGCTTATTTCAAATTTTGGGATTTTTGCATGTATATAAGTTACAGTAGGAATGTCATGCAGGTCTAAACATAAAAGTCATTTGTACCTTTTATTCACACAGCCTGACGTAATTCCAGGTGTTATAGTTAGTGCATTTGTGCTGTGACTGTAATACAACACAGCCCCCTGGGGGTTGTCAGAAAGTTTACATTTCAGATACTTTGGTTAGGGATGGCTGATTTGTATTTTCTCACAGATGAAATGAATTGTTTGTTTGCTTATGTATTTATTCTTGTAGACCTAGGTCCTTCTTCAGGTTAGGTAAATGTTCTACTAATGAAATATATCCCAACAACACTCCTCCACTTCCAAAATGATATAATTTTTAAGGATGTCTTTTTTCTCATTATCTGATTTTTTTCTTGTATTACTTGCATTTTTCATCATATGAATTTATTTCTTCAAAATAAGAAATATTCTCATAAGTTCCAATTGTTTTGGAATTTCAAACTGAAATTTTGTACTAGGTACAAATGACAAATGTTGACTGGATTTTTAGCACAGAAAAAGTTATAATCTTCCACACTAATTTTACTGTGAAGATGAAGGGACTTTCCTCCTGATTGTCACTGAATTTGCGTGGAATACATACTTAGTTTAAAACAGAGTCATGGACTTCCAATGTTTTCATTTTGAGGAACAGGACTTGCCTGTGTACAGTTAAAAGAAGGCCTCTGCTAATTGATAAAAGTATAAACTTGAATTTTGTAATGGAGTAATCAAATGAACCATATAGTCAAATATGGTAGAATTGGTCCAGTCATTTAGTACCTAAGTACATCAAAAAGGCAAATGCCATTAAGTCTGAGGACCTCTGTAACACCCTCTGTTCCTACTTAATTGGCTGACTTTCACTGTCAGGCAGACTGGTAAGTCTGGGATCTTCCTAAGAAGCACCAGGTCATGCCAAGAGATGGGTCAGAGAAAGGGCTGTTCCCAACTCCTGTGATCCTTGAAGTTCCTGTTTTTCATCTCTTTCAGTCTCCTTGGTGCCCATTGGGCTAGCCAGTGTTGGTGGTGAGGACCATTCTGTCCTCATGTGACTTTCCAGGGCCACTGTTTTTCTGTGGAGAACTTTTGTTTTGTTTTGCTTTGTGTTTGGAAGGAATAGGTATCTGGGGTAGATGTCAGGGGTGGAGAGATTTGAATAATTCCACAAAGGGGAGGGTGAGGAAAATACAAGGGTCAAGGCTGGTGCTAGTGATAGAGTGTTTCTTAGGACACAGTGGGGGACTTCTGTATTGGAAGACTAGCATTTAACCCTTGTTTGGGGGTTAAATGCTTACTACTGAGTGAATGTTTCTAATACATGCTTTGATTTTTTTTCTCAAACACACATATTCCATATACCTATTTTGTCTATACCTATATATATATTTTGATTTTGTTGAGACAGGATTTTTCCGTGTAGCCTTGGTAGTTCTGCCAGATACTTATGTTCAAAGAAGAAAATTATAGATAGCCAATATATATTTTTAGAGCAAATAATCTGCCCCTAGATAAGGTACTCATCATGCCTTAGAAAAAGTATTAACTTGGCAAATAATCTGTCCCATCTAAGGTACTTATCATGCCTTAGAACAAGTATTAACTGGACTAAGAGGTTATAAGATCAGAAACCAAAGTCAGCATTTATTATCATAATGGACTGTTTCCTTGATTCATGTAATATTGCTACTCATAAACAAAACCAGTATTCACACTACTGTAAAACCTGAGAAATAGTCTTGCTTTGTAAGAGGCAGATCTAAGCCTTTAATTCTAATAACCTTACAGCTCTTATTTTCCTTTCCCTGCTATGAAGGTGTCTTACAAGGAAGGAATAGGGGCTGGCACGGCCCTAAGTAACACTCCAGAGATTGAACGAGTGAAGAAAACCCAGCACAATATCAGTTCAGTAAGGTTCTCCACAGCACTAATTGTCCTTTTCCAGAAACAGGGTGGCTACCTGTAAATGGGTGTTTTTAGTTCTTTTCTCAGCAGGTCGCTTTTCTTCTTTTATTCTTCGCTTTCCTGGAAGATGGTGTCATCAACCATCTAAGGTCTAACTTCCAGAATGAAAACTGCATCTTTGCTCCCCTTCATCCTCAAGCTCCATTTCATCTCATTTAGAACAAAGAAAAGAAGACGGGTCATTTTAATAAAAATCTAGAATTACATTTCATCTTTTGGAACAGAATTTAAGCCATGTTAAATTTTACAGAGAAAGAATACCTTGAATATTTTCCCACCTCTTGGAGAAAAGGAATTGTACCCCAGCGAAATGATTCAAGGGTTCACTGTTTATTTGGTAACTGAAGTGGTATAGATTTGGTTTTTAATGTAGCACCAACTCATTATTGTCCTTTGTTAATCACATTTCTGAGCCATTCCCCAGACACAGCTCTGTGCCCGTATTTCTGTTTTCTTGCCTTATTTCCCCTCTACTTTCTCAGCAAAGAAAAATACATCTGTGGAGTATAAATTATAAGGCGATCTTACCCCATGTGTTTTTGACTCTGGGGAATTGCAGGAGAGGTGTTTAATGTTGTAGGAGAAGTTTCTACCTTTACTGCTTGGCATGAGCAGTAGATAATCTTTGTCCAGTATGGGTGTTCATCTGTGTGCATATCTTATATTTAGTTTCTTGCCATGGGTGTTCGAAATTATTCTTTCCTTAACATTCATCCCCCGTACTATCTCTTCACCTCTAGTCTTGGAGACACAACCTTTCAGAACTTTCCTTTAAGCCATCCAAATAGAACCAATTTCATGGCATGCATTAGGACGAACTCAGAGTTAGGTGGTATCTTGAGCATGTGACTGGGTGGTGGTTACTGTTGGAAATGGAATTCCAGGAGGGGCAAAGTGATGTGTACTTTAACAAAAAGTTATAAAAATTGTTCAGAGCTCTAGTGTACTCAGATCTTTATGCCATGAGGAAAGCCCTGTCCCAAGGATAGCAGCTATAGAGAGGACCTGGAGGCCAAGGCCTGGATTAGAGTGAATAACATTTTGTTCTGTTTAGTGGGAATCTGAATCTGATGCCACTTGAGTCTGGCAGAGAAGTTAGTTTGGAGAAGATAAGTAAAATATTATATCCCTTCACTTTGCAATGACAATGTTTGAAATACACCCATCAATGTCATCAGCTACAAATGTTCTATAGTGTGTATGAAATCTAGCCATTTCCCTCCAGGGTAATGACTGTGCTATTTTTATTTAGAGTCTTGAAAAAACAAAAATGCTCAATTTTAATTGTGTTGGGCTTTACACCCTAAGAAAACCACACAAAACAGTGCACTATGTCATCTTTTCTCCCCCAGTGTTTTCTAGCAAACAATAAATTCACAGTTCTGTGTCTCTGAGTTTGGGACATATCCCTGTACTTAATATTCAAATGGAAACTTGGCCTTTCAAGATCAGCCAGATCTGTCAAACCAAGAGGTGATTCACTAATGTTTCAACATCCCGACATTTTCCACCTCTGAAGACAAGCCTTTTTGCTATTAGCTCTCAGTGCTAAGAGCTGTTTTTGCATTTCATTAGAGGAAACCTGTCTCAGTGAACTTTTTATTTAACTGTTTTGGGTCTGGGTTGATACTGGCCTCTTTACTCATTTAAATCCACAGATATTAAGACAGGTAATACCTGAGACTTTGAAGGACTAGTGCTTTATGCCAGCCTAGATCTCAGATTTAAGTATTATCAAGTGATTCCTCACACCCGTTTGGTGTAGATTTAAATCTTTGCTAAATGTCAGCATGCACTTCCTGTTCCTACACAGGTAGGTTCTCTTTGCCTAGTCTCTACTCTTCTGTGAGTTTTAGTTTTAAAATGCCACCTAAGAGGGAAGACCTTGCTAGTTTGTTTTCTTGCTCCATGTATTATCATTTTCCAGGGGAAATTAGTGGATGGAATGAATGTCAGGTTACAGGGTGTATTAGTGACTTTTTTCCATGATGTGACCAAACACCTGACAAGAAGTCACTTCAAGAGGGAAAGATCATTTTGACTCCTGGTTTGAGGACTACAGTCTATCATGGTGGGGAACATTTGACTGCGGGCTACTGCATGGCAAGCCAGTGTAGTGCCTGCATATATTACAGTGCTTTACCAGGAAAACAGAACCATGGTGCTTATAATTCTAGTCTGCAACCCCCAGCTGGACCAGTTACTGCCCATGTGTAAAGGTTTCCCAGACTCCCAGGACAATGTCACTAGCTGGCACAGGATGTGAAGAGACACGATCCTCTTCCCTTTCTCTTTTATTGTAGCCACATTTCTTCTTCTTTTTTTCTTGTTCTATTTGATTACCTGTGTACTCCTTGTCAGGTATCAATATTTGTAGGACTCAGGATAATTCAATTTGATTTTTACCTTTAAATTCATGTTAAATTCTAATTAACACATTAATAAATAGAACTGCTTCTCAGATAGAAGATAATACATCATTATATTAAGATAATTTCCAAGACATTTTGTATATATGTCTAATTATAAAGCTTTTGCTTATAAGCAATGTTCATTTGTATTAACTGAAGGATGCATACAGTGATGGATAGATATGAATTTATTTTTACTTCAGGATAAAGAACCCAGAAAGCATGAGGAAATAAGGAACTGTTTCCTACTAAAGGGAATACAATATTGAAACAAAAAATTCAATTATACAACAGTGACAATAGAAGAATTCTTAACTATTTTAAGCTTTGGGTAGAATAAATTAACTATTTTAAAATAAATTATTCAGGTGAAATACAAGGAAGAAATTAAACATGCAACAAGCATTTCAGATCCTCCCGAGCTAAAGAGAGCTAAAGAAAACCAGAAGAACAACACTGTGATTGCATTTCCTTAAGTGTTTTTTTTTTTCTGTTATTGAAATACCACACATGCTGGGAACTCAGTGCCTGTACAGGTGAAATCTCCTTACAATGAACACCACTGTGTGCGGTCATTCCTTGGATGTAGAGATAACATTCTTTACCGCTTTGTGTCCTCCATTGTGTGCTTCTTGGGCATTTTTACTGAAGGTCTGCTCTGTTTGTGCTCTAGGGGGAATTCAGTGAGTAAGACAGACTACAAGGGGCTATGGGTAGTCTTAAGGCCTCTAGGAAACAGGGCACACATTACTATTACTATTATGTATTGCCTTGCATACTATCATAGTGATTTGTATTTGTTGACTAGTTACTATTTTTTTTTTTTTTTTTTTTTTTTTTTTTTTTTACTATCTGGCAAGTACTATCTTCTTTTAGCCATAATTGTAAGAATGAAATCGGGTGGCTTTTGTGAGGGAGAGTCAACCTGGTAGGGAAAATTATTCAAGGGGGAAGGACTTAAGTGGTGAGTACTTTGGATAAAAGGTGGCAGGAATTGATGGTGGGGCAGGAATTGCAATACCAAGCAGAAGACTGTAGTATGGAGAGCCCCTATAGTGCAGCTCATGGATCATTCAAGAGTATCTTAACAGCCCCAGTTTTGCTCAGTCTTTGATTTAGTGATATAGTCGTTTTACTGAACAACTACTTCTCCTCCTCCTTCTTTCAAATAAGGGTTGTTAGTCTTCTATTTATGATAGAAACAATACTCTGTAGTTGGTTGTTTTTACTCTTTTGGCTCTTTGGGGGCGTGCCACTCAGCTCCCAAATAAATACATGGAGTCTAATTTTGTCTTACGAATGCTCAGCCTTAGATTGGCTGATTTCTAGCCAGCTCTTCTTAATTTAAATTATCCTATCTACGTTTTGCTTCTGGGCTTTTATTTTTCTCTATTCTATAGGCCTCTCTTCTTATTCTGTGTCTTGCTGTGTGGCTGGGTTGCTGGACCCTGCTATTCTTTTTCCTTCTCTTCTTCTCACTCCTTGATCTTATCGCTTTCTCTCCTATTTATTCTCTTTGCCTGACAGCTCTGCCTATTTTCTTTCTCCTGTCTAGCTGTTGGCCATTCAGCTTTTTATTCAACAAATCAGGTGTTTTAGACAGGCAAAGCAACATAGCTTCACAGAGTTAAACAAAGCAACATAAAAGGATGCAACACATCTTTGCATCATTAAACAAATGTTCCCCAGAATAAACAAATGTAACACATCTTAAACTAATATTCCACAACAATATTTTTGTAATGTGATTTGAAAAAAATAAGTGTAAAATAGCATAGATGTTATAGAATTTACATAGTGTGGCATGCATGCCAGTGGCAGAATCCAGGTTGTTTAGTTAACATTGAAGTGGTGCAGAGGAACACGGACCCTAGAGTACCAATAGATTTGATTCTAGCTCACTTTATTTGATTTATACTCTTCATAGACTGCTACCTATAGAATTTCCTTTCCTATAAAGCAGAGATTAGAGTATTAAAGAGAGATTACCTTTAAAGCACATGCCAAATTGATGAATAGGAGATTCAGGACAAGAGTCTCCTATTAAATTGATGTCTGGATTTTCATTCTCTAGCAATTGTAGTTTCTCTCTGTCAGCAAATATGGATCCACAGATCTTAGTTCAAGCTCTAACATGAATGATATTTCCATCAATAAGATCACATGAAATGTTCCTCATTGTAACTCTATCATTCCCATACTGAGAACTTGCCTAAACTTTTACATACAATAGTAAAAAGAATGTTACCCCTTTGGGAAAGGGGACATTGGAAGAAATCCATCTCTTCCAATTTATTTTTCAGTCTTCTCAAATTTTTCTTCATTTTCATGTTCTTTCATAAGAGCTTGCATTTCAAGAGCAAGGTCTGTGTAAGCCCTAAGGCTGAATTTAAACTCTGCAAATGCATTGACTGTTGCTGTATAGCTCCTCGCAAAAAGGATTTTCTCTTGCAACTCTACCCCAGCTGTCAGAACTCTCAGCAGAAATTCCATACTTTTGCTCTGTGTTTGATACTCCCGTATTTCTTGAGATGTTGTGGAATTATTGGCACAGTTGACTGTGGATAGTGAAGTCATCTCCCTCTTCAGTCCTCAGCTAAGAAAGGATTTCTCTATGCAGTAGGCCAGGGCATCTCCTGTGATCCAACATTCAAAGCAGTTGAGACAAAGCCTTGCAGACTACTGCCAAGATTTCTGCGTCTTCTTAGGATCCCCATGACAGCGCCCCCTACCAGCAGGAAGTAGTTTGGAAAGAACGATGACCAAATTCCCAAATATTGTTTATAAATGTTTGTTTTCAATTAAATGGGCTTGGTTATAAATGGTTATGACCACAAGCAATCTTTTTAAAGGTAAAAAGGGAATTATGGTATAGATATGAATACTTTGCTTTTGGAATGGATTTTCTTTTATTGATACAATTTAAGGTCAGTTTTGTAATATGTATATTTCTCCTCTTGTTTAGGTATTGTGTTTATATAGCTCATTTAGAAATGTAATGTATAATTTAGTACAGATTAGAGAATTTCCTATGATAGTCAAAACTTGGAGTTAAGTTAGTTAGGATTTCTAGATATGCAGAGATGTATTTGAGATGAATAGGCATTCTTCAAACCTTCATCTCCTGTAGTATTATGTTCAATGTACACTAGAACTTGGTAAGGAGGGAAGCAGGGTTCCTGTAAGTAATGCAGTGTGCCCTAGGACTTTTGTCACCATTGTCCTCAATGCTTCAAATGATGGCAAGAGTCTACTTTAGATTTAATGTGACTTATTATTAAATGATGATAATAATAAATAATTTTAAACATAAGGTGGCAATTTAGTAAACATTACTTTAATGTCAAGAATTGGTGAACTCACAGAAGGGATAGTTATTACTGATGAGATCAAATAATTAGTCACCAATAAATTACAGTGTGAAAATTAGCAATGAAAGGAATAATGGAGAACATTTGACATGAAAAGCTTGGGGACCAGGGTCTCAAAAATATCACATCTGGAAGAAGTGGATACAAAGCCCTGCCCCTACCCAAGAAGCCTTTCCAACTGATACTTACTGTTGTTTTTGTTTGCTTGTTTGTTTTGTGTGCATTTGTTTTGGTATTTTTAGTTTTACTGCTTTTTTTTGAGGGAAAATGACATGAAGTTGTGTAGGTAGGGAGGTGGGGAATATTTGAGAGGCATTAGAGGAGGGGAAGAATATGATCAAGATCCATTGTATGAAAACATTTTTAAGTAATTTAAAATGAATATTGGTATCATGGGGGAAAAGATAAAATACTAATGATCTGTGGCATGTGACATTTCCTTTAATATGTTCCAGTGGTCCACATTTATTTTACATGGTTCTAAACTGTCTTATGCTTTGCTCCCCAGCTCCAGTATAAAGACCAAAACTATAAGGCCACACCAGTAACCATGACCCCAGAGATAGAGAGGGTGAGGAGGAACCAGGAACAGCTGAGTGCGGCAAGTCATTTTGTTTTTTTTTATCTTTTATCTAATGAGATGTATTTTCCTTTTTCAAAAGGGTCTCTGTGAATAAGTAAGCCCTCTATATATTTGGACAAGCTTTTACACATTCACACACTGAAGGGCATAAAGTATGACCCCTGTAAGTCAAGAAGTTTTCATCATGTTGTCTTACTCAAGAGGTCTTCATTAAGCATCCCAGGGTTTGTCCTGGTCACTCGAACACAAGGACCCATAAGAGCCATATCTTTCCCTTGTGGAACTCTTAGTTTGCTGTTAAATCTCTAAAAATGCATCCTTTTAAGAAGCTGGTAAGTAGAGAGTTTTATGGTTTGGAGGAGAAAACAGTATTAGAGATAAGGCAAGAGAAGACTGGCCTTGACAAGTTGTTCTATGATGCAGTGGCAAGCAATGCACCTTATAAATGAAATGGAAGAGATCAACCAGTCATTTTATAATTCATTGTAATAAAGTAGTCCTAGTTAACAACTGAGAGGGACCTTTGCTCTAAGCTAGTTCCCTTTTTAATATTATATATGAATCCCTGAGCTCAGCATTCTCCATTTTTTTGACTGGTGGATGTGGACAACTGAATTTTAAGGCGTCAGAGACCATGTCAAGATTCCATGGCAAGTAAGAGCAGATCTGGGGCTTGAACTCAGGTCTCTCCTGGAATTTAGAAATCCCTTTAGGAAAACCCCAAGTAGTTACCTTTTACCTTTTGTCAACTCCCACCCCGTCTTTTTTTTCCTTTCTTTCTTTCTTTTTTTCTTTTTTAACTTTCTTTAATATCAAGAATAGCCTCTTTCTTGCAAAACTGGTATTTTTGAAAGACTTTAAAATGTAAGAACACATTCTCTCAGGTGGAGGTCAATGTAGTGTGTCTTTAATACCCCTGAAGGTGGATGAAGAAGTCAGGTACATCTTAATGGTGGAACCTCAGGGGCCAGCAGTAGACTAAAGCACTTTCCCAGCCTGCCCGGGGCCTTCATTTTAGTTTATTGTTGTGGCATCATTTTCATGTTTCTTTTTAAGGGTCTTCCCTCATTTCCTTTGCTTTTCTTTTGTAGAGTTTGTAGTTAGCTTTGACATGAAACAGACAGCTTTTCACCATCATCATCACTTCTTGACCAGTTGAGTTTGGCCAACAGGCACTGTGTAAAAAGCGGATTTGAGCTCCAGGCCTTGTGGTAGTCACTTGGAGCCCTTTATACCATTTATTAAAAATTTCATATCTCCTTTGTAGGTCAAATACAAAGGAGAGCTAAAACAGGCAACTTCCATTTCGGATCTACCAGAGCTGAAGAGAGTGAAAGAAAACCAGAAGAATATCAGTAATGTGTGAACATCTCAGTATTTATCATTTGTACTTAATGATACTAAATGTGTCAAATATGCACATGAGGGAATTGCAGCAGTTCTCACCCTGTGGGTTACCATCCCTACAGAGATCACATATTAGACATCCTGCTTTCAGATACTTATAGTATAATTCATAACAACAGCAAAACTACAGTTATGAAGTAGCAGTGGAAGAATTGTATGTATGGGGGTTACCATAACATGAGAGGCTGTATTAAAGGGTCACAGCATTAGGCAGGTTGAGAACCACTGTAGTAGAGAGATTTTGTACCTGAGTTGGCAGTCTGTTTCCTGGTGGTTTCTGCGGAGGACAGTGTCAGGGTGATAGGTGCTGTAATCTGCAATGCTGTATTATGATGGCTGTCCTGCAATTTGTGGCATAGCCTTCTCATTGTATTCTCATGCTGGTGACTACCGTGGTTGCCTACCAAAGGCTGAGGTAGTTTCTGGCATCTTGGTCCTGCAGTCGAGTTTCCTACCTGTCTGAGTTCTTGTTTGTCAGGCCCCTCCTGGCCTTTTCTCTCATTTGTGATGATTATTACTACATTTCTGGGGGGAAAATGGTGAAGTATGTGCAGTTGACTGAATATAACATGTGAAATGGAAAAGTTAATAGGCACTTGGCCCAAATGAGCATTTTTACTTAGACTCCTGGACTGCTCTAGATCCTTCTGTTTATATAACCCACCTACAGTTCACTAAGAGCACCCTTTTAGGAAGTCATTAACATACAGAGTGGGCTCTTTGAAAGAGGAAATTCAGAAATCTATTAGTCTTCAAGGACATCTTTTATGTCTTAAACTCATAAAGCCATTTGACCAGTTTATGAGTCAAAGGCAGGTTATTGTTTGCTACTTTTCCTAAGAGTTTTGTTTTGGAGGAGTAGATATTCATTTTTCTGAGTCATTATCGATGGGACTCTATTCTTCTAAAGAAGGGATATGGTTAGTGAAAGGGGGGATGGAATAGGGGGAAACCTGGTGTCTTTGCATGGTTTGCCATGGTCCTCTCTGAAATACATCCTTTCAGGGCTCTGTGGTAATTAATTTCTGAGAAAACACAGCTATGCCATGCCATTCTATTCAAACAAGACTTGTAATATCCACAAAGCATCTCTTTTCATACCCATCTGCGATTAAAGGCTCACTCCAGGCTTACTGGTGATCTGGTTGAGCCTATCTACAGTGATTGAAAAGAGGTACACTGCCATGCCAAAATGAAATAGATGCTCAAAGATAAAAGCATTTCAAAGCCCCTCTGCTGCCCTCTTCTCCTTTTCTCCTCTGTTTTAATGAGTTCCAGTCTTTGACTAGCCCTTTAAAATTAAATATGACATGTTTTTTTATTGCTGAACTGATTCACAATCTTCTATTTTTTTTCTCTGATATGGTAGGTTTATTATAAAGGTCAACTGGGAAAGGCTACAGCTTTAAGCATAACTCCTGAAATGGAAAGAGTAAAGAAGAATCAAGAAAACATTAGCTCGGCAAGTAGTTTTAATTCATTTTGAACCATTGCAAAAGATGGATTCTTTACAATGTACTTGTATTGTTTATTGTCATATGAATAAAACTTATTTCCAATAAACACACATACTGTCACTTATGAATTCCAAAAGCTCTCACTATGTATGTTTACATTATTGTGAAATTCCTCATTAATATTCTCAGATGTGACAAATAGTTACATCTATAGTTTATTTAAGCCACAACTCATGTTATTTTATCCAGTATCTTTGAAATTGATCAAGTCTTTGATGTATAAATTAAAAGAAGTCATTATATTGATGTGCTTCACTGAACATGAGTTGTTAAATTCTTTCTATAAAAACAAATTTAAAAATGAGTAATTCAAGATAAGAAGATAAAAAAGTTTAATGCATTTAATACCGTATTTAGTTAGCCAGAAAAATGGTCCATGGTGAGTATGTATCACCTTAGTGAATTCTAGGGCTCCAGGCCTCCACTGCAGGGATCCCTCAAATGCTCACAGATCTGAGTATCGGGCCTGCTCACAGCACACCCAGCAGATCTCCATGTCCTGATCAGCACACAGGATTAATCATTGACAGATCTGTCACAGTGTTTCTGCCCAGAGAGATTGGGCATATTCAACATAAATTGTTTTTAAGCTATAGCTGCCCAGAAAATCAAAAAACAAAACAAAACAAAACAAACAAACAACAACAACAACAACAAAAAAACCATAGATCTGTTCCCAGTTGTTTCTCATTCTCTAGGGAGGGAAAAAACATAAAGGAAATCAGAAGACGTCTCATGTGCCTCCCTCAGCAATCTCAGAGCAGAAAATTGCTTAGCAACAGAAAATACATTTGGGCTCTAGTCCGTGTTGTATCTGTCCTGTTTAAACATGTGAGGCAGGTTCACTGGTGGTTATTACTGACTGTTGGGCACACATGTTTGTTTCCTACTGAGAACCTTACATTTTTGAACAATGCTTTTAAGGGAAATCATTAAGAGTGTAATTTTAAGTGACTAATTAGGAACAAAATGTAATCCCCTGAAAGAAAAGTTACCCGGGAAACAATTTTGGGTAGGTTGCACATGACTCACCCATTTGAAAAGCTTTATGATGTTATGCAATTTTTAGATTATAGTTATACAGTTTCATAGATGTCTGCTGCTTCTTTTGCAGGTAAAATACACGCAGGACCACAAACAAATGAAAGGTAGACCATGTCTGATCTTAGATACACCTGCTTTGAGACATGTTAAAGAAGCACAAAATCATGTTTCCATGGTAGGATGTGACAGATCATTGTCTACGTGACTAAAACATACTAAGGAATGGCAAGACCTGTGTTTGGATGGCATTTGTTCACTATTAATCTGGACAACTAACAAAGCAAGGGATTGTGAATGAGCTCTGGAGGGGCAGTGTTATAATTATACTGAAATGTAATCAAAATATTTATTCTAATAAAATAATTTCCCCTCAATGATTTTTGGTGTGCTTTTATTTCTAACTTGATTGCTATAAATACATTTGTGAATGACATTTACTAGACTTTGTTTTTTACTTACTTTTAAGAGATATTTTGGTATATTTGCATATTATAAAGAATATTTTGAGTGTATTTCAAAAGCAGTTCTATGTCATTATTTAACCATAAAGTTCACCTACTTAAAATGTTTAGTTTAAGCTAGTATAATTTCACAGTGTTATAATTATTGCCCTCTTTGAATTTCAGAACATGAAAAGAATGTATGTTTTATAATATACACAATTTTTATAATTATATATGAAAATTTTATGCAACATATTCAACTCTAACTTTTTAAATAGCACTGTCTTCTTGAAGAATCATGCTCAAATAACTTCACTATTGTATATTGCAGGTGGAAGACAGAAAATCAATTTGTAGTCAAATTGTGTGCTTTAGGAAGTAACTAATGTGTTAAAGTAATTGTCTTTTATACCTTACTAATATACATATTTACATATCATTTAAAGGAGATGCTTTTTATAGTGTTTAAAATTTTAAAATTATTGGCGCTTGATGTCTGACATTGTTTTTGGAGCATTTGGGCAAACATATCATACTATATTTATAAAGTACAACCCAGTACTTTATGCAATCTATCGTTTTGTGGAAGTTTTATGAGACAATCAGGAATTTCAGTTTGAAAGAATAAATCTTTTTCAGGTCAAATATCATGAAGATTTTGAGAAGACAAAGGGGAGAGGCTTCACGCCTGTTGTGGACGACCCTGTGATGGAGCGGGCGAGGAAGAACACCCAGGTTGTGAGCGATGCTGCCTATAAAGGTGTCCAACCTCATGTTGTGGAGATGGACCGGAGACCTGGGATCATCGTTGGTAAGCATGGGGTCTTCTCATGGGTATGCATGGTCAAAAGATTATGCCTGCTCTAGAACTCGCTTCCATGTTCATCTGACCTCACAGGTTTGATGTAAATTCCAACTCAATCACAGGTAGAATGCTTTGGCACCATGCTGAAAGGGATCTAAGAAATTCCGAAAATAGTTTTGCCAATACTTTGTATTATCGAAAGTTCTGTTTAATATTGCCTTGTTAAATAGCATTATCCCAGAGAGGAGTGGTTATAATGGTTGAACATTCTGCTCCCTTTAGTTTGCGTACTTGCTTGGTTTGAAAATGTTATACCGTGACATCATGTACATAGTAGACAGAATATTCTTCTCCCACTTATCTTCTTTTGTCATTAAACAGAGTCTGTTGATATTCTGTAACATGAATCATTTGAGGTTTTGTGGTTCTGAACCAATATATTTGGGGGCTGCTAGAAAGCCAGGTTATTCAGAGGGGAGCCCTCTCTTCATTGTGTCTTTTTATTACATTAAGTTCAGGGAAATCCTAGGGAATGTGGCTTGAGATGTCAGCAGAAATCAGACTGAAATATAAGCATGCTGGAAAGGAAAGTCATGCAGACTCACTAAACATCAACACTCTGAGCATTGTTTCCTTTGCTGTAGTTAGCCTCCACATTTTTATATTTACTCCAACTGTGTAGTTATTTTTACCATTGCTGTGATGCTGTGATGCTGTGATGCTGTGATTCTGTGATTCTCTCTCTCTCTCTCTCTCTCTCTCTCTCTCTCTCTCTCTCTCTCATACAGAAAGCTTAAGGAAGGAGTTATTTTGGTTCACAGTTGGAGGGCACAGTCTGTCCCATGAAGTTATGGAGGGAGTCCTTGAGGTCCATTGCATCCATGGCTAGGAAGTAGCAAATGACGAACACTTGTGCTCAGCTTACTTTCTCCCTTTTATACATTCCAGAGCCACAGCTCATAAAATGGCACCACCTGTATTTAGGATGTGTCATCCCACCTTAACCTAATCAAAATAACCCCTCACAGGTGTGTCCAGAGATTTGTCTCCATGGAGGCTTTAGAGTCTGCCAAATTGACAGACAATACAAGCCATCACAGTAAGAGTGTTTTTTGCAACTGTGGCTTATACTTCTCAGTAACCTCACTGTTGGGTTACCTTCCTCTCAAGGGAAAGAACTCTGTTTGAGAGTCACAGCAGTGGAAAGGGCATAGAGAGGTGAGTTGGGCGTGCATTTGACAGAGTAACATTTTAGCCTAAAGCGAGAGTATTAACAACAGGGTCCTAACTGACTTGGATCTTTACCAAAGGGAAGCACAGTATTTTCCAAAGAAACTCTCCAGATCTATTTGTAGGCTATCGATAGCTTTACTCATTTTCCCAGGTTGATTACTTAAAGGGGTCACAGTAAGATGGATGAATTCATTATGATGTTTTCAGTAAAAGTGATGCAAAAGTAGAGATTTTCATTGATTTGTGCTAATAACTCATAGGACAGAGTGGTGTGATTCATCGCACCTGGGGGTCTTACAAAGATCAGGGACCAGGAACGATGGTGAAATCATTTCTGAAACCAATGAAACTGTCTAGACAAGGCTCTCAGAGTTAATATTTATAGTATTTTCAATAGCAGTTATCACTACTTTTAAAATATAGATTTATAACTAAAATTTTTTTATTCAGTGGACAATCTAGGAGTCAGTTTCTTTCTTCTTATAGAGAAAAATCAGTGTCCATGAAGTTTTCTTGTAAAGTCATAAAATGAAGTACATTTGACCAACTTTAAACTTCCCAGTGAGCCAAGAACTACTACATGCTACTACAGTGAACATGGAAATACAAGTTCATAGATTTGCTGGCTAATGTAGATCAAGACAGTTAGTGCTGGTCTGATTTTTGTGTGGGCTCTGCTGCTTATTGGTTGAACGAACTCTGCAGAGCTCCCCAGTCAATCTGAGCCTCGGGCTCCTTACATATGAAATGATAACAACAGCAGTGCCTAGAGTAGTGTATATGATGCTTGAATGAGTTAGGTCCTCACAGAGAACCGTGCTTCATGTATACTCCACAGTGTATAATAGATAAGAAAGTCTTGGCGTTTAGTTCATTAACTGTTATTTTAGCCTTACCTCCTTTCTCCCATAACTGGGTACCTACTTCCCTGTTGTTTATCACTGGACAGCCCTCTTAGGTCCAACCATTGTAACAACAGATACATTCAGACATTCTTAAATTTGAACTTTGCCTGCAGCTACAGTAAAAGAAGGGCACATCGGCCTCCATGTTTGTTAGTCATATGTCTGCCATTGTGACAACATACTTGAGAAATCAACTTAAACGAGGGCCGCGTTCATTTGGCAGACAACTTGAGGTTTTAGCCCATTGTCATTTGGCTCTGTTGCTTTTGGATCTGTGGCAGTGCAGTGTAGTGCAGTCAGAGTGTGACAGAGGAAGACAGCCACCAGGAAGCCATGGAGACTTGGGTGGGCATGTCCCAAGATCTTCCTAAAGAGATCTTCCCGATTACCTAACTCCTCTTACCAGTGATTCTTTCTTAATGTTTCTACAGTTTGAATAATGTCTCAGGCTCATGAAAGGGTCTTCAACATGGACATCGTGAGAATGCTTCAGATATAAACTATGGCAATGTGCCATCTAAACACAGAAGTAAACTAAGTTTGGTTCACTGAAGGCAGAAACCATGTTTACTCAAGCCTTCGTGCCCCCATTCTTCATGGTTCCTTGTTGGAATCTTTCTACAGAATGGCTGATAAATGTGTCCTATATAGCTCTATTTGTTCCCATGGACCCCAGTCTTGGAAAGAAATCTGAACCTGCTACATGCCTACATTTCCAGCATTCTTTCCTGTTACAGCAGAGAACAGTTTTAAACAAAACCATTTCTGCCATTTCACATGAATATTCACGTGTCCTTAGGCAGGAACGTCAAGCACATGTTCACTGTTCTTGGGTGGAGCACAGAAGTACAGGGGTTTGGGGTGCTGTAGGACTGAATATGACAGCCATATGCAAACCTGCCTTGGGCTGAGTCATAGGTGCTTCATGGAGATTCCCATGCTGGGTTGTGAAGAAACCAGGCTGCTCAAATTTGGTGACAAACTTTCCTTGGCAGCTACCTGTGAAAGTGAGCCCCCACCCCCACCCCACAGTAATTTTCTGGGCTCTGAAATGCACTGGGCCACTTTTAGCATGCTGCCTTTGCTTGGCTGACTTCCATGCTGACTTTTCAAAGTCCCCTCTTGATCTCTTGGTTTCTTCCTTTTGGTGAAAGACCTCAAAGTGTGGCGCACAGATCCTGGCTCCATCTTCGACATTGACCCCCTGGAGGACAATATTCAGTCTAGAAGTCTCCATATGCTCTCTGGTATTGTTTGAGTTCCTCTCTGTTTTCCTGAGTTTTGTCATGAAAGTTAATGATGATGAATTATTAGACTTGCACTGTGGCAAACATGCCATGGAAATTGAAAGTTGATAATTCAGAAAAGGCTGAGAAATGTACTATGTCACTTTAAAATAACATTAGTTATTTATGAAAACAAAACTTAGCAAGGAACTTGGAAATAAATCCTACATTAGTTTGTCCTAGATTCACTTAAAATGGTGTCTAGAGCATACTTACATTTGCCTTTCATTGGTAAATAAGATTCTATAGGCTTTCTGGGACTGCAGATCTAGTTATTTGGATTGCAAAGAGCTTCTGAGGCAGAAAGGAGATTTGTTTCATGAAATAGAATATTATAGTATTTTAGAGTCAGGTTTCAAAAATCATACATAGAACAAAGCGAGGTTCTCTCTACAGAATCATGCATACATTTCAATGAAAGCTTCAGATGTTTAACATTTATCTCTGAATTTTTATACAATATAAAAAATGGGTGATTCCCATGGAGGCTTGTTTGACTGTTAGCTTGGATGACATGTCTGTCATTAAAAGAGGAAGATGAATGGATTGGTATAGTTACAGCATGGCTAAATGTTTAGATTTTTAAGCCATGTTTAGTAAATATTGTCTGAAAATTACTACCTGATTTCACAGTCTCAAAAGAAACAAAATGTAAGTACTGTGTACTCAGGGCTACTTGAAGGCAAGTATTTAAAGCAGATGTTCACTTTCAAAGAATTTTTTTAATGTTTCTAATGTTTACTTAGTTATTATTCATCTCCTATCCCTTATGTCTCTTAAAAACAAGCAAGCAAGCAAGCAAACAAACAAACAAACAAACGAACAATCAAACCCCATAGACTAAATGAGAAGAAATGTCTTTTAGGTCCTGTATGTATGTGATGCAGTCTATGCTAAGCCTGGGAATAGCTGACCTGAACCTTAGAGTAGCAGGGATTAGGGTTAGTATTCAATAAGGGATTGTTTTTGCTTTCCTGTGAAGCTTTATCTGTTGTCTCAGTCACTCATTTATGTGTCTGAATGTTCTCCCTCTGATGTAGAAAAGGCGAGTCAGTACCAGAGACACCTGTCTCGTTCTCATTCCAGCAGCACTTTTGGTACAGGTCTGGGAGATGACAAGTCAGAGATCTCTGAGCTCTACCCTAGCTTTTCATGCTGCAGTGAGGTGACAAGACCATCTGATGAAGGAGGTATCAAACTTCAGCCATTTAAAATTAACTCACTCCTCAGATGTGCACCGGAGTGTCTTTTACACACTTTCACCTTTGCACAAACAGCTTGGGTGTATTTAAAATTATAATTCTAAGTTTGGAAAGTTAAGAATCTTTTACTTAAAGCTACTAATTTAGAGTTTTGCATGCTTCACTGTTGTCCATATAATGGATTGATAACAATGCTACAGGAATGCATCACTGGAGTGTATTTCATGGAAATGCATAGTCTTAGTAGACTCCAGAGTTCTGTGTAGTTTCTGTATGAATTCCATTAAGGAGGAGGGGATCAATCTTACAGTAACACTTGAGTGGGTAAGAGATTGCTATAAATTGGTGTGTGTTTAAATACTGATATATATTTATTGAGTTAGAGCTTTTCAAAAAGAAATGGCATGTAATACTTGGGATGTAAAAATTTTTTTAAGTAGAAAATACTGTTGGTATTAATAATCATTACTTTATTGTACAATCCACTCTTTTTCCTGTTCTTTTTATTTTTTGCATACAAACTAGTGGATTGCTTCTAGAACTTTCAGTGAAATCCATTAGAATGTTACATGGCAGCTGCAACTGATAAATCTGTGATTAATGACAAGACTCAGTGCTTTGGGAAGGCAAAGAGACAACTCAAATACTATGAGTTTCCTTGTCAAAAGGTCAGATTGCTGAAGTTACTAGGTAGGAGTGTGAAGTTAAGTAATTTAATATCTGGGGAAATAAGTGTCATTTCCAAGGACAGCTCTCATTATCAAGTCATTGTCTGTATTCATCACAATAATGCATTGATGAACATAAAGTCAGTCATACTCTTTATAACTGAACTGTAAACTCAGTCTGGCATGATATTGCTAGAGGATTTGTTGGGGATGGAAAACTTCCTTTTGTACATCCTTTTTCCAAGACAGAATCTTGCTATATATAATCCCAGACAGGCCTCAATCTTGTAGTCATGCTGTCTCAACCTCTTCCGTGCTGAGATTGTAGGTGCCTGTGAGATTATTGTCAGCTCCCTTTTATACAATTCCAAAGAAAGAATTACAAACCAGTTTTGTAGATCAAAAGCCTGTTGCTCATTTTCTTCTGGGTCTGGCTCATTCATGAAGGCTTCTGTAAGTGCTTCAATTATTTTTCTTCTTTTTGAGTGGGAGATACTGACTCTTCCTTCCATGCTTTTCAAAGTTCTCCATATATGTACTAATGTTGATGGTTGATGAGATAAACCCAAGAAACACATGTAAGAACTAGTTTCAGATCAATGACAGTGGTGACTCTTGTATCTCATGTGTGCATAACAACACAGTTATCACTCATTCACTCATCTATTCATCAAGCATACATCTGATAAAGCCAAGAATTTGGAACTGTAATACATTCCATAGTGAACAGAAGAGAGAGAAAACTGCTATGGGGGGCATAGGCTCTGGTAGGGAATGCTGTTATTAAATGGCATAAAATGATACTACATATATAAACAGTGATATGTGCAGATGGGATGGAGCCTACAGGATAGTTGACAGGTGATTCCATTTAGCCTTGATGTTAGGGAGAAAAGTGCTTCTGACTGAGTAAAGGCTGTGACACTGACTTCTTCAAATGTTAAGTGTCAGCTAGGTAATTAAAATTCAGAGACTGAACTGGAGGTATATTTCAAAGCCCTATTCCAAGTCTATGGTCTTGGATGGCTCCACATAGACACAGAAAATTAAAAACTGCCCATTCCAGAAGCCTCAGCTCCCTCCTGCAGTAGTGAGAGATGCCCAGGTTAACCCTGGGCCCTGCTACTCTTTCTCTCCCAAGGCTTTAAAATCCACTGCTGTTAGCTGTGAATTATCTGCTTTTGCTTTTTCAAATCACTGTTGTGGTTTTACTCAAATGATTTACAAGAGACATTCCATTGAGATGTCTCTGTTGAGAAAAAGTATAAACAAATATTCTTTTGCTTAAATTAGGTATTGAAGAATATATCTAAAAAAATGTGTAATCTTTCTGTCCCAGCCTTCTGTTTACTGAGATTATAGGCATTCACTATCATGCTCATGTAGGAAGAAGTTTAAGATATTTGTTAATGGTCTAGAGAGAGAGAGAGAGAATTCTGTGGATAAACCACTTGCCATGCAAGTATGATGAGAAAAGTTTGGATCCTCAGGAACCACATAAATGTCTCATGGGTATGGTGGCCCTTTTATAATTCCAGCCTGAGAAGGCAGAGACAGGGAATCATTGGAACAGGCTGGCTAGCTAGACTATATTGGTAAGTTCTAGGTTCAGGTAAAGAGTGATTGAGGAAGACTACAGATGTGAACTTAATTCTTTGACACACACATTACCCAAACACACAAGGACATGCTTATATACATGCACATATACCACACACACACACACACCAATTGTTCATTTGCTTGCTTGCTTATGTGTTTCTCTAGTTAGTGAGTGAGTGGTGTTGGGATAGAATCTTGGGTTTGCTACCTGCTAGGCAGGCATTCTACCACATACCCTGTATAGAAATGTTATGTAAAATGAAGAGATTTTCTACCCTGAGCAAGGTGGCAGGAAGTATGTTTTGACCCAGTGATGGATCACTGGGTTGAAGAAGGCCTTGTGATGTCAACAAACTCTTTTGAGGTATTTGTAAATTTCTGCCATTTGTAGGCACCTATTAAAAGGCTAATATACTCTTTCTTTAGGGGAACTTCCTGGTTTTCCAGGTAGGCATTGAGGTATGAAGCAGAAGCTAAAATGACCAAGTAAGCTTGATGATATCAACTCAGGTGATTCAACATGAGAAGATATCTATACTCTTTGGAGGAGTCTTTTCAACACATGAGAATGTGTCCTTAATTTCATTCATTTTAGGTGAAGCAAAGCACAGTCTGTGTCCCAGTAAATAGTGACATATACATTTCATGCATTCAAAACAATCCCCAACTACCAAACTATGGTTATGTCTGAGTTTGTTCAGAGATTTGCTTGTATGACCATGGGTAAATTTTAATAAATAAGGGATTTTCTTAAATACTGGCTATGAACATGGACACTGTCCAGGTCCATACCACAGGCTCATACTCAGATTCTGGCCCTGAATTACATTAGTCAGGGGCTTATAAAGCCAAAACTCACAAGGCTGTGTACTTACTGCCTACATGCAATCAGAGGCACGGATACATCCTGACGTATGTCTGCTTATGAACTTCCTGCCTAAATGTGATCAAGCACATCCTGTGCAATTGGGGCAACCAAGCTTGTTTACAGAAGTTAAAACACATGGCTTGTTATCTGACATGAACAACAGCTCCAGCATTCCAGGAAGTTATCTGCTGTCGGGCAAGTAAAGCTTATAGATTACAGGCATTTTTTTGTTTTATAGATCTCTTTAGCACAGTAATTGAAACTTAAAGCATAATGTTAGCCATCACACTACTGCATCTCCTTGCAAATATTTACTTCCCTAGTCTTATGACTTGCTAAGTGACAGCTACAGCTTCTCAGGTACTGGAGCCAACCTCTTTGGAATCATTCTGCATTTTTTCTTTCATTCAGTCTCCACAACTGATTCATTAAGAAATCTTGTCATCTCTACCATGGAAAAGCCTTTCCTTTTGCTACTTGTGTTACTTATCTTACTACTATGAGAAAATACCTGAGCAAATAGCTAATAGAAGTAATATAAGGCAGACAGAACTTATTTTGGCCCAGGATTTAAGAGGTTGTACAGTTCACCATGGCAGGAAAAACATGGTGGTATTCATGGTTGAAGAAGATTGTGGTGAGGACTCCTCACATCTTGGTTAACCAGGAAGCAGAGAGCTTGGGCCACAAACAGAGTTAAGCTCTAACCTTCAAAAGCTGTTTCCTCCAGTGACCCACTTTGTCCAGGGAGGCCACGCTTTCCTAGAGATAACCACCTAAAACAGCAAAAAAAAAAAAAAAAAAAAAAAAAAAAAATAAGGGTCCCAGGGTTGGGGAACTGGGGAATTCCTCAGTGGTAAACTTCCCACTGCATGAGTTGAGTATGAAGCATGAGGATCTGAGCTCTGAGTTCAGATCCCTGGCACACATGAAAAACTCCAGGTATGATGATGAATGCCTGTAATCTCAGTGGTGGGAAGCACAGCCTGGAGGGTCCAGAGGGTTCACTAGGCAACAAGTCTAGCTAATTGATAAGCTCCAGGGTCTCAATAAATGAAGTAGAAAGCAACTTAAGAAGATACTTGGCAATGACCTGTGACCCCATGAATTCTCATGGACACATACAAATACCTTGGTGAAATAGACTCTTTTGTAGAAGTCTTTGAAGGGAACTTTCACACTTTTGTTTTAATGTCTTGATGTTTGAATGACATTGACACAAGGCTGAAAACAACCTGAAGTAGAAACATTCCTAGAGAATTTTGTTTGTTTGTTTGTTTCTCTTCCTTTTTCCTGGTGAGGAAGGGAAGAAATAGTATTCATGACTTCTTGGAGGCTTTGAAATGTAGGATTCCCTTTGAAATGCATGCTGTGCTGGGCACTGGTGAGGAGGAGCTGATTGATTACAAGACAGAATTTTATGACGATGACAGCAGTTTGGTGGAAATAATTAGTGTCTTTAGCAGCAACAGTCAATCATGTGCCTTTGTTTAAACTCTGTTCCCAGAAATTGAAATACACTTTATAACACTTGCTAGAGGACAAAGAAGATGTTATGTTTTTCAAATGTTCTTTTCTGTTCCAGATTTTCTCCATTCTTTTAAATTTGACTGTGTAGGATTTTTATATAATTAAAATGTGTTATATTCTAGAAAACAGTTCTTTTATATAATTCAGTTATCTCCTCTGTAGAGGGGACATATGTGGCAAAGCCATGCTGTATATCAGAACACTGGGCCTTGGGTCCCGACACTTACTGGCTTTGATTTCCTGTGTATGGCAGACAGGAGTGTAGGCACAGTAGTGTTCTGAGATATTTTATGCTTCTTTAGCTGAATGCCATAAATTTCAATGGACCCTTTTTCTTGTCTCTATGTGTTTATGTTCTAAAAGCCATCTGTTCAGCTTTACAAGTTAGGTGGCTAGGCAGCTGTGAGGCACAGTTATTGGGGTCCTTCCTATGAGAGGGAGAAATGCTGATGGTTAGGATAAAGGGTTAGATAGTCATCTTGTTTCCTTGAAGTGTGATGCAAGTTTGGATTTCATTGTTAAGCTAGAAGAATTCTCTGAATTTTCTGTTTTCTTGTTGCTTTAGCTTGTCTCTCATGCCAGCTGCCCATCTTGCTTTGATTGCTGAATATTTTCATTCTCTGTGATTATCTGGAACTTGCTTTGCTTGCCAGGCTGTTCTTCAATAGATTAAGTCACTGCAAGGTTTCCCTTGAATATCTCTATTGTGCTATTTTGATTCAATAACAGAGGATTTTATTTAAACTTCATTCAATTTTATTTTGATTCTTGAATAGCTGAAATCATCTCTATTGCCTTCTGGTGTTGTCCTTTGCTTGCTTTTTGTCTGACACACATGTCGTCTGGTGGACACATTCCTTATGGTCTCTGTTCATTTTGCGGAGGTCTCCTTTGATCTCATGTTTGTCTTTATTTCACTTGTCTACATGGTGTATCTGCCTCCTGGTACTTCTTCGTGTTTTGTTGGCTTTCCTTCACTTGCAGTCCTCTGTTGTTGTGAGGGGTTTTTAATGTGTTTGCAATCACGGTTATTCTTTGCTACCCTCAGTATGAACGTGTGCACAGTTTGGCTTCAGGTATTTTCCATGTTTCTGTTTCTTCTGCACAGCATCAAAGGGCATAGGTATGTGATGGTGAATAAAAAACAGGTGCACTTTTCAAAACAGACATTTCAGCTTTCCAACCTTATGAACTTTCCCCCAGTTCTTTCTGCCTTCCAGACTCAAAGTAAATGTCTGAGTTCCATGGAGCTTAACTCGGCCTGGCCAAGCTGCAAATACAGTACCAGTTATGTTTTTTTTGTTTGTTTTTGTTTTTTTTTAAATAGTAGATTGTAAGAGAGGTTGCATTATTTTCTGAAAATCTGACAGCACTAAACCAATTGAAGAGAGTTGCCTTCACAATTTAGTGGTACAGTAACTTTGCCTATTGCCATTTTTCTAGCATCTGCCATATGGGTGAAATACTGAACACACGAGTAAAAGATACAGTTATCATCTTCAATGAACTCACTGTATTCTGGATGGTGAATCAGGTAGATGGTGTTCTGGAAGGCATGGTAATGGAGCATTGCCTCTGATAATAACTGACCAAGTAGAAAAAAGGGTAAGGTGATTTGGAGGCAGAAACACTGGCATGGATATCAGTGTAGCACACTAGGGACCTGGTTTGGCACTTCTTGCGCCCGGGGCTTTTGTGGGTCTAGTAGGTGCCCAGCTAGAGTATGGGAAACACAGAGCACCCTTGGCAGAGACAGGATCTAGCAGCATGTAAGCCTAGCCCTTGAGCTTTATCCTGTAGATGACAGGTTATTTAGAGGATAAGCTACCCAGACTTGCTGGGCTCTTCTTTGAGGTTGAGTGTATACTTAGCGCTTTTCAAAGAATGTGGCTCACATTTACTGCATTTAAGTCCTACCAAAGGTTTCTTAGCTAAAGGGACAACTGGTATAGAAATAGCATTTTGAATTTTTGTTACAAACAATGTTGTTTTACGTTATTATTCTTTATATGAAAGAAAAAACATGGTGAAAACCAGATACCTTCCTTTCAAACAACATCTAGACTCCGGACAAGAGATCAATGACTGGATGTTTAATAAGCATCTTGAACCTCACATTTGAAAACAAAGCTCTTATTTCTGATTTCACTCATCATCCTACATGTTTTCTCTTTGTATTTACCTTCTTCCTCCCACACTTCACATTTAGTGTATCTAATGGCTGCCTTTGTTGTCAAAACATTGTATGTTTATATAACATCAGTGAGATACTTCTCTTTACTTCTACTATACTCTTGAATCACCATCTGAATGCATTGAGCATATAGAACTCAGCCTCTGGTCTTTCTATTACTTCATTAGCTATACCCCCTCTGTCCTGGCCTCACCCAAGTATTAGAGACACCCTTCAAAAGAAGTATTTGATCTCAATAGATTCTTGCTCCAAATATTCCAAAGGCTCCTGATCTCACTTAGACTAAAATGGAAGACCATAATCCACAAAGCACATCATGATATGGGCCTTGGTTCTGACATCATCTTCATTAGCCTCTTTTACTCTGGTCATGCAGCCTTCCTGGCCATGTCAGCCTGTCTGGTATACTTCTGTCTCTGGTCTTTCCAATCTCTGGCCTCCTTGCCTAGAACACTGTTTCATCTGGTGCTTTTGTGGCTTGCTTACTTCCTTCAGCCCTCTGATTAAATATCAACTAATTGGAAAGACTTTCTTTGGTCATTCCTCCCATCTACACTCCATATGGATGTTTATGCCCATGTATATGTATGTGTACCACTTGCATGCCTGGTACCCATGAAGGCCAGAAATGGGAAGATGAGAAGAGGAAAAATGATAGCCTTTGACTGTAATTACAGATAGTTGTGAACTACTACTTGGGTTCTGGGAATCAATTCTGGGTCCTCTGGAAAAAGCCAGGGCTCTTAACCACTGAGTCATCTTTCCAGCCCTACTTCTTGACATTTTATTAGCAAATTTGCATACCATCTCCCTCAGAATCCAAACTCAATTAGTACATAATATTTTTGCCTGCTTTCTATTTATTTGATCTCTATCCTAGAACTGTCACCTTATATATTTATAACCAATAAATATCATTGGGTATATAAATATGTTCACATTAAAGTTTAACCTGTTATATAAAGAAGCAACTTTGCTGCAAAAACCTGACATTATTATTACTCTCTAATTAAAGTTTATTTTAATTTTAAGACAATATGACTATTTATAATTTAAAAACTATTAAGATAGATAACTGGGACATAACATTGGAGGTTATGTTTATTACAAATCTCAAGTCACCTTTCATAACCAGGAAATAAGTAAATAATTCCTGCATTAACACTCTGCTTTCATGTAATCATTTCTGAACTCATTGTTTTATTTTGCTCATGTCATCTGCCCTTCCCAAAAAGTAGAAGTGTCCATCAAAATTCCCTCATTATACTCTGGTTTATAGTGAGGTCATGAACTCTGTAGAGGCAGTGGAGGTATGGAAATGTCATTTAGCTATGTTAAAAATGGGGAGTATGGAGAGAAGGGATGATGGACAGAAAGCTGAATGCAAGAACAGCAAGGTCCTTCAGATGGGACATAGTTTTTCTAGGACAGCATCATTAATCCACTTCCTATTAATCTTGGAGCAGAAGTATCAAATACAAGCATATTATGATATTATTAATAACAATAGTAATAATAAGCTACTAACATATGCAAGTAATAGACATGTGTCCTCTTAGCTGCATTTCCAAATGTCTTTTAATGTAAATGTTACCCAGAAGCTCCGAAGCCTTTGCGCAATATATTCATTGAAGTGTTTTTAAATTTATGAATGGTGTTTTGCCTCCTAGTTCAAGGTTATTATGTTCTAATTATGAGCATAGCTTTAAAATTAGACAGTCCACTGTATTAGAAAATAATCTAGAAGAGGAAACAGTGTACTCTTGGGAGAGGGTATATTGACTGTTACATAAAATAATATGAAGGTTCCCAAGAAAGTATGAATAATCCAATAATGGTATAATCCAATAATCTTTTTTTTAGTTATATGCCCCCAAAGAGATGAAATCACATCCCTATAAAGCATTCCCTGTTCAATGCAGTGCCCCCCCAGCTCAGCTAACAACCTTAATGTCCATCCAGAGATACATAAAGACAATGAAGAATAAAGTACAAAAGAAATATTGTTCAGCCTTTAATAGGGGATGTTGCCATTTAGTAGAACATGGGTGGAGCCAGAGGACACTACATTAAGTAAAATAGGTCAGGACACTGAAAAAAGTCCCACATGATCTCATTTGTGTTGAATTATAAGTTAAAAGAGATCAAGTACATATAAATAGCAGTGGTCACTATGGTAATCTGGGAAGGAAGAAGAAAAGAAAAATGATAATGATTAGAGGGTACAAAGTAGCAGTTATGCAAGACCAGTACAGTTAGAGACCTAATCTACACCATGAGCTAGACCTTGGGATTCTGTCACAGTAGTGGACACTACCAGTTTCTGACATACAAAGTATATGAGATGAAAGGTGTGTTAGTGTCCTTCTTTATGATAGTCATTTTACTTCTATATTTGTAAACTTCAGGTATAAAAATATTTAGTTCTTAAAAGAAAACTTCTGATCTAAAAATACTCACCTTCATTTTAAAATAAATGTATTTCTATTTTCAGCCATAGTTCAGTTTTATGACCCCAATCTCATCCTCTTCAATCTAATTTCTTTCTGACTGAAATTTTATAAAGAAAATTATTTCACCTAGAGATTCTCAATGGTTATTTCCCAGCTGAATTTGGGCATTATTTCTAAACTGAACTGAAAAATTTGTTTGCATCTGTCATGATGTTTTATGTCTTTTGAATTTTAAGACTGTATCTGACATGTAGTTCCTGCTGACCTGTAACTCAGGATCTTCTTCCGCAGTCTCTTAAGGGCTGGCATTCTAGGTGTGTATTGTCACATCTGGTGAAGTGGGTGCTGGTGTTCTAGGTGTGTATTGTCAAAGCCTAGTACAGTGATGCTTTATTATTTTCATCTGTCTCTAGAAAACTTTGGAGAGTTGATGACTGATAGACAAAACTTCTGTTGTGAAATTAATTAATAGGAAAATGACTTTTTGTTTCTTTTATAATCAGTAGATTAACACATCATTATGTAATCAGTATATATATAGCTTTGCAGATGTACAAGTACACATTAGATTGGTAATTTCCCTCAGTAAAATAGGATGAATGAAAAACAAACAATCTGAATGAAAAACAAAGCTTGCTTTCTCTCTCCTTACCTCCTTTCCTTTCTCCTGTCCCTTCTCCTTCCCTCCCCACCTTCATCTTTATCTCCCTCTGCCTTTCCCTCTCCCTTCTGCTTTCCCTCTTCCTCTATCTTCATCACTCATCATCTCTTCCTGTCTGAGTACAAAATGGCTCAAAAGAAATTTTAAAAAGCCATTGCCCCAGAAAAGATACCACTTTCTGAGATCTGACTTTGCTTTCCCCAAAGTGAATGGATTACTGATACCACATTTTTTTCCTGACATTTTGGGGAACATCTCACTAACAATATACATATAGCTTGCTTATGGGGTCCCTTCCTCAATGTTTACTCAAATACCCAATGTAAATTGAGTATAGACAGAGTAAGGCTTTGGAGCATGATTAGCCTGCCTCTCTTGTCATCATAAGCACATATGCACATTTTCCTTCCTTTTTCTCCCTTTCATTCCTGTCTTTTTACAGTAGGAATCAGACCTCAAACTTTAATTTATCACTTCTTGAAGCCACTCTGCTCTTCAGACTTCAGTGCCCTTGCACTTCCTGAATTCTCAGTGTTTATTCGGAAATTGACCTTACAGACTTGTGATTATTTTTGTTTTACGATAGTCAGTTTTGGGTCTGGCCTTACATGACAGGCAGCAAAGTTTATGATCATTGTTACTTTTTTATGTGATATTTTTAGCCCCCACAAGCATGATGAGGGAAAGGAAGGTAGAGCAGATGAAGGTCAGGTATCTGTGTGGCTTCATCCCAGGCTGCACATTTGCACATGATTTCCAAGTTTGAGCAATTGTTGTCTACCCCAGTGATGCTTGGATATGCCTTCAGAGCTTGGTGGTTTTAATTAAATTCTAGGTTGTGTATTTTTGTATTAGAGTCTATTAATTCCTGGTTTACTAGGTGAAAATATGTTTCTTAAGCAGTTTTTTCCAGAGCTTATCAACAAAAACAAGCCAACTAAAACCCAGAGGTTGTCTGCCTGGTTTCATCTTTCTTCAGAAGAAGCAAAGAATTTCCCAGAGTGCAAAGGGCTCCCTCAGCTTATAAAGTACCATATTGCTGTTGTGTTGAGCATAAACTTTGTGGATTTAGGTTCCATGTGCTTTTTATGGGGACTCAGGCACCAAGAGGTCTTGAATTTCTGAAATGTAATTCAAAGATAAAATATATATTTAAAAGCTATTTGAGGTCCCAACATAGATCTGTGTGTAAAATTGCTTGCCACCAAGCCTAATGACCCAAGTTTAGTACCTGAGTCCCACATAGTAGAAAAAGAAAACTGATTCCTACAAATTGTCTTCTGACCTTTAAACATGCAATGGCATGCACCTCCAAAATAAGTAAATAAATGTAAATAATTAAAAGTTATTTAGGCAAAAAGATCATATCAAGGAAGGTGAGTTTTTAAAAACATTTGTCTCAATGTCTCAGCCACCTTGCTCCTGAACAAAAGGGATATAGATAGGACTTAACATATTAATATCCACTTTCAAATAAGCAACATCTTCATTTTTTTCTTCTGAGAAATGCTTTCTGATTGTCAAAATAGATATTCATTGTTCTAAAACCCAAACCAAACACAATCTCATTAAGTTCTTCAACATGTGTTAGTTGATAAATCTGAAATGTTGGAAAAAGAAATAATGACAATAATTTCATTCTATTGTGTCCTGAAATCATTATTGGAAATTCTTTGAAGGACAATCTCCTATTTGCTCTGGATTTACAAAATAGTGAGCCGCCAAGGGATAAACAAAACCCAAATTATGTTCTCTATTCACATCATGTCTACGGTCAATAAAACCTTTTCACCCTTAGCAATTGGACTTTGGCCATTTTGTAACTTTTGCTCAGGAGAGGTCTTCAAAGCCTCCACTTGGTTTTTGGTGTCTTGAACAAGGTCCTGTGCTTCAAGAGAAGGTGATTCTCCCTCAGCCTTCCTGTTTAACTGCCAAGCCTTCAGTTTTAATATTTGACATGGGGATGATACTTGTTTTAGATAGTTCTGATAATTAATAACAACCTACAAACCAGCATGCATCCAAGGTCAGTTAGCAGTGCTTATCCTCTTCCTCTACCCACTGTGGGGGCATCCCTAAATGGGATTTAAATGTGGGGTTAATTTCTTCTTCTACTATAAGTGCATTTCTTTGCCTTGATTTTTGTACACTTTTACCAATTTTCCTTTGTTTTTCCAGTTCTTTTTCTGCTTTTTCACTTTTGTTTTTAAAATCTTCCCATCTATTCATGTCTTTATTTCAGTCTTGTATTCTTTAGTTTTAATAATTAATATTTAGGTGCTGGAGAGATTTCTCAGTTGCCAAGAGCATTTATTGTTCTTGAAGAGGACCCAAGTTGAATCCCCAGCACCCACATGGTGGCTCACAACCATCTGTAACTCCACCTCCAGGGGAATCCAACACCCTTTTTTGACCTCTTTGGGCACCAGACACACAAATGGTGTGCATACTATATATATATATATATATATATATATATGTATATATACACACACACACACACACACACACACACACATATATATATATATGTATATATATATATGTTTAGGTAAAGTATTCATAAACATAAATAAATCTAAAATTTTAGAACAACATTTATTTAGAAATTATTGAGACTAGTGGTGTGTGAAAAAACTTCATGGTACAGAGGAAGAAAATTTTTGGTTTTACAAATATTGTATTATGTTCCAAATTGAGAATAAGCTGGTCCTTTGCTCAGCTTGAAGATCTCGGATCATTAAATCTTACCGATGTAAAATAAAGTTGATTCACTCTCCTGTGTTTTGTTGTTGCCTGGGGAAAGTGAACACTTTTGTTTTGTGGCATTAATGTTATGAAAATGAAAATCCCTGTAGCTATGTCTTCTTGAGTTCACAAAGTGCTGTACCATATGACTACTCATCTGTCCTCATGCTAATGAACTCTAACTACTAGCTTAATAAAAGGCCACCATGTTCTCTTCTATTTTTATAACTTTCCCTCGCTTGTTGTAGTTAAAATTGCATCTTTTGCAATAGCAGGTCAATGGAAGGAATCTCAAACAAAGAAAGCAATCTTTCACTGAATTCTGTTTTTTTTTTTAAACATTTATTTTTTTTTAACCTGAATTTTTTAATTTTTAAAGCCATTCCTTTTTTTAAAAATTATTTTCCTAAGTCTCAAGAAAAGAATTGATGTATTGTAAGAGCAATACAGAGTGATGCCTCTCTTTTTACAAAGTGCCATTTGTTTTTATTTTATTGATCCCCTTGGGCTTTCAGTGATGTTTAGGAGTCCTAGTCAACAAAGCTTTACAACCCCACAGGTAGCATTGGGCCCTACACCCACAGAAACTTTCTCCTAAGTAGTTCAGAGAGATGAAAATAATCAATGAAGGCATGGGGAGAAACCACAGGGCTGGGAAGCACACTTACCCTGCAGTGACTCTTCCTAAGCTCTCAGGACTAAATGGGGTGCCTCTATTTCCTTACTGTGTCAACAGTAGCTGCTGGTTCCCTTTAAAGGGTGGTTCTGAGCAACTGAATACATGAGGACACATAGTTTTTGTTTTTGTTTTTATCTGAAAAGGAGAATGTGCTGTAAAGCAGTGTCACTGCTATCCATGGCCATGGGCACAAAACTGGAACTATGGTGTATAGACTATGAACTGTAGACTAATGTAGCCTTTTCAGAAACATTTCCTCAAAATATTTCATGATGGCTATACTTAATTCCTTGCATCAAAACTTAAAGCTTATAATTAAATAATTGTGTAACAGAGGATTTGATTATAGTTTTTCCTTTCAGGTAAATGAACAGATGTGTTTAATTAATCTTTAAAATTTATGAACAGTGAGTTAAAGAAGTACAATAAATTTATGAAGGAACAGTAATTAATGAAGAAATTATTAATCCAAATGGTGACAAGTTTTTTTTAAAGTCTACATCATTAATTCATGTTTTTAATTGGACATGCCCTACATACATATCCAGAACTATCTCCCTAATGGACTGAAGGACTGGCTGCCCAGGGCCATCGTGGTTTCAAAGAAGGCAATTGTTTTGTCATTTCTCTATGCCTCGCCTGCCTGGAACTTAGCAGACAGTCATAATTATTGTTAATTGCTGTAGAGACTTACTGTGTGGCAGGCACAACAGTAACACTCGTTGTGAGCATTTGCTGTTGAAGAGGGGAGTGGCTGTTCATTGCTTCCAGCTTCCTCTGCCTCCCACAAGAAAGTCTCTTACTTAGCAAGAGTAGGAGCCTGGATATTTATGGTGATTTCATTATTTTTTCTTCATGGGTAGATTTTGATAATATCCCTAACAACTCTTCACATTAAATACGAAAATAGAGTTGGTAATCTTAACCAGGTTATTTTCTGGAAGGATTTGAAGTTTAATCATAGTTTAGTAAGTTTATAGCAATTCTAATCCAAATTGATATCTTAGCAATCTCTCTTTGATGTCATATCTGGATACCAGGTACAATTTGTAACAATATCATAATATAAATTCACTCAAGAACTATTAAAATTATCTCCATTTATCTTAATATCATTATCATCTAGAGAACATTACAGGTTTTAACCTGCTAATCATTAAACTTCTTTAAAGTATTGATTTCATGCTCCAATAGAATTCATTTGCCATTTATAAAATATTAAGCTCACAACACCCAAGAATTATATTGCTCATTCCTTTTATTATACAAATTGACCTGAATAAATTAACCTATTATAGGTATATGCTCAACCTGATTAAATTAAAATGGCAAACTAATATGGGTTTAATAGCACATGTACTATACATCTTTTTCTAATGGATTATATAATTTTCAAACCAGCATTAACACCATGCTAATGAAATGCCTTCATTCATAGCTTGTTTTCTTACAAAAACATTATATATATATCAACATATAGAGAAACAAAAAACACATACCTTTTATTTGTGGGCTTGTGGGTTTTTAAAAAAATAGCTTCTGTGTTGCGTGGTTTGTTTAGAAATCAGGGTTTATTCAGAAAGAAATGATTTCCTGCTTGTTTTGGTTTGAGTGGGTTTTGTTGTTGTTTATTTTTTGAGTCAGAATTTTGCTTTGTAACTCGGTTTTTCCTGATACAATCTGTGCAGCTTTACACTCAATTGTCCCATCTCAGCCTTCTCAGGCATAGAGTCAAAGGCATGCACTTTAGTTGTATCTTACTAATTATGAAAGCTGGGCTTATAGCTTAGGGTTGATCCTAATTAGTTCTTAGAACTTAAATTAACCTGTGACTACTATATTTATATCATTTCAACCCTCCCCTAATTCCTCTCTCATGCCTCCTATGGCTCTGCTCCACTCTGACCCAAACATGTAGGAATAAGGGTCTTGAACTGTGAGATATTGAAGGGGAGGGTCAGAAATAAGAAAATAAAGGAGACAGAAAGCTGGAATCAAGACGTCTGCATGAGCAGATGACTCCTATTCAAAAGCGTATGAACAAATATAGCATATTATACATTGTTTACAGGGGGGATGGGACAGTCAGCAGAAAGCTATGGCACAGTGGGATAGAGTCAGCAGGAAACTAATCAAGCAATATTGCACAAAGGGATTACAGAACTTTTCAAGAGTGTCATTGACTCAGTACACAGTGGCCTGAGAACTGATAGAAATAGCCTGTCAGTGCGGGGGAAGAGTCGGATGCCCATGTACTAAAAACCTTAACTCCCTCAAGGCTCTGGCCCCAACTCTGTACCACAACCTGTCAAGTCTGCTCCTGGGCAAGGACACAGAACTAGTGTTCCTTTTGCCCTTTCATCTGGGCCTCTGATTGGATTTAAATTGGCCTTGCCCCCAATGCCACTCCTTCTTAAATTTATGACTATTCTATAATTGCTATTAGTTTACACACACACACACACACACACACTATAATTGCTATTGGTTTACACATATACACGGGGGGGGGGGGGGAGAGGGAGAAAGAGAGAGAGGGAGAGAGAGCCTATTTAGTATTGTTCATATGTTGACAACAGGATTATATAACCTATCAGTGGGGCTTGTCCTTGAAGAAGATTAATCTTCCTCTTTCAATAGCCATTGCTGATCTATAGGTCTTCATCTAGGGATGAGACCTTGTGAAATTTATGCATATGCATTGGCATGTGGACTGGAATGATCATTATGCAGGTCTTGTTTAGACAGCTATATTGTTTTATATGCCAGCTTCCCTGGATATCTATATGTTACACTATGTAGCAGCATATGTCCTGGTATTCTGACTCTTATTATTGTTCTGTCCCTCTTCTTGGG
The DNA here is from genome assembly GCA_030556225.1 of Cricetiscus sungorus. Classification (NCBI taxonomy): domain Eukaryota; kingdom Metazoa; phylum Chordata; class Mammalia; order Rodentia; family Cricetidae; genus Cricetiscus; species Cricetiscus sungorus. The sequence continues at coordinate 10,180,208 of JANBXA010000103.1, forward strand.
ATCCCTGAGCCTTGGGTGTAGGGGTTGTGCTGTAGATGTACCAAATGAGACAAGGCACCTCATAATGTGTTTATGCAACACATCTCCCATCCTCCTGCTCATACATTCCTTCTGCCCCTTCTCCCATGACGTGTTGGATGGGGTAATATAAAAGTAGGGTCAATCATTCTACCCTCACTTATTAAATTCCTTTTACTTTGCCAATTCTCTAAATAAGCATGGTTTGTTTGTTAAGAGTAATACTTTTTGTTTCATTTTTTTGTTTAACCATAGCATCTACAATAGCATAATAGAAATATTAAAAACAAAATTGACTGGCATTTTGAGAGCTCCTGGGAGAGGGGGAGTCAATTTTCTTTATGGTGTGATTCTTGGTAGGTATACCACACTCAAGAATAGTAAGGTAGCAAAAACTGGACTTGCTGGGTAAAAACAAACTAACCAATAACAAAAACAAGTAAACTCCAAGTTGGATTGGAGGAAGGAGTTGGGAAAGGGTATTTGTGATTATGATCAAAACAAACTGCATGGAATTTTAAAAGAATTACTAAAAATATCCTTTAAAGAAACCCAGTTAACTGCATGATAAACTTATTTTTAAATTAATTTCTTTAATTACTAAGTTTTGGGTAATCTAGAGATTGCCCAATTTCACAGGGCACTGATGACCTTTTGTTTTGCTGGTAGTGCTTGAATTCATTTGGGTTTGGGCAGAGTATTTGGAGGTTAACTGAGGAATCTATGTGTGTCCATGTGCAGCACCCGTTCTTCCTGGAGCTTACCAGCAGAGTCATTCCCAAGGCTATGGGTACATGCACCAGACCAGCGTGTCATCCATGAGGTCAATGCAGCATTCACCAAATCTAGTAAGTGCTGATTTCAAACATTCCTGCAGTCTGGGAGTATAGCTTGGTGGTAGAGTCCTGTCCTAGGATGTAAGGTTCTGAATTCAACCCCTAGCACTGGGGAAAAAAAAGGAACCCAAGGCATTACTCTCTGTGAAATTCTTTCAATGCAAACAAAACTGTTACAGAGGTAACATGATAAGAAATAACTACATTAATAAACATCTTCAAACAATAAAACAAACAATATGTCTACCAGTAGGGGATTCTTTTCATGTAGCTTTTATGCTACTATGACAAAACACCATGACCAAAAGCATCTTATAGATGGAAGAGATTTTGTGCTTGTGTTCCCAAGATATAAGAGCCCATGTCAGGGCAAGGAGGCATGTGGCCAGAGCAGGAAGCTAAGAGGTCACATCTCAACTGTAAGAACAAAATAGAAAAGCAGTCTGGAACTAGGACAAGTCTATATTCTCTGCAAGTCAACCCTCAGTGACATATTTTCTCTAGAAAGGCCATACTTCCTCAACTTTGCCACAACTGGAGGTCAGATAGCAAATACCTTACCTATGGGAACATTCTCATTCAAACCACCACAGTATCCTACTTGTTATTGTTACTTTGTGATTGAAAAGATCCAGTTACACTCTTCATCTAGGCCTTAAAAAGTACAGGTGTGTGGATGTCATGATGTCATGTTAAAGAGATAATCTTCATGTCCATCATAGTGGCCTCAGAAGTCTAATGGACATAGGCAAATAGCAGATGAAAGTTTAAATGTTCTGAACACAAAGAAATAATAAACAGATATTCCAGATAGTCTGACCTGACAGACATCGTATCCAGGTATTGAAATGCTGTGCTATACCCCCCAATTTATGCAATTACTGCATGCAATATCTGCATGTCAATTAAGTCCATGAATAACAGTATCCCTCATAAATCCCTATTAAAAGTCTTGACATACTCATCATTCAGTACATAACGATGCTTGCTTTGTGGTAATGCTGAAATTGCTTCTCACAATACTTAGAAATAGTGATGTCTTGTAAGGTAGCCAAGTGCTTCCAGGTCCATTGTGTGCCAGCCAGTTTCCTCAGTCTCCTTTATGTATGAACATTTTTGGCTTTGTGATTTATTGATTATCAATATTAGAAGAACTCTTTTTCATGGACTAAATCAAATATAAAACCACAATTTAAATTCTCTATATGTACATATAACCCAGAACATTTCTGTAGGAAATTTATGACACTGTGATCTGAAATATGTAAAGTTTAAGTAAGTAAATTATTTCTTTTAATATTTTTAAGAGGGAACACAAATTCTTAGTACTTATTTAGAAAAAGTTCATTTGCTATGCGCGGGGTGGGGGGAGCATTGGCAGATAGCCCCTGGACTATGGGCCAGCTGTTAACGAGTTTAATCTCCTGAAGAATGAGGGGACAGGATAAAATCTACATCATCTAAGGCTTCTGGAATTATCTGCATGTGGGACCTGGTGTTACTCTTTCAGAGGCTACTTTTAGACAAGCACAATTTTATTTATTGAATTTCATTGTCTTTTTAAGTTAAGCTATTGTGCCATCTTTCAGGATCTTTGCTCTGATCTTAAATCTGTTTTCTCTAGATGAACAAAGCTAAGATTTCTAGAATTAGGTGGTACAAATGGTTTACTACAATCCTAAAATAGTAATGTCTGTAAGCCTTCATATCCCTCATGTGTGTGGTGGTTTGTTGGGACCCAGATTTGTAACTGTGACGACTGTGGAATACAATGCCCAATCTCTTCTTCCTTTCTCAGAGGACCTACCGAGCCATGTACGATTACAGTGCCCAGGATGAAGATGAGGTCTCCTTCCGAGATGGTGACTACATTGTCAATGTGCAACCCATTGATGATGGCTGGATGTACGGCACCGTGCAGAGAACGGGAAGAACGGGCATGCTCCCAGCAAATTATATTGAGTTTGTGAATTAATTCTTTCTTCTTGCCCTTTGAGCTTTATTCTGATGTATTCTAAACCCAATCTTTTTAAAAGATAGAAGATACTTTTCAGATAACTTGGCAATTATTTTACAATAATGTATCCTTACTTTGACAATTAGACACACAGGTACCAGGAAAAAGGAATAACTTTTGGGCTGGAAACAGCAGCATCCATAGTAATTCCTGTAAACAAAACCATTAGGTCTGGAGACCTGGTGCTGCTAATTGTGTTTGTGATTTCATTTAATTGGCTATTCAACCCTTCTGGGAAATGTATTTTTGTAGACTTTAATAGACATGTTGATTGTCCCTTAAATGTAACAAGTGTATGAAACTTCTTAGCTGTCACTTGGAATCATCTGAAGCCAATTCTCATAGTCCAGCAACACAGCCAATAATTTAAAAACCATTCAGCTTTTGAATAATGGGGTAATTTTCAAATCAAAGGAGAGTTGCCTAATATAACGAATGGAAACAGTGGCAGAATGAGTCCAGTTAAAATCCTATGGACTGTATGTAGCCTTAGGTAGCAGGCAGGAAACTTGCCCTTTCCCTAGGCTCACCTAGTTACTTCTCATGTGTTTCATGATATAGGCTATCTCCATTTACTTCTGTGGAGCTCAGGTCCTCAGAATATCAGGACCAGGTAACTTCACAGCTGCTCTGCAAAGGGCAAAGTTGAATGACATCTGTATTATTTCCCTAGTAGCCTCTATGCTGTTGCATGTCTCATGGGCTTAAGCTTCTGTAACATGACAGCTGCTTGCCCATCCTTGTTATAAAAGTCAGCAGTGTGGCTGACCTCTCACTGCTCTTTTTTCTAGTGGCCGGCTCATCAGAAAACAATTGAAAAGTTGCTTGAGACTTTCTTGCTGTATTAATTTCTAGTTTTGAAAGACTCATGCCCTAGGAAATACACATATACTCTAGTAAATTTATGTATTTATTGGATAGCTTTCACTCACTTAATGCCACCCATTGATTTAAAAGTGAAGTGAATTGAACAGCATCCTGTGAAAGGGGAAATGGACTATAGAGTAGACTGGAGGAAAACCAAAACACAAAACAATAAGCAGAACTTTGCTCTACAATTAGATGATTTGGTATATGTTGTATATGTTGGCAGTTGGTCTTCAGAGTCCAACTCTGATGGAAATCTAGCCACTAAGTAAGTGTGTTCATAAAAAGGATTCCTTTCCCCACCCTGGTTTTTGTTTTCTAAATCACCTTCAGGATTAGATAAGAAAAGCATCAGTGATGTGTGTGTGTGTGTGTGTGTGTGTGTGTGTGTGTGTGTGTGTGTGTGTGTAGATCAAACGATGATTCACTAAGAGGAAAACAGATGTCTTGCTTTGAGTGAGTGTGCAGGGTTTTTATAGCATCACAGCCCCAAGTAGAACCATTACTGTTGTCTTAAATTTGCTCTGGAGTCTGCAGTCGAAGTAAGTGGATGTCAACATTTATCACAATACATGTTTTTCTCATGGTGCCTCTTACTGTGACTTGAAGTGAGACAGCATTCATGTGTGATTGAAACCTGAAGAGGGCAGAGTCATAAAACTGTGAGAAGACACTGGGATTGTGGGGATACCTATACAATATGTTCAAGGAAATTAGCTAAGTACCCACCAGTGAAACACATTTGAATGAAATGTTTATGAGGCCAAAGCTCAAAGATGGTTCATTTAAACCTTTGAAAAGTAAGCCCTTACTTTTGAAAATCAGTAGTTTCCTTAGATTTGCCTTAAAGAAAAGTTTTTATTTCACTGAGCTGTGTTTCTATGACACTGATAGAAAATTGAAAAGAAAAATTACTAGAGATTTTCCTGGAAGGGGTTTTTATGGACTTGTAAATAAACAGCTTACCTAATTTCCTGTCTTTTAAACAGCCAGCCTGTTTTCATGTCTTGAATACACACCTACAAAGATAAACAGCACTTGCAATAATAATTTTGCAAAACTATTTACACTAATAACAAAGGTGATAAACTGTTTCATTTATGTTATGTGTCTTTATGCTTCCCTAGGCAGAAATTTTGTGTGTGTGTGTGTGTGTGTGTGTGTGTGTGTGTGTGTGTGTGTGTGATTAATGAAAAAAGAGTAGTTATTGATTAAAACTTCAGGCTAAATGCAGGGCAGGTATGATTTTGATAATAGCCTGTATGCAGAAAGCTCACCAGAAGCTGACTTTGAACTGACACCTAAATTTAGCTTGTCCCCACAAAGTAGCAGCTTGATGGTCCATGTTTTTGCCACTCATTAACTTCAAAGTCAGATTTGATGAATGTGAAAGTCAGTTCATATTTAGGAAATCAGTGTCCTAAATATTGAGTTTTACATAATATTTGCATAGCAAGATATTTCGCTTTTAAGCCATTCAGATTAAGATCTGATCTGGATTTGGTAAAGGGCAGTTATGTTTAATAGAGTCTGAGGCAGAACAAGACATTGCATGTTCCTGAGGTCATGCGTTGATAGTTTTGATGTGTTCCTAGTACATGTAAGGATGTTACACATCTCAGTGGAAAATAGGAGCATAGATGTGTCATGCCTAGGTGCCATCTTTTGCAGCACCATTAAAAAAAATACTATACTCTTAACACACTTTTCACATGCCTCCCCCCAATCCCTTGCAGTTTGACAGCCAGTATCTCACATGTAACTCTGACAGCTATAGATGAATTTAAGAACAAGCCCTTTAGAAATCAAGTTAAAGGAAACTAAATGCCAAGCACAGAGAGCATTCGCCTGTTCCTAAAAGTGATGGTTTCTCAAGCCTGACAGAAGCACAAGAAGCTGCGTGCTACACTTTTCCAAGTCCCTGAAGACAAATGTATTTGGTTCATGCTTCTCTTGAGGAAAGTTTAGCAACAGAATATAATGTTCTTGTTGTAAGCTTTTGTAGTAAATTTAAAACAAAACAAAACAAAACATTTCTTGTTCTTTAGAGAGCTTTCTATTTCTAACCTGTGACAAAATGTATACTTCATGTCTTCATTGTGTTTGCACGCCCACAGAACACCTAGTTTGAAATTTTGATCTGATTGTCATTCCCTATGGCGCCCCTTCTTCTTCACTTATCTCTCAGCCTCCACAGAGCACCCAGGAATATCTAAGCACAGTTTCCACAAGCACCTTGTGTGGGGATGGGTGAGATTAGGCCGGCCCTTCCCTTGCCAAGGCCCTTTGATGGAAGATGATGATGTTGTTTGGCTACTTTTACTGTAGTCTTTCATTCCAGATCCTCTCTGTGCTGGGATTCATAACACTCCAGGAATGCTGGGAAAAATCTTTTTTCACAAATGAGAGCAAGTGACACACTAGTTTTCAGGTTCCCCACCTCTAGTGGAATGATTTCAGTGAAATGACAAAGACACTTAAGTATGATCATTAGTAACACATCCCTATAGACAGTGGATATAGTTTATAATAATGTTATAATATAGATGTATACAAAATAGGTGCCTTTTGATTATACTTGTTTATCATGATGGTCTTGGAAAGGAAACCAAGCTAGAAACTTCTGCATATTATATAACAATATTTTATGATACATGATTGATATTTTTTGTGGTAAGAAATGGGGTACTGCTAACTGAAAGATGTTACAGGTGGTAGCTGGTTGCATTTTCCTTCTAAAGTTTTAGAACTTGAGAAAATACTGACTTCTTCCATTTTCTGAAAAGCTGTTTTTTTTTCTTGTGGATTTATATATAGTTGAGATATAAGAGCATTACGTTTAAGTCTGGGGTTTAAAATACTTACAGTGAGATAGATTAGTTATATTACGAGGCTGAATTCATCGTGTAAGATGAGCTTTATGACTTGATTATGTTTTGTTTGCCTCTGATAATCTGAATGTGGCTACATAGCACTCCTGTGGGATAATATAACATGATGATAAAGCTTCAGTAAGTAGGAAGCTAGGTAAACTAATTTAAGATGCTAAAATGAAGACTCTCTGAAGTATTCCATGCCCCACAGAACATTTTTTTTCCAGGCAAGTAGCTGTCAATAACTGATGATCCAAAAAGTCAAGACATTGTGTGAAACTTCTGTGACCATCAATCCAGAAGGCATAAGACTACTAGAATTCTCAGGCAATGTCCTTCCCAATTGTCTGTGACTTCAGTATATCTCTAGGATTCCACATGCTTATTGTGTCTGTATCCTGTTTGATTATCATACATGTCATTGTTGTCAATTATTGTTAAAGATGGTTTCCTCTAAAGGAAAGAGAGAAAACTGCATTGCTGCCTGCCTCCTTCCTTCATGTCCACACAATGAATTGCTAAGCATTTTGGAAGTAGCAACAAGTGTGTAACAGGCACGATATTTGTGGAACTGTTGACTTTTGACCTGTGATAAAAAAACAAAGTTTGAATGATGCAGTTTGGCTTCTGTTTGCTTTGAAATATGCACAATTGTGGTTGGTGATTAATTTGTAAAACTGTACTAACTTTGAGAACATTATGATTTTGAAAGAAGAAGCAGTAAACGTTTTACAGTGGATGGGGATCACAGAGTAATATAGGGTTATTAGTATAATTTGGCTTTTGTTATGCAAATTGTTAACACCAGCTATTAAACTATATTTTAGTAGAAATGCTTTAATTCATGTGTTTTTCCTCTGCACTGTGAATCTTTAAGCCTTGGTGGACCAGAGACACATTGTGATGTCCAAAGGACTAAACCTATGCAAATGAATTCACATGTTATTGATGTCACAGCAAACATGTGCTAAGAAATTATTTCTCCTCACAATGTACATTAGTATTGAAATAGCACAGGAAGCCCGGCCTCCCATGCATTATTACACTGTAGTCAGTCACAGTCCCTTCAAGGCCAACAAAATCATTAGCATTCATGGAAATCAGATTGGTATCTATTGAAACTACTTGACTGATGCCGGGAGGAAGGTGACAGACAGGCATCTTGGTTGAGGCTTTCACAGAACTATGTTCTCACATATTTTCTCTTCAGGGTCTTGGTATTCTGTGTCTTCTATCTGTATTTGTAAAGCATTATGATGCATTAATTTCCTATCAGCACATTTGGTTTGCTTAAATAAATACAGGATGTAACAAAAGTGTTCTACTTCTTGGCTGTCAGCGTGATTTTTTGGAGCACAGGTCGTCGGGTGCAGGCAGTGCACTGTTGAGTTCCTCGTGACAGATGTGAAGACATAGTGTATATATTTTAAAAAGTTGTTCAGAGTGTGTTTTCTTTCCCTAGGTCACACAGATGTAAGTAATGATAATATGCTTTTAAAAGCCACAATCTAATTTTCTGCTGAAGTATTGCTGTATCCTTGTAATTAACTTTTTTTCAAAACTAAAGTCTTCACTGGCCCAGTGTTAGTTTTCTTGTGTTTGCAAGATGAAGAAGACAAGTTGGAGGAGGTAAAGAACACAGGTGATACTCTGATTTTCCATTAAGAATGACTATCATAGATCATAATTGCTTCCTTGCTCATAATTGAAAAGGAAGCTAGCTCCTAATTTTGCCCTTATCTACATATCAATAAATTGGAGCTTGGCTTTATTGTTTGATTTTGTCAGTCTCCAGCATGATGCTTCTAAATTGTAAACTGATAAATCATGTATACTGACAAATTTAAAACAGATCAACTGAGAAGCTTTGCAAGTGGCGTTTGCTCTACCAAATCTTAAATGTTCTGTTTTTCATATTCTGTAGGTATGAATTGAATATCTGTGGTACTATGAATCAAGCATACTCATGGTATCTGAAATTACAAAATAAATAACACAGGTATGTTTACTTGAGGAATTTACTGTCCCTTCCTTCCTCCATGATTATAATTATACTCTTTGAAATCTGGGCCAGAGGAAATAAATCACTGTCATAGAATAATTTAGGTTTCAAATGTCTTATGCTTATAATTTTATTGTTTCAATTTTAAAATTTGTGAAGTTAATTGAAATTAATTGAAGAATTAAGATGTGGCTGAGCACTGGATACTTACCAGAACAAATTCCTGCTAAAACATTCAGATATAATATACTAGAAAATAGATGAAAGGAACATTTTATTATTTTCTTCCGTAATACACTTCCGCTATACACAAAGAGTTTTGTGATGGCAGAAAGCTGGATCAAATCCAAGGGTAAGCTTCAATTTTTCTTCTGTAGTTCTAAGTGAAATTCTTTGGCCTTTGTCTATTGTATTTTTATTTGCAAGCAGTAGAAGGCTGATGAAAGGGGAAGAGGGAGAGGATGGACTCAGAGGGTGAAAGTCAGTATTAGAACAAAAGACCCCAGATGCTGATTTGGGTTCCTATCGCAGCATTTTGATCTTTGCAGCTTTTTAGTAGCCTAAATCAGAACAATGAGTGAAATCTGAACATCTGCTACTTCACTTCAGGGAAGGGAGATGTCTCTGCCTCTTTCCATTACTTTTGAGATCACCCTTTCAGTTTCTGACTTATGTGAGTCACACTTTTTGCCTTCTTCAATGGTAGTTGCTGACCAAAGACACATGTTCCAGATTGGCACTCATTCTGTGTGGGTTACTGCATTCTGCCCCAAGTGAACTCATGTCTTTGTCCACAGCTGATTAGATCAAGGTGACCTGGGAGAGCTGCCCAAGAACCTTGTCCATCCATCAGGGATAAGAGTGGCAATCTGTTTAGATATCCCAAATACACCCAATTTTAAACTGTGATAGATAGAGAAGGTGGTTGACTGGTAATACTATTGCAGACTGTAAAACACAGAAGTCATGAGGATAAGTGGAAAGTATGGATGAGGAAAACCACTAAGAGAACAAGGATATATAGAACACACACAGGGCAAGAATTAAAGAAGTGATTGCTGGTGGGAGGAACTGTAGAGTGGTGGGCAGAAATGGATCTTGTTCATGGTAGCCACTGTTTAGGAGAGCTGATTTCTGCTACTGAGGCTTTGTCCATGTTTTATTTGATCCACAGGAAGTTAACCCTCTCTAGATGTCTATAGCACTCCAGTGAGGCAAATTTTGTGTTTCGTGTTGAACATAAGCTTTGGGATAAGTGCCAGATGAGCCTCTGCCTTGTTACAGACATTTGATGAATAAAGCCTTTACATAGGTTCTTTGTCATAAACTGTAGGCTCATACCTGTCAAATGGAGTGATAGGCCAAAACATATTAAATGATGGTAAGATGTACATGGTGTCCTCCAAAATGAAACACTAAGTAATAAATGGGACATTATTATCACCAGTTGAATGTCACATGGATTGGTATTAAATTTTATTGTCTTTCAACTTTTTTGTCTTTAAATTTTATTGTATCTTTAATTTGTGTTATATTTTAAATATTCTCCTGATAATCAACTTATTTTTCTTTGTGTTTGTTTGAGTCAAAATCTCACTATATGGCTCAGGTTAGCCTGGAACTCACTCTGCAACCCAGAAAGTTTATGAACTGTAGTACATTCCCCAAATGCATAATCTTCCTGTCTCCATTTCCCAAGTGTGGGGGATTATAGGTGTGTACCACCATATCAGGTTGAAAAATCACTTTAGCTATTAGTTAAAATGTGTTTTCCTGTGCCTTGTGAAAGGAGTCAATAATTAATATCAAATGAATTTAACTTTATTAGTAGCTATAGGCTAAGACAAGATTTGGGGGAGCTAGAGACTACCAGTAATTTTGTTTTTATTTATTCTGTGTTTTGGTTTGTCTTTTTTTATTGACTAATTTTGTTTCAACAATTTCGAAATGTGTATTTACTCTCACCCTCAGCCCTCTTACCGCCTTTCACTATGATCAAAGCCCCCTCTTCCTTTCAGGTCTTTTCCCTAGGGAAATGTCCTGTTTTGTTTTGTTTTGTTTTGTTTTGTTTTGCTTTGTTTTGTTTTGTGGCCCACTGTTTAACTAAGCTAATCTGTGTGCCTGTGGCTTTGTAACTGAGACTGGTGAGCTTACTGCTGGGCACACAACTGAATACAGTAACTCCCTGCCAATAGCTTAGCAGGAAAGGATTAGGACCCCATCCGTGATTGGCTGTCAACAGGCTCTGTCTTTTGCAGGTCCAGTGCAGGCAACTGTGACTGCAGTGAAATTATGTTTCCAATGGCTTGCTATGCCTCAAAGATAGCATTTCTCCCAATCATCTTGCTTTTACATTCTTTCCATTCTCTCTTCCACAAGATGAAGTTGTTCTGTGAGACTTAGATGGAGTTGTATAAAGGTCCTATTTAGGCCTTACCTTCTACGCATCTTAAGCAGCCATGAGTCTTTTCATTCAGCTCAATTCACTGCATAGAGAACTTTCTTTGATTGAGTGTTACAGTAGCATTTGTTTATTGGGATAAACAATTTAGGTTATAACTTGGTGTCATGTAAGTTTAGCTAAACACAAGTGGCAAGGTCCCTCTTAGGGTCTATGATTGTCCAGCCATGAGGTTTAGACTGGGTTTACAGTATCATGCATGTATTACCACCTATGGAGTGGCCTTAGATTTAATCCAGAGCAAAAGTAGTTGGTTACCTCCATAATAGTTCTGCCACTATCACTGATTTCCAAATTCTAGACAAAGTGTGGAATGTCTTGGGTCAGCTATAAGATTAAAGCTGAGCTTTTTGCAGACATTAATTAAGAAATCATTCTTCCATAACTACCAAGTGACAGCTCTTGACTAGAGGGGAAGTAATAACTGTAATTTATTCTTTCAGCATTTACTTTAGAATTTAGTGTATTCAAGGCACAGAGCAAAGAAACTTTCCAATCATTAAGACTGGTAGGTGGAGACTGATACCAAACAACTAATTACATATTTCTGTAATTGTGATCACTTAATTACAGTTTAAGAGACAATGAAAGGGAATCCCAGAATGCTGTAAATAAGGATAAGGTATAGACTTCAGGGAGGGTTTGGAAGATATTTTTGAGCAGGAAGGGTTTGAGCTCTGAGAGCTATGTGAAGAGCTGACAGTTGAAGTTCTTTGCAGCACTCAACATATGGGAAGATTCAGTCACCAGTGGGCAGTAAGAGAGATATGTCATCTCCTCCTAAATTTTAAATATCAGTGGCACACCATTTTTACCTTTAATAAAATTAAATGTTTATCACTCTAATTATGAGTTCTTCCATTCATAAAAGACTCAGCAAGCTATTGGGTTAATTATGTAAATAAAGGTTCATAGGTGTGATATACCTTCTTCTTGGTGAAGTCAGTTATTGCATTTTTTTTTATATTTCCTGTATGTTTTTGGAAAGTATGCATTGATTGGACCTTATCAAGCATTGATTAACATGCACTTCTGCCTCATTTTAGAATTCACAGATTCTGGGTCTGTCATTTACATCTAATACATAGTATGCATTAGGTATGCCATGTTAAATGGGCAGTGCGGGGGAAAATTATTCAAAATGCAGAAAAGTTGTTGGTGTTTATTTAGACTATCACCTTCCTCTTAGATATGTCATAGTCTTATTTTTAATTCTTGAAAGAATGCTGAATGTGAATCTCCTTTAAAAGCCTGATAAGGTACTTGCTTATAGGTCGTGTCATCTGAAATCATTGATTGACCATATTAGATTCCCTTAATCAATGCCTAATGAGAACATTTATTAGTATTTACACACTTCTTGGTATATACATTTTTCTATTAGAAAGAACTTTTGGCTTCCAACACTGTGGTACATAAAGTAATTTACAGACCTCTTCACCTTTGGTATTATGGAAAAGTAGCCTAATTTTGAAATGTCCTGGGATAGCCAGTTCCATTTAAGTTTTTAAAAAATATTCTTAAATTGAAATAGAAGTACATTAATTTATTTTTATACAATATATTTTGATCATGAATTTTCCCTCTCCCAACTCTTCTCAGATCATCCCCCACCTCCAGGTCCACCTGGAGCAGGGAGGAGAATGATTGCTCATCTATAGATACCCTTCTTGTGTGGTTGCTGCAGTGACACAGCTGTCATTACAAAAGGGAGAGAGCCCAGGAAGCCAACTATCTTTGATAAACTGGATGCCAGTGAGAACAGTTAGAGCAGAAGCTCTGATGGTGTTCAGACATGTAGACATAGTCACACAGTCATGGTTTCATTTCCTTGAAGACTCTGCAACTCACTGCAAGTTGAAATAGCACAGAATTGTCAAGATACCTACAGACAGTCAGATCATGTTTTCCTGTTAGGGGATCTCATGGCATGGAAATGAGACTCTGTCAAGTATCATGGGATACAGGTGTCTTGGGTTGGTGTCTTATAAAGGAAAGATTTAACTGGAGATAGCTTACAGTTTCAGAGGTTCAGCTTACAGTTTCAGAGGTTCAGCTTACAGTTTCAGAGGTTCAGCTTACAGTTTCAGAGGTTCAGTCCATTATCAACATGGCAGGGAACAAAATAGTAGCTGAAATCCTACATTCTGTAGGCAACAGGAAGTTGACTGATATACTCCGTGGTATCTTAAGCATAGGATGCCTCAAAGCTGACCTCTACAGTGACACACTTCCTCCAACAAGGCTATACCTACTCCAACAAAGCCCTACCTTCTAATAGTGCTATTCCCTATGAGATTATGGGGGAAAATTACACTCAAACTACCACAATAGGCAAAGCCATTATTGTCAGGAGGAGCCAATAATACTCAGTACTGATGGAGTGAGGGCTGGAGCTCTCCCTTTTACTTTTTAGCTGATGTGGCTGAAGTGTGGTAATTTTTCACTGGGCATGAACATGGTCTAAGATATATTTTCTTCTTGTGTGCTATTATTTCTGCTTTGGCTTTGTAGGTCAGTGGGTAGTCAGCTAAGCCTGAGAATGGCATAGTTTCTTCTGCTGTTGATGGCATCATCTTGAACAAACATCCTGACCTTCTGTCTTAGTCTAAGACTTATGTTTCAGACTAAGGCTGAGGGATGTTAGGTATCTGAGCTACTGAAAAGGAACAAGGATGAGGAAGAGAAATACATACTAGCTCCAATGGACAACAAGTTAATTTCTCTTTATATTGTGGTCTTGAACAAAACATCTTAAAAATTGATCAGCATAATTACATGTAGAGTTCAGTAGAATCCGACCCAAAGGTGAAGCAGCAGTGGGGAACAGCACAATATGAAGACAGAGATTCCAGGCTTCTTCTTCCCATTTTGATCACCAGTCATACTTCAGCATGTCTAAGTGTAGATTCAATGGGTTTAGCAAAAGAAATTTTCAAATTTATGTGAAGTAACCCAGGAAGTTGTTACTATAACTTACAATAGAGGCTATTGTCTATTGCAAATAAAGAAATAAAATGTTCATTTACATCAATGCTGGCGAGAAGTTATATTCATTGTCTAAGCTTTAATGATATTGCTTTAAGATATTATTCCCATGTTGAATTACTGCTTTACTGTGAATTGTTAGATGATGGCCTTCATGGTGGAGAGTGTGGGTGCTGTGTCAGTTTGATTCTCGTTGCTGTGATTAACGCTATCACCAAAAGCAACTTAGGGAAGGAAGTGTTCATTTGGCATTCACTTTCATGTTACAGTTCATCTATAGGGAACCTCCAAGGCTGGAACTCAGGCAGGAACCTGGAGGCAGGAATTGAAGCAGGGAACACAGAGGAACACTGATTACTGCTTACTAGCCTGCTCTCCATGGCTTGCTCAATTACTTTTCTATACATCCCTAGAGATCGCACTACCCACAATGGGCCACAGATACTGTGATGAAGGTCTTGATCACCACTTGACTGGATAGAGAGACATTTAGGAGATTAGTGAAGCATTCTTGTGGGTATGTCTGTGAGTGTATTTGGAGGATGTTAGGCATGTGGAGCATCAATGGGGAAATAAACTACACTGAATGTGGGCAGAACTGTCCAACAGACTAATATCTGGGATGGAACAAAATGGAAGAAGGAAGAAACCAGTGGGCAAAAGCAAACTCCATTTTTTCCATGTTGAATTTTGTGGCCATTGTCTGTAGCCACCAGACTGGAGCTTACTCAGAATTTCAAAGAGGGCTCATACTAGCCACTCTTCCTGAGGATTCTATGCATTCAGCCTTGGCCTGGGGTTGCATAATTTCTCTCTCTTTTAAGGCTTTCCAGCCTCATATACTGAGCAGCCACTGGGTTTGCTGGCTCTTCAGAATATGGATTCAGCACATTCAGTGTAGCAATTGTGGGTCTATCTAGCCTCTAACTGTATGAACCAATCTAATGAATTCCTTGTTTATAATTACATATATTCTATTGGTTCTATTTCAGAGACTCCAGACTAATATAATAATAATAGAGACCACAAGTGGTCCTCCCTCAAGGGTGCTCATGTTCTGAAAGAGAACTTTCTTCCATTTCATCCTTTATGGAATCATTAATTGGCCATTAGGGAATGGTTATTAAAGACCCACACATTAACTAAGAACAGATTAAATATTAATGGTTAGCAAAGTATAATGAAATGATAAAAATCACTCTAAAGCTTCTGGACATGTGGGTGCAAAGAGGATCTGTTCAGAGTGGATTATATCACAGATTGGAACGTGTAAACATGGTCAGTTTAAACTGATAGGGACACCTGGTACTTTGTAAATCACCATTTAGGTACTATTAATTTCAGAAGGGGAAGATTAGTGGTACACGTTGACCTCTAAAACCCCATAGTTAATCGGATCATGAATAGTAAGACATGAATGGATTTATTTATCTGAAAGTGACACAAGAGGGCAGCTTTGTTCTATTTATGAGCAGTGTTTGCTGTAGCATATTAGGAGCAATTTGAATGTGTGCATAATTAGAATGATAAACTCTGATTACAAAGGAATTTCTTATTATATAGATGTAATAAAAGTATTTAATTAGAACCCAGTTAATTCTGCTTTGTATCCCTCAAATCCTTCATGACAATGGTTGATAGGCAATAATGAAAATAATATCCTACTGATTAGCTTTGCAGTAGTGCTTGCATTTACACAGAACTTTTTGTCAATGGTTTGGAAGTCATTTGACTGACCTGGAAGTGGAGTTGGGGATTTATTGGAGGTATGCATAAAGTGCTATGTAGTTTGGTCCCCTTGGGGCAGCATACATGCTATCATAAAATGAGTATTCTGGACAAAATTCATAATCCTGTAGGATTAGACAAAAACAAAAATTTAGCTGATAAGCTGTATCAGGTGCTATCATTTTTTTTAATACCATTGATGGCCATCCTTGAGTTCAACAGTTGTCACAAATCTTGAGTTGTACCCAAGGTCTCTTGTATGGCCTTCATGAACTGGTCCTGTCTAATTATCAGTAAGTCCTGGTGGCTAAAGTAATGCAACCTGAACTGGGGATGCCTAACATGCTCTAGGTCTGAATCATGCTCAGTATCTGGGGAAGAATTCTGCCTCAGTAACGACCAGGAGTGGGGCTGTGATATATTCCCATGCTTCAGCAAGGACAGTATTGGCTTGGGAAAAATGCATCCGCTTTGTAGAAATGGGCAGCCATTGACCTTACAGAACCCTCCCCAAAGTATATGTAGTTATATAACTGTTATTTACTTCATTTCCATAGGTATTTATTACCTCAATGTGATGAGTTTCAGTTTATGATGGGCACACACAAGCTTATACAGTCTCCTGGTCTCCTGTCAAGTCCTAATTCACCAGGGAGGAGTGGCACAGGATGGGCTGTATTCTAAATACCAATCTAGCTCAAAGAACCCAATTGTCCCTAGGATGCAGCTCCTTTAGCCATGGGGACATTTGTTCAAGCAGCACTTTGGCATGCTGATTTGTTCAGTTCATACTGACAACAACAAAGCTGAGAATAGACTCTGCAGGCACAGTCAGGATTGTGGTAGAAACTGTGGGAGACTTCACAGTGAGGAAGGAGCCAATGCTGGAAGCAAGGATAGCTTAAAATAGAAGGTAGAAAGGCTTAGTATTTCAAGCAAAAACAATGGGACAAAAGAATATGTTCATAACTATGAGGGTTAATTCCAATTCAAGTGCCAAGAGGAAACAATCAGAAGTTCAAGTTCAAAGACCACATGTCCAGAAGTGCTAGCTGAGGATTCAGAATGGTGAGTCATTAGAAACAGTATGGCACATGAGGGTCATCTGTTGAGATAGAACAGACAGGTGCCAAAGTGTGACACAGGGAAACCAGAAAAACACCCAGATCAGAGAAAAAGCCATCATGAATCTGGGTGTCATTGTTGACCACACTTCAAGAGCTAGTTTGCTTTTTGTGTTGGATTAAAGCAGTCTTTGTGGTAATGACAAAGACTTTTACAGCTTCTGGTCCCCTCATGTCCCAGATTTCTAACATGATAGGATGAGCTGTATGACAGAGAATTGTTGCCAAAAATTAGGGGAGAAGGAGAGCCAGCTTTAACTCATGTCATGAGGTCATGTCGTCAGGTATAGCCAAGTTTCATCCCAGGGTGTTGAAAGAATGTAGATATGTAATCAGGGAGTTGCCACTGGTAATCTATGAAAAAAATATCATGTACTACAAGAGGACATGAGCACTGATGACAAGGGAGAGTCACGGACTTTCAGGGAGAGACTGTGGACAAGCACATTTGGTCAAAGTTTGGTTCAGTTGTGGGCTGAATCCTAAGCAGATGTCTCATGAACACATGGAAAGGAATGTGTTGACTGCTGGAAGCTGTGGAGTCACTGAGGGCAAAGCAGTCCAAAGGAAACTCATCTTCTGTGAGAGGATGTTAGTGAGCCAGTGGAACATGCATGGGATGCACAGCCAGTGTGCTGTGAAAATGTGGGGCAAAATATGATACATTGCAACATCACAATGGAAAAGGGAGTTAAGTATACATAGTAATGAAGCAATTCTTGCATAGCTGGGAACCATTTGGAAACTGTACTCAGACTGGAAGGAAGACTGTAGGTTGATGGTGACATTTGAGAAGGGCCTGTATTGCCTCTTCTAGATATTATTGTGTCTAGAAAGACAAGGGTAAATGTAAAAACAAACATAAAATACAATTAGGGCTGACAAACACACAAATGTAAGAAACATGGAGTGATTTCCATGAAGTTAAAAGATGATTCAAATATTTGAGTCTAAGGGGGCCATTCTTATTCAAAACACCACACCACTTTTGAATCACCATCATCACTATCTATTATCTGTCCATCTATAAATTGATTAAGCAACCAATCATTATCTATTCATATGTCTGCTTGTAAGCTATGCTCAAGTACAGAAAGAAAAGTACAGTATATCATGATAACATATAATACTTATCTAGCCTGGGGTATTAAGAAATACTTTTCTGAGTTGAGCTCTAAAATGCAAAGAAACAATCATGACATTGGTTCTGAAAGAGAGACACAGAGTGTCTACGGATTCCAAAGTTGTGTATAGTAGGAGGAATAGAATTCTAATAGAAAGCTAAGAAAACAGACAGGGCCAGTCTTCACAAGACATGGAAACCACATTGAGGGTATTAGTCTTCATCTGACAAAGATGAGGCATCATTAATGTATTTTTGGTGGTGTGGTAGCAATATTTGTTTGAGATTTTAATTATTTATTTTATTTTTTGAGATTATATCTCTTACTCATTGTCTATCCTACATACCCCTCACTCTCTTTCAAATTCATGGCCTTCTTTATTAGTTGTGGTTATATATATTATATGATGTAAACACATACACTTATTCCTAATAAGTGTAACCTGCTCAGTCTGTATGTTACTTGTATGTATGTTTTTCAGGGTTGACCACTTGGTACTGAATAACCAGTTATATGCTCTTCTCTGAGGAAGACCATTTCCCCCACCCTTAGCATTCTTTAGTCACCTGTAGTCACCTGAAGCTTCATGAGCTTTCATTGTCCACTTTAGCATGTCTATGTTGTTGTTGTCCTTGTTCAGACTGTGTTCAGGCAGTCATGTTGGTGAGACTTTATGGGTATAGTTTCTGACATTTGTGGGAGACAATCTCACAACAAAATCCCAAATCCACAATGAACCCTAGGTGTGGGGGTCGCATTGTAGTTGTGTATTTTGGGAATGGGCTCCACAACTCTACATTTTGATTGGTTGTGGTTTCTGTAACAGTCTCTGTGTTGCAAAGAGAAACTTCCCTGGTGAGGGTGAGGACAACACTTATGGATAACAAACAGAAATGGGATGCAGAAGAGTGAGAATCTAAGTGGTAGGCAAAGGCAGTGATCAGATGGTACACATTGCATAAAGTAGTGGCAGTGAAAAGAATGGCACTGGCAGATGAAGGTTACATACTTCTACTATAAACACATGTAAAATAAAGAGTATACAACAATTCATAGAAAATCCAAGGATATAGGGCTAGTGGGATGGACCAGAAGATGAGTTCTGGCTACTCTTCCAGAGGATCTGAGTTTTGTTCCTAGCTCTCAAGTTGGGCAGCTCACAACCACATGTAACTACAGCTCTAGGGGATTTGATGCCATTTACTGGCCTCTGCAGGCCCCTGTACTCATTCATGTGCATACACAATAAGACACATGTATATACATATACTATATAAAAATCTTTGAAAATCTGCAGATATATGGATAGCTACTTCCTTTTATGAGATCACATAGAGAAAATAAAATAGTCTTTGGTACAAATAAAATTTCAACTTAAGTAGCAGCTGTAGCACACTTGAATGACCCCAGGTAAGTTATGTAAACTTTGAGAATTACTTTCTTTATTCCTTCAATACTACAAGCTCTATGGAGTTATGGTATGGTATGGTAGGTGCCACCAATGGTGTCTTATCCTTCCAGAGCAAAATAATTTTTGCTTGAGCCAATGACCAGCAACAGAAGAGGACATTTCCTAGATATTTACAGTTAGGTGTAATGTGGAATGACACTGGTCAATAGGACATAAGACTAAGGTGAAAATTTCTGAGAAGCTTTTGTGGAGATAGCGGGCAGCTTGTCTTTGCCCCTGTCTTATCCCTTGTCATCTTCAATGTTATCACCTAGAAGGATATGCTTTAAATATTTCCTCAGATTATTAGTGCAATGCCACCTGCCAGGCATGGTAGAATAATGAGCTTCAAAGATTGATCCCAGAGCAGTCCAATAGACAGCCAAGTCTTCAATATCATTTTTTCTGTCAAGAGAATGATTTTGCCTGTTATGAACAGTCTAGTCCCATTTTAACCGATACACAAAGATTAGAAGCTGTTACACGTGTGAATCACCCAGTACATCACTAAATGTTTTTCTCCCATGCCTCTTCCATTAAAAGAAAAGGCTTTTCTAATTCTGCCCTCCAGTAATGGAGAAACAAATTGGATTCTAACATTTTTTGTTTTTCTTAGAACAGGATGTGGCAAAATGAAATCTATCCAGGCACATATGAGCAAGCCTAGGAACCATGTTATTCAAAGAGCAGTTGTAAGAGTTGTGTTGTATTTCCTGTTTGTAAAATAAGCATGCCCTTGACTCAGGGGAATGTCAGGCAAGTAAAATCCAGTCATTCTACCTAGTCTGATGGATTTGGAGCTGGATTATCAACTACAGTTCTGGGCCTTCCTGATAATTTGTCCAAATGAACTTAAAGAGTTGTGGGGAGTCATGGTGACTGGGAATTTGTCTTGCACGCCCACACTCATGTCAGATGAGAGGTGCCAAAGGGACCATTAAAAAAAGCACCTTCTCATTTCTGGAAGAGTAATAGTGTTACAGCTAGCATGGGTGTCAGTGTCTTTTACTCTGTTTTTCCAGGATGGTGGTAGTTCAGCACATTGTCTCCAGGTTTCGTGAGAGAGGACAGAGAAGGATGGGTGCAGTAAAGCAGATACCACCTGCTCTCCTGAGCTCTGAAAACACAACTATAGCTTAAATGTTTCAGAAGGACAGAAAGCACAGGGCCACCTTGGGAACTCTAAACCCAGAAAAGAGACCAAAAATGAAGCAATATTGTTCCGACTCAACCTGTCATGTTTCCTGTATTCAAATGAGCCGAAGCTGTTGGACTTCCCTCAGACTCAAGCTGGCCTCCTTCAGAAATGAGTCAGTGCCCCCAAACAAAGGTTCAGATGGTTAAAACTCAAAAGAATAGTCTATGTGAAGGAAGCAAATAAGCTCCACTCCTTAGTGCATATGTGTGTTTACACAAAGGGAAATGATTGGGTAGGTCATTGTGATTGTTGATATTGTTGACTTGACAGGATCTAGAATCACCCATGAGACAATCTGAAAAGGGATTTTTTTTGTTGGTTGGGTTCGTTGAAGTTGAAAGAACCAACCTAATTGTGGGTGACACATTCTATCAGGGCTCAAGATATAAAGAGGTTGCAGAGAAAACTGATTTTTGCTTGATTGCTTGCTTTTGCCATTTGCTAATGAGTTGCTGTTGCTATTGGTCCCAGTATTTGCTCGAATCAGGACCCAGCTTCTTCTGGTCTTTCAACATGAACTGAAGACCACTGGTTTTTAAAGAACCCTCTGGGCTTTCAGTACTGGCTTGGAACTCCTGTGACAACCAGCCTTCTGGATTGAGCAGCTACCCAACCCTTAGCCTCTTTGGGTGAAGGCTACTATTGCTAGATTACCCAAATATCATAATGAAAGTCAATTCATCACTTTATATTTTAATATATATTCATTTAATCAGTTCTGCTCCTCTAGGGAGCCCTTAGCAGTATAAGTACCAGTCTAAACAACGTCTATTGATTTGTGGGAGTAATTCTTCACCACCTTTTCTTTTGGAAGAGATGACTTGTCATAAAAAGAAAATGTCTCAAATAGATGGATTCTATATTTAATCTTATTCAGGTGACAGATGTACCCAGGAACACCAATAGTGACCTCATCACATTGAGATGCATTTAATGCTTGTCTACTGTAGGCAAACCATCAGCATGCATTGTGACCCTGGGAAAGGTCATTCCCTTCTATGCTATTCACCACTGTCACTGCTACCCTGGAAAACAGCTATGCTAAGTGACCTGCAATTATCAGATGTTCTATTTTACTTTTGGGCCCTTTATTCCTGGAAAGCCTCTTTCCTTTGTAGCACCCTGTTCACACATCTGCCACACAGGCTTATCTGTGTTTTTAGATGGGTTGTTAATGAATCCCTGACAGCTTTAAGTTAGTAGTTTTTCTTCATGTTATACGGATAATAGTCTGGCATTATTATCCTTGATAGTAGTCCTTGATTTGTTGAATTTACCTTCCAGGCTGTTAGCTAGTTCCTAAGTCTAAATTAACCCTTCCATTCAAAGACTTTTGTCACACTAGGAGAACTATATTAATTTAACAAAGTTCCCTGCAGGTAGTGAGCATTCTGAATACGTTCTGGTTATCACAGACATGCAGGCATTCTTAGAGCAAGCATCCAGAAATGTGGTTCCAGACACTTGAGCCCTAGGTTTAATTTTGTCTCCAACTAGCCTTAAGCAACCTTGAGTGACTTTGAGCAAGCCACATAACTATAGTAAGTCAGTGAGAGGACACTGAACTTTCAGTAGAGAATATTATGAGAAGAAACAAGAAGGACTCAGGTAAACAGATTGTAGGCATTGAGGGTCTTGTTCTTCTCTGGCTCTGTTAGCTAATCACTTCTGGTCCTTCCTTAGCTCTGTGTATACCTTACAGGGTTGAGGAGAAATTTCTATGATGTGGGAAGGAACAGAGCAGAGAGGCTCAGTCTAGCCTAGCCTCTCCCTTTCTTCTTAGAACTCTTTCTATAGGTGCCTAAGTTCTGGTATGTTCTTATGTATTGTTCTATCACTCCAATTCCTAAAACCTGCCTTGTGGTAGAAGCCCAAAATAGTTAACACCATTGGACTCAGTAGTTTAGAGTGAGTGAAT
This sequence comes from Cricetiscus sungorus, assembly GCA_030556225.1. Taxonomy (NCBI): domain Eukaryota; kingdom Metazoa; phylum Chordata; class Mammalia; order Rodentia; family Cricetidae; genus Cricetiscus; species Cricetiscus sungorus. The sequence goes on from JANBXA010000103.1 coordinate 10,202,812, forward strand.
TAAGGACAAAGGGAAGTTTTTTTTTTTTCAGCTACTGCTTTATAACCATGCCTGGTCACCATTCCACTAACAAGTCAGTGTTTGCTCTCATTTGGTTTACATTCTTTCTTTTTTTCAATGGGATTGGAAGAAAGGAATCCTGCCTGTAGATGTCCCAAATCTCCATCAAAAGGAGGCATCATGGTTGTGAAGTGAGCTTCATGAGGGCATGTGGTGTGTTGTGTTCCAAGTTACTCCATATTGGAAATATTGAGGCTCCATGTCCACTCTAAATCCTATGGCTCCTGAAATTTTCTATCTTGACCAAGTCCTGTGGCTTTTCTGGACATCAGATTCTTCAACTTTAAAATACAGGTATTTTGCAGGTTTAGCTTTCATCCTTTTATGCCTGAAAAGGTCATGAATTCATCATTCTAACCATCCTGAAGAGGCTCCAGATAAACAGGGAATCTTAGGCTCTGGAGCTACTATTCAGTATCCATTCATGCCTTCTAATGAAAGAAACTCAGGTTTTACTACTAGGAACCAAAAAATATATTCTTCGTTTCTTTTGAATCTAGAAAAACGTCTTCCCGTTTCCTATATAAGATGTGGACATGTTGTTGGAAACCCAGTAACTTCAACAGACTATACATTATATTAACAGTGGAAGATGAGTGGGAAGGTTGGTAGGCAGACAGATGGAGGTTGAGTTGACATGGTAGAGCTATCATCCAAGCCCCAATTTAGCCCATCTCTATAGTTCCTTTATGTAAAAAGGAAATAAAATAACTATTATTTCTCATCTTTGTTGCCAGCAGCTCAGAGAATTTTCTAATTGAAACAATTAATTAAGGTTTCTCTGTAAACAATAAGGAGAATCAAAACTTGTAAAATAACATTGAACATACAGAAGAAAAAGGAGTAATTCATAAGTAGAAATATATGTCCTGTATAGTGAGCCAAAATGAAGTTATCATGTGATGGTGGGCACTAGTACAACTGTAGAAATAGGAGTTTTTTAGGATCTATTGACCCCAGACATTAGTCAAATATTTCAAGTTACCCATTTCACCTCCCCAATTTCTCTAATACTTAACAACTGTGGATCTGAACAAAACTAGTTAGCCAAAAATTCTTTCAGCCTAACAAAATGTGCTAATCCTTGCCAAATATGAAATAACACTTAGTCACTTTCAGTGAGAACTGTAAAGAAGAGCCTGCTGTCCTTTCTGTGTTTTGTGCTATTAAGAAGTAGTGACAGTAAACTAGACATTCAGCTAATCAAACAAATGGCATTCCCTTTAAACATCACAAGGACTTTTGCAAAACTCTGATATATAATGAAAGTAGTATTTTTCCCTCTAGAGCTCTGTATACCTTTCTTTCACATTATTCTTGATGGTAACTGTAGCACTGAGGAACAATTTCTGGACATCAAAGTGGGACTACTAGAATTGAACTTCAGTTTTTCTAAGGATTTCTATGGTTATGGGTCAGTCACTTAGCTTCTCTGACTCTCCTTATCTGTAGAAATGGGATTTTAACAATGATTTACCAAGGTTATTGATATATATGAGATCATCTGTATAATACTATATGAAGCACAGCTCATACTAGTGAACAGCTGTTATTTAATAAATATTCTAGTGACTCTAAGTTTTAAGCCATTAGAAAGGTTAACTGGCATCTTAGTGACTGTTCTATTGATGTAAGAGGCACCATGACTAAGGTACCTCTTATGAAAGAAAACATTTAATTTGGAGCTCGCTTCCAGTTTCCTAGGTTTAATCTATTATCATAGTAGCAGGAGCATGATTGCACACATGGTGCTGGAGCAGTAGCTGAGAGATACACCCTGATCCATAGGCTAAGACAGACACTGGGCTTGGCATGGGCTTTTGAAACCTCAAAGCTCACCTCCCCAAGTGGCATACTTGCTCCAATAAAGCCACACCTTCTAATCCTTCTAACCTTTTCAAATAGTGCCATTCCCTGGTGATGATTCATTCAAATAAATGAGACAATGGGGGGGGTCATTCTGATCAAGCCACCAAATTCCACTCCCTAGCCCACATAGGCTTGTAGCCATATCAAAATGCAAAAAAATGCATTCAGTACAATTTCAAAAGTCCTGGAACTAGCTCCATAGATCAGGCTGGTCTTGAATTCATAGAGATCCACTTGCCTCTGCCTTCCAAGTGTTGGGATTAAAGGCATGTGCCACCAATGCCCTGCTCAATCACTTTTCTTGGTGGAGAGCATGGTGACATGGAGAGCATGTAGAGCTGGAGCAGTCACTGAGAGCTATGTTCTGATCCACAGAGAGAGAGAGAGAGAGAGAGAGAGAGAGAGAGAGAGAGAGAGAGAGAGAGAGAGAGAGAGGAGAGAGAGAGACACAGAGGGACAGAGAGTCAGAGAGACAGAGATTAGGCATGGGCTTCTGAAACCTCAAAACCCATTGCCGGTGACACACTTTCTTCAACAAGGCCACACCTCCTAATTCTTCTAATCCTTTCAAATAGTGTCACTCCCTTGTGATTAAACTTTAGAATATATGAACCTGTATGGGCCATTATTATTCAAACAACCACATCTTGTGTCCAGAATTTTATTCCGGATCATTGGAAGTATTGATTAAGTATCTTAATGTGCATTTGGACAGCGCAGAACAGTCAATATTCAAATAAACTAAAGTGTCACATTGCTGATGAGTGAGGAGGTACCTGAGGGCATGGGGGTGATATGACCACTCAGGCTCTGGCAAGTGCTTGCCAAAAGCTCTATTATGGGGGCATGTGGCCAACACTGTGGAGAATGGGATTGGAATTAAGTAGAAACTTTGACAAGTTTAAAAATGAGCAAGAAAGCAATTCATTTAGGCAGTAGAAACTACAGCTTGGTAGCCCATATGGGTGCAAACAGCAGACAAGGAAAAGGATTGATAGCTTTGGCTCAGTAGGGTCTACATTTCTGCAGCAGTCCAAGCCACAACAGGAAGTTGTCAGAATAGACACCTTGCTTTTCAGAATAAGTGACTGTCCTGCTTCCAGTTCCTACACACACATATTTCTTTAAAGGGCGTGAAGATGTCGAGCTGATGATAAAAGTGCTCTAGGAACCCCTTCCCCCACCCGCCTTGGGTGCCGCTCCCTCATGGCTGCTGTCATTTACTCCTCAGATAAAATTCTCAGAAAAAACTCTGACAGGTAGTCTTGCCAATTTTTTCAGGTGAGTAAATTAAGGTATTGACAGTTTAATGGTAAGATACATGAAAAGGAGACTAAAATCCAGTGGGTATTTGAGTCTGTTATAGAATTATGATGCAGTATTGAAAGTATGGTGCTCTGTGAAAACTCACACTCAATAAAGGACTATTTATTAGTGTCACTGGCAAGGAACATTGGCTTTGGAGCTGTAGAGCTAAAAATGAGTGCATTCATCTGACCTAGTCATGCCCTTTGAGTCAAAGCAGGAGAAGCTAGCCAGCTGCTTCCCATCTTTTCTGAGGACAAACAAGAGGAAATGGGTTTTAGGCCGGCACATGTGGAATCTGTACATTCACTATGAAGTGAGCTTTCTATTCATAAAAAAAAAAAAATAGAGCCTTAGGATGCAAACTCTGCAAGATCAGTCACTAAAATAATTAAATTAATGACAGCAATAGACTGTTTAAATCAAAGTTAATATGATGTGTATTGTGGAAACAGCATGTTCTCATCATGCTCAACTTGGGGAGGAAATGTTTTAAAGCAGGGCATTCACATCTATTTCAGCTCCCACCAGCCCTCCTACCCATACATAGGTTAATGAACACCACAGGTGTTCATCATTCTCCATAAAAATCACCCATCTATGGGTAGAAGGGGCTGTGTCTCTTGAGAAGTTATTGATAGGAATCCAGATATTCTTTGTAAGGTGATGGCTCAATGGTAAGGTCTTTAAACACTTTGCTATGACAAGCCACCCTTATGGTCCAGATGTGCTGACATTTGTCTGGAAACGTCAGGTGCTGAGTTCAAGGTTCTGGGCTCACAAATCAATGTTATTTGTTTGCACAGCTTTTGCTGCTACCTGCAGGAATTTTGTGGCCCTCTATGAACCTACAAAAATCCATTCTCTTGTACCTTTCAAGTTTGCTGAAACTTGCTTCCTTGTTCTTCTAGACTGTTGTGTCCTTGATGTCTGTGCTTACAGTGTCCCTCAGAGCTGGTTCAGATTCTGATGTAGCTGGTGAACTCTGCGTTGGGCAGTCTGCATTCTAACATGTTCAAATCGTGCTGGTGCTGTGGGTCTGTGGTATGAGCCTCACAATTACTATTACCAAGGATCTACTTGGAAAGAATCCCACCCCTTGCCCCTTGTCCCTTGCCCTTCTGACAAGTTTAGAAGACATGCATCCCTACAACTCTTTTAGAGCAATTATAGATCAGTGACACAAGTGCCTTAAGTCAGTAAAATAAAAACCTTTCTTCCAAGGCTTTTGTTTTGCACTGAAGGAAATAGAGACATTTCCCACTTTGAGGCACTTTCAAAATTCTTCCTTTCTCCTCTCACCTAGGAACGAGATTGGAGGAAGATATCACTGTAGAAATAGCTTTGATCTTTCCTAGGGGAAACTCAGGAAAGAACTGTGAAGACCTATGAATCCCTGGCTCAGTGGTTCTCAATCTGTAGGTCATGATCTCCACAAGGGGGCCACATATCAGATGTCCTGCATATCAAATTCCTAACAGTAGCAAAATTACAATTATGAAGTAGCAACAAAGAAACGTCATGGTTGCAGTCACCACAATAGGAGGAACTGTATTTAAAGGGTTGCAGCATTAGGAAGGTTGAGAACCACTGCCTTAGCAAATAAATTGCTTGACCCACCTCACTTTTTAGATGAAATCCCCCCATTCTAATGCACAGTAATACTTTTCATCAGTTTTCATTTCCAAAGCACAGCAACACAGGCAGCTCCATTTCGGCACGGACTTCATCACAATGATTTTCCTGTTCTACATGCCGTGAGCAGGGAGACAATCTTCAAAGGACTTTTTCCAAAATTCATTTTCCCCTTGAAATATTCATTTAAGCTATTCAGCTACCTTGCTGGGGTTCATGATAAATTATTTAGATAATTATTTTAATTCTCTGCTTCGTTTTGCTAATCTAGATTTGTCCTTGGCCTGTATATTTATTTCAGACTCCATTTTGTGTGTGTGCATGAGGGGGGTGGGTGTAAGACTCACTAAAGAGCTGATTGTGTTGTTGAGGTTTGCTGCCAGGGCATTAGAAATAGCTGCATGTCCTCATGTCCCACTGTTTGAGTCTTCTCTGTGAATCTGTTTACTGGATGCAATAGAGATAGCACATCTGGACATGACAGGTGACAGGGAGAAACTGCTGAAATCACCCGTAAAAAGTTATTGTATGGAGTTTGACATACATAATCAATTATTACATTTACTTAGGGTGTAACCTAATTTAATTTCCTCAAACAACAATGAAGTTTGAACTTTCCTTTCTCCCAATTCATTAAACACAAAACATACTGCTTCCTTCGGTGTGACTTTATGCTTTATAAATGCCAACTAAGGTTTGGGGAGGTGATTTTGTCGGTAAAGAACCTGAGTGCAATCCCCAGCACCCACATAAAAAGCTTCATATGTTACTATGTGTCAAGAGTCACAGTACAGGGATAGTGGTGGTGGGGTGGGGCATGCTCATCCTTGGAGATCGCTAGCCAGCGGATTTGGGTTGGCAAGCCCAAGGTCCAAATGATAGGCCCTGTATCCAAAACCAAGGTGGAAGACTCCTGAGGAATGACTTCTTGTTTACACACACACACACACACACACACACACACACACACGTATATATCATCTACATACATACGAGCAGACATACATATAAGCCTCATAAATGCTCACTAATGCATCCAAACACCTTGGCTGAAGATGTGCTGACTGAAGACTGTCTTGCCTTTATTCTTTTGAGCTTGTGTAATCTGATGTGACGGTAGCTGGGGGCAATGCGAATGGCAGCTGGAGAGAGAGAGGTACACAGAGCCAGTGAAAGAAGCAAGCCTGCACGTGTCTTCACGATAAGGCACTGTGATAAAGGGTGCCCACATCTGAGAATTCTCGAGTGCAATAAATATAAAAAAAAATAACCAAACTCCAAGAGCATCAGAATGCAGAACACGTAGATTTGTGGGCTGCACACTAGAGAGTTCAGGGATGGTGCCTGAGGCTGGACTTCAAGTTTCCCACTCTCTCTTGAGTTCACAGCAAACAGTCATTCAGAAGAGTAAAGGATGGGAAGGTAGCTCACCTTGCATTCTTCCTAATTTTCCAGAGATAGCTGTTTCTGAAATAAATAACCAGGGAAGCAGTGTGCATGTAAGGATGTGGGCTTCTAAACCCTTAGCCTTAAAATTGTTAAAAAAAAAAAAAAGAAAAAAGAAAAAAAAAGAAAAGAAAAAGAAAAAGTTACAGGAAAGAAAATAAATTCCACAGGCGTTTAAAAATTCTATTTATTTAAAACTCTAGTCCATTGAAATTGTAGCCTCCCTAAACATGGTCTGAAGTTTTTCTTTTACCTCCAATGACTTCCACCCTATGGGTATTGCAACACTCTGTGGTGAAACTAAAGTTTTCCAGGCCCAAAGACTGTTGTGTTAAAAGGACAGAGCAGACATTTGGCTTATAAAACAGTCCTTAGTGCTGTAAATATTTTCTAGATGCCTGGCCTGGAGTCTTTTAGTACTACAACATAATTTTAGTGGCACTCCATGCAATGTCTGTGCCAGCGTTCTTTCTCAGTAAGGTTTTCAATGAGCTGCTGAGGAGAATTTGCTTTTCTGTGATTCTTTCCACCTCTCTTGCCACTGCAGCTGTTTCTGGGGAATCTGAGAGTGATGTTGGACTTTGTTTATAATTTTGTCTGTTGGGTGCTTTGTTCACATTTCAGCATTTGCTTTCATTCCTTTGGTTGCCACACCCAGAAGAATGGAGCCCATTCTTGGCTCTTCCCTCTCCCTGCTCTCCTGTTTAACAGACCTCAGAGCAAAACTTGTTGCTTTGATCACATCCGAATGGCTCCATTTCCTTCTGCTGTGATGTTCTTGCCCTTTGCATTGACCAAGAAAAACCTGAGATAAGCTAAATTTACATACATGTAAATTCACTGAAGCAAGCAAACAGTTCCAGAAAGCCACAGTCAAGTCCATACAGAATTCCTCACCAGGTTACACGCATAGCCAGGGAAAGGAAACAGCACAAACACTCAGATTGGGCATATTCAACCTTTGCTTATTAATATAGTCACATTTTGGCCATTTTGGGCTTCTAATTGGCTAGAGATCCAGCAGCTGATGACTCATACTCAGTAGTTGCTGTTTAAAAGATAGACGATTAGTTAGGGTATAATCCCGGGCACATAACAAATAGTTTCCAGTCCTCTTTTGCTTGATCTGACTTGTAGTAACTTCAGTTCTAAAAATATCTAGAACGTTAGTATTCACAAAATTCTCTCTTTGATTTGCAAATCACAAAGACAATAACCAATCCCTAGAAAGTAGCTACCTGAACCCTTTGTGAATTGATTTTGGTTCATGAATATTCATTTTCCTTATGAATATTAATCTTATAACATGTTTCATACCTGATAACTCAGGCATATTGTTTGACTGTGGCATCTGAATAGGTTGGTGATTCCTAAGCCAGTCTGCTAAGGAATAGTTATGTCAAAAAAAAATTGGATGAAAAATCATGTCTGATCAAATATTTCTAGCTACAATGTGACTATAACACTATCTATCTATCTATCTATCTATCTATCTATCTATCTATCTATCATCTATCTATATCAATATAACTTCCCCCATAGATCTCAAAGATCAATTTATGCTTTGAGAATTGTTCAACAAAGACTTTAATTATTTGTCTCAATATGAACTATCTGGTGAGTGACAAAGTGGGTGAGACTCATTCTATGACTGTCACTGCAGCTGTTTATACAGATCAGGCCAACCTAGTCCCAGGTCTTGGCTGCCAATTTTATGTTTGGGGTGGTAATATAATAGTATGAAAATATCTCCTACTTTCTAAGAGACTAGAACTTTTTCTGGATCTCACTGCCAGAATTAGCAGTGCATCATGAGGTCACTTAAGAATAAAAACTGCTATCCTATTGTGTACACAGTCTGTTGATTAAGCTGCCTTTGGGTGAACAATGTAACAGCCAACCTTACTTTTCTTGAAATTCTCCTGTAGTCGACTTTCACAGCCTAAGTTAAAGCATAACTATAATCTGAAGTTATGTACTCTTCCATGCCCCTCACCCAGAGTATTGCATGTGTGACTATATGTTGTGGTAATAAATGATGGAAACAGTAAATAAGTTGAAAGCAACCTTATAAAACAAATATACAGTGTAAAGCTGTTTGGTATAACATGGATATAGTATGAGTAGTCTGTTTATAGTGATGTTTACACTACTGTTTGTTATCTGGGTCAGCTTGAGTCAGTGATTTAATCTCCTATAAAACTCTGTTAAATATTTCTTAGAAGTACCCTTATTCCTTCTCCATGTGATGATTTCTATGCTATTTAATAAGTACAGAGAAAATTTTCTGTGGTAGACACACACACATATATGCACACACAGATGGACACAGGGACAGATTTCACTAGACAGCATTCAGGCAGACAGATTCAGACTCATCCATGCAACTGACAGGGGATGACAGAAGACGGGAGGGGGGGCATGACGGGAGGCAAAGTAAGAACTCAAATCTTATCTCTCTCTCTCTTGGTTAAAGTACTCAGGGGGGAAGGACCTGCAATACCTTTTTCTTAATGTGACACTAATGCATTATTGATGATTTTGTTTTTATCACAGATGCATTCAAATCAACACATAGTTTGGAAGATGAGATTATCTTTTCTGACTGTGACCATCTTGGGTTTTGTCTTTGTTTGGATTTCTATTGCTGTGAAGAGGAACCATGACCACGGCAACTCATAAAATAAAGTATTTATTGAGGTGGCAACTTATAGTGTCATAGGTTAACTCCATTATCATCATGGTGGGACATAGTAGTGTGTAGGTAGACATGGTGCTGGAGAGGTAGCTGAGAGTTCTACATCTTGCAGACAACAAGAAGTGGATTGAGACACTGGGTGGTATCTTGAGCAAATATGATACCTCTATACTCCTCTAGTGACATACTTCTTCCAATAAGACCACACCTACTCCAACAAAGGCCACTCCTCATGATAGTGCCATTCCCTTTGGGAATCATTTTCTTTTAGACCAACACAGGTGGACATCATAGAAACTAAGCAAGTCTGTGGAGAATAATCGTCAATACCAAATCATGTATCCTGGCTAAGACTCCATCTTGTAAGAAAATTCTCTTGAGTTTTCTTCAACTGTGTTTTCAAAGTAATCACTTTAAAAGAAGACACAATATTCTCAACACCTTCCCATTTTGCTGAGATTTGGAATTCATTTCCACTCTCTATACCATTTCTGGCCACATCATGCTTTGCAGATAGATGCCATCCTTAAAGCAGCACTTCCTGAAGCATGGTCTATTTTGCAATCATTGTGTTCCCTTCCTGAATTTCAGGTCTTCATAGGACTTTGAAACACAATTAACTCCAATTGATTTGATTGTCTAATACATTAAAGCTAAAAGATCAAAGGTTAGTTGCTTCTGACCATAATAAAATATGGATCTAGTAATGTATAGGCACCACAAACAAACATTGGGTTGTGTTAAAATTTATGGAAAATGTATCCCAGCAAGTGGGTTGTTGTTATATAACTAGAAATACAGTTAAATGTCTTTGGGGGTAGGCTCAGTCAAATAGATAATTAGAACCTTCTTTGAAAGGAAGGGATTTATAGAGATTCAGAAGAGTGTTTGTATCTTTGCTGTTGAAATTAGAATGCTCTGTATCGAGAGTAAAAGATTGTAGTTAAGTGAAAAATGCTGACTTGATAGAACCTAGGGGTAGAGAATCATGATCAGATGTAGGACAGATATGTTTACTGTACATAGACTATAAAATGTTTGCTTTAACTTACAATTTATTATATACTCAGTTTATCCTAGGTTCTGAGACAGTGAGGATATATTGGGCAGAGAGTTTTCCATCAAATAATTTATTTCTTCAAGAGGGGAGGCTAGATGCCTTTAACAATAGATAGTGAAGAATGTTACAGGAAAGTGTGTGGCTGTGGAAGTTGAAAGATCTGAATCAGTTATATCCCATTATTTACCCTTGGGAGGATGGGTGGTCTTTGTGAAGAAGGGGTTATAGTCTAGACTCTAGAGAATTGGTGAACTTTGTTATATGGAGATGGGGAGGAGAGTCCTCAATGGTAAAAATCCATGATATAGAAATGTGTGAACATGAAAAAAATGAACAAAACCTAACAGCCATATTCAATGGCCTATAAATGTAAAAGTCTTAGGAATAAATTGAACAAAAGTAGCCAAATTTTGTTATTACAAACAATAAAATACTTTTTCTCAAAGATTGGCGTTTCTCAATTCTGTTAAGATATGAATTCTATGGAAGCTAATCTTAGATATAATATGTTCAAAGTCCAACCAACATGTAACATTCTAGAGGCAGAAACCAACAAGCTGATCAGAGAATCTAAACCAGTGAAAATAGCCTTGTTAAATAATAAATGTTCAGGTAATGGTAATGACATAACAGTGATTTACCATAAACAACATAATAGAAGAAAGTCTAGTTCTGTATTTTAGGGTTGATTGTTATTGACAAAAGTGTCAGCACACTCCAACGAGGAAAGGTATGGACAGATGAATATATCATATACAGCGAGAGGATGTTTGAGAGAAGGTGATAAACAATGGCAAGTGAATGGGGAACAATGTCACACAGGTCACAATTGACTGAGACTGGTAACACAGTAGTATGGCGTAGTTTTTGCTATCCATAGTGCTTCTCTTGACAGTATTTTGCTGAAATTATATTTATAGTGTTCTCAAAGGAATGTTACTGGGTGATTTTTCTGATGTTGATTCCTAGTTCATGACAGAGAAGTACTGAGATTAATAACAGACAATTGGATTCTCCACATGGTCACATAAGCTAGCTTGATTTAATAAAAAGTATCCACAATGGGAATTTTGTCTTTCTAATGTTTTCTTTACCTGAGATTTTAATTTATTTTATGAACTTAAGTTAGCAACCAAAGAAATCTTTCAATAGCCAGATTTTATTTTGAGAAATAATGAATTACATTTGAATGCAAGTAGAATTAGCCCTGGACTCAAGTGAGCAGAAATTGACTGACATTTTGGGGTCAGAGAATGCTTGAGTTTGCACATTGTCAAGGTTTATATTTTCTGGGAAATTTTCATGTTCTGAAGTCACTTTGATTATGTTTTGAAAATTGTATTTTGGATAAAAACCCCTATAAATATGGGAAAAGAAAATCCTAGTGATAAAACTGTTTGCCATATGATAGGAAGAGGAATTTTAAAACCCAACAAGATGTTTCATGTTCCACATCTTCTAAGATACAGGTTTTGATGTGCTGAAGAATACTGAATGGGATTGTCCTGTTGCATAGATTGAAAAAGTTCCTGAAAGTTTGGAACTAGGAATACTGTCAGTAGCAGTATCATAGAAAAAAATAGTGTACTAAATGTAGGGAAAACCATTAAGAACTCCTTAGCCAAGCAAATACATAATAATGAAGTGAGTATTACCTTGCTAAGTTAATCCACCTGGCCGGGCTAATACAGCCAGAAGGTATTCCAGGCAAGGGCTTTGACCCTATGTGCTAAGGATCATGCCGTTGTCATTACAGAATGTAGCTGTTCCACTTTGATTTCTTCTTTTCCCTGTAGATGTTACCAAAGTATTTAAGGTCAAAGCCTGGCCAGGATAAGCATGGCTACCTGTCCTGTCCCCAGTGTGCAAACTAAACAGATGAGTAATGTTAAAAAAGCAGGGAAAGATTTATTCATTGTGGTTGCACTGGGAAGAGGAACAAACGAAGGTCAGTGGCCCCAAGTCTGTGACTGGGGTCCTTCCATGACTTTTAGGCTGAAATGAAAAGCTTTGTCAAGCAAGGGGAGTGAAGCACATATAATTAAGCAGACCTGGTCAAGGTGTGGTCCTTGTGATTTTTTTTGTATCAGTTCTATTTTGGCAAATTGGTCTGCAGAAGTCATTATAGTTGTCATCACTTGAGATGACAAATCTGGTTCCTTCTACATGATTACGTCTCCAAGGTTTTGCTTCCACCATTTTGGATAAATTGTCCTCCTCTGAGGTGGGAAATGCCTGTCTTGCCATTCTCTGCTATTCCTGAAATCCAAGGGGTTTCAAGAGGAAAAGTTAATGATAACGACTTATTGCTGCACCTTTGGTCAAAGTAAAGGAGACAGACAGATGCATAAACAAAATGAATGAATGAATGAATGAATGAACAAACGAACGAATGAATGAAGAAATGCCTTTGTTATCCTATAGGCCCAACTGAGGACTTGATACATTTTACCAAAAGTAGTTTCTAAGTGCCTGTTTCACTAGTAATCCGGCAGTTTTAATGATGGTGCAACTGAATGTTATAGGGGCCTCTTCTAGTTTTTAGGTGAGAATTACTGTATGTATGTATGTATGTATGTATGTATGTATGTATGTCTATCTATCATCTAACTATCTCTCATCTATCAATCATCTATCATCTACTACCTATATAATATGTGACACACACACACACACACACACACACACACACATACCACACAAGGAAACCATATTTCATAGATGAGTACTAGTACCTGTACTAGCAAGGCTTGTTAGTAGGTGGCTAAAAGGTTAGGTTAAGGAAGAGTATGAAGAAAATTGTTCAGCAGAACAAGCTGAGAGAGGGAGGGAAATGCTGGTTTCAATTGATTCTAGTTTAATTCTATGAAGCAATAAAACCTTTAAAAATTGACATTGTAAAGGTTGATTGAAAAAGGTGCAATCTCTGATTGTTTGCTTTAAGTTTTTGCCAACTGTTATTTTTAGTTTCTGGGGAAAGTATATTTTTATCTTTAAAAATGCATGATTGCACAAATTCCTTTCAGCTCTGGTAATTTGGTTGGAAGTTTTTCTTTATGTGTGAATTGTAGATGGTGGGGACACTGGCTTTCTGACAAATTGTTCTCTTTTCTATTCTGTAAAATGCTTAAAATACATCATTGTTCTTTCTCCAAGCAAAAGTGGGTTATCATTTCCTCTATATCGTTTCTTTTTTAAAAAATAAAGCCTTTCTATGAGCTCTGCAGATAAGGGTATCTACTTCAACAAACAATACGAAGCTCTGTAGCCTTCCTCTTGCTTTTTTTTTTTTTTTTTTGATTTGACAAATGGCTTCACACAGTTCATGCCCTAGCCTTGCTACTTAAGGCATTGTCTTACTTCTCACTATGTCACTATGTCTGTGAAGAATTTATAAAGGGGGAATTCCCCGTTTTCTGTCTATTTTCTACTTGCTCATTCAGACTCATTCTGTATTTTACCTCTGCTAGGTAGCTGAATTGTTTAAAGGAAGCAACAAGTTCCTTTGATATTTGGCTTCTGGTTGGATGTGGCCAATGAAAAGTAGCTGAAGGATTTCAGGTCCATCTGCTTCACAGAAGGGAATCCAAGCCTGGTACTAGAAACCCAGTCAAAAAACTCATGGCAGTGCGGTCATAGGCTTTACAGGGGAACTGCATAGAGTTGTTCAACTAAACTGACATAGCACCAAACCACCTTCTAAATATTTTTGTGTATGCCCACAGGCAAATGCTCTTCTCAGTCTTCATCAGAAAAGCCCCTTTTCCAATGAATGGTGGTTAATGGAGAGACTCATGGCTGCACTGGTATTGAGAACAAGTGGATATGAGCCCTCAATTAGATACCTTTACCTTCCTTTATTTCCCAATTTGCTTTCTGCTGCTGTAATAAACAACCAACTACTAACCAACAGCTTGGAGAGGAAAGGATTTATTTGGCTTACGCATCCCTCTCACAGTCTATCACTGAGGAAAGTCAGGGTAGGAACTCAGGAGCAGAGGCAGGAATCATGGAGAGACACCACTTACTAGCTTCTTCTAGGCTCACATTCAGCTCTCTTTCTTATACAGTCAGGCCTACCTACTCAAGGATGGTTCTGCCCATAGTTGGCAAGGCCCCTCTGTATCAATGAGTAATTGAGAAAATGTCCCACAGACATATGCACAGGTCAATATGAACAAAGAAATTTTTCAACTGGCTTTCCTTCTGCCTAGGTGTGTTAGGTTAACAGCAAAACTAACCAGGAAACTCTCTACATCTCAAGGAACATGAAAGAGGGAGTGGAAAGAATGTGAGAATTGGAAGATAGAGAGAGATGTTGCATAAAGCTATCTGTTGGGCAAGGCACAACCATTTCAATGTCAAACACACAGCAGTAGTGAATGTCTACCCTAGTTTCCACGAGCTTGAGCCAGCCAACAGGCAGAGATGCAAGAGGGACTAGGGGACCCTATGCCTCACTGCTTAGCCATTTGCTCCTGATAGGAGGAGGATATGGGGGAGTCCTTATTTTTAGTTGTGTACCCACTGGTGAACCCACAGGATTCAGTGGGGAGTTACCATCCAAAAGAGTGCTCTGGTTAAGCTAAATTGGTTGCATAGCGAACTCCAAAGTTATAAATCTGGAAAAGGAACTAATAGAGAGGTGTTGCTTGTGATGGGAGGGAAGCAAAGGATGGCATGGGGGAGAGAGTAATGAGAGTGAATTTTACATATGTACAAATTTGTCAAAAAATAAAGTTAGTAAAAATGAAAATCAATTTTTTCCATTTTCATTACCTCTGCAATGTAGCTTCCTACTCACAAGATGCATTAAATATAATTTAAAAATATAAACAATGTCCTTGAACACTGAAAAATCTGTTTGACTACACATTTTTATGTTTTGATTAGAAGTTAAAATCTTATCACTTGGGGCTAGAGAGACATCTCCATGTGTACAGTGCTTGCTTTTAAGGCTTGAAGACCTGAGTTTGATTTCCAATACCCATATAAAAAAATGGATAGTGGTATATGCCTGTAACCTTAGTACTGGTAAGGACAAGACAGGAAGATATTTGGACCTCCCTGGCCAGCTGGGGTATGTAGCTTAATTAGTGAGTTCCAGGACAATGGGAGACCATATCAAAAAAGGAGAAGAAGAGGAGACCTTGAAAGCCGTGAACCCAATGGTTGGTTTGTATGAATGTGCAGTTTCTTCTAAAGGATGCATTGTTGGTCTGCATGCATTGCATTGCTTCCAGAGAGGTGACCGTGCCTTAGGAGTGGCCTGGTGGCTATTCCATTCCATTTGTATCACGAGACTTTCTTTTCTTTTCTCATTCCTGTAAAAAAAAATAAATACAAATTGGCTGTGTGGAGAAATGAAGAGCCTAGAAAATGGAGCCAGCTTGCTGCTCTATTCCTAATAGGTGTTCAATAACATTTTCTTGAATAGATCTGGAGAATCATGACTTCATGTACTGAGTAAGTCAGCATGAAAACCCAAGTGACATCTATGCATTTCCTGCTATGCCAAACCTGTAAGGGAGAAGTTGTGTTATTGTTCTGAAGTTGGAATAAAATATAAAGGAGGAAGTATTTCAAAACAATAAAATTATATTTCTATAAAGGGTTATACCTCACAGAACTCTACAGTGTTGATTCCTTTTATTATTCACTCTCTCCATTTTCAATTTCATGGTAGTCATTAAAATATTGGTAGTAATAAAAATGTTCTTATGATCTAACAGTCATTTCATAAATTGCTAAAATGACATAGGTTTGAATTCTTACTACATTTTACTCATTTATATTCTCTCTCTTTTCCTCTCTCTCTCTCTCTCTCTCTCTCTCTCTCTGTGTGTGTGTGTGTGTGAGTGTGCGTGTGCATGTGTGTGTGTGTGTGTGTGTGTGTGTGTGTGTGTTGAGAGAGAGAGAGAGAGAGAGAGAGAGAGAGAGAGAGAGAGAGAGAGAGAGAGAGAGAGAGAGAGGTCAGATGATAGCTTGCCAGCATAGGTTCTCCTCTTTTGCCATGTAAGTCCTTTAAGTCCTTGAGATTTAACTCAGGTTTAAAGGTTTGGTAGCAAGTGCTTTTGTTCACTGATCAATCTTTCCAGCCCTAAAGCTTTAATTGACATTTAGTTAGGTTCCTATTCATATTTTTTCTATGTTATCAAGATATTGAACTCAATATTTCTCATTGACAGAATTTGTGAACACAGATTCTTTAGAAATATGCTATAAAGCATATTGTTTGGAGTTCTCTCTCACCCAAAAATACCTTAAAATTAATTTGGCAAATAATAACAGAATCTTACAAATGGAAATCAATGAAGAAATGATTGACTGGCCTCATGCTCCTGTTACTACCAGCATATAAAAATTCCTTGAAAACTTAGAGACATATGTATTTTATATGTTCTGTGGGTTTGGAATTTGAAAAGGGCCCATGGGGACATCTCTTTGTTCCCTAATTGTAGTTCCACTTGGAGGGATCTGAGGCTGAGGAACTGGAGTTACATAAAACTTCATTTGCTTGGAAGACTGGTACTTGGCCCACCTGGGGTTCTCTTTGGGACTGGTGGCCAGAAGATGTAGAGATGGATGCTATGGATTTGTGTCCTTTCACAACTTGTTCCAAGTCAGAGCACCAGGAGCTCTGAAGAAATTGGTAATTTTTTTCCAAATGTTAAATTATAAAATCAGATTAATTTACACATATATCTTGTTAATGCAATGCAGCTGATGATTGATACATTAGAAACATGGACACAAAAACATTAGGAACATGGCTGGACATGAGATTCGTAAAGGATTGGTCAGGGCATTTGGCTGAAAAAGGAAGACAGCTTTATCTAAGAACCCTGATGGCCCTTTCTAGTTATTAAGAGGGCTGGAACAGTAGATGAAGGTAATTTCTAAAGAACAATATTCAAGAACCAGCCATCCCAGGAAAATGCCAATCATGTGGCTTTGCTTCTACTGCAGCAGCTACTGTTGTCGGCAACGTGCACTTCTCTACTGGAACCTTTGTCTCTAAGTTCCTCCAACTTTTGAAATTAGATACCTCTCCTGTCATTTACAATTTATAGCAAAAACAGAAGTGCCACAAAGAGTTTGTGTATGCATGCCTGTCCCACCATGTTCAGATACAAATGATATACTACATAGAGAACATGACCATCCCATTTTAGCTTATATTTTGGGGCAGGGCTCTTAACTTTGAACTTACATTGTAGTTTTGTCTGGTTTAATTACATTTTTATTTAATTGTCTTGAGGTACAGATTTGACAAAAAAAAAGTGCCTTTCAAGGATTTTAATTTGCAGTCTAGACTCAGAATCAAAGTGTGGTTAATTATGTATCATCAACCTGTTAAGTCAAAGAGCTCACAGATATTGAACCAAATATTTTTCTATCTGTGCTGAGCATTTTACATAAGATTAGCAGGAATTTACAGGCAAAGCTGGTTTCCCTCCCTAAATGCATGGGTTTCATACAATCAGAATATGGCTTGAATTAAAGGCTGATATTTTTTAAAAATATGTTTTTAATTGAAACAAAATGACATCATTTCCTCCCTTCCAAACTGTCCCAGCTATCCTTCCTCATACCCCCCAATGTCCCACCTCTGTTAATTTGATATACACCTTTTCCATATTATTATAACGTGCATATAGATGTGCATATATGTGTTTGTTTGCAAAAATATGTAAATACAACCTGCTTGAGCCTGCTTTAATATGGTTTCATGACATTAGACAAGCAATAATGGTTCTCATTCCTGGGAGAGGTTAATTAACATCCCCATAGCTGTCATTAGTTGCCTGTAGCTTTTAGTCTACAGTGAGACCCTGAGTAACTACAGTGAGTCCACATTAATAAGTGTCAACTTGTTTAGTCAAAGAGCTTGCAGATATTGAATCAATTTTTTTCTATCTGTGTTGGACATTTTACATCAGACTAACAGGATTCTATGGTATACACACACACACACACACACACACACACACACACACACACACACACACACACACACACACACACACACACACACACACCCATACACACACACACACACACACACACACACACACACACACACACACACACATATCATGTCTCTTGATATTGCCTGTATTCCAGTCTTGTTTATGTAGCCATTTCTAGGAGAAACTGTTTCAAAGAAGACTTCTTGGTATCCTGGCTTATTTCCAGTCTTTCTGTGTTCTTCAGTGTTCCCAGAGTCATAGATGCAGGAACTGTGATGTAGATGTAGCCACTGTGGCTGTATTTCCTCACAATTTGTTGACCTCTTTTTTGTATCTAGTTTGGGCTTTCCATGATGATTTTTTGTTTGTTTTTTTGTTTTTCAGAACAGGGTTTCTCGGTGGCTTAGGAGGCTGTCCTGGAATTAGGTCTTGTAGACCATGTTCGTCTTGAACTCACAGAGATCTGTCTGTCTCTGCCTCCTCAGTGCTGGGATTAAAGGCCTGCACCACCACCACCCAGCTTTTTTGATTTTTGTTGGCTGTAAAGGCAGGCTTTTTTGAGGAAGGGTGGTAGTTACACTCTTCTGTGGGCAGGGCATAGGAATGAGATTTAAAATGTAGTAGGAATAATGCTGGTCTAGCAAAGTGACATTCTTTTCTAATGTTCATGAACCCACTACCCCAGTAAGCTGGCTAGGTTTCTAGTCCTAGGCATAGTTTTCCTTCTATTGAATGGGCCTTAAATCCAATTAGACAGCTATTGATTGCTACCAATATGCACCATTTATTGCTCATCCAAAGGGATAATCTTGAGAGTAAGATTATCGTTTTTTGCCTATCTGTATGAGCAGGGATGGTGACCTAGTGTTCCATTGGAATTGAAACATCAACTCTGGTTTCAGACTGCCCCTTATACCATCAACTGCAGCTTGTTTGCTGACTACAGACTTTGGAAAATTTTGTCTTCAATTGTGAAAGCAATCCTTTAATATAAATACATCTTCTTTCTGTCTTGCTGTTGATATTTTCTTTGGAGATCCTTGGCTAATACAAATGGTTTTGAGATCTAGCTCCTTTCAAGTTCCTATTTTGAGGCAACATTCAATGCAGACTTTCAGCTTCCAAAATAATGGGTTTGCAAGGTCTTTGCTTTTGTCCTGATTATGGAAGATGCTCTGAAAGATGTGGGTTAGTGAGGATAGGGAACAGTAAAGAGTAGCAGTTCAAGCCCCATCAGCACTGTAATGGGTGCCAGAGGATGCCCTGGTATCAAGCTACTGGGCTCTTAGCAATCCTGGAAATAAACTCACTTTCCATCTTCCTGCATGTGGCATTGGGATGCAAGGAGATGGTTTGGAAAGGTTGAGAACTGTCCTTCAAAAGCATCTCCTTCTATAGAAGACTTATGCTGTCTGCAGAGATGGATGGTCATATGCTGAAATATCTTAGAGGATCTTCAGGATTAAAAAATGAAGGTATCTCAGGGAAGAATGAACAGAAAATCAGGCTGAGCATAAATAATACAAAATCAAATTTGTCTCTGGTAATACAATGCTTTGAAATTTGCAAGGGCATCTAGGTAGCAAGTACACAGAACTAGCACATGACAGTAACTTGGTGACAAAGACTGTTCATTTCATTTTTGGATACCAAGCCTCCTAAAAAGCAAAATGTTGTCACACTGAGCTCTTAGTGCAATCTGAAGAAGAATTCCCAACAATCGAAAATACTTCACAAAAGAACCTTCATTGTTTTTAAACTTGAGGCTATGTATATTAGAGAAAGCATATACTATTTGTCTTTCTGATTCTGCTTATTTTGATTGATATGTATGGTATTTTGCGACAGGCTCTTGATGTGTAGCTCAACCTAACCTCAAACCCATGGGGACAAATGAAGCTAGAGAATATCAGAGACTCAGTTCCTAATTCTCTTACCCTTTGGTGACATCCAGCAACCAGCAAACCCTCTGTTCAGACACAGAGCTGCTAATTAATCCTTAAAGAAAGAATGATACAATGGCCATCAGAACAACCCTGAACCAGTTTTATCAAACAGTCATTTTCTGAAGAGAAAAAAAAAGCCCAGGTGTGTGTGTGTGTGTGTGTGTGTGTGTGTGTGTGTGTGTGTGTGTGTGTGTGTGTATTGTCAGGGTATTAATGTATGTTGTGACAGCATTCATGTATGTGTGCTGTATGTGTGTAATGTGATAGTGAATTCATGTGTCTAAATGGTATGATGCACCACACTGTACATGTAGAGTTCAGAGGTCAGAGGTACTAAGGTCTCTTCTTCTTTTGTTTTGTAGTTTTGTTTTTTTTGGTTTTTTTTTTTTTTTCTTCATAAGGGAAGATATTTAGTCCTTGAGCTTCTGGAGATTTTCCTGTGTCTATCCACCTCTCCTCCTCATCTTGGCATGGAAATGCTGGAATTGCAAACACTGGTCTATGCAGCTGACTCTTATGTGGGTTCTTAGGATTTGAATTGAGGTCTTCACTCCTGAACTATTAAGAGCTATTAACCACTGAGCCGTTTGTTAGGCCCACTTTACATCTCTTAATGCTGTTGTTAGATGTGGCTACATTGATAATAAAGCAAATGTTATTTTCATCTTTTCACATTTTCATCAACTGCCCCAAATCTGCTAGTTACTTTGCTTCATTCAGTATATTTATAATCATTATTGGGACACAGTTAATATGGTTGGTTATTTACACACACACACACACACACACACACACACACACACACACACACACATTTTCTCCAGTGCTTTCCTCTTTTTGAATATTTTTACCAATAGCGCAATGAATATTCTTACCCAGATACATTTGTGAAAATATTAAATCATTGGTTTAGAACTCAATGTAGAAGGGAAATTGCTGATTCCCAACTGTGCACATTAAAAATCTGCTGAGGATGCTCCATCTGACCAGCCTTTTCCTTCCAGTTGACAATCTTGCATTCCTATTGTTAGTGAAACTGAACACTTAATTTCTTTTAAATATCTCTATTGGATGCGAGTAATGACTCAGTAGTTAAAGATTGCTTACTGCTCTTCCAGAGGATCTGAGTTTGGTCCCGAGAATCCAGATCAGGAGGTTTATAACAGCCTGTAGTTCAGCTTGGTGTTTTGATATCCTCTTTTGGTCTCTGAATGTATTTTACTCTCATACAAACATACATACGCACACACATAAATAGAAAAAATAAAAATAATCAAAATTCCATTCCCACCAAAAATTAAAAATTCCTCTTTCACAAATTAGAGCAGTATAAACTACTATATAAATTTATCAATTACTCATTTCCTTTTATTGTAGGTATAAGGAATTTGAAAAATATTTTAGTAAATATGAAGTGAAAATATAGACACAAATCATTTTGTAAAATATAGAACAGGTGTAAAGAGCATTGTTTCTAGAAATTTTAACAATACTTCTGTTAGTAAGGGGATCATCTATAGCTCCACACTGTCACATTCAGCAGGCTGAGACATTCCCCTGCATTTTTGGAACCCCAGTTCAGGCTAAGCCAGGATTTGTGGCTTTGAAGTTTAAAACAATTTCAACACTAGATGCTATAGTGAAACCGAGTTGGAAATTTTATTGAAGATATTTTAACTCGGGCTAATAGTATGACGGTTAAGAGAAAGAGGTACTCAGAAGAAAGTATGACACAACCAAGTGTGTGCTTCCCAAGGGGTCATGGAGGAAAGAAAGAGATTCCCAAGTGTGGGTACAGGCTCTTCAAGAGGGAGCAAGCAACTAACTGTCTTAGCATTTGTCAGGCATTCCTACTTTGTAACTCCAGAGTTATAGCTAAGAGGTTGCTAAGAAACCTTCCTTTCCACCTGTTTCCCATCTCTTTTGAAAAGAGAGATGTTTTAGATGGCTCCCGGAATGCCTTGGATGGAATTATAACCTGAGTAAATAAATCTAGAAGCCACTAGGATTCTACAAGGAGTTTCACATACATCTTTTCCCTATAAATGGAGTTTCTGGTGTGCTTCTTTGAAAATTGTAGGTTACTGCTGGGAGGGGAGAAGAGCCTGGAATAGCTGGTAATGTGCTAGAATTCTTGCTCTGCTATTGCTGGAGTTAATCAGATTCCTGACTAGGGAACCTCTACCCCACTTTTTATGTCCCCACAATTTCCTTGCCTTTCTCAGTGTCTTTTATCAGCACTGTTGTATTGGCTGCATATATAGCATGCATTGAATTTTATTGGATGCTCTTTCTGAATCTATTCAGATAACTCATTTCCCCCTTTATTTGCAAATGTGATTTGTTAACATTGAATTATCTTACTTTCTTGCTACAAATACAAATTTGTTTTTGCATCCTCTAAAAAGATTACTGCATCCATGTGTTGATACTTTATTTGGGATTTTTGTAACTAAAAGAATTTTGTCTTGATGTCTCTGTCCCCTTTGCTAGTCTTTGCTTGTTCAGATATATCAACCTCATCAAATGTATGGGAGATGGAAGGAGTTAAAATAGTTAGCTGTCATTTTTCCTACCAGGCTAAGACAGATGACCCCATCCTTGTAAGTCATGGTAAATGTGCTGATTATATATTTTAGTAAACATTTTAGTGTTTTCTTTTTAGGTTGGGAGCCTTTATTTTCAGAGTACTCTTAGCAATGTCTTTGTTTTAAGATTGTTTAAGATTAAAAATCTATGGCTCTGTGAGGTACTGGGCTTATACCTAGTCTATAGAAGTATCTGAGTTTTAAATGGTGATGTTTCATTCTAAATATTTCCCTTTGTGTTAGATAATGTATGTGCCCTCAGTAGAGGGGTTTTAAAAATTATTTTATTTTGAGAATTTCATATGTTGCATTTTTATTACATCCACTCTTCCCTCACTCCATTCTAACTCTTCCTGTGTCACTCACCACATCCCTCCTCAAATTCAGGTTATCTTACTAAGTCCAGTTACAGCTTTCCAAAGGGACATGAGTGTATGGCTAACTACTGATTATGATAGTCAGAGGACCCCGAGAGCTTCTGTGAAGTAGTGTCTTCTTGATATTACTGGGCTACTCCTCCATAAATTCTTAACTACTATGACTGAAACAAGACCTGTGAAAGGCTACAGTAGTCAATACTCCAACAATCCAGTTTGAATTGGTGGATGGCTTGCAATGCCTCACCACTTATTGAGGAGATACAGGCATTTGACTGGTGCCAAGGGCAGAATGTCAGTCCCTGAGAGCTTGGGTCTAGACAAAAAAAACAAAAAAACAAAACAAAAAAACAGTTGGAAGCCTAAGACTTTACCTCTTTCCTGACATCATCTAGATGGCTCATGTCTCTGGTGTTAAAATAATGCCAACCAAGATCTATATTTGTTTCCTGGCATATCTTGTATGTTAACATATTCCTTGGAAACACAATCAGCTTCCAATCTTAGAATTTTAACCTCCAGACGAGGAGAAACAACAAATGTCTCATATTCTATGGTAGTTTGATAGCAGCTAGAATGAACACAGGTAACTTAAAAAACAATCTTTGGAGCTGGAGTGATGGCTCAGCTGTTAAGGGCACTGGCTGCTCTTTCAGAGGACTAAGGTTCTATTTCCAGTATTTACATGATGACTTACAGCTGTCCTTAACTTTAGTGCTAGGGGATCTGATGCCCTCTTCTAACCTCTACAGGCAGGCACCTGGAATGTACTTACTCCATAGACATACATACATACATGTAAAACACCAACACACATATGTTGTTGGTGTTTTTTATTATTTGCTCTTACTCTTTGGAGGTCCACTGCATAACACCCAAATAAATTACACACAGAGGCCACAGAGCCTCAATTCTTACTTATAAATACTCAGCTTTGGCTTGGCCCACTTCTAGCCAGTTTTTCTAACTCAAATAGTCCTGATTCTTTTTAGTTACATTTTGCCTTTGGGCTTTTTTAAAAACCTTTTTTTTTTTTTAAATTCTATGTCTTTCTTTCCTTCTTACTGTATAGCTAGGTGGCTGCCCCTTGACATCCTTCTCTCTTTGTTCTATCTGCTCCTTCCCTTTCTTCCAGATTTTGTCTCCTCTTTATCTCTCTGCCAGCCCTGCCTGTTTTCTCCTGCCTCACTATTGGCCATTCAGCTCTTCATTAGACTATCAGGTGTTTGAGACAGGCAAAGAATCACAGCTTTACAGTAAAACAAATGCAAATAAGAAAGAATGCAACACATCTTTGTGTCATTAAAACAAATGTTCCACAGTATAGACAAATGTAACACACCTTAAAATAGCAGTCTACAACACATATAAAATAAAATAACAACAATTCTGAACGCTGATTTGCTGTATTTCATTGTAGCAATGTCTTTTGTGATGCATGTAAGTGCTCTTTGGGACTAGGTATATAGGAGTTCATAACCTGTTTAGCCTTTTGATAGATTTTTTCCCTTTTATTACATAGTTCTTTTTTTAATTCTAGTACTATTTGTCTTAAAAGTCTAACTTGATCATTATTAATATTACTAACCTTCACAAACACAGAGTACATTGTTCATGTTTAAAATAATATGTTGAGGAGCTGGAGAGATGGGTCAATAGTTGGGAGCACTGGCTGCTCTTCCACAGGACCCCAGTTCAATTACCAGCCCCACATGGCAGCTCACAACTGTCTTTAATTGAAGTTCCAGTGGTTGTTCTGACACCCTCACACAGACATGAAGGCCAAACACCAATGTACATAAAAATAAGAAATTTAAAAATGATACCTTGAGCTTAAAAATATATCCTGGACAGTGACTACTAATCATGAACAAGAAAAATCTATTTGGTCTGATACTGAACTCATTGTTAATAATTACATTTCTTGAGGAAAATGTGAAGGGCACACATCATTTTGTTGCACGATACTTATCTAAAAAACATGCAGTTTCCCTCAGGTTTCCAATGGATGTGTGTTTAATGGGCACCTGGAACGGTCAGTCACTCTCCTGAGAAAGAGCCTAGTCTTGCTTGTGCTTTTCCTGAGACGTACAGTATTTTCTCAGTTATGAGTTTTCAGAAGGTGGAATAGCTGCCTCTCCTACCTTTGGAATAGCTCACTATTCCTTACCTAATGTGTTCACCAGCACTAAGGGAACACATGAAAGTGATGGCATGGTAATTCATTGGGTCCTCCAGGTCTTTAACATATACTGGAATATAGTTACTTAGTGTTCACTAAGCATATAGTATGTGTTCTCACCCATTTAATCCTCACAATAATACTATCTCATTGACTCAGTTAAGACTGAGAGCACTGATGCTAAGCAGAAAAATTTAAAAATAGTCCAAGGGACAGAATTAAGCAGTGGCAGGACTGAAACTCATATCCCTTAGCTTGGTCCTTCTTTTCTGTTTTGGGAAACGCTAATACTTGTCAGAAGATTCTAAAATGTAGAAAAATTGAAAAAGAAGAAAAGGCTTATCCCTGAAGGATAATTGCTATAAATGTTTAGCTCTGTTTTGTCTACCAAACTTGTTCTTTTAGGCCACCAACCAGCTCCCAAATCATGACAGAGGTGTATTAGTTTTGAATGCTTGGCCTTGCTTAGGTAGGATTTTCTTTAACTTAAGCTAACTCGTTTCTCTTTATCTACCTCTTGCCTTGGGCTTTTTACTTTTTTCCCCTTATTTATATCTTCCTTTCACTGCTTCTTACCCTAGGTGCCTTGCTTCTTACCCTAGGTGCGTACTCACCTTCTAGTTCTCCTAGTTTTTCCTCTCTTTCTTCCCTCTTCTGTAGATTCCTCCTATTTCTTCTCTCTGCCTGCCATTCAGCTTTTTGTTAGACCAATCAGGTGCCTTAGGTGAAACAAGTGCAACATAACTTTACATGATTATTTTTGGTTGTGATCCTAACCTTTAACACCTAGCCATCTCTTTAGCCCTATCTTTACATAATTAAATACAATCCTTACACCGTTAAACAAAGGCAGCATAAACACATGTAACACATCTTTGCATAGTTAAGGTAATTCCCACCAGTTTTCCGGTTTTGTATTCTTGATGTGCCTTTTCCAATAAAAATAAATCTCTCATTAATCGTCCTTCTTCACATCCCCCAAGTCTCAGTGTGATGCAACAAGGAAGGGACTGTGGTTAGACATTTTAACTGTGTCACTGTGGTCTTATACTCTTAGTCATTCACCCTGTGGCTTCTAGCTCCTGTAGACTGAGTGAGGAGTAAGGATAGGAGAGGAATAGTGAGAATGCTCCAGGCAGCTATTGCCCCTGTAGCTCTGCTTTGGTTCTCAGATGTCTTCAAATCAAATGGTAGTGCTATGACTGAATGGTTTCAGAGGGGTGGGGTTCAGGAGTACCCTGAGATGCAAAACTGCTGAATAAGGATGCCAAGGACAGACTGACAGAGAGGCAAGAACATGGTGGGGTCTCAGAGGAAAGTCCTCAGGACTAGTGGAGTCTCCGAAGAGGTCATCAGGGCCCATGCAGCAGAAGTGGGTTCTATTTTGATACTTTTATGAGGGTGAGAGAGTAATTACAGCCCAAGTGAGGGGCTCTTGGATTCTTAGGCAGGAGGCAGGAAAGGGATGGGGAACAGGATGTGTGCTCATCAATATCCCTTTGATGTAAACACACTTCCCAGGTCAGAGATCCTGGCACCAGGAGTCTGCTGTCGAAGGACTCACAGACATGTCTCAGGAGGTGTGCCTGGCAGTGTCAGGAAAAGGGCAGAGCTGTTGCAAAGCATTGTGGTCTTAGCAGCATCTGGATTCTAACATTGTGTTCTTAGAATGACCTGCCTATGGTGACAGCCCTGTGGCAGAGATGAGGGGGCCTAACAGCCAGGAGATGCTGAGCACCTCAGCAAGACACAAGGAGCTTAGCGCTGCCCTCAAGTATAAGGTTGCAATTGTATCCTTCCTTCCCCAGTTGAATGTGACCACAACTCAAAGCAATACTTCAGCCACAACCTCCAGGTAAATCATCATAGAGTTCCTGGCTCAGAAAACTGAGAAAAATAAGCCCATGTTGTTTTGAAAACTTGATGGCACTTATTTTGCATAACAGGCAGCTACTAAAGTAATGACTACAAATTTCTTTAGACTCTTCTGGGATTTCTGGCTTGAAATTTCTTGATCTATTTTTCCTTCTTTTGTTAAGTGTGCCTTTTCCTTACTTTTGTTAAGTGTGGAATTCATACTTCTTCCTGTCAGAATCATCTGAATCTTTGGCTAAACCTGGACACAATCACTTTAGAGATAAATTTAGCCCAGAGGAAACTCTTTGTGGTCTGTGTTCATTTTCCCAGATAAGCACAGACATAGAAAGGCTCCTAGCTCTCTCTATGTTTCAATCAGTCCAGGATGACACCAGCAAGCTACTAATCTGTTGACTTCCTTTAGTGAGTGTCAGTCACCAATATCCAAGGCATTCAATTCAAAGGGACCTATCCACACTATGGTTTAAGTGGCTTTATCTTGTGCTGGTTAACAGTCAGTCACAGCTGCTCTGGGCTGGTGCATGCAAATGCAGAAGCCAGCATTTCCCACCACTTCTCCAGCTCTTACATGCTTCCTGCTCTCTCTTTGTTATTGATTTTTAAAATCTTTAATTAATTTATTTTATTATGTAAGTGTTTGGTCTGCTTGTATGTCTGTGGTGCTCATGGAAGCCAGGAGGTATCAGATCCCCTGGAATATGAGATACAGACAACAATGAGCTGTCACGCGGGTGCTGGAAATGAAGTAGTTAGTGCTCTTGACTGTTGCGCATTTTCTCCAGCTATTGATTTTAAAGAAAATAAATTTGACCTTGATCCTGAGGAAAGAATCTACTTCTTAGCTTTCTCAAAAATGCTATTAACTTTACTTTCCTGCGGAGTCTTCAGAAACCATCAAATTACTGGATTAGAAAATTACAAAAGACTCTATGCACCCTGAGGTAAGAAGAGAGCAGAATAATCCCTAAGAGTTCAGAAGGAAGAGAAGAAATGTAAAATTGTCCTTTCCTGACCCTAGTCCTATTAGGCTGAATCAACTGTGTCACATGCTATGAACTTCAGCTTTCTTCTAGCATCCCACCAGTTCCTCTCAAATAGGCTCTCTTACTCCATTAGTCATCATTTGTTAGGGTGGAAAGAAGATAGTACTTGCTGTATAAAGTAGTATTCCCTTCACTCAGATAGGCACACAAGGGGCAGTTGGAAACCACAAGAATTATCTCTACACAAAACACAGAACACAGCCTGGTGACAGGAAGAAGTGATGCTCAGATACTAGCCATCCTTGAATGCTGGTGACTCAACTGCTAATGATTTAACAACTTCATTCTTGGGGTAGGAGAGGTAGTGGTTAATTGCACTTAACTGCTTTTGCAGAAGACTCAAGTTTGGTTCCTGTACCCTTGTTGGTATGCTCACAGCTGCCTGCAATTCTTGTGTTAGTGGGGTCTGATGCTTCTGCCCTCCACAGGCACATGCCTATATATAGACACATACTCATGCGCATAATTAAAAATTACAGAAATAAAAATGTAATGGGTCTTTTTTGGTCTATAATTGCAATTTTTTGGCCATGCTTGAGCTATTGTAAATTCATAATACTGGATAATAGAATTGTTTAGATTTTCTACATAACTGTATCCTTGGGTTTGCTGATAGTCAGTAGATGCCACCATAGAAAACATCCTGGGGTACATGCTTATCACCTTTCCACAAACAGAACAAAGGTTTTTAGTCTTTTTTTCCATTTACTTGCATGTTACTTGGAGAAATGCACACACAGCAACACCCAAGCAACTGGCCCATGTTTGGCCCATCTTCAAGTCTGAGAAAGTGTCGGGCATTACTTATTATCACTCAGGGTTCAGCAGCATGGAAAATGCATGCTGGAAACTTTGAGAAAGTTCTGCCTTACAGAGTGTCGCTACAGGGGCTTCTCACTAAAGGTACAAGAAAAAAGTTTCCACTCTATTGGAATGATATCTTCCTATTATTGTTATTATTATTATTATTATTATTATTATTATTATTATTATTATTATTATTATTATTGAAGACAGAAGCTGACAAAAAATAAAGTATTTTCCCCCTTGGCATAACTGCTCTGCTGACATTGCTCTGGGTTTCTCATTGTGTTTGTGCTTCTTTCTGAGTTTTATGTTGTATGCAGTTGATTAATGCAGTTGGCTGCTAATCAATATTAACAGCCAGGGTAGTAGGGATATTACTGAATTATAAATGATCTTTAAAGATTGGTTCCTAGAAGCAATCCCTTTAAGGCCTGTATTTGTTATCACAATGTTGACAACCTTGATATCAGGATTTTAATATCCGGTGGGATAATGAAATTTCAACTCAATGAAGATTTTCTCCGTCTTTGTTCTACAATAGCTGAATATATTGCTCTAGGTTGGTGAATGGTACTTTTTTCTCATTATCTTTCATATGAATACTTTAAGAGGGTTTCTCTTTCAAGCTATGGGGCTTCTTAGACCCAAAGACAAGTTAACAAAGGAGAGGTTCTTATCTGAGAAGAAGGAATTGTGTTTTCTTCACCTTCCAGTTGGTCTTCTGGTCCAACCAGATATGCTGAGTTCTGGACTATTGGTCTCTTGCCATCAATTAACAGGAGAGATGACAAGAATCTTAGGGGAGGTAGTGTATTTGTAGAGGTGAATAACTGAGAAGGGCTTAGAAGAAATCTTTCAGATGAGATTGCTCTCTGGAAAGTAATGTCAGAGTATCACAAGGTCTCCATTGTGTATGAGTTATTCCCATTGTTGAGGTCTGGGAGGGGAAAGGCACCCCTTACCCCATTCATTATGTCCCAGCTCTTTCTTAAATCAACTTACTGATTGGTGGAAACGATGACCCACTTTTATATTCTGAAAATTATTGTCTTGTGACAGTCATACAAATTCTGGTAGATATTAGTACTTTTAGTTAATGAGTACTTGCTTTGTTCAGTGCCTGCAACTCATTTCTACAGTTCTGACATTTTCCAGCATGCATTCTGTAGGTTCTTAGTTATATTTCATCCTATATACTGATCCTCTCTCTCAACCTCTCTCTCTCTCTCTCTCTCTCTCTCTCTCTCTCTCTCTCTCTCTCTCTCTCATCCCAATATATGGGATGTAATAAAAAATTTACTGCTATCCTACTGACAGAAGTAAAAATAGCTAACATTGTGACAGGACTGAAACATTTGGTCATCTTTTCATCCTAAAAGGATGTGGGAATCTGAAAACTAATTATTTGCTTCTGTTCTTCCACCTTCCACATGGGTGTGGTAGAGCTAGGATGTAAGCTCCACACATCTGGCTCAGAACTGCCCTCTAATCTTGTGTGCACTGTCAGGTCACATGATCAGAAATGCTCTGGAATAAGAGTTAGCCCCTTAGACAGGGAACTGTGCATATATCAGCCCTTCCCAGTGACAGGCCAGAGGTATGCCTGGACTAGGGTCTAGCCATCATTCCTGGTCCTCTCCTGGCACAGTATATTCTGGATAGGGATTAAGAAAATGAGACTAATTATGCCAATCATTGAAAAGTGGCAATTAGTCAGATTAAGACTTGTTACAGCAGGTCTCCCTGCCAGCTGCCGCTGGTCCTGCCGCCACGTGGGCCCACAGCCGCGCCAGCCCCAAATAACACTCAGAGACTCTGTATTTGATACAATCCTGTTGGCCAGTTACCATTACTGTTTACGGGCTAGCTCTGCCTTAATTATTAACCTATTTCTACTTATCTAAGTATTTCCACGTGGTCGTCTTATCGGGGAGCCGCGCGGCAGGCGTCCTGCTCCTTCCCTGGGCTACATCTTGACTCCACCTACTACTTCCTCTTCCTCCTCCTAGTCTCCTAGCCCCACCTATCTAGTTTTCTATTGGCCACAGGGCTTTATTAACAGTATGAGAAACATATATACAGAATCACATCTCCCATCATCTCCTCTTTTTTGTCTAAAGTAAAAGAAGGGGTTTAACCTTAACATAGCAAAATATACCATACAACAGTTATCAAATAAGAATCACAGTTAACAATATTTAGTCCATTAACATTTTGTAAGACTTAAAGAAAATATCATCTATCCTATCTTTGTCAGTCTAAAGTCCTATATGTAACTTATCTTTAATCCTAACTAAGGAAAACTATAAGCATAACTATCTGTCTTCAACTCCTTCAAAGACCACAGAAGGATAATATATAAACTCTAGAAATGACAGAGACAATGCATTGCCTGGTCAGTCACCCGAAGTTCTTCTGTAATGTTCCATCTTCAGCCCATAGGCCATACTGTGTGTCCAGACTCCTCAACAAGGCAGGAAACTTTAAACTGTCCACCTGTATTGACAGTTTGTCAGTCACTTTTCTCTGTGTCCTGTAGACTATCTGGCTGTCAGGCAGCCTCTTCCATGAAGCAGGAATCTGTAGCAATGTCCATCTTGCATCAGCAGTCACCTTTTTGTGGGTCCTGCATGTCCAATTTCTACAACATAAAGTCAAACAGTCTAGACAAGAGAAGTACCTTGCTCAAATGGCTAGTCTTGCCATATTAGAAGCAAACTTCATAACGAGTTTCTCCAATGTCCATCTTCCTTTTTGATGCAGGTGGTGTTACCAGGAGCAGTTGTGCCTCACTGTCAAGAAAAACCCTAAACCATTTTAAATGCCATATTCTATATGGTCTTTGAAAGATTTGAAGAATGCCTATCCATCTCAAATACATTTCTATATATCTAGAAAACCTAACTAACTTAACTCCAAGTATTGACTATCATAGGTAACTCTTTAACTGTACTAAATTATACATTACATTTTTAAATGAGCTATATAAACACAATACCTAAACAAGAGGAGAAATATACATATCACAAAATTGACCTTAAATTGTATCAATAAAAGAAAATCCATTCCAAAGCAAAGTATTCATATCTATACCATAATTCCCTTTTTACCTTTAAAAAGTTTGTTTGTGGTTATAGCCATTTATAACCAAGCCCATTTAAATGAAAACAAACAGTTATAAACAATATTTGGGAATTTGGACGTCGTTCTTTCCAAACTACTTCCTGCTGGTAGAGGGCGCTGTCGTAGGGGTCCAAAGAAGATGCAGAAATCTTGGCTGTGGTCTGCAAGGCTTTGTCTCAATTGCTTTGAATGTTGGATCACCTGGGGAGCTGTTTCAGGGGGTCTGGCTTGATCAAACCATATAAGTCTGGAAAGAATCCATAGTTTTTCATTTTCTGTGGAAACAAAAATAGAAATCCTTTTCCCCAGTACCTTGTCCTTAGGCTTAAATTTTGGAGTCAAAGCATTTTTAAAATATATAAATTGAATTAATCTAGCAGCATTTCTTTTATCAGTAGTTATTTTCTCAGCAATCAAATAATTTAAAGACAACAGAATCGTGTATAGTATCCAAAATTTCTCTGTGCTTTCCATCTTTCCTGGTCCTCTCCTGGCACAGTATATTCTGGATAGGGATTAAGAAAATGAGACTAATTATGCCAATCATTGAAAAGTGGCAATTAGTCAGATTAAGACTACCAGGTAGATTTGAGAAAAAGAAAATCAGAAAATACTGATTATGTCTAAGAAAAATAATAAAACAAAACCCAAGATCCCCAAAGCTGCTCTATAAACATGCTTTGGTGGATGGCAGGAGAATAAAGCTGTTACATTTAGTAGAAGTTCTCTTGGAAATGAGTTTTGGATGTGGAATCAGCTTAGTGCATTAGGAAGAAAAGTGAAAAATCATGACTGAAGTAGGAACTTGGGAGCGCTCTAAGAGACAACATAATTAAACACAGCAGACTTGCTTCCTCTGAACAAAAAGCAAAGACAAGTGGGTGGGCCTGAATTGCTTCAGTCTGAGCCTCAGAAAATCCTATTGAGGCCTAAGAGATTAGAGAGTCAAGGGTCTGGGAAGATTCATTAGTCAGGGAACAGCCAGAGTCATATGCACGAATGACCCAAAGAGCTGACTGTGGGATTTACAGAAATTAAAAGGACTTTTTCCTGAAAAGATACCAGAAAGTTTAAGAGCTATCAAAATAGAGTGTAAAACGGTAAGTGCTATGAAAGCAATCATGTCTGGAAGTAAAAAGCAGAGGTGTCTTTCTGTTAGAAGCAGTGTTAATGAGTTGGAGACATATGAAACACAAGGACATAAAATTCCACTAAACTGACAGGGTTTCTCTTACCAGGAGAAGGAGCCAAGTGCATAAATGACAAAACATGAGAATTATGGAAATGCTGGATACCTGATAGACTACTTAACAGTAATGGCTGCATCACAAAACAAAATGTCAACCTTTTCTTCACTAACTGCCAATACCTTTTCATGGAGGCATGGTCCTAGTAAATCTCTCTCCTTTCCATTAGGCCCCAGTCTCATTCAGGTAATTACAGCTGCTATGAGTTCACGAGTTCACTGACCATCTCCTCATGTCCATAAAACTTATCAGGTTAAACAATAAACATTGAGGTATGTAATACAAAAGGAATCAGTAGGAAGTGAATAAGATCAAAACACACACACACACACACACTATATATATATATGTATATATGTGCATATATAATATATATGTATGAAATCATCACAACAAAGTAAAATAAAATCACAGAAATAATGAGATGCTGTAAAGGAAGGGAGGTCTGTGAGGCTTGAAAACCTCTGAGCCTGTTGACAAAGACAAATGGCTGATGTCATACACCCAGGGAGAAAAGAACTTGTTAGTTACTAAGATTTTTATATTCTAGCTATCTGGGACCATCAATCTTGTATCAACATTCTCTGTTTCTGATGTGACTATATGACTAAGCAAGTTAAATGAAACCGATAATAGTCTAGATTTAATAAACATGGTTAATTAAGTCATCAAATGTCTTTTTAAACCATAAAGAAAAGTTCATTGTGGGTGTCAAACTGGAGCAAGTGAATTGTTTGGGTATCTCTACCAAGGACGTGTATAGGCTTTCATGCATGAATAACTTAGTCTACACTTCTTTCTAACACCAAGGACTAAACCTACAGAAGACTACATGTTTTCTTTAGTTATAGAATCAATTGGCATGTTTATTTTTGCACCTTAACTTTCAAATTATTTTAATGTAAAATGAATGGTGATTTTTAAAAGCTGCTACCATATGAAGATCTTCCATGGATTGTTATGGAAAGGTAAAAATTGTTTCCGTTTGTCTTGCGGGAAGACTAGTGTCATATATGGTTCTCGATAGATCATAAGTGATTTGAATTTTCTTGACAATTAGGAACTATAAAGTTAAGTAGAGAAGAAATGAAGAGAAAACTGAAAAGAAGATAGACCATATGACCAGTGTTTCTACCTATATTCTTTGTAGCCAACCATTCTTCCACAGAATTTTTCACATATACAAGTGGTAACATTTGAGTATTACTCTATTTGTATGTTTTTTTAAACAAAGATTTTGTCAGATTCATGATGCAATTTCATCCTATTCAAAGATTTTCCTTTTTTAATCTAGAAGTTCAACTTGTATTAATCAGACACTAGGTCCAGGTCTGTATCTGAAATCTTTCTTATTTTAAAATAGGCCAAAGTCATTAATGGAAAAGTGAAAATATTTTTGTAACTATTTCTCACCATAATTGGCATTACTTTATTTTGTTTTGTCCATTTTGTGAAACATGGCTTTTTTTGAGCAATAAACAAAGGGTATTAAAATAGATTGGACTATGCTTTATCTAAAGCCATTACTTTTTTACTTTTTGCCATTTCAAAATTGCTCAGTCCTAAACCCTGAAAGTACTACTCTGAAATAAAAGGCATTATATGGAAGTGCAGTCTTTATTATAAAAATTATTTTTCCAACACATATGTCACAGATTAAAATTGAAACCTCAATAGCAGAAATCAGAAGCTTGGAGATTTGGGGGTTATTGTAGGGAAATAATTGCTAAGATGACATCCAAAAAGAGCACCATTCCTGGCTGCTTGCATTGGAAGAATGCCTGTTGCACCGAGTCACCTACTTAGCTACTTCTTTAGTAAAATTCCATTTCTTCATTTTGTTATTGGGAAAGGGTTGCTCTTTCATTGAGCCAAAGTATGTCCTTTGTAACTTACATATCCTACTTTAATTTTATTATTCCCTGGAGCATAAGTATTTCTTTTTACACCCAGAAATCAAATAGGCTTACTTTTCTCCAATAAATATCCTGAGTTACTCAATATAATGGTTTACCAGTTTTGTTAATCATATTATATATGCTTTATATTACAGCCTAACACACACAAACACACACACACACACACACACACACACACACACACACATACACACACACACACACACACACACACAGAGAGAGAGAGAGAGAGAGAGAGAGAAAGAAAGAGAGAGAGCGCTTAAATAAATGTTTCAGAGAATAATACTCATATTTGATACAAGCTTATTTCCTGATATTTTAAATCCTGTTTCATTAAAAACAAAAACAAAAAACCTCCTTATCAAGATCCACTCCCTAACTTACACCATGCTAATAATGTCCATAGAATAACAAGGCCTTTGGTATGCCCTTTTAATCCTAGCATTGGGACACTGCGGCCCGAATCCGGAAATACAGCCATTCGTTTTCTGACCTTGAAGGTGAAATCCATAGCCTGTTTTTACCATGCATTTGATGCTGTAGAGGGAAAATAAGTGGATGTGTGTTTTTTGTCACACATCTATTGAAGGCGTTGTGAGTATCTAGTTAGCTGGGACAGGGTGAGAATGAGCAAATTATGTCTTGAACGAGAGGGAAATCTCAAGGCAACAGTTCTTACTCCAGCTGGATTCAGTCTTAGAAAGCTATGTTTCAAAACTGATGCATCTCCCTTCCTTATGATCATGAGTCTCACACCCCTGTCCTACTAGTAGAAGACTGCCTTTGTTAGGAGCCAAGACAGAGTTACAAGGTGCAAATTCAGTGGCCAAGCCTGGCAAGAAGTCAGGGGGCAGTTATTGTCAGGAAGTAGCTAATGCCACTGCTAGTTTCATTATACTAAAAGTAGATGTAATTACTTGACTCACTTAGAGCTTAACTGCTGCCTCCAATCAGTGTACTTTAACTCCTTAGTGCTGTTTAAGCCCAAACCAAAATGGGTCTTGTGAGAAATAGAAGAGGTATTCTGCTTAGAACTACCTTTGGAAAGTTCAAGCATTTTGCAAAAACAAATGAATCTCTCTTACACACATAGAATAATTGCTTAAAATTTGTGATTGAAAGTAAAACATGTCATTTAGGAAGATTTTTGCACAGTACTTGAATTATGCACAATTTCATATTGCTTCTGGTGATTTATTGCCACAAGAAGAGTGATAAGGAGAAAAGAAGGTGAAATTAGCTATATATACATAGCTAATGTGTGTGTGTGTGTTTATATATATGTATATAAAGTGTATTGTGTATAGACTGTTTTAAATAAAGCATTTATATTATAATACCAAGTGAAAATACTAACAATAATTGAAGATATATAGCTAAAATCCCAATGGATAACTTCAAGTGGTTTATTGAAGTTAATTTAATATAAGACAATGAGAATGAAGAATAGGAGAAAAATTCAATATCAGCAGTAGACAAGTAATTAAGCTCACTCATATAAATATTTAAATAAACTAAAATTACAATTATTGGTTGAAATAATTAGACAATGTTAAAAACAAGATCTAAGTGCATACACAATATGTGTATAGAGTTTATTTTAAATACAAACATACATATGAGTTGCTAATAATAAATATACATAGGCTTGGGAGAGAAAAAGAAACAGGATAAAGTGATTTTAAAAAAAGAAAGTGAGGAAGGAAGGAAGGAAGGAAGAAAGAAAGAGAGTAGCTGGGTGTGGTGGAACATGCCCTTAATTCCAGCACTCAGGAGGCAGAGGCAAACAGATCTTTGTGATTTCAAGGCCATCTTAGTGTACAGAGTAAATTCCAGGGCAGCTAAAGTTACACAGAGAAACCCTGTCTCAAAAAATGAAAAAATAAAAGTAAAATAGAGTAATAAAAAAGGCACCTAAAGATGGGAAATACACAGAGAGTCTGGATACTGTGTGTTATTGTGCTGTGGTTGAATTGGTCAATTGCTAAGGAAGGAACAACAATTGCTACAATACACTTGATTATCAATGCTGCTGGATTAATCCAATTTATATATTTTAAAAATGCTTTAACTTCAAAATTTAAGTCTAAGGACAGGTTACTGGGGAAAAGGATTTCTATTTTTGTTTCCATAGAAAATGAAAAGCTGTAGATTCCTTTTAGGCTAACATGGTTTGATCAGGCAAGACCCCCTGAAGCAATGTCCCAGGTGATCTAACATTCAAAACAGCTGAGACAAGGCAGCCTTGCAGACTACTATGGCCAAGATTACTTTGTCTTCCTAGGATTCCCATGTTATTACAGCATCCCCTACCAGCAGGAAGCAGTTTGGAAAGAATGATACCCAAATTCCAAAATATTATTTATAAATGTTTATTTTTATTTAAATGGGGTTAGTTATAAATGGTTAATGATTACAACCAATCTCTTTTTAATTATTAAAGGGGATCATGGTATAGAAATGAATACTTTTTTTTGGAATGAATTTTCATTTATTGATACAAATTTAAGGTCAATTTTGTTATATGTGTATTTATCTTCTTGTTTATATGTTTATATAGCTCATTTAAAAATGTAATGTATAATTTAGTACAAATTATAGCTACCTATAGTAGTCAAAACTTATAATAAGGTTTATTATGTTTTTATAGATATATAGAGATATATTTCAAATTGATAGGCATTCTTCGAACCTTTCAAAGACCTACAGAATATGGTATTTCAAATGGTTTAGTGTTTTTCTTGACAGACATAACTCCTTCTGGCAACACCACCTGCATCAGAAAGGAAGATGGACATCCAAGAAACTTGTTATGGAGTTTACTCCCAATATGGCAAGACTAGCTATTTGGGCAAGAAACTGCTCTTGTCTGGACTGTTTGATTTTATTCTGTATAAACTGGACATGTAGGACTCACAGAAAAGTAACTGCTGAAATAAGATGGATATTGTCACAGGGTTCCTGTTTCATGGAAGAGTCTGCCAGACAGTCTGCAGGACACAGATAAAAGTGACTGGTAAACTGCCAATACAGGTGAACAGTTTAAAGTTTCCTGCTTTGCTGAGGAATCTGTCAGACACACTATGGTCTATGGGCTGAAGAAGGAACATTACAGAAGAACTTCGGGTAACTGACCAGGCAGCAAGTTGTTTCTGTCAATTATAGAGTTTATATATTATCCTTCTGTGGGCTTTGAGGGAGTTGAAGACAGATAGTTATGAGTATAGTTTTCCTTAGGATTAAAGGTAAGTTACATATAAGACTTTAGATTGACAAAGACTTTAGACTGATAGGATAGATGATGGAATATTTTCTTTAATTCTTGCTAAATGTTAATGGACTAAGTATTGTTAACTATAGTTCTTATTTGATAACTTTCTTGTATGTAATTTTACTATGTTAAAATTAAAGCCCTTCTTTTTATTTTAGACAGAAAAGAGGAGATGATAGGAGATGTGATCTGTAAATACGTTTATCTTATTGGTTAATGAATAAGGCACTGTTGGCAAATAGGAAGGCAAGATAGGCGGGACTAGAAGACAAGGATGCTTCTGGGAGATGTAGTAGAGAGGAGTCAAGGTGTATGACATGAGAGAAGAGGTCTGAACTCTCTCTGGTAAAATAAGACTACGTGGAAACAGATTGATATAAATTGGTTAATATTTAAGACAGAGTTAGCTATTAAGAAGCTCTCAAAATTGGCCAACAGCTTTATCACTAATAGAATGTGTGTTATTTTGGGGCTGACTTAGCTGTGGGACTAGGCTGGCAAGAAAGTGCTCATAACAATAAACTGTCCTTAGTATATTTTTACTTCAGTCATTCTGACAGGTGTAAGATGATCTCATAGCCATTTTGATTTATATTTCCCCGATTATTAAGGAATTGAGCAATTCTTTAAATGTCTTTCAGCCATTTAAAATTCTTCTGGTGAGAATTATCTGTTTAGCTCTGTACCCCATTTTTCAATTGGATTATTTTGTATTTTGATGTCTACTTTCTGGAGTTCTTTATGTATTTTGGAAACCAATGCTTTGTCAGAGATGGGGTTGGTGAAGATCTTTTCCTATTTTGTAGGCTGTCGTTTTGTCTTATTGACAGTGTTCTTTGCTTTCAGTTTTTCAGTTTCAGCAGGCCCTATTTATTGATTGTTGCTTTCAATCTGTGCAACTGGTATTATATTTAAGAGTGTTTACTGTGCCAATGTGTTTAAGTTACTTCCTACTTTTTCTTCTGTCAGGTTCTGTGTAGCTGGATTTATGTTGAAGTCCTTGATCCGCTAGGATTTGAGTTTTGTGCATGACAATAGATATGGATCTATTTGCAGTCTTCTGCATGTTGACATCCAATTATTCCAGCCTCATTTGTTGAAGGTTCTTTCCTTTTCCCTTTGTAACTTTTTAGTTTCTTTGTCAAAAATCAGGTGTTCGTACTTGTATGGATTAATGTCAGTCTTCAGTTCAATTCCATTGAACCACTTGTATATTTTTATGCCAATACCAACCTGTTTTTATTACTATAGCACTATAATAGAGTTTGAAGTCAGGGATGGTGATTTCTTTATTGTACAGGATTGTTTTAGCTACTCTGTTTTTCTTTCATTGTTTTTCCATATGAAGTTGAGTATTGTATTGTTCTTTCCAGATCTGTAAAGAATTGTATTGGGATTTTGATGAGGACTGCATTGAATCTGTAGACTGCTTTTGGTAGGATTGCCATTTTTATTATGTTGATCCTACCTATCCTAGAACATGGGAGATCTTTCCATTTTCTGTTATTCTCTTCAATTTCTTTCTTTAGGGACTTAAAGTTCTTGTCACACAGGTTTTCACTTGTTTGGTTAGAGCTACCCCAAGATATTTTATATTTGTGGCTATTGTAAAGGGTGATGTTTCTTTGATTTCTTCCTCAGCACATTTATCTGCAGGGCTATTGATTTTTTAAAAGTTAATCTTGTATCCTGTCACATTACTGAAGGTGTGTATCAGCTGTAGGAGTTATTGGGTAGAGTTTTTGGGGTTGATTATTTATACTATCATATCATTTGTGAATAGTGATAGTTTGACTTCGTCCTTTCTAATTTGTACCCGTTTGATCTTTTGTTGTCATATTGCTCTAGCTAGAACTTCAAGTAGTATATTGAATAGATATGAAGAGAGTGGACAGCCTTGTCTTGTTGCTGATTTCAGTGGAATTGTTTCAAGTTTCTTCCTGTTTGATTTGATGTTGCTATTAGCTTGCTGTATATTGCCTTTATTATGTTTAGATATGTTCCTTGTATCCATGATCTCTCCAAGACCTCTCTCAGTTGTCTCTGTGAAGTAGATGTCTGTGTCCCAGGGAGCCACTGAGGTTGTGGGGGATGGGTAGGTTTGGGGTGGAGTTGGGGGGGCACTGTTGGTATAGCCTACCAGTAGTAGACTTTCCAGCTGACCTGATAGTGTGGCTGAGATGGATGGGGGAAGGGCCTGGGGTTTTGCCCCAGAACCTAGGGCTGAGATGCTGTTTGGTCCAGATGGGAAGCTGATCACTCACCTCTCAATCCTCTTTCATGAAATACATTTATTAGAATTATCAATAAACAACCTTTGGTACAAATGTCGTGATGAAACTGACTTGCCTGGAGTAATGGCTCAGATGTTCAGAGCACTTCTTTTTCTTCTAGAACTCACAATGAGCAGCTCACGATCTTTTGTAACTATAGCTGCTGGGGATCTGTCATGATCTTTTGGACTCTTTGACTCTTTGGGGACCTGCACACACATGTTACACACAGTCTCTCTCTCTCTCTCTCTCTCTCTCTTCTCTCTCTCTCTCTCTCTCTCTCTCTCTCTCTCTCCTCTCATTCTCTCTCTATCTCTCACACATGCAGATATACAACACATCAATTTTTAAAAAGTAAATCTTAAAGTTAAACTGGTAAATGTATACAAAGAGAGATTATTTGGAACATTCATATAATCATGTAGAAGCATCAACTTAAATTAGTAACATTTATGTGTGTGTGTGTATGTGTAGGTGTTGAAGTGTATGTCTGGAAGTGAGAGGAAAACTTTGGTGAGTTGGTTTTCTCCTTTTACCAAGTGGGTCCTGGGAATTGAAGTCAGTTATTAGATTTAGCAGCACTTGCCCTGACACCCTGAGTCATCTCACTGATCCATTTAATTAACTATCTTATTTTGTTTGTTTTGAGTTAGTCCTCAATATGATTCCCTGACTGGTCTTGAACTCACAGAGATCTGTCTGTCTCTGCCTCCCAAGTACTGAGATTAAAGGCATGCACCATCACACCTGAAACATTAAAATTTAGGAATAAGTTTATTTTCTTAAAGCTAAAGCTATTTTGTAATAATAAATAATATTCAAAGAAAAGATATTTTATAACACTTATGTTTTGGTTTCACTTTACTCTTAAGATTATCATAGTTTAAATGAGTTATTGGCGCCTTGAAAAAAAAATCAATCTATCAATTAGACAGTTGATGATTACTATATGATTACTTATCACATGGCTGTGTATTTAAAAAACAAATTTAACCTTTGCAGGCATAGGCAGCTTTCATCCATATGAGGATCATTTACTCATAATCATCCAACTAACAAGGGCCTAAGTATCGCAGTTTGTTGAGTGGAATCCAAGTTGTTCAAACTTGGATTAGCTATGTAGGGTAAGGTCGACACTCAGTGACCTTCCTGTTATCTTTTTCTGACATCAATAACAGATCCTTTTTCTTGTTTTCTGTTGTTATTCAACATGGCCCAGCGTTGAGTAATTCGAAGTCAGTTGACGTATTCTTTGGCCTTGGAATAAACAAGATTTCTGGACTTCTCATCACAAGTGTGTTCTGACAATCAGGAACTTCAGTAGTAAATGAAATTTCTCCATTTCTCTTCATGTATTTTTAATGTTTAGAGATGATGTGTTTATTTATTCAAACATGTTTGTATATAAGTATTGATTTCACATAATGGGGCTAAGCATTAAAACTATATTTGGATTATTTTAAGCCATTAAGTGTATTTAAATCACATCTGAACATATTTATCCTTAAAACATTAAAACATAAAATATAGAGCTTTATTTGTCACTGACATTTGGGTCTGAATTATAGGTGAGAAAGGGGGAGATTCTTGGCAAGTGCAGGTTTCATGGCAGATAGAAAGCTGAATATAACTTTATTTAATTCATTACTTTTCCAACAGCTGGACCTGCCTTAAGTTTTTGTCTGACTTCATGTTGTCTCTGAGCTAAACCTCTCAAAATGACCGTTTTCCCTTCTTTCTTGTTTTATCTATGGTAAATAGCCTTTAAATTTGTATAACAGGGACCAGCAAGGTGGCTCAGCAGGTGAAGGCACTTGCTCCTTAGTTCAGCAACCTGGGTTCAATCCCCAGAGCTACATGGTGGGAAGAGAAGAGATGACAACCTCACCCCAGGTTGTCATCTGACTTCCATATATATATGCACACACATACTAAACAAATAAGTAAATAAGAGTAAACATTTTTTTTATCTTTAAAATAGTATAAAGGCCTTGGAAACTTAGATTATAAAAATTAGTGTGAAATGTTTACTGACCCCAAACTGAATTATCTGATGCAGAGATTAGAAGGACTAGTCAGATAAGAATGACTTCCTAATCTCATTGACTCTCATTTGCATAGTGTTTTATCTCCTACATGCACACCAGTAGAATACATTATTCTCATTGTTTTATTTTTATGGAGGAAGATTTTATAGAATAAAGATGCATGCAATGAATAAATGTTCAACTAGCATTTGCACCCAGGCCTTGTGACTTGAAAAACTGTATTGTTTCCACTGGTGCACATGGCTTTTATCTTTAAATGTGTCTCAGTATCAGCCAAGTAGACCAAGAGATATTTGTATATGATAAATATTTTTGAGAAGTGCTCTGTACTAGGACATCTTTGCATGCTAAATGTTAGGACCAATCTTGTGATAATGCCTCAACTTAATACTTTTCAACTTATATTAATGTCTCTACTTAGATATTCCACCAGTGTTTTCCATACAAACAATGGCCTCTTAATTTTCTCTTGGAACTCATTTGGTAAACAATGCCTGAGGAAATGGCACACTTGTGCTGAATAACTTTACTCATGACACAACCTATAGTTATCTGAGAGGAGAGAGCCCCATTTGAGAAAACACCTCCATAAAGTCTGGCTGTAGCCAAGCCCAAGGAGCATTTTCTTTCTTTCTTTCTTTCTTTCTTTCTTTCTTTCTTTCTTTCTTTCTTTCTTTCTTTCTTTCTAATTAGTAAAATTTATTTATTGTATGTTATGGCAGGTTCCTCCCCACCAGCCTCCTGGTTCTGCCGCCAGTCGTGGGGTGCCATCTGTAGCGTGTATTTTTCCGCCAGCCCGCCAGCCCGCCAGCCGCACCAGCCCCAAATAACACTCAGAGACTCTGTATTTGATACAATCCTGTTGGCCAGTTACCATTATTGTTTATGGGCTAGCGCTGTCTTAATTATTAACCCATTTCTACTTATCTAAGTATTTCCATGTGGTCATCTTATTGGGGAGCTGCGGCTGGCGTCCTGCTTCTTCCCGGGGCTACATCTTGACTCCTCCTTCCCACTTCCTCTTTCCTCCTTGTCTCCTAGCCCCGCCTATCTTGCTATCTCATTGGCCACAGGTCTTTATTAACCAGTATGAGAAACATATATACAGAATAACATCTCCCATCAATTGTATGTATTTTTCACACCACATATTTTGATCCCATCCATTCCCCATCCTTTCACATCTGCCCTCCACCCAAGCAACCCTCTGTAATAAAATTCAAGAGAAAAAATTCAAGAAGATAAAATGAGAATTTTTTTCTTTAAAAAAGGAAGGAATTGAAAACATCATTATGGAAGCTGCAGTACGACCCAACAAGACACACCATACACACCTTGGCCCAAACACTTCTATTTACAAGTGTTGAGTGCAAAGAGTCATTAGGTCTGGTTTGAGGTCCCTGATCTCCACTGCATGTCTGATGCTGGGTCCCCGCTAGGACTGACCTGGACATCCTCTGGTGCCCTGTGTTGTGGAGATTTTACAGTTTTGGGTCTGCAGGTCAGGTCTCTTCATGTACTCCAGCAGACCATACATGGGTTGGATGTTGGGGCAGGCAAGGTCATAACTCTGGGTCTGAGACCGGTCAGTTGTAGTTTGGTCCACCAGATGGGAAATGGGGACAGTTGTCCCATGCTCACACTTTCGGGGTGGCTCACTCACACCTGGGCTAACAGGGTTAGATATGTTGTGCTGCCTAGATACATATCCTGCTCTCCTGAGTGTTGCAGCTGGTGGGGATTAGGGATAGTTCTCCCACTCTTATGACCACAGAGCCAGCCCTCCCTCTGCCCCAGGTGCTGATGGGCATGTAGGAGGACTTCTTTCCCACCCTTGCTGCTACAAGACAGATGACAAATGGGGCAGCTTTCCCATGGTTGCATCTTCAGGCTTGGCTCACCCACACTTGCACTA
Source organism: Cricetiscus sungorus (assembly GCA_030556225.1). NCBI lineage: Eukaryota > Metazoa > Chordata > Mammalia > Rodentia > Cricetidae > Cricetiscus > Cricetiscus sungorus. Next base: position 10,247,475 of record JANBXA010000103.1, read on the forward strand.
ACAAGGTTGTCTCTATTTTACCACTCTGTTGAAGTACAGGGCCTGCTCAAGGAGCAGTTTCTTAATTAGTGATTGATGTGGGAGGGTCTAGCCAATTTTGGGTGGTGTCACCCCTGGGGTGGTGGTCTTCTCTGTGGCCTTCTGCATCAGCTCCAGCCTCCAGTTCTTGTCCTGACTTCTTTCAGTAATGGACTATGATGTTGAAGTATAAGTTAAAAGAAAAAAAACACACAACAAAAGCAAAAACAATAACAATAAAAAGCCAACCAATCTAAACAAAAAGAAATCTTTCCTCCCCAGCTTGCTTTTTCGGTCATGGTGTTTTAATCATAGCAATACTTAGCCTAATGACAAGATCATTGTAGGTTTTATAGACAAAATCCATAATCTTTTAAAATTTTTATTCTATGTAATTTTACGTGTGTATTTGCCTGCATCTGTACATGTGTACCATATGCATGCAATACCTGCAGAGGTCAGAAGAGGGTGCTGTATCCTCTGGAACTGGAGTTGCCCATTGTTGTGAAGAACCATGTCAGTGTTTGGACCTAACCTCAGTCCTTTCTTTGCAAGAGCAGCAAGTGCTCTTAGCTGCTAAGCCAACTTTTATGCCCCCGACCCTAAAACCATTACCTTAACTCCTTTCACATATTTGTAACCTTGTTCTCACTTTTCCAAGTTTATTTTTTCTAAAAAGTTCTGCTACAATTAACATTTCCATTTCAAATATATTGCTGTCAATTATGGGAACATTTTCGAAGCCCTTTTGGGCTTCCAAGTTAGTATGTGTTTATGTTCACACAAACAGATTTCTACTAAATGGACCCAACCACACACTTAATACCAGCAACTATGGCATAGCAGGTCATAGTCTCTGTGATGATCTGCCATGTGATACCTTCCAGTCTTGCTATCTGTCTGAGCTGACTTTTGTAGTAAGCAATATGTAGCAAGTAGGTATGCTTACCCAAAGTGTTGCTATGGATTGACTATGTCCCTCCAAAAAACACATGCTGAAACTTGATCACCAATGTGATTGATATTAGAAAGAGATGTTGAGTGGTAATTAGGTCATGAGGATGGGGCTTTCACACTTATGAAAGATGTCCCAAAGGACCTTTGTCTTTTGCATCACTGACAGGGTGCCATCTATGAACAAGAACCTGAACCTGCACTCTACATCCCAGTGTGAGAATGACTTGATCTTTGAATTCCCAGACTCCAGAATGGTGACAAATAAATGTTGGTGTTTAGAAGGTACCCAGAATATAATATTTTGTTATAACAGCCCCAAAGTGCTCAGATGGAAATGATATACAATGGTAAGTAGGCAACAGAAATGTCAACTATCATTGACAGAAATTGTAACAGTGTTTAAGTGCTATTCACAGGCCATGCCAGGCAGGTGCAAATTTAGAGTGTCTTAGTTCCTTCCTTGCTAGAGCCTGTAGTCAATGACACAGGGAAATACACAATCAAACTGTTATATAGGATTTTACAGTGGATAAAGTTATTGCCATGGAGTTGTGAGTTCAGAATTTGAATCTCCAGAACCTGTGTCAAAACCAGGTTCAGTACTGTGTATCCATGATCACAGTGCTTCTAACAGATAGGGACAGAGTTGGGGGAGTCCCTAGAAACCAGAGGACCATCTAATGTGGCATACATTGCGGCACCAAACAAGGTTGTAGGTAAGGGCCAGCACCTGGATTTGTTCTCTGATGTTCATGTGTCCCCGTGGCACAGTGCACCTGTACACACGTACATGTACACACGTACACAACATACATACATCTTAGATACACATACACACAGAGAGATGGCTCAGTCATTGAAGGCTAGGCTCACAACCAAGATGTTAAGCACTGTTACATAACAAGGTATACGATGAAGTAGAATATACATAGAAAAACATATTTATTTTTAAATAATTATATGGAGGTATTGTTAACACAAGTACATAATATCAAAGTCTACAGTTTAGTAGGTTTTGTCAGTCTATACCTATGAACCCATTACTCAACCATCTTCAAATCTTTCTGTTCCCTCAACTGAACCCTCATTCCAGGACACTGTTGATACCCTTTCTGTCACTGTGGCTGGTGCTGTGATTTAGAATTTCTGTGGCATACTCATTTTAAGACTCACTGTTGCCACACAGACAGATGTTTTGTTACTGTTGACCCTTGAGGGGTGTGACATTACGTATATGGATATGTCACCACTTGTGTACTGGGTTATTTGTTGAGGGACATTAACTTGCTTAAAGCTTTCAGTTCTTATAAAAATGTTTCTGGAAGTCATTTTTTAAATTAAAACATTCAAAATTTAATGAGTTTTGACAGATATATATACTCAGGAAACCATTGCCCTGGTCAAAATACAGGACATGTCTATCACTGTCAAAGCTTTGTCCTGACCCTGAACAGTTCACTCCTCTGTGTATACCTGTCTACAGACACCTGCTAATATATTTTTCGTTACTGTGGTGATATATTATTCATGATTTATTAAAGCTTGCCAGATGATTCAGAAAGCAAAGTCAGCCACAAGCCATAGAAGCCAGACACACACCTTGAATCCTAGCAGCAAGAAACTAGGAGGTGGTGGTACACACCTTTAATCCTAGGACTCAGGACTAAGAGATAGACTGATCTCTGTTGAGTCCAAGGCCACCCAGATCTACACAAGATTGATCCAGTCCTAAATAAAAACAGTTCACAAAAAGATGATCTCAGCACCTGGATCACACACTTTTAATGCCAGCACTAGAGGGGTATAAAATATAGGAGCAGAACCTTCAGTAGCTAGTATCAGGCATTCATTCTCCAGCCACATTGAGAACAAGAAAACATTCAGTCTTGGGATTCTCCAGCCATGCTGAGGAGAGGCAGCAGCATCAGCCCATTCAGCCTGAGGTAAGGTAAGAGCTAGTGGCCCACTACTTTGCTTTTCTGACCATCAGCTTGAAGTTTGAACCCCAGTATTGGTCTCTGGGTCTTTTATTTATGGTGTTACATGTTATACTTCTAATTAGTTTGCATTTTCTAGCATTTTCTGTGACTGTAGTTTGTGTTTGCTTTCATGCTTGTCTTTTTATCATCACAATAGCTTTAAGGTTGGCAATTTCGAGCACTTGCCCGTCCTTCCTTTTATTTTATTGCTGGACAATGTTCTACCCAGTGCATAGGCCACTGGTTGTTTACCAGCTTAATGGATATTTGAGATGTTTCTATCTGTGACAGTTGTAAAGAATTGTTGAGGAAATGTACAACTCTGGATTTAAGCATTTGATTTTTCAGTGTTTTATACAGATAAACCCCATGCAAAGCTGAATCAGAAACTTCTGAATGTGGTTGCTTTTGAACAAGTGCTTTATCCTAACGAACTCAGTCATTCTGTGGCTAATTGTGTTTCCCCTTTGCTTTTGTCCTAAGAATGTGCAGTGGTCAGTTTAGCATGTCTAAGTCGCAAGCGTTGTGCAATTTGTTAGTGGATGTAATTCCTAGTGCAGACACTTTTTATAACTCATTAACCTTTCTCATTAGCTGTAACTTCACCTTCAGGTTTTAATCATTGATTTTTTGTTACATTGTGTATTTTATAATATATCTAACACTCATTTTTTAGAGGAGAAAGGATACATCAAAGAAACATTAAAACATTAAGAAATAATAGTCATTAAGTAATATCAATAATTTCAAAGTCTCAAAGTCTTCTACTCTAAACTTGTCAGCAATGCCAAAACCCCTTTCATTAGAGATCTACTACTTTTGATTAGTAAGTCTTTTCAGTATTTCCCCCCAGGAGTGAGTATTCTGAGATGACCTCTTACTCTTAAGTGATGGAAGGGTGAATGCATTTATCCGAACCCTTCCAAGTGGACAGGCAGAGGTCGGTGTGGGTGGGGTGGAGGTGATATGGTGAGACTAAAAGTTACTGCACTGTGAAATGTAGAGAGCTAATGGAAATAATCAAAAGGAATGGATGGGAGCAAAAGCCAGTATTTTCTAATTTTATTCTCTTTACTGAGAAGTGAGAACACTAGTTTTGCTTTCTCTTCCTTTGAGGGGGTGGAGAAGAATCTTAACCTCATCAGAATTACATTAGATGACACTGACAACTAATCTTTTCTGCGGAACCACCTGGAAAGCTTTGACTAATGAAGCATAGGAATAAAATTTAAATAAAATAAATGCAAAGGGTCCTAATTTAATGTCACCTGCTTGCGGACTTGGAATTGGCTTCTTTTGCATTCCTCACAGCAGTGAGCAAACATGCTGTAGCTGAAATAGAGGCAGGCAAGATACAGGGTACAGTGGGAATCAAATGCTATTTATGGACTACAAAGAAACAAGCACCAGGCACAATTGGAGACCATGAATACACACTCCAATCAATAAACTTGGCACAGAGATTGTGTAGACCTGAAGCAATTCTGAAAAGAGAGTAAGGGAGAGGAAGATTCCCTTATCTCCACAACAAGGTAACTGAAGAAAACCAGGTGAGCACAAATTCAAGACGAGATGCCAGAAAACGTTTTGGGTGTCAGCAAGAATGACTCAAACAGCAGATAAAAATAACAGATGAACAAGCACAGAAATATAGGGTTAGGATATGCCTCAGTTTGCACACTCCTTGATGGCTGTATTCTTGTTGATGGGAGTGAAATTTTATGATAATAAATTCTTGCATATATTTTACCCTTTGTAAATGCAAGTCTAATACCACTCCTTGGCTTGCCAAAGTTCTGTGAAATGGCTATATAGACTTGGATTTGATAAACAAACAAAAACCTTTCTGAGGCTACCAGGAGGAAAGTCAATTAGGCAGCTCTTCAGTCTAGATTGGAAGTGGAGTGGCCCTGATGAGGTGTTGTAGATCCTTTGAGGAGGTGGTTTATTGATATATTTTTCTGCATGAAGCCCAAGCACACTTTATCACTCAATATTCAATCTTGATCTCAAGTGGGAGGCAGCGCTTCCTTTTAGAGTCAATCTATAAACATTTCAGGTAAGAAATTCAGCCACAAAGCATAAAGGGCATAAACAATGAACATTATAATACATTTAAGGAAGAAAGCTTGAGGGATAATTTAATGGTATTACCCCACAGTTTGAGAGCTTGGAAGGCTTACAATAAAGCACTTCATGAATATTTATTAATGTAGTAAGTAAGGATGGCTGGATGGCTTTCTATATATCAATCCAGACTCACCCCGGGAGAAGGATAATCATGGCGGAAACTTGTAAAATCCTTATTGCCACATGTCAAGGAGTTGTATGACTCACAAATGTTACCACAGGCTGAACTGTAGCTATTTTCTTTCAAATCACAATCATGTTTTACTGCCCACTCAATCCTCTTTTGTCCACTACCACTTACTTTTATTGCCTGTCAAGACTCCCAGTTTTCTTTCCTTAGATTCACAGGTAGGGAAGGAATATTATCTATGGGCTGAGCTTTGAAGATCATGCCCCAGGTCTCTAAATGTTCTAGGATCCATTTGGTAGAGTTAGTTACCTAAAGTCATTTCATTCTGCTGTCACATGTCGTTCAGTTACACCTGGCCTCCCACTGGCACCTCTAATTTTCCACTTGTATACTTCCCCATGGCCTTGATATACCATTGGTACAAGGTTCTGCTTATCTTCCACCTGGTACTGAAATGTCAGCATATTTAGTTTATTAATGGTTCCCTTAGATGAAGGCCATATTTTTGTGTGTGTGTGTGTGTGTGTGTGTATATGTGTGTATGCATGCACATGTGTGTACATGTTCATATGAATGCAGGGGTACTGGCATCTGTATGCATGCAAGCATGTGAATATCAGAGGTCAATCTCCTCTTCTGGTCTTTAGGACAGGTTATCTCAGTAGCCTAGGTCACCAAGAGAATAATGCTTGCTGGTCAGGCTGTAAGCCCCAGGGGTTCACCTATCCCTGACTCCTCTGCACTGGGAGTACAAGTGTGCACCACTATGTGTGCTTTTATGTGGGTTTGTGGAATTGAACTCAGATTCTCTTGCTTGCATGGCAAGCTGTTTACAAGCTAAGCCATCTCCGCAGTCATAGAAGTGCTGTGCACAGAGAATGATCTACATCTATGATAGTTATAGTTTCAGTTTTTAATAATGAGTGAGTTTAGTAAGTATACAGCAAGCAAGAATAAATGAATAATGAGTAGGCAGTAGATAGATTGAAAAGCAGATAGGACACCAAATATTGAGCCAGGCACTTACAACAACAAACAAAAGTTGACTCTTATAGCCCCATAATGGCAGCCACCAGGAGTTCACGACTAAGAGCCCCAAAGGGGCAGAGTGTCCCCTTAGGAGCAGCTTCCAAGTAAAAGAACAGGTAGTTGATAGTAGACCATTATCAAATTGGGTGCTTGTAACATCTAAGAGAAGCAGCTGGGGAAACCTGGCTAAAAGCATACAACTAGGCTCAGAGCTTTGTTTCTGTGGATGTGCTTCCAGCTTTTGTTTCCCAGTGCAGGAGTTTGTACATCTGTGAACTAAACTGCAGGAGCCTCTGCTGGAAATGGGTTACCTTCTAGCTGTCCTCAAGCATGCAGTGCTTTTCAATACCCTTAGCTCTTTATTCCCCTTTTGTCTTATTATAGAGGCATGGGAGAAGCAGGACGGGCTGACCCAGGAGAAAGTTTTAGAGGACACTTGAAATGAACATGCTTGAATCTGGGATAACAGAGTCCTCCCCACTGCTTTCAACAAGTGAAAACAGTACATAAGAATTGATTAAAATAACTTATATCACAAAACTTCTCCCTCTGGACCAGGACACACAAAGGTGTCTCTATGCTTCTATACCCTGTTAGGGTGAGCAGAGCTGATTTTGGTTGTGGGACTTTACTATGGATTAACTTAGAATTTACAAAACTTATATATTTTTGGGCCCCACATTTTTATTTTTAGGTGTTGAAAGTCCAAGTGTAGAATTACTTTATCTTAGAATTTTCTACACTGCTGTCTCTGCTAGCAGGCTGTTGAAGACCCAGCAAGACTACCTGCTGATAAATGCTAAGGACTAACCTGGAGGACCAATTTTTCCTTATTTTCCCAGACATAAGTAAGATTAGCAAACTTCCAAATTTAACTCCCTGGTCTTTTTCTGACAGGATTCTTTTTAAGTCCATTTTTAGGTTGTGTCTCAAATTCTCAAATGGCAGGATTTCCCCTTGAAACCGAAAGACTGAGGGCAGAAGGTAGACTCTCCTTCATGTTCATGCCAACAGCTAAGAAAGGAACCTATAATTGATACAGTAATTCCTCAAAACCTTACTACATTCCTAAATTTCATTAAACTGAGGCATGCATTTGAATAATTGTAACTTTATTTTGATCCCCTACTCTGTTTTGGTAGATTTTTAAAACATAGTGTTTTCCCAGGTACATTCTTGCCCAGTAAGGTTGTAATTTATGTTCTCGGATGACAATGTCATCCCTGCATTTGTTGAGTACATAAGTTCCATTGGTTTGGATAACTTGATTTCCACACTCATTTCTTGTCTCTGGCTGTTTCCAGAAATGTTACTTTTCTAGCAGATTCTTCACAAAATCCCCAGGATCCAGTTTTGTAATTTCTTTTTAACACTTCCAGGTTTTAGTTCACCCAAGGTCTCACAAAAACGTTGGTATAGCCAGTTTTGGCTAAGGCCTAGAGTACCTGTCAGACCACAACAAAAGCAGGGATGTAGAAAGTCTGTCTTACCCTGACTTAGCAAGGTTCAGCAGTCTTCTATGTTTGTCTCCTGCAAGCACATAGGATGGCACGTCCAAAATAGTGGTCGATGTGGGGGCAGTTCTTTGCCCAAGAGGCCATTAGCTGAAGTGAGGATGGACTCCAGAAGGAGCGACACCAGTGTCCAACATATTTTTGGGAAAGTGCATGGTGCTGTCAGGAACAATAGTGTCTTATGTCAATGGAGTACTAATATTAAAACATTTAAATGCCATGTTCTGCAGGTCTATGAAGTGTTGGAAGATTAAGCATCTATGTCTGACTAATCTCATAGGTACAGGAAAAATGGGTGAAGTTAATCTGTAATACTTAGGAACTTAGATAAAAACTGATAGAAACTTCCCTGAGTAAAGCAGGGACTAATACCTAAGCAATATAACTATGTACTCATATATACATGTAAATCCCTAAAACAGAGGTAGAGTAGAAATTTCTAGACCAGAGGTAGAACTATAAAGTGCAGCATGATAAAAATATCCTAAATTGTATCAATATACAAATGTTATGAACATAAGTAAAAGTATATATACATAGGATATGGTAAGGATAATGTACATAAAACATTATAAATGAAAAGATTTTTACATAATGTAACAAATTATAATATAAAATTCTTCTGGGAAGAGAATATAAACTTAATTTTACATAGTTTACCACAAATAGGAATCTATAACAATGTAAACTGTATAATGCTAATATCTCACTATTACTAAATAATTCACAAGAAAATAGAATAATCTACCTATATTCCATCTAAACCATACGTTTCCCAACCATACCCTATTCCTGTCTAAAAGAGACACCAGAGTCTAAGCATCACCTTCCATACCCAACCCTAAGTAACTAAAACCAACCCTAAGAAGATGAATATTATTCCTAAATGCCAAGAGTAGTGAAAGGGAACATCATTATCTTGAGATTACTTCCTGCTGAAATGGGACGATGATTGCTCCATGGGATCCTGTAGGAAGAAAATTTTTTGCAACCAAATTTCTCAACAGGACTGGCTATGACATATGTAGCTAGTCACTGTATGGCAGGAAATGCTTGACTGGAGTTCTATCTGAAACTCTGGCCAGGGTGTAATAAGAAGGTGCACCATTACAGCTAGCTAGTCAGGAGTTGTCTTGAGCAAAACAGTCTCAAACCAGTTTTAGGGCGATGTTTGTAGTTCAGATGTATCAGTTTGAGTCAAGTGGAAATGACGAAGTGGAGCCCCATATTCTTTCCTGAGAGTTCAAAGATTGCTTTTAGGAATTGTTACCATTCCTTGTGGAAAACTTAAACATTAATATCAAAGTAGAACTTTCAAGTTTTAAGGTATTCATATAGGGAAAGGCAACAATAAGCATTAAAATGTATATGAGAAAGTTAGGACTTCAGAGAGAAAATTACATGTAAAGAAATGAGTCCCCAGATTTTGTTTTCTTCTGCCTTACACCAACTGGCTTCTTGATATAAGGCAGAAACTGTGAATTTATCTTAACAACATGCTTGAATTTAGAGAAGAAGAGCCAAATCCAACTCCAAAGCCAGCATTGGTTTACATGAATCTAGACTAGAGGAATACTAGATAGTAAAGAGAAATATATTTCTGTATAAAAATAGTTTACTAGAATTAAATTTTTTACCATAAAGCAGACTCCTCTTCATTAAGTGATTGTTTCAAGAGAGCTATCGTCTCTTCTGTAGGTACCTATATGTTCACTGTCTTTTGGCTGTTTAAAGATGGGAGTTCTCTGTTTTCCTGTAAGGACAAGAACAGAACATTTCCCCTGCCTTTAAGAGGTCTCCACACATCTCATGGGAACCTATTTGTTGGATGACTTGTCATTTCTCTTCATTAAGATGTTTCTCTTGTCCAACTCGGATCTTGATCAAATTAGATAGTATCCATAGCTTTTCTTCTCCTATAGATACAAATGCGAAACTCTTACCCCAAACGTAACACATATCCTGGTTTCCATACTGAGGTCAATACATCCTTAAAGTACACCAGCTGATTTAGTTCAGATTTTTTTCTATTGTCCAGTGTCTTTCTAGAGCTGTTTTTCCCTTTTCATTAGCATTAAGAAAAATTAATGTTAATAAAGCATTATGCAATCTGTATTTGGGTGTCTTGGTTCTTCCTGCCTGTTTATGGAGCATTTCCTTTAAAGTATGATTGGATCTCTCAACTACTGCTTGTCCTGTAGGATTGTGTGGTATCCAGTTACATGCTTTATGTTATAATACTCAAAAAACTGTTTCAATTTGCTGGAGACATATGCCAGAGCATTGTTAGTTTTTATTTGTGCAGGTATGCCCATAATGGCCATTACCTCTAATAGGTGTGTGATAACAGAATCAGCCTTTTCAGAACTCAGAGCAGTGGCCCATTGGAACCCTGAAAATGTATCTATACTGTGATACACATATTTTAATTTTCCAAATTCTGTAAAATGAAACATATCCATTAGCCACATTTCATTCATAGCTTTAAGGTTACTGCCTGGTGGTAAAGGAGAATGAACAAGTAGGACATTTCCTTAGCTGGTTGCCAAGTGATAGAAAAATATTTTTATAAACTTTTTCTGTTCACGTGGTATTTCTTATGAAACTCTGAGGCTTTTAGCACACTTTCTACTAATAACCAATCAGTTTCATCATTGCCTTGTGCTAGAGGACCTAGCAGACCTGTATGGGATCTGATGTGTGATATATATATGATGAGTCCTATTTATGATAGTATCTTGTAACTGTATAAACAATGAAGTTAATTCTGTATCGTCGGGAATAAATTCTGCAGTCTCAATGTGTAAGACAACTCCCCCTGCGTATTGAGAGTCAATAACTATATTGAGGGGTTCTGTAAAATCCATAAGTACCATGAGAATGGTGTACAATTCTGCCTTATATACAGAATTGTAAGGGCTTTGACCTACTTTACTTATTTTTTCTGGTTTATATCCTGCCTTACCAGATTTGTCTGTATCAGTGTAGAATGTAAGAACTCCAGAGGTAAGTGTTTTTCTTATAATTCATGGAAGGATCCAAATTGTTTTCTTTATGAATTTGATTCTTTCACTTTTGGGATAATTGTTGCTAATCTTTCCCAAAAAATTACTGCATGCTCTCTGCCAATATTCATTATCTTTCCAAAAGGAGGAAATTTCCTCATTAGTTAAAGGTACTATTATTTCTACTGGGTCCCTTCCTGTTAGTTGACGATGTCTTAATTTAGCTTTTATAATCAGGTCAGAGATCTTTTCTATATATGATTTCAATTTTTTATTCTGTTTATGTGGTTGAAACATCCATTCTAATATATCTTGCCTCTGTATCAAAATCCCTGAAGGATATTCTCTAGATGGTAATATAACCAGAAACAGTCTAATTTTTGATCCATACGGTCCACAAGTGCTTCTAGTATCCTTTTTTCTACCCATTCTAATTCCTTTTTGGCTTCAGCTGATAGTATTCATGGACTATTCATAAATACTATCCTTGTCCTCTTTTAGGGCCATTTTCAAGTTTTTCAAATCATGTCCTTCTACTCCAATAATGGTTTGCAGTTGAGAAATCTCTCCTAGTACTTTTTGAAGATCATTAAGAGTCTGTTAGCGATCTCTCCTGATCTGTACTTTTTGTGGTCTAATTTTCTGTAACCTATTTTACATCCTAAGTAGTTGATAGAATCTCCTTTTTGTATTTTTTTTCGGGTGCAATTTGTAATCCCCAGCGAGGTAAAACTTTCTTTACTTTCTCAAACATTTTTTATAATATTTCTACTTTAAAGTCAGTTAACAATATATCATCCATGTAATGGTAGATTATGAATTGTGGAAACTTTATGAATTATTTCCAATGGTTTATACACAAAATATTGGCACAAGGTGGGCCTATTTAGTATTCTCTGTGGCAAAACCTTCCATTGATATTTCTTCACCAGTTGAGAATTATTGTAATTAGGTACCGTGAAGGAAAACTTTTCTTTATCTTGTTCTTGTAAAGGTATAGTGAAGAAGCAATCCTTTAACAATAACTATAATAGGCCATTCTTTAGGTGTCAGAGAAGGCAAGGGCATTCCAGGCTGTAGAGAGCCCATTGGCTTGATAACTTTATTGATGGCTCTCAGGTCTATAAGCATTCTCCATTTACCAGATTTCTTTTTGATAACAAATACAGGAGAGTTCCAAGGGCTGGTAGATTCCTCAATATGTCCAGCATTTAGCTGTTCCTGAACCAGTTTTTCAAAAGCCTTTAACTTTTCAGAGGTCAAATGCCATTGCCCTACCCAGACAGATTAATCTGTTAGCCATTTTAAGGTTCCTCTGTTTGTTTGGCACTTGTATTTTGTTTTTGTACAGCCTGGATATTTGGTGTCTGTCTTGTATAATACTTTATAATATTTTTTCCACAATCATGAAATCGCTTATGGTTCCTATCTAATACTAGAGGAATGTTAATCTGTGTATTCCATTGCTGTAATAGATCACGACCCCATGAATTTATTGCTATATCAGCTACATATGGTCTCAACCTTCCTCTTTGTTCTTCCGGTCCTACACATTCAATCCATTTTGTACTTTGTTTTTCCCGAGACAGGGTTCCAATCCCTAAAAATTGAACATTTATCTCTTGCAGGGGCCATCTTCGAGGTCAAGGTTTATTAGTTATGATAGTTACGTCAGCCTCTGTGTCAACAATGCCTCAAAGCAGTCTGTTATTCATCTTAACTATCAATCTAGGCCTTTGACTGTTTATGGAGGTTTGCCAAAATATATGTTTTTTATTTCCTTTTGTCATGTTTGATTCAAATTTCACTACGGTTTGTCATCCAGAGCGGTAGGAGTTTTTACAATAGGCACTGGATTTTCTAATGGTCCTGTGGAAGACTGTCCTCCACAGTGACTGGGAATGTTTGGACCATCTTTGAAATGGGGGCCTTTGAGAGCCCCCCTCCCCCCTGCCCCCAAGGAGTTTCCCAATTGTAAAGGGTTTCCTTGCTTGTCTCTGGTCGATCTACACTCATTTGTCCAGTGTCAGCCTTTGCCACACCATCTACATAACCCAGAAGGCTGAGGCCTTCTGTTCGATTCATTCCTGGGAGTGTTATTTCTAGAGATGCTTTGCCTAAAATTTCTTTTTAGATGTCCTATCTTACCACAGTTAAAACATCGGACATTTTGATATCCTTTCAAACCTTTGGGGATGGCTTCTCCTACCCAAGCTTCAATGTTATTGTCATTATACTTAATGATGGCTGTATATAGGACCCATTCACCCAGGGGTGCTGATCTAATTTTTAAAGGCCAAAGCACTTATTTGCATTGTGGATTCACATTCTCATAAGCTAAAGATTCTATAAGTATTTGCCTAGAATCTGTGTCTGCTTCCTCTAATTGTACTGCCCTAGACAACCTTTCTCGAAATACACTAAAGCGTTCTCTTGGTCTTTGCCTTATCTTGGTATAGGATTCTATCCTCTCCCCTAGTTCATGAACCTTATCCCAAACATTCAAGGCTGCTGTACTACATAGAGACAAGATATGTTCATGATAGGCAGCTTGGGTTTCTAGGTCAGAATAAAGACCCTCACTAAGAATTTTATCTTGGGGAGCTGTATAACCTTTCTTTAAGTCCTGAATTTCAAGAGCTTTTGCTTCCTCTCTCCATAAAGCCCTCCATTCTAATTGAGAGGAGTTTTCAAGGACAGCTGATATTAATTGATCCCAATCCTTAGGGGCTACCTTGTTATTCCTTGTCCTTGATTCTATTAATTGCTTCACATATGGTGAGTGCATGCCACAAGAGACTACTGCTTCCTTTATACCTTTTAAATCTTTCATACATATTGGTTCCCATTGATATGCAATGACACCGTTTTGGTGGTTTATTTTTTTTTTTTGATGATATTTCATTAATAGATACAGGGAAAGCTCCCCTGACCCCAAAAGATGTAAAAAATTTTAAGTCTCTTTTACCTGTAGTTTTAAGCCCTGTTACCTGTAATTTTTCTTCTAATGTATTAGATTGAAGGTCTTGTAAGGCCTGAAATCTATTCACCATTGCTTCTTTGAGTGTCTGAATTTCTTGAATCATATAACTTTCTAGAGACACCAATGAATCAGTCAGTTTCTTGCTTTCTCCAACTACGAATGAGTCCATGTTTTTAAATATTCTCATCTTAGATATTATCTGAATAGTATGTAAACTGCCTTCCAGAAACAATGTTCTACCCACTAGCTTGCCATTATCCTCAGATATGGAACATATTCTATCTGCTAGTCTTTCCATCTGATGTTCTGTTCCAGTTTTTCAACATTATAAGTAGCTTCATCTGACCAGGAACAACCTGTTTCTGCTAGCATGTTAATGCATTGTATTGTTTCTGTTTTGGTTATTGATGCATCAGACATGGAACAAATTCTGTTTTCTACTTGGTCATATTTATGTTCCATGTTTTCTACTCTACCTGTCAGCTCTCTATTGCCATCTTCAATATTCTGAACCATTTTTTTCCTAAGAATTCTATGTTTTGTGTTCTAATTTTAAGCTCTCCATTGTCCTTTTCAATATTTTGAATCCTAAGTCTCCTATGGCTTGTACAAGTTCCTTATCGTTTGCTCTAATCTCAAACCATTTCTTTAAGAATATCATATTAATAATGAAACCCATTGCTATTACAAAAAACACGTAAGTCAGATTTTCTTCTGCTAAAATTCTATATATGAAGTAAAAGAATTCTTAAAGTCCTGCATTGTAAGATTATTGGCCATAGGTATGGAACAATTGGTCTCAGATGGTGTCAGAAGTGGAACTGAGAACTTTCACTTAAAACTTAGCAAAAGCTTAAAATATAGTTTTTACAAACAAACAAACAAAAAACAGAGGCAAGCAACACTTCTTGGTAGCAACATTTTTCTGTGTTGGACTTTGTTTTGCTAGAAATTTGCGTGGCTCCTTTAATGGAGGTTTCCAAAATTAGGATAAGAGGCAAAAAACCGCATTGTTTTTAAAGAGCTCTGCTAACAATTCATTGGTGTGTACGAGAGCTAGCAATAAAGGTTTACAGTTTGTTTTAAAATATACGTTGGCTTGGGAGGAAAAAAAGAAACAGGATACAATGGTTTAAAAAAAAAAAGAAGAAGTGTAACTGGGTATGGAGGCAAACGCCTTTAATTGGGAGGCAGAGGCAAACAGATCTCTGTGATTTCAAAGTAAACCTGGTATGCAGAATGAATTCCAGGACAGATAAAAGTTACACAGAGAAACCCTGTCTCAAAATATGTAAAAATAGAAGTAGAAGAAATAGAGTAATAAAAAAGCCACGTAAAGATGAAAAGCACAGAGAGACTTTGGATATTATACACTGTTCTGTTATCATTAAATTGTTTGACTGCTGAGGAAATAACAACAACTGATAAAAGAAATGCTGCTGGATTAATTTAATTTATATATTTAAAAATGCTTTGACTCCAAAATTTAAGCCTAAGGACAAGTTACTGGGGAAAAGGATTTCTATTTTTGTTTCCACAGAAAATAAAAAGTTGTGAATTGTGGTTTGATCCCTAAAACAGCATCCCAGGTGATCCAACATTCAAAACAGTTGGGACAAGCCAGCCTTGTAGACTACAGCCAAGATTTCTACATCTTCTTAGGATCCCCATGACAGCGCCCCCTACCAGCAGGAAGCAGTTTGGAAAGAAGAACACCCAAATTTCCAAATATTGTTTATAAATGTTTGTTTTCATTTAAGAGGGCTTGGTTATGAATGGTTAATGACCACAAGAAATTTCTTTAAAGATAAAAAGGGAATTATGGTATAGATATGAATACTTTGTTTTGGAATGGATTTTCATTTATTGATACAAATTTAAGGTCAATTTTGTGATATGTATATTTCTCCTCTTGTTTAGGTATTGTGTTTATATAGCTCATTGAAAATGCAATGTATAATTTAGTACAGATTATAGCAAGTTACCTATGACAGTCAAAACTTGGAGTTAAGTTAGTTAGGATTTCTAGATATGCAGAGATGTATTTGAGATGAATAGGCATTCTTCAAACCTTTCAAAGACCTACAGAATATGGCATTTAAAAATGGTTTAGGGTTTTTCTTGACAGCGAGGCACAACTGCTCCTGGCAACACCACGTGCATCAGAAAGGAAGATGGACCTTGAAGAAATGTGTTGTGGACTTTGCTTTCAATATGGCAAGACTAGCCATATGGGCAAGATACTGCTCTTGTCTAGACTGTTTTACTTTATGCTGTATAAACTGGACATGCAGGTCCCACAGGAAAGTGACTGCTGATACAAGATGGACAGTGCTACAGGATTTCTACTTCATGGAAGAGTCTGCCAGACAGTCTACAAGACACAGAGAAAAGTGACTGACAAAATGTCAATACAGATGGACAGTTTAAAGTTTCCTGCTTTGCTGAGGAGTCTGCCAGACACACTATGGCCTATGGACTGAAGATGGAACATTACAGAAGAACTTTGGGTGACTGACCAGGCAGTGAGTTGTCTCTGACATTTCTAGAGTTTATATATTATCCTTCTGTAGTCTTTGAAGGATTTGAAGACAGATAGTTATGGTTATAGTTTTCCTTAGTTAGGATTAAAGATAAGTTACATATAGGACTTTAAACTCACAAAGATAGGATTGATGATAGAATATTTTCTTTAAGTCTTACTAAATGTTATTGGAACAAATATTGCTAACTGTGATTCTTATTTGATAAATGTTGTGTGATATATTTTGCTATGCTAAGGTTAAAACCCTTCATTTTATTTTAGACAGAAAAGAGGAGATGATGGGAGATGTCATTCTGTAAATATGTTTCTCATACTGGTTAATAAATAAAGCACTGTTGGCCAATAGGAACACAAAATAGGCAGGGCTAGGAGACTAGGAGAAAAGAGGAAGGATTAAGGAGGAGTCAGCATGGAGAACCTGGAGAGAGCAGCATGCCAGCCCGATGCTCTACGATAAGATGACCACATGGAAATACTTAGATAAGTAGAAATGGGTTAATCATTAAGACAAAGTTAGCCGATAAGGAATTAGTAATTGACCAACAGCCTTATATCAAATACAGAGTCTCAGGGTATTATTGGGGGCTGGTGTGGGGGAGGGTCCAGGCAGGCTGGTGGAAAACAACTAGCTACAATATCAGCTTAAGTTGTGAAGGATGTTGCAATTACTTTAGGTGTTATTCTGCTGTCCTGGAACTTGGATGCTTTTAGTTGTAGATCTCAACTTGGTAGTTACATCTGGAGGTGTACCACCAAATATCATCCAGCAGCAGATGATCCTTTTGATTTTGGTTCCTGTAGACTAGCTCTTAACAAACTAAGGCAAGCAAAAATTTGTTAAATGAGGGAGTAAAACAAGCCTTGTGCAAATTGCAAGGCTAACAGGTGTTGTCTCCAACTGGCACAGCAGGGCCTCAGGTACACACAAGCAGGGCAGGCCCAGAGGCCGGGCCGTGGGCGGGAACACACAAGCGGGGCGGTTGCTGCAGGACTCTGTGTGAATGCAATGTGAGGGAATGGGTAGGAGATAGGCAGTGCTCTCAGGGCTGCAGTGAAGATAAAGGAGTTGTAGAGCAGACACAAATGTCTCACAGGCTGTGGTGTGTCAGCCTGGTTAGGCAAGGCAACCGCCTGCTCAGGGATGGTGGGGACAGGGAATAGCGTCTGCTGCCTGGGTGAAACCCAGGTCCTGTGAAAATACTGATCCCACTTCTGACACCAGATATCATAGTTTAATAAGGATCAGGATAAACATGTGCCAAGGATGCCTCCGGATCCTCTCATGTCCGCATCCCGGCAGCAAGAGTGCTCCCGAGCAATTCCTCAGACCTAGTTCCCCAGGTCACCCCTGTCTCTATCCGCAATGGGTGTGGTCAGTGCTACAGATGCGGGCAAAGTGAGTATCTCACTACATACCATGAGCGCTGTTATCATGGAAAAATAAGGATCAGGCTGAATAGATGTTTATTCAGGGAGAAATAACGTACAACAGAGGCAAATGAATGCCATCAGGTTCCAATCCCAAGGTATGTGTGTGTGTGTGTGTGTGTGTGTGTGTGTGTGTGTGTGTGTGTGTGCATAGTACCTGGGTGTGGTGGCACACCTTTAATCCCAGCACTCAGGAGGCAGAGGCAAGCAAATCTCTGTGATTTCAAAGTGAACCTGGTGAACAGAGTAAATTCCAGGGCAGCCAAAGTTACACAGAAAAAACCTGTCTCAATAAATGAAAAATAATAGTAGTAAAATAAATAGAGTAATAAAAAAGCCACATGAAGATTGAAAATACCCAGAGTCTGGATACTGTATGCTATTGTGTTGTCTTTGAATTGCTCAATTGCTGAGGAAGAAATAAGTGCTAATTTACACTTGATTATCAATTCTGCTGAATTAATCCAATTTATCTATTTAAAAAGTGTGTTGACTTCCAATTGAAGTCTAAGAACAGGTTACTGGGGAAAAGAATTTCTATTTTTGCTTACACAGAAAATAAAAACCTATGGATTCCTTACAGACTAACATGGTTTGATCAAGTAATAACCCTGAAACAATGTCCCAGGTGATCCAAACAGCTGGGACAAGGCAGCCTTGCAGACCGCTACAGCCATCATTTCTGTGTCTTCTTAGGAACCCCACGACAGCGCCCCCTACTAGCAGGAAGCAGTTTGGAAAGAATGACGCCCAAATTCCCAATTATTGTCTACAAATGTTTGTTTTCACTTAAATGGGGTTGGCTATAAATGGTTAATGACTACAACCAATCTCTTTTTAAAAGTAAAAGGGGATTATAGTATAGAAATGTGTACTTCATTTTGGAGTGGATTTTCATTTATTGATAAAAATTTAAGGTCACTTTTGTGATAAATATATTTCTCCTCTTGTTTAGGTGTTGTGCTTATATAGCTCATTTTAAAAATGTAATGTATAATTTAGTACATATTATAGTTACCTATAATAGGCAAAACTTGTAGTTAGGTTTTCTAAATAAACAGAGATATATTTCAAATTGATAGGCATTCTTCAAACCTTTCAAAGACCTACAGAATATGGCATTTCAAATGGTTTAGGCTTTTTTGTAACAGTGAGACATAACTGCTCCTGGCACCACCACCTGCATCAGAAAGGAAGATGGACATCCAAGAAACTCATTGTGGAGTTTGCTTTCAATATGGCAGGACTGGCCATTTGGCCAAGATACTGCTCTTGCCTGGACTGTTTGATTTTATTCTGTATAAACTGGACATGCAGGACCCACGGAAAAGTAACTGCTGAAACAAGATGGACATTGCTGCAGGGTTCTTCATGGAAGAGTCTGCCAGACAGTTTGCAGGACACAGAGAAAAGTGACTGACAAACTGCCAATACAGGTTGACAGTATAAAGTTTCCTGCTTTGCCGAGGAATTTGCCAGACACACTATGGTCTATGGGCTGAAGATGGAACTTTACAGAAGAACTTCGGGTGACTGACCAGGCAGCAAGTTGTTTCTGTCAATTCTAGAGTTTATATATTATCCTTCTATGGGCTTTGAGGGAGTTGAAGACATATAGTTATGGTTATAGCTTTCCTTAGTTAGGATTAAAGATAAGTTACATATAAGACTTTAGACTGACAAAGATAGGACAGATGATGAAATATTTTTCTTTAATCTTGCTAAATGTTGATGAATTAAATATTGTTAACTATAGTTCTTATTTGATAACTGTATTGTTATATATTTTACTATGTTAAAGTTAAAAACCTTCTTTTTATTTGGATAGAAAAGAGGAGATGATGGGAGATGTCATTCTGTAAATATGTTTCTCTTTTTGGTTAATGAGCAAAGCACTGTTGGCAAATAGGAAGGCAAGATAGTCAGGACTAGGAGACAAGGAGGATTCTGCGATATGTAGTAGAGAAGGAGAGAGTCAAGATTTAGGGACTTGAGGAAGAGGTCCGGATCCTCTCTCCAGTAAGATAAGACTACATGGAAATACTTAGATTGATAGAAATGTGTTAATATTTAAGACAGAGCTAGCCAATAAGAAACACTTATAACTGGCCAACAGCTTTATATTTAATACAGCACCTCTGTGTGTTATTTGAGGCTGAAGTGGCTATGGGACCGGGCTGGCAGGAAAACTGCTTGTTATAGGCTATGGCTAGTAAATACTGTCTAGGTATCTTTGTGGGTCCAATCCTGTTAATTGGCTTGGCTGTATATCATGGCACTATAGACACACAAACAATTCTTGTGGCTTTGTATCTGCTATAGCTTCCAGGCTCAAGAGCAGAACTTGTGGCAATACAGTGGCTTGATATAACTGCTCTTGCTTCATGTACCTGGTTTCTTGGTATTTGTGTCCATTGTCAGAGTTTTCAGGAAAGATTTAAAAACAGTGCTGGCTGCTTTTCATGTATGCTGCTTTGTGATTTCTTGAAAATCAACCAGCACATAATAAGAGAGAAAAATGCATTGGGTCTCTGGTAGGTGATAGAATTTTTACTGCTGCTCTATTTAGAAGCTCAAAGCTACTTGGTACATCACTGGAAACCAAAGCTAACACTTAATTTCTGCAATATTGAAATTTCAAAGTACCCATAGGATATCTTTTATTATCTGCTTCCAAATTTACACAGGCAATTGTGGTACTCTGTCCTGATTAATGCCCAAGCTACTCACAATCTACTTATCTACTTGGACCAGAATTTATATGGAGAAAAGTTACTCTTTACACCTAAAGAATTTCTTTTGGATGTAAATTCTGGAAAGGCTGGGAAACAGGCACCTTCTGCTTAGCTTTCTGCTTCATTTTAGGTTGAGGAGAAGGCTGTATTTATTTATTTTGGGGATAATTGAAAGAGAGTTGTATCAGAGGCTAGAGTCAATGGATAAAGCTTGCAACGTCTTCGGCAGCCACGTGGCAGTGTTTAGTGTTATGAATTCCACACACATGTTCAAACATAAATATCCAAATTTACCCCCAAGCTAAATATAAATTTGGAAACACTGTGACTTTGCTGTCATTAGTAACACCACGACTGTTCATTTGTAATGCAGTGGAATTTGAGAATTGAATGGCCTATCTCTGCTTATTCATTTTCCACCACAAGAGGGGTCACCAGATTTAGTAAACAAAGATACGAGCTATCAGTTCAATTTGAATTACAGATGTGCGATGAATAATTTTTCGAATCTAAGGAGGTGCCATACAGCACTTAGACAAACATTGCAATGGGAATACTTGATGCTAAAATGCTGTGCATC
The DNA here is from genome assembly GCA_030556225.1 of Cricetiscus sungorus. Classification (NCBI taxonomy): domain Eukaryota; kingdom Metazoa; phylum Chordata; class Mammalia; order Rodentia; family Cricetidae; genus Cricetiscus; species Cricetiscus sungorus. The sequence goes on from JANBXA010000103.1 coordinate 10,268,508, forward strand.
TGAAATTCAAATGTAACTAAATTTTTCCTGCTTATCTTAATGTAGCTAAGCAATTGGATCCAAACCAGTGTCCACTCTCTTTTCTCTATATCCTTCTCTGGCTCTGAACTTTTGAGTAAAGAAGCAAGTCCTCAGAGTGTTACACCTAGAATCCCAGACATGCAGTGTTGTTGGTGTTTTCAAGTAGGCTAGAAGCCAGAAGCCTGTAACTGAAATAGGCCTGAAAAGGAAATGTGACATATCAGATAATCCTCCCCTTCTTCCTCCCAAGCAAGTCATTAGTGTGTGATATTTTGCAGCTGGCTGAGCCAGCTGCTGTTACAGGGATCCAGGTGGGGATAAAAGGACATTTACAAGTTTTCAAAGTTCTTTTCCAAAACCAGGTAAATAAATATGCACCAGCAGGTGATGTAGAGGAGGAAGGAACAGAGTTGAAAACAGAATTCTACCATTTAAGCAAATGTAAATGCAAACTTCACTCTGTGGCTTAGGGTCCAGAATAAAGTGTCTGCCATTTTCCGGTCCCCAGATGGGACATTAGGTATCTGCCGTGTGCAGATGTGTGAGGTTTATATTACCTCTCAGCATCACCGAAAATGGGACTTCATGGCCATTCAGAGGTATAAACTTGTCTACCAAAATGGTCATATTACTAAATTATCTTCTTGCTTCTCATCTTCATGCCCATTTTCTGAGTCATAAGTTAGAGGGGCGAAGCTATTGCTTTTTAAGTGGCCAGACCCGAGACACTCAGTGCTTTGTTTCTAGCCAAAGCTCAGCCCACGGTTCCCACAGAAGCAACCTTAGAGCCCAGCTCTTTGTCAGGCAGAAGCCTGGAATATTGTTGGGCTTTTCACTTGTAGGCTAGGACTGCATTTCCTGGCAGAGCATGTAGCACTGACAGCAAAGTCAACAATTGTATCATGGTATGACAAGCCTGAAACTGGTTCTGCTTCTAACACCTGTTTTATGATGCATTCGTTTTGAATCCTGGCTTTTCTGAAGTCTTTTCCAAAAACAATTAAATGTCTTCCAAATTTTAATCTTTTTTTTTTCCTTTCAAGGGGTGAGTTACATCTTCCAGAAAAGCTTAAGGAGGGTGGAGGCAGACTTCTGTGGGGCTTCCATGTGTTCACACAGCAGCTCCAGAGCAGAGGGAATATCACACTACAAATTTCCAAAGAAGTTTTTGGCTAACCTTCTCTGATCTACACTTCTGCAGAAGTGAGAATACTGTTTCCCCGGGCATGACTATAGCACCATGGATAGGAGTGAGAAGCAAGGACCACGTTTCCACGTGTCTCTGCGTATTTCCCATTCATGGAAGAGTAATGTCCCAAATCCTTCGCTTGACTCTGAATACCGAGGAGCTTTGTCGATCCATCATGGCATCTTAGCCAGGCAATGTTTCCCAGTGAAGGCTTGCCCTGCAGTAGAAGGGTGCTTAGGGGCCTTAAGTTCCATGTGATGATGTCTTCTAAATGTTCGTTAAGGGCTGGAAATGTTAATTAGAACCACCTGTCAAGAGCCCACCCACCTTCATCGTGGCTGGAGACTGGTTCCCTCCCAACCAACCTTTCTTTCTTTCTTTCTTTCTTTCTTTCTTTCTTTCTTTCTTTCTTTCTTTCTTTCTTTCTTATCTTTCTTTCTTTCTTTTTCTTCCTTCCTTCCTTCCTTCCTTCCTTCCTTCCTTCCTTCCTTCCTTTCTCCCTCCCTCCCTCCCTCCCTCCCTCCCTCCCTCCCTCCCTCCCTCCTTTCCCTCCCTCCCTTCTTCCCTTATTCTAGAAATTGTACCTAGAACCAGACACATTAAGAAAGTATTCCACCACTGAATAGCATCTCCAGCCCCTTCTTACATTTTAGATACAACTTCACAGATATGTGAAATCTCATTTAATTTCCTTATTTTCTAAATTCGTTCACTGCTCATAACCAATGGTAGGCATTCAAGACTTAGCTGGAGAGGCAAGTGAAAGAGTACTGTACAATGTAGTGGTGGTTTGAATAAGAATAGCCCCCATAGGTTCATATATTCCAATTCTTGGTCGTCAAAGAGTGGTCCTATTTGAAAGGATTGGAGGTGTGGCTTTGTTGGAGGAAGTGTGTTGCTAGGGGAGGCCTTTGAGGTTTCAAAAGCCCATTCCAAGCTCAGTATTTCTCTTTCATGGCCAGCAGATCAAGATGTAGCTCTCAGCTATGTCCTCAGCACCATTTTTGCTTGTGTCTTGATGCTTCTTACCATGATGATAATGGGCTAAACCTCTGAAATTGTAGGCAAGCCCTCAATAAAACGCTTTCTTTTAGAAGATTTGGCTTGGTCATGTTGTCTCTTCACAGCAATAGAACACTAAGATCAGTGTGTACATAATATGTGAAACTCAGGCTATATGGATAGCACCAAAAATAGTATTCATTGAATGTTTTCTACAAAAATACTGCTTGGGATGGATTTTGAAGGCCAACTGTTGATGAGCGAAAAGGGAAACAAATTCCAGCTTCAGGGTAAAGTTATGAGTAACAGCAGTGTCCACAGATCATTTTGGCAGAAGCAAATGGATCCTGTTGGAAAGCATCAGGTGGTGAGATCAGCCAAACCACAAATGGCTCTGTGTGATGTGCTGTAGGTTTCATTCTGTGAGCTAGGAATGTAGCTGAAAGATTTTATCTTATTTTTAACCCCTCCTTACTTCACAATTGTTTCCCAGTGTCCATGGGAATTATTTCCTGGGTCCCTCTCCAAGACACTAAAATCTACAGATGCACACACCTTTTAGGTAAAAACCTAATGCTTTTATGGAACCCATGCAATAATATATGCTTCAGATCATTTCTAGACATGGGTATCTTACACAATGCAGTACAAACACAAATAAATAGTGTTGCATAGTACATTTGAAAATGAAAAGTCACAGGAAAGAAAACATGTCTGAACCTGGTAAGCAATTTTCTTTTTCAAATATTTTCTGCATACAGTGGGTTGAATCCATGAATGTTGAACCCATGAATACAGAGGGACAACTGTAATTACTTATTTTACATTTGTTTTCCAAACAAAAATAAAATCTTCTTCATGGACAAAATTTATATTGCTTTATCTTTTGTTTTCTAGTATTTACCAAAATATATGGCAGTGTGTAGATTTTCTATAATTATTTTGGATTGATGAATGAATAATGTAAATAGTAATCTCACGATTTTTTTCTTATCTAAGGTATTTATATTTGTTGGTTGTTCATTTGGATAGGCTATCATGGGGGAGATTTGGATTTATCTTAAAATATATTTAGCAAGTAACTTTTTGGATACATATTTGTGCATACGTGCTTGTATGTGTAAAAGACTGGCTTCCAGTTTCTTCTGCCTCTGATGATGCCTGTGGTGAGCAGAATCTTTTAATTTTTGTTCTATTTTTCAATTTGAATTGATAAAGCAATGCGATAAATAACTCCTGGTCATGTGGGTAATGATAAAATAAAAGAACAAAAGAGAAAAAGGAAAAGTCACGGATTAACAATTAGGGCTCATATCCCTTGAAGCAAGCATGTTTTCCTTCTTTGGAAAATGTCACCAACTTATGTTTCTGTTACTCTGTCCCTAAGGCAACAATGCTCTGGTCACATGGCTCTGAAGAGGGAGGGAAGTTCAGAAATGTAGCTCACTCATGAAGAAGGGTTTGACTTCAGTCTGTCAACTGTCACCATTCACACCACAGCTTGTTTCACTCAGTTGATAGAAAATTTGGAAATGTTTTCAAATCTTTTTGGGCTCTGAGCTGTAAATCATAGAGGCTGCTTCCTTCCAAAGAGCAGAACATGGAGCATGAATTCTCATCACAGGACAGGAAACTGGGCTCATTTCTGTTATCTGACTGCTTATGCCTCTACACAGTCTCAATGTTTGCACTCTTCCTCATCAAGAAGGAGGAAATAACAGAAAGCCAGGGGCCCTGGGAGGAAGGCAGTGAAGCAGTTAAGGCAGTCTGTGTCTGCCCCAGGGTTTAGGGGTAGTTGTGTTGGGAAGACGTTTTATATGTCAGATGGTCCAGATTAATTGGTCCAGATTTCATGTTCATGTAAAACACACATTATGAGGTGACATTTTTATGGATGTGCCAAACTTTGAAAAGTCAGAAATTCATTTGATCAATTTCTTTACTTTCTAATTTAAACAACCAAAGGGAAAAGTCCCCAGGATTGTCAGTGTCTGTTTTCTGTGGGTAGACTGGGCTGCCCGGGTTGGAGAACCTTGTGCTGACCTGCAATAGAGGGGCTGCTCTCTGAATTCTTCCACACTCCAACCCTGATGTTTTGTATTCTGTGATACACATGGAAAGAACATGGGAGCAAGAACATATAGACATAACAGCAAATGCTGCAATGCACCTGGCTAGACTTCACTATTTGGAATATTAAGAATGAATGTCATAACATTTTCATGAAGAAGTTTAAGAAAGGGTGGGTAAGGGTTAGAAGATGTTTTGACCCAATTTGATCTCATTACTACAAACCATTACATTAGACTAACTCATGTAGTATCCTGAAAACCTCATAGTCTCTGTTTTACAGCTGGTATGTGCCAACATTAAGACAGCTTTCTCAACTTTGCCATTATGGATACAATGCATTGAATAATTCATGAGGAGTAGCTGTGCTGCACATTGTGGGATTTGTAACTGCATCTCTGGCTTCAACCACTATACAGAATAGTCAATTACATGAACTTTGTCAATTAAATATGTCTCTAGACATTGTCTAATGTTCAGGCATGGAAGGTGGGCAAAAGCCCATTGTTTTAATGTATATGTAATAAGTACTTGCTAACCAGAATTAAGAAGTCTAGCTACTTGATTTCTATGTTGTGTAATTAGTCATTTCTCATCATCTGTCTCTTAAAACCAATGTTTGGCTGGATCTAGAGGATCATTCTAAATAATGAGGATACTCAACAACTTGTCTAGGGGGCAATAACAGCCACTAGTCCATGATTAAATAAATATAATATTACATCAAAACAGGATGCACACTAAGTTACAACTTACCAACCACAAATGGACATGTGCATTGAGCTCAACAGTGTATCTCCAAAACACTGGGCCAAAGTTTGTGGCCAGAGTGAGGGTTGGATGCTACAAGCCTGCATCTGTGTCCTGCTGCCTCTCATGTTAGCCAGGACTCTCATAATAAATTATAAAATGCTTAAAAGAGATATTTTGAGAGTTCAAGTTTTCTAAAAGATAAGGGAAGGGTGGTGCTTTTATTTATTTATTTTTTATATTGGTTCTTTTGAAAATTATCTTGAGGTTCCTACAGGAAAATTGTACCACAATCCCTCATCCATACTTTTTTTGGGGAAACTCATTGAAGTCTATGAATTCAATAATCACTTTGGTGACATTACTTATTTTCTGTAACCATTTTATTGAAACATAATTCACATAGCACTAACTGTAGATGAATTCACAAACATAAATCATCCTCTGTTAAAGTAGAAAATCATTCACAATGGTAGTACAATCATTACCCTGCATAATTCCAGGAACTTGCCCCATTCTAGAAAGAAACCACTTCTTCATTACCAGCCCTTCCTAGTCCCCATCCATCAGGCTTCTTGCATCACCATGGAGTTGTCTCTTCTGGATGTCTCATATCAATGGCACCACACAGAGCATGACTCTTGTGTATGGCTCCTGTCACTTATAATCCTGTCTGTCTCTGACTCATCCTGAACTGGAGACTGTTCTCCTAACCATCTGCTTCATTGGCCTGATTCTCACATTGCATAGGTATGACTGGACACAGCCTCCCCACTCTCACACACAACATAAGTATCCCCACTTAGCTAGTGATGCCAGTTCTAACTTCCTAATTGATAAAATGCAATTGACTGTCTTTCTACAGTACCAGTGGTTCATTCATACATCCATATCCCTCCTCTAGGAAGTTTTGTAGCCCTGTAGCAGGTCATTTTGTTTTAGGATCATCACACTCCATCTACTTCATGGTGACCTCCCTCTTTTGCTTTAATTTCCTTTGGTTGCCTCTACCTTCTGGACCAAGTTTGAAAGCCTCAGCAGGCCATGTCAGCTTCATATTGCACCTATTCTCCATTCTACTCTCCAGCTCTTCCCATCTACATTTTGCTTATATATTTTCTTAAAGAGCCCTCTTGTTGTTCTCAAATAGTCTCTGTGCTTGGGCTCTGTCCTTGTCTTAGATGTTCTTTTTATGTTCTGGAAGATTTGGTAATCCCTCCTTCTTCAGGAAGATTTCTCTGATGTCTGCTACTCATTCTCAACCCACACAATTTTCTTTCTCATACTGCTAAGTCAGAGACATTATCTCACTCACTTTCCTGTTTTCTACTTGCATCTACTAAATTACTAGCCCCTTAGGGTAAGAATCACACCGTTATTTGTGTGTTACAGTGTTATGATAAAACACGACAGAATAGATAACTAACACTGAGACATGTATTTTCTCACTACTTGGGGGCTGCAAGTCCAAGTACAATGTTGTTAGGGCTACTTTCTTCTGAGGCTTCTCCTCTTGTCTTGTGGATGGTTCCCTTCTCTGTGTTCTCAAGTCCTTGTCCCTGCCAATATCATTAGTGTTCTAATCACTAGTTATAAGGATACAGCCACAATACATTAGATCTTACACTAATACCCCCTTTTTATTTAATTACCTCTGTAGAATTATTATCTACAAAACCACTTTTTGAGGAACTAAGGTTTATAGCTCTGTCACATGAATTTCAAGCAGGTACCATTCAGCTGGTAGCCATCTTCTATTTTCAATTTATTAACATAGAGTTATTGAAGAGGATCTTAGAAAATATGATGAATGAAAGAATATAAGATTAAAAGTCATGGAGAAAAAGTTGATAGAGAAGACAGAGAAGTTTCTAAATAATCAGACCAGATACCAAGTTCATTGCTCATTTTTGGCATTGATTCAGTTCTGACTTTGCAAGGTCAGAAAACAAAAGTAAGCATACTAAAATTATGTGCAATGCTAAAAAAACTATCCTTTAAAGTTTAGAAAGTTAATAAAAATCGAGAAAACATATTTTGTAATCTTGTTTCCTCCTGCCATTTCATTTTGGATATTGCTTAAATTTAGAAAACCAGGGGGTGGGATTTATGTTCAAGGGTTTATAAAACTAATTATAAAACTTAATTCCATTCATTGACTTGGCCAGGTGAATGAATGAAAAATAAATAGAACTTCAGTATAATTTGCTCCTAAAATAATTTTATTATGTTTTATTTAAGCAGGATTGCCACTAGATTTTTCCATATCCACCTTCAGTATAATTAAGTCCTCCTACTAAAGATTTAACACTGGTGCTTGAAAGGAATTGATGGAGACTGGAATCAGGTAGGAAATAATTTATTAAGTTGACTTTGTTTTCAGCCCAAGAAGGCTTATATAAGACTGACTTTAATTTAAGTATTTAGAAAAGGTCTTCAATCTTGGATGCTACTGACAATGAGAGAATATTACAGTTTGTATCTAGAACGTTCCCCACAGACTCATGGTGTGAGTGCTTAGTCCTCAGGTTGGGGTGTACTTTGAAGACTGTGGAGTCTCTAGGATATAGGGAAGTAGGCCACTGAGGGTGTGCACTTGAAAGTTACACCTTCTCTGAGGCACAACCCCAGTTTCTGCTTACTGCTCCACAAGACAACAGCCGCCAGCACACTTTCTCTGCCATGCCTTCCTCACCATGATGGTCTGAGGTTGCTTTGAATTTATGAACCTAGACCCAGCTTTCTTCCTTTGTTTTGTCATTTGTTTTAGTTCCAGCAATATGGAAAATTTACTGATATGGAGACCATCTGTGACTTTAAATTGTTCTCTAGAGATCCCAATGAGGCTGCTACGCTGACTTTCGACTTCTTATGGATGATTGTTTTTGAAGTTTTATAGATCCAAGAGCATTGTAGAAGTTAATATTTTCCTCAAAAATTTTAATCTAAGAACTGTCTTCATAATGAATTCTCAGTTTTGTAAATAGACATTGAATAGTTAGCCTGATCCTGAGCTGTGCTGAGTGAGTACTTTGTATGAATAACTTGTTTAATCTTCATCTCATCTGGGTGTGTGCTGTGGAGGCAGGACATAAAGGTGAGGGAAATAAGAGGATGTGGGAGGAAAAGGAAGCCCCTCATCTACAATCTGACTTAAGCCTTCCTTCCCTCTCTGAGAGACAACCCAAACAGGTGTATTAAAATGTCAAATGAATCTTACTCAAGGCCAAACTGGGAGTGAATGTTGAAATTGAATTTATCAGGATTCCTGTCTACCCCAAAACCTGAGCAATGCATATCACAAACCATCTTATGGTTTCATTTACAAAGGGAAATTCATTAAAAAAAGTGTTACTATTATTGTGTGTATGTGCATCATTTGTGTGTTTCTCTCTCTCTCTCTCTCTCTCTCTCTCTCTCTCTCTCTCGTGTGTGTGTGTGTGTGTGTGTGTGTGTGTGTGTGTGTGTGAGTGAGTGTGTGCCCATGTCACAGTGCATGTGTGAAGGTCAGAGGATAACTTCAATCTTTATGTGGGTTACAGGATCAAAGATAAGGTCTTGTTCTGCAAGCAGAGCCTTTACCAGCTGAGTCTCAGCCCACGAAGGGAAATTATTTTATAATACAACGAGTAAAACACCTCCAACTTTGCCTTCATTTTTAAACTTTATTTTTAAAACTTTGCTTAACCTTTGAACCTGTTATAAATTACCTATGAAGTATGCAATTTCCAAATTCATAAAAGATAACTTAGGATACTTAATTGTTCTTTCTCTCTTTCTCTACCTCCCCCAATCTCTGTCTGCCTCCACTTAGAACTTGAGAATGTTCTCTAGCTTTTAACACCAAAAGTTTGCTTTATACCAACTCATCATGGAATTCGTTTCTTCAGTGTAAGTCCAGCAGCCAAGGAGAGTCTTTGAAGGCAATTTCCCAGGCCTCATCATGTGTGACAGTGTTGTAACTTTATTCTATAGATAAAATGATTGGAGTTTATAAAATACTGGTAACTTACAGATGATCAATAGAGATGCTTCTGACTGCAAGTCGGGTGTGTGGTTGCACTGACTTAAGGTTGTGCTTGGTAGAACAGTGTTGCAAAGCATGGCACATATACTCACCTCTGACATTTTAAGTTGTTACAGGGCTAGAGAGGTCACTCAATGGTTTAGAGCACTGGATGCTCTTCTAGAAGCCCCAGGTTAAAATCCCAGTATCCACATGGCAGCTAATAGCAATCTTTAATCCTCAATTCAAGAGACCTGATGTCTTCTTCTGGTCTTCATGTGAATTGTACTCATGTGATAAACAGACATACATATAAACAACACACCCATACACATCAAATAGAGTAAGTAAATCTTTATAAACAAACAAACATCCAATTAGAACCTTTGTAATCCAATTGGGAAAGACCACCAGGAACACAATCTACAGTAACTCAGCTTGCACTAGCAATGGAAGGGAATAGACAGGTTGAGGAAGATCTAAAGGACTTGTGAGTCACTTGCCTTGGTGCCTGCGTTTATGTTGAATGATTCTAAAAGGGGTTGGGATGGATAGAATTGTTTTCTTGCCTACTTAAAGAACCAGCCCCCTTAGAATTCATGTCAAGGTATGAGGTCATTTGCAAATAGGATCTTTACAGATGTAATTGAGTCAGAATTGGTTATCTGAGTGGGTCCTAATCCATATGACTTTTGTCCTTACAAGAAGGGGAAACTGAGATATAGAGGCAGCCCTGCTCAGAGGGAAGACACTGTGAAGATCCTCTGTGAGAAGGTGTCTGTGAGAAGCCTTGAGGGATAAGGAACTTTAAATGCCTCCAGCAAACATCACACTGGATAGGTAAGAAAGCATTCTCTCCTGGAGATGTCAGATGACCATGGCCTTGTGGGTCCCTGACTCCAGATGTCCATTGCCAGGCCTGAGAGACAGCACAGAGCTGTTCTGAGAAATTACCCAGCATTGAAACTTCATGGCATCAGCCCTGGCCAGCTAGGGGAGGGCAGGAGCAAACTCGCCCCCAGGCTGGCTGCATCTTTTAGCATATAGGTCTCTTAGAGAGCTTCTATCAGGAGATGGGAGGGAGGAAAGGAAACTGAGAGAGGAGGAGAGGACATTGCCAAATGGCCCCAGGAATTAAAAGAAGACTCACTGCTTACTTAGCCGTAGTTCTGTGACTTCGCATGTGTTTTGTTATTAATACAGTTGATTTTCTGTTCGGTCCACACCTGTCTAGCAACTGGGTTCATTTTTCACTTTGGCTTTTTGTTGTTGTTTTGTTTTGTGTGTGTATATTTAATTTGTAATTATTTATATATTTTCTTCTTAATGAAGTTTCACCTTAAGAAAAATATGAAGGGCATATTAACACATGGTCTGAGCTAAGGCAAAATTTACAATGCTAAGTGCCCTTATGAGAGGTCTGAAGAAAAATTGTGCAGCCAGGTTTCCACTGATCTGAATGTAAAAGAAAAGCGGCATTGTTATCCTGTGCATTCATTTGCAAGTATTAAGAACTGAAACATGTAAATTCCTCCATTGTTGATGTAGTTGTTGTAGGGATGGGGAGCAAGAACAGAAAAATTACAGAAGCAGTACAACTGAGGACAGCAGGAATTAATTCAGTCCAGAGCCTTGTTTACATGCACAAAATATATAATCTTTTATGGCAGGCATACTGTTATTTAATATTTTGATTCAATACCATTATAGGACAATTCTTTTTAAAACTTGCTTTGCATTTTTTTTTTAATACTTATGCTTTACTAAGCTTCTTGGGCAAGAAGCTTTAGGCTTAAATATACTTAAACTATGTTAAAGCAAATAAGTTACCATTTTTCCTTCTGACTTAGTGATGCCTGTTTTAATTACAGCCCTCTTTTGAATGGCCAAGAGTTCTTCAGTTTTTTTATGCTGTAGTGTGAACTACTCCCCCTCCCCCTCCCTCGTGTTTCATTCAGGCTACACAGTTTTCTATCCGTAAGCTACATCTCCAGTACTGAAATATTTTCCCTAAGCCACTTCTCCAGCTGGAGCTGAGCACAGTCCCCCTCTTGAGTACTGAGGTCTCCTGAAACTGGGGAGAATGTCCTGTGAAAGGTGGCAGGCCGAAAACAGAGAGCATGTGTTTCTAATGTTCACTTGGAACATTAATAAATGTCAATGTTTATTTTCTATTTGTTGTATAAACTTATAGAGATTGTAGTTATACACACAAACAGATACATACATACATACATACATACATACATACATACATACATACATACAAACATACATACATACAACTTTTGCAGTCCTGCTACCTGGCTCCCAAGTAAATATATGGAGACTTATTTATGAATGCATGGCCTTTGCTTGGCTTGTTTCTAGCCAGATTTCCTTAAATTATCCCATCTACCTTTTGCCTCTGGTCTTTTACCTTTCTATATACCTTTCTTTACTTATTACTCCATGTAGTAAGTAATATATACCTTTCTTTACTTATTATTCCTATGTAGCTGGGTGTTCTGTAAGTTCTTGTACTTTCATAGGCATGTCTTTATGTTGGAAGAGGTTTCTTCTATGGTTTTGTTGAATATGTTTTCTGTACCTTTGAGCTGGGTTTCTTCATCTTTTATACCTATTATTCTTAGGGTTGGCCTTTCCACTGTATTTCCTGTATATTTTGTGTTAGGTATTTGTTGGACATAAGATTTTCTGTGGTAGATGAATCTACTTCCTCTAGGGAATCTTTAACACCTGAGATTCTCTCTTCAATCTCTAGTATGCTATTGGTTTTGCTTACATCTATAGTTCCTGATCGTTTACCCAGCTATTCTAGTTCCAGCATTCCCTCATTCTTGTGTGTGTGTGTGTGTGTGTGTGTGTGTGTGTGTGTGTGTGTGTGTGTGTTTGTCTCTTTTCAAGCCTTGAACTGTTCCTGTTTGAATTGTTTCCTTCACTTGTTTGGTTGTTTTTTCTTGGCTTTCCTTGTTTTCTTTAAGAAATTTGTTTATTTCTTGCTTTTTTTTTTGGTTTGTCTTTTCCTCCATTTCTAGCATTTTTCTTTGTTTTTTTATTTTCATTTCTTTAAGGGATTTTCTCATTTCCTCTTTGATGGTCTCTATCATCTTCATAAAGTTGTTTTTAAGGTCATTCTCTTCTGCTTCATCTGTGTTGGGATGTTCATGTCTTGCTGGTGTAAGTTCCTAGACTCTGGTGGCATCATATTAGTCTTTTTGTTGTTAAATGTATTCTTATTCTGTCATATTCCCATACCTTCTTCCATTGGGTATGGATGGGATCTCTCCTTCTCCTTTCCCAGTGGGTGTAGGTGGGAGAAAGACTGCACTGTGATGTCAGCAGACTCTGGATAGTTTGGTCTACCAGGGCGGGTCTGCTTTGCACCAAGCTGACCCTGGGCAAGTATGACCAACTTACAAGCAGCTACACCACTGAAGAAAAATGAAATCCCTATTTCTTCCCCAGAAATCATTAAAGTTGGCTGCCCATTAATCTTGGGGAGGGTCCAGGCCTTATGGCCTTATGAGCCTTTCCCCACTTCATGGCAGAAAACTAAGGTATCCAATCTTGTACAGGTATCCTCTGGGTAATAACAAGAATGTTCACAAGGACAAGGAATAGGCATGCCATGCCTGGTCACATTGTACCTACCTGGAGGATGGCATCTCACAACACCCATTCTAAGGTATTCTGTTAGTAACTATGGGTGGAGCAACTATGACAACTTCCCACTGCATTGGGTGAGGCCTTCAGAGGATAGTGAGATGGGCCTGTTTTTATCCAAGCCCCCTATGAAGCTGTAAGAACATGTGGCTGCGGAACAAACACTGAAAAAGACAGAAGTTATATTTGCTTTATTCTGCTAAGTGTTTCTTTTTTTCTTTTCTTTTTTTCTTTTTTTTTTTTTTTACAACTTCTTTATTTCATTGGCAATGTGCTTTAATCTAGAGACCTGGGTGCAATTAATTCATATTCATAATGCATCATATTTGTTTCATGTGCCCTTATTTCTTATTTGAAAATTTTAGTCATTAGTTGATTTTATTTTTAATATATACACCATGTATAGAAATGTTACTATTAAACAAATGCATGCATGCTACATAATTAACACCAATACAGAGAAATTTCAATATTCTTTAAATTTTATCATGCTCCTCTATGTGATTGATTCTTTCCCTAGCCTCTAGCAAGCACTGATGATTTTTCTTTCTTCCTGTAGTCTTGCACTTTCCAGAATGTCTGTCATACAAATTAAGTCCTGTGATTTGTGACCTTCTGAATTCTGTTCCTTTCACTTAAGAAATATTTTGCAGGCTTCTCTAAGTCTTTCAAGGTTTATAAGGGACAAGATTGCTGCTGAAGTGTGTCGTATCCTCTGTAGTTAGTTTGCCCACTTATCAGGGCAGCATTTGGATTAATCATACTCAGAGAAAAAATTGCTATCCACAGTATTCATCAGTGGACTTTTATATAAACTTATTTTTGAATTATTTATTTTTTTCAGTATATACGTTAATGTGTATGGATGTTTTACCTTCATATATATCTGTGTACCACACGCATGCCTGATACCTGTGGAGGCCAGAAGAAGGTGACAGATCCTATGGAACTAGAATTGTAAATGGTTATGAGCTGCCCTGTGGTTGCTGGGAACAAAACCCTGAACCTTTGCAAAAGCAACAAATAACCTTACTTGCTAAGCCTTCTTTCCAGTCACTTTATTTTTTATGTATTTATTTTTTTTTCTTATTTTACATATTGATCCCAATTCCATCTCCCTCTCTCTCCCCCTCTCTTTCTCCCTTCCTCCCTCCCTCCCATGCCCCCCTACTCCACAGGATGGGTGGTGCCTTCCAGGAGGGGTCAACAAAATCTGTCACTTTATTTACATTTAGTGCAACAGGAACTTAGACCAGTTGAAGGCACCTGAGACTCTCTGCTTATTAACACATTTGTAACAGCTTAATTGGGAAAGTGAGAAACAGGTAACCCGCTTGATTAATACCTTGAAGGAACAAGGAAACCAGAAAATCCAATTAATTGGTGCCTTTATTTCTCAATTAACAAATAAGTCTAAAAAGGTTTGTTCTGGTAAAACAGGATTTGTGAGTAGATTTTGTTGTGGGAATTTTGATCACACTGTGAATCTCCAAAACTTTCAAATAAAGTTTACCTTGAGTCAGGGTTGAAGACAGAGACTAGCCAACAGGAATTAGCCATAGAGAGGCCAGCGATTTGAACAGAGAAGACAGAGAGGCCAGCGATTTGAATAGAGAAGACATATAGGAAGGGAAGGATGGGGACTTGAGTTTGGCCTTCCTTTTAACACTTCTTTTGCTGTTTTTTTTGGCCAAAGAGCAAGGTCAACTGGTTGCTTTTTGGCTTCTCTGATCCAGCAGATTTTCACCCCTCCCCCTACCGCTCCATCTTACTTTTGAGTCTCTGTTGGTAAACAGAACAATAGAGACTTAGTTTAAACCTACATATTGCTAACATGGCAGAGCCTGGGCCTCGATACCGGTAAGCCCTGCAGTCAGGGGCCCAAGTGGCCGGAGGAACATTGACTATGGGGTGTAAGGTCATAGATGATTACCTAAAATATTAGTAGATTCATAGACAGCCATTAGGCAGACAGAAAAACATCAGATTTTGGTTAAGGGAAAGTTTGAAGTCAAGTGAAAGGAAGTCAAGGAGTAAGACATCAGGGACGGATAACTCAACTAAGTGGCTCAGGGTGATCCATCTTCAACTGATGTCATTGCTGCCTGGTCAAGGTATGAGGTCAGCTTGAGCAGCATATGCCACTTCTCAGCAATAGTTAGAGGCTAATGGGGTCAAACCTCTGTAAATGCAGGCTCCATAAGATAGGGGTGAAATGGTCAAGCCAGTTAGTATGGGGTGATACATGTAATGAGATTTATAAGCGTCATGGCCACTGTATTTCTATTCAAGGGAACCCTACTGTGAATTATACTAGTATACTAGTATACTCAGTAATTCCAAAGGCCAGTGCATGAAAACTTAGTGATCAGGATCCCCAAGAAAGTCATGTGTGGACAAATTCAAAGGTTCTCTGAGACTTTCTTCTCTTCATTTTTGCTGGTTTTTATACAATCTTCCAGCAATTCTTTACATACTTGCATAGGAGATAGAACAGCATTACCCACATTTCTTCAGAGATCAAAGCTAGAGAACCCACCACTTTTTAATTCATGGATTCTTGAAGACTAAATCTTTTTGCTTTGTATCATTGATTAATGAATAGATGTGAGACATTTTCTTGAGTTTCAGTTCTTTCTTATTTAAAGCACAATTATAGTTACAAATTCACTAAGTATGAGCACCTACTTAACCTCCCTTTCCACTGAGTGTTTTTGTTCCTAAGAAAAATGTATTTGCTATTAATTGCCTCTAAGTTGTTTGTTTACAGGCCCATACTTTTGCTTGCTTTTCTATATCTCTGGACGTTTGTCTGTCCTTTCTCTTTGCCTCCGAGGAAGCTAAAATAAGTACAGGTTGTCTCGCCATCGTGGAGTCTTTTTGAACATCTGTCTACTCATCTGACCATCTACTTCCTTCTCCCACTCACAAAATCCCACAGAGACAGATCTTTCTCAGGTTTGTACAAGTGATTGATGTTCACAGCTTAAATGTGTCCAATCTATTCAAGTTTGATTTTCATTTTAATGAGCGCTTACAGTTTTGCACAGAGATGAAAGCAAGGTTTTAGAAAGTCCCAGACTTCTGGGTTGTTACTTCATTTAACCATTAGTTCAACTATGGCTACTCCATTTTTTTGTAGAGTAATATGTATTAATGAGCAAAATTCAAAAATAGCTATCTTAAAGTTTTAGAGGATTCAAAAATGTCTTTTTGGTATATGGGCTCATAAATTTCTTTGAACTTTTAAAATTTCATTTTACAGGATGATATGGTTACAAAATAGTTTCTAAAAAACAATCAAAAATATTCCATGGACAGTTGAAAAGTCCTTTCTTCTCTCCTTATTTCCTTTCCTTCTCCCTTCCTCCTTTCTTTCTTCCTTCCTTCCTTCCTTTCTTTTTCTTTCTTTCTTTCTTTCTTTCTTTCTTTCTTTCTTTCTTTCTGTTTTCCTTCCTTCCTTTTTTCCTTCCTCTTTCACCTCCTTTTCATACCCAGTGACCATGACTTAAGGCAGAATTCTTTAGTTGGGAATCTATTCTGTTTTAAGAGCATTCTTTTTCATCACTGTAGTTGTGACCAAACTATTGTATTTCTCCTGGATTATTATGGCAGCTCCAGAAATTTAGGAATTGTGAAAAAATAAAACGATATTGACAATGAGCTCACTTTTTTTTTTAAATCTTTTTGACATATATTGCTAGTGCATATTCCAACCTGTAGAAAGTTTGCAGTATTTCTTGGAAATAGAATTATCTGTGAAATGAGAATAACATTTACCAAATGGCTAACTGGAGTAGAATTGTGCAGTTGTGCAAGGCATATTATAACAGTGTGCTGACATGACTGTCTATACTTTCAATTAGTTTCTTAGAAGCTGGTGACATCTCTGCAAGGTTGGGTGCGTAGATCTTTAGCTTATTTCCATATTTCATTTACATTTTTTGGGTTCTTTTGGAGAGTCCTGTTCCAGACTTTATCTTACATTATTCTGTGTTGAGACTGACTGACATACATATGTAGAGATTTTAAAAGCTTTAGAAATTTCAAGAAACCTTTGTATGTAGGCAAACAAAATAACAATAAAGAAAAACAATCCCCAGGGCTTTCTATAATTTCAAAGATTTTATTAATTGCTTTCTGAGCAATTTATTTCCCATATGGCATCCTGCAAACAAATTAACAAATAAAGCAAAAGAAGACAACATTTACAGCTACCTCTGGAATGGCATAGTCCTTGAAGACAAGATATAGATTTCTTTGGCTACCTGTGATTCAGTTCACCAAAAGCCCTTATCTTCAGCTGCGATAGGCAGGTGTTCTCAACCACTATTCTTTTGTTGGAAAGATGTGTGTATGTAGGCTGCCACTCTATGACATCCCCATGTGACACAATATGACTTTGCAACCTGACATCCCTGGGAATGACTACTGTTTCTGTGTCTGCTTTAATGGAAGAGAGCATGTGAGGGAGGGTTCTGGTGGCATTTGTGGTTAATACTGTTTTAGTTGCCTGTGCTTTCATGGTGCCACCTACAGAGATTAAACCCTGACACACTGTTTCTAATCTGCAAAGAAGAGCTACAGAAAGAGCTTTTGCTAAACTTTTTCTTTTCTTTTCTTTTCTTTTAAAATAGTAAGGGCACTGAAGCAGAATTCATGAGCACATTTTCCATACTTCTTCTCAAAGAGGGATGCTCTCGACAGTTGATGTTCTATAGGGGTTTTGATCTCAGGGTTCTGCCCATTTTCAGTAGAGCAATGTTCTGAGAACATCCATGCTCCAGCCCAAAATTTGCTGTCTTTCCACCCACACCATACATGCATCTGGAAACATCCAGCACACTTTGAGTGATATCTTTGCTTCTGTCCATAACCCTCTGCCTATGTAAGGCCCTGAATTGAATTTCCCTACAAGAGAGCTGTGTCCAAACCAAGTTTATTCAAAGTGAAAAGAAAATAAAAATACCCCCAAACAACAACAACAGCCCATGGTTAATCAGAAGCTATTAAAGTGACATTTCATGTCTAGCCTCACAAGTATGGCATCTGTGGAATATGGTGGTAATTTATAATGTTAAAAAAATCACTGGTGTTAGGGAAAGGCATCTATTTTTATAAGGGAAAAGGAGGTCTATCTTATGCTCAGAGAAAGGAGGCCTAATTCATTTTTAAAATGTGTGTATGTCTGTGTGTATGTGCCATATATATGTGGGTACCCGAGGAGCCTAGAAGAGGGCTAGAGTTACAGGCAATTGTGAGCTGCCTACTATAGATGCTGTGAATTTGAACCCTATTCCTCAGGAAGAACAGCGGGTGCTTTTAACCACTGAGCCATCTTTCCAGTCAGGAGATGTCGTAGTTTTGAACTTACTTTGGATTTGGGAATTGGCAAAGGACTCACATGATCACTTAGTATTTGGATAAGAACAAGGAGATAGACAGAATTTGAGAGTTTTATTGTCATTTCATCCCTCCTTTAATAAACTATTTGACCTTGAACAACTTCCTCTGAGATTCAACTTTCTCAGAATCATAGCTGAGGTAGATCTTATTATAAAGGCAAATTACTTTGTTAGAGAAGTTGGAAGGATGCCATGTGGCTTTTAAATGTTTTTCAAATTGCCATTTTGGTTTTTACTGGTTCAGCTTTATGTTTGGTCTATTCATCTTTATGGCATCCAGCCATTTGATTTCTTTCCAAACACTGCCCCCCTCTCCATTCTGTCTATCTTTGCTCTCTTCCGGACTGCTTATCCTGCAGTCATGTGACACAGTCTTAAGAATTCTCCAGGCATATCATATATTCATATCTTTGCTTTCGGAGATAAGGTGAGGGTGTTAGCAAATAGGCACTCACTCATGAAATTGATTTTTAAACAACAATGGTGTGAATTCACCAGTTAAAGTGTCCCAGATAATCAGAGTTTGCACATGTATTCCCAACTTGATTTGAATTTATAGTGATTGACACCAGGATTATATTTAAGTCTCTTCATTAATGTCAGTTACAGTAAAAAAGAAAACTCTCTCCATTGTGACATGCCTGCCATCCAAATATAAATGAATGAATGAATGAATAAATAAATAAATAAATACTTTAAAAGAAGTAAAAAAGTTACTTGTGTTTTCCTTTTGCTTTTCCTGTACCACTTGTCCTGCCCATCCATAGTCTCATTTCAGATTTCTGAAGGAAAGTTGGTTTCTAGATGCTATTTGTTGTGTTGTTATGAATGTAATTCCTTTTTCATGCCTCTAACACAATGATTTATCCCCAATTGTGGATTTTTTTTTTGTCATTCCTGTTCATCGCAGATATTGCAGAGGCCATGCCTTAATGTCCCCTGCAGTAAATGTCATAGTCACTGTTAAAAGCATGTTGTCTAGTGTGGACTCTCATTTATGGATTTCCAAAATTAAACTTTAAGTTATATTACTGTGGTTTTCACTTTTGCCGCAAATACCTGGCTGATGATGTACTTAGCTCACAGCACAAGAGCTTCTACCAGTGTCCAAGTAATTCTGTTCTGGTGGGAGACCATTCAGCTGTTATCAAGCACAAGTACCTTAGCTCCAACCGCACACACTTGCTCTTCTCTTTTGTTCTCTGTGGAGTTCTCAGCCTCCAGTACTGCTCACATAGCTGGGCTGAGCTCCACAACTCCGTCTTATCAACATGGTTGCTCAAACATGAGAATTTTCACAGCAGATTTCCCAGTATCAGGCTCTTACAGTCTCTCCTTCTCCTCTTCTGTAATGTCCCTTGAGCCATAAATGCAAAAGCTGTGATATAGATGTGTCTATTGGACAGGGCTCCCCGTGATCTTTTAATCTCTGCATGGTAACCAGTTGTGGTTTTCTTTGATGGCATACATTCATTGCAATGAAAGGCCTCTTTGATGAGGGGTGGTAACTGTACTTATCTGTGGGTATAATGATAAGATTTAGAGTGAAGTGAGGAATTATGCTGCTAATCAGAGTTTCCCTAGTAGATTATTTTCTAATGTTCTTGACTTCACTAACCCTGAGAAGTTGGTTAGATGTCTAGCCCCAGGCATGATTTTCTTCCTGTTGAGTGGGCCTTAAATCCAATTAGACATTAATGGTTACCATCACCATGTGAGTGCCACTAATATGTCCTTCATTGCCATGCTAGTCATTGTTGTGGTTCATAGGTATGGCATCTGGGTAGGAATATTAATTTTTTCCCTCCCTTAGCTTGCATAGTATTTCTGGTACCATGGGAAGCTAGACCATAGAAAGGCACCTTTCCAATTAGATCTAGCTTGAATCACTAAGTCTTATATGGAGAGAGGTCAACAAAGAAGATGGACCAAAGGCCAAATAACATCAGAATTGTTTGATATAGCTCCAAGGAATCATATTATTTTATATTTAACTAAAATTATACATAATACTTGTAAATGTATACATTATATGTTAGCACATATTATGTATTAATATATAGTATGTTATTAATGTATTAATATGTATAATATATATAATGTTACATAATATTATGCTATATATTTTAATATTATATTGACATTAATGTTTAATATATGATATATTACATGTTACAACATGTAATAGTCTATAATATTATACATTAATATATACTAATGAAGTTAATGTTATGTGAACTGACAGTGTTCTCCACTAGTAGCAGGCTTGAGAAACTTCCTTTTGTATGATGGTCAGGATAGTTTGAGTGACTCCCAAAGCAATATAGACTATTGATGCAGGTCTTGACTTTTAGAGCCTGAAGGTAAGCCCCTATTGTTGAGGACACTGTACACTTAGGACACAGGACTCAAACTGTATCTTAAATATACCACTTCTAACTATCACTAATCAGTCTAAGTCACCTTCAGTTCTCCATAAATCTTGCATCTGTTGCCACTACACTCCTACTTCAGATCCTTCAAGCCTTGTTTCCATCCAGATGACGAAGGTAATTTTTCAAATCATAAAGCTGTCACCATCCTATTCACTCTAAATAAAATTCAAATTCTAGCATAGAAATGGCTTCTTGAGCTGTGTCTCATAAATTATAATAAGTTCATCTATTTCCATGTCCTTCATCCTTCAATCCAGCATTGTCTAGGCAAATTGTTCTTGGACCAAGGTCTCTAGTGGGCTAAGGACTTCATTGTCTTAGAAACTTCTTATTCACTGTTCCCTGTACCTGGAACAGGAGGCTCCCATGCTCTGCCCTCTGTAACAGTAGATACAATAGATATACACACATGTTCATACATCACTTTCCTACACA
This sequence comes from Cricetiscus sungorus, assembly GCA_030556225.1. Classification (NCBI taxonomy): domain Eukaryota; kingdom Metazoa; phylum Chordata; class Mammalia; order Rodentia; family Cricetidae; genus Cricetiscus; species Cricetiscus sungorus. The sequence continues at coordinate 10,289,487 of JANBXA010000103.1, forward strand.
TATGTGCATATATACATGTCACAGTACTGGTTTCTTTGTTTATTATTATTTTTAATTAAACTTTGTTTTTCATTTTACATACCACCCCCAGTTCTCCCTCCCCTTCTCCCACTCTGCCAACTCCCCTCTCACTAGTCTTATCCATTCTTCAGAGGGGTAAGACATTCCTTGGGGAGTCAACAAAGCCTGGCATACCAAGTTGAGGCAGGACCAAGCCCCTCCCCCGTTTCAAGGCTGAACAAGATACCCCACCATAGAGAATGGGCTCCAAAAAGCCAGTTCATGCACCCGGGATAGGTCCTGGTCCCATTGCCAGGGCCTCCAGCAACAAATCAAGTCATGTAACTGTCATCCACATTCAGAGGGCCTGGTTCTGTCTCTTGCAGGTTCTCCAGCTGTCAGTCTATAGTCCATGAGCTCCCACTAGCTTGGGTCAGCTCTTTCTTTAGTTTTCTCCATCATCATCTTGACTCCCCTTGTTTATACAATTCCTCCTTCCTCTCTTCAATTGAATTCCTGGAGCTCAGCCCAGTGCTTGGCTGTGGGTCACTGCATCTGCTTCCATCAGCTACTGGATGTAGGTTCTATGATGACAATTAGGGTAGTCACTAATGTTATTAAAGGGGAAGGCCCATTCAGGCACACTCTCTGCTATTGCTAGAAGTCTTAGTCTATTTTCCCTCCTACACTGAATCATTTTCCATTACTTCATATCAGCTCTGCAGTTTTGTTCTTGTGTGTTTCTATATTCTTACTCCTTCTTTTCTATTTTTCCACAAGGCCATCCTGTGGACTCCTTGGAATTTTTCTAGCACCAGATTTCTCCCTAAACCCATAATGGCTCCCTCTATCAATATATCTCTTTCATTTCTTTTTCCATCCATTCCTCTCCAAACTTGGTCTTCTTGATCCTTCATATTCCCATTCTCCTTTCTACCCCTCCCAGTTTACCCCAGAAATCTCAACTATTTTCCATTCCTAGGGCCCTCCATGTGTGTCCTTCTCTGGTTCTTCCTGCAAATGAATAGAACTGGAAAAAAAATCATAAGTGAGTAACCCAGACCCAGAAAGACAAACATCAAACACAGTATGTACTCACTCATAAGTGGAGATTAGATGTAAAACAAAGAATAACCAGGATACAATCCACAACCCCAGAGATGCTAGGTAAAAAGGAAGACTCTGGTGGGTTTTCCTGTTTCATTCAGGTGTTTTCTCCATTGTCTTCCATTTAGAGAAGCTGCCTTAGTCACTGTTTTCTATTCCCCCCTTCACCAAATCTTGCTCTATTACTTCATATCAGCTCTGCAATTTTGTTCTTTTCTGTTTCTATTTCCTTACTCATTCTTGTCTATTTTTTCACCAAGTATACACCTTAATAGTTTTCCCTAACATCATGCTCTATGCTAAGTACATGTATGACAAATAAGAAGCAATCCTTGTTTCTTTTGGATAATAAGGAATATAATAAAGGAAAAGAGAAATAATTAAAAATGAATGGGTATCTCTCCATTCATAATTCTAAAATTTTAATATTTTTAGCTTTAAAAGGAGAGATGAATAGACAATGTAATGGCAGGTGAGTGTTTATTAGATGAAACTGTCTGACTCAAACATGTAATGTGTATTGAGCATTGTGTTTTTCAAGTAAAATTTCCACAGGTGGAATTATGCCACTATAACAGTGCTTATCTTTCAAATTATAAATGAACTGGGAAAGTCATTATTATAGATGAGTTTCCAGTTTCATGGCTTATCTAGTAAGATAGCATGTCTTCCTAGATTTCATGATTTCCCACACTCTTGTCCATACCACTAAGTGAATCCTACATCCACCTATATGTACTGTGCCTCATTCATTTATTCAGTGCACACTTTTAAGTGATTATTGTATTTCTGTACTTCTCAGACTTTGTTCTAAGTTCATACCACTTCTGATGTTTTATCACATTCTTCCTTAAAAGTCTAGTACATCCTGCCTTCTTCATGAAGGCACTTCTACTGTAATGAGAGATTCTTCACTTTTAAAAACTTGGGTTGCATTTTTTATTATGTACTATAATCTGTTGTCTTTGAAGTTTTTACAGTGATAGATCCCTTACTACCAATACTTAATAGTATTGGGGAATTGGAAGTAGTGATGCGTTTTGTCTTGGTATGATGCAACTTACAATTTGTTAACTTTACAATGGTGAGCCAGCATGCCCACACAATTATACTGTATCTCGCTTTCAGTATATTATTTAATAAAGTGCACAAGAACCTCATTACATTATTATAAATAGACTTTGTGTGATTTTCCTAAATACAAGTTATCATAAATATATTTATAGATATATTAATCAGTTTTCAACACTGACAAAATAGTTTTGAAGAAAACTTAAGGGGGGGAGGATTTATTTTAGGTCCTAGTTTTGACCCTTTGTTATTTGACTCTGTAGTTTCTGAGCCTGTGCGTGTTGAGACTGTGTGGAGAGAGAGAGAGAGAGAGAGAGAGAGAGAGAGAGAGAGAGAGAGAGAGAGAGAGAGAGAGAGAGAGAGGGCGGGGGGCAGAAGGGGACAGGAGAAGGTACACCCTCAGAGCATGTCCCTTACTGATCTACTTCTTCCAGTTGGGCCCTACCCCCTAGTTTCTACTGCCTTCTAATAATTTCATCAAATTATAAATCTATGAATGGATAAATCAGTTGATTTGGCTGTATCTCTTACGATCCAATCATTTTTCCAAAGCTCTACCTCTGAACAGCTCTACCTTTTCCAAAGGTCTACCTCTGGAGACCAAGCCTTTTCCTTAGTCACTATTCTGCTGCTGTGAAAAGATACCATGACAATGGCAACTCTTATAAAGAAAAATATTTAATTGGGGCTTGCTTACAGTTTCAGAAGTTTAAGTCTGTTGTCATAATGGCAGATAGCATGGTGGCATGCAAGCTGACATGGTGCTGGAGAAGTAGCCGTGTTTCTACATCTGACACTGGGGCTGGCTTGGGCTTTTGATACCCCAAAGCCTGCACCCAGTGGCATGCTTCTACCAACAAGGCCACACCTACTCCAACAAGGCCTTACCTCTTAATCCTTCTCAAGTAGTATCATTTCCCAATGACTGAGCATTCAGCTGTATGAGCCTATGAAGGCCATTCTTATCCAAATCACCACAGCCTTTAACATTAGTTTTAGAATGACTTTTCTATAGATTATTAATTGATATAATTGCTGCTGTGAGTATTTGGAGTAGATACAAAGTATATACTAAACAACCATCATATGCACTTGGGATTTGAACATAATAGGTAGGATTCTTTACTGTGGTTGCTAACAAACAAAACCTGAGATTTTATCATGAAATGTAGAAGCCAAACAGGTTAACTAGTAATGGCAGTAAACACAAAAGAAAATTCACTGTAACCCCAAATCAATGATGAGCCATGCAAACACTGTCCAGGGAAGCAAGACTTTTTCACAACAGACTAATAGTATAGATTAACTACCAGAGCTGGTCCTGGATTGGTGTGAGATGCCACAGTACCTCACATTTTCTGATTCCGTGTTCAGCTTCTATGCTATTTGCGAAGCCCTCTAGTAACCTGGCTTCCCATATACCTGCCTCTCATTATGCAGTAATAAACAAGCTTTCAATCACTGTGAAGTCGATTAAGACAAGTTTGCCTCTGAGGGATGACAGAGCTACTTCAATGTACTCAGTAAAATCAAGTCTCTTAACTTACCAGCCCGAGACCACACTTAGGGCTGTAGTGAATTCAGCAAGGTAGATTTAACTTTGCAAGGAGCTTTCAAAGCAGCCGGCCGTGATATTTAAAATTATGAAAAATCTCCCTGTAGAGAAATCTTAACCTGCATTTTGCTATATTTTTATTTAAATAGAGGAAGGGACACCACTTTTTTGTATGTATGCTCTTCCCGACTTTCTTTCATGGGAGTGATGAAGAAATCTTATTTCAAACACCTTTGTGGGGAAGAGAAGCCATGGGAAGTCATGGCTTTTTCTTGGGCTACTATTTCTAGATTTTTGTCATTTTTTAGGTCTAAGCTTTGATGAACTGCAAAGTTTCTCAAAGACAAAAGTATGGGGAAAACACAAACCCTTAGTCCATGATGCTGTTAATTCTGTGTTGGATTCCCCAAAGACACTTGTACTGTTATAAAATTATGCCACCTGTTCTTAAAATTCAGAAATGGTTCCAAAACCAGAGACTAATTTTCCTATGACAAATTTAATAGCACACACTTCAGGAATGTGCCTTTGACAGATGAGCGGTAGTCAACATTAGCAGAAAAGATACTGCTGCCTGTTGATTGTTGAATGATGCTTTGCGTTTCTATTGCTACTGCTCAAATGCGTCTGGTGCACAGACTCATCATACTGAAGCAGCAGTGGCTCCCACAGAAGTGTATTTGAGAACTATGATGCTGTTTTTGAAAGAGAGCTGAAGTGAGATTGACAGTAATGTGCCTCTTTAATTTTGGAAGGAAGTTTTTGGAAAAATCATATTTTACCATTATGAATTCCATTTCAATTTCTCCTGTGATTAGAGAAGAAAATTTAAAACATCAGTGATTTTCCTTTTTCTTATCAAATTAAAAAATTAAGAGCCGGACTATAGCTCAATCAGTAAAGAGCCTGCCATGCAAACATAAGGATCTGGGTTCAATTCCCTAGAACCTGAGGAAAAAGCACAGTGTGGTGGTATATGCTTGCAATCCTAATGTTGAGGAGATAGAAACAAATGGATTCCTGAGGTTCATTCACCATCCACTCTAGTCTACTTGATGATATTTAGGCAAATGAGAGCTCCTATCTCAAACAACAAGGAAAGTGGTGACTGAGACATAGAAGCTAAGATTGTTTTCTGGGTTCCATATGCCTGCACACATACATTCATACTCACACCCACAGGTGCATTCACACACACACACACACACACACACACACACAAATGCTCACATACTAAAGCACACACAGAAAATGTAAAAATTATAGTTCACAGTTTTGTTTTTTAAAAGTGAATCATTGTCTCTTTTAAATACCAACAAGTAGGTTTTTTTTTTCGTGCAGAGTTCTTTCTCCGGTGGTAACCGGGAGCTGGGATACAGCATCTGTCCTGTGTGGCCAATTCAGACCCAAGGCTGTGAGCTGATCACATGGTTGGAAAGTATTTATTATTTCCAAGATATTTCTGCAAACACATTGGAGATATGGAACATCTTGAACTAAAATTAATTCACATGTACATACATTAAAAAATGCAAAGCATAGAATGGCGAGCAGTGTTCGAGATACTTACAAATGAGTATAAATCGTATTACACACAGGCTGCCACATGCTTTAATCCAGTGTTGGCCAAAGTGTGTTTCTTTCAAAGCTTTATTTCATGCTAACATCAAAACAGATTGATGCTCTTTGCAGCATGGAATGAGTATCAAAGAAATGTGACAAAAAGCATCTTTGTGGGGTACCTGAAGAGAGGTAAAGCAATGCAAAGGCAGCTAGAAAGTAATAATTTCTGGTGATGGAAGTTGCCCTGGAGAAGGGTCGGTGTGTAAATACAGAGGTTTGGATGTTTCCAGTAGGTGGCGCTGTAGTTTGACTCTTCCAGGTTAACCCAAATGTTTATTGTTCCCTGGCTGTGGGAAGGTGGCTTAGCCCTTAAAAGGTGGGGCCTTGTGGGATGTATTTAAGTCATGGAGTATGCCTTAGAATTGGATCGTTGGACTCTGCCCTCATTTTCTCTTTTGTTCCCTGGCCATGAGGTCAATGGTTTTGCTCTGCGCATATTCCCACCGTGTTATGCGTCCTGTAACCATCGTCCTAAGCATGAAGCATCAGTAATGGACTGGAACCTGCAAAGTGAGCTTTTTCGATTTAAAAGTCGAGTATCTCAGTATTTGCTGTAGTAATTGAAACCTGGAAGACACAGATGGTCTTGAAATTGTAGGTTTAGGAAAACGGACTTTATTCAGAAAGAATCATAGGAACATGGAGCCTCTATTAATTGGTATCCAAGGAGCAATGGGCAAGCCAGTTTCCCTGGATAGTGAATTCCCTAACAATCAGAACCCATACAATAGCACCAGCTGGGTGAGCAAGCTAGGGATTCCTGGCTCACTGAGGTCCAGAGCAATTTAGGAAGCAGAAACTGTACGGGTTAAACCAGCACAGGGTCCCAAGGAGACAAGAATAAATATTGACTCCAACAGATTCTTTCTGCTCAGATCTAGAAACCAAGCACAAAAGCCAAACTTCTACCTAAGAAAGTACACATCACAACACAAGTGAAGACAAAGTTGATTTATTTCTTTTAGCTCAAGGATGGTTATGCAGAATCTGTCTTCCTAAGGCTGGAACACTGACCAGCTTCTGAAGTATTCAAGATCTATGAAAGTCAGAAAAGAGGTCAAGTCTTCAGTCTGTGATGCTTTTACTGTAACAGAAATCCAAAAGACAGCCAGCTTCTGTAAAACAGCCTCTCCCCAAGACCTCCCAGCTAGTGACTGATGCCTATCACTTAGCTTGTCTCTGAATAACGTTGCAAATTGTTGCCCCAGATGTAGTAGGCAACCACCCCCAGCTCTTGTGATTAAACATAGAGACTTGCCTCTATGCCACAAGTCTTACAATCATCTTGAAATGTCTCTGAGTGGCTCCCCCCAGGAGGTATTGCTATGAGGAGAAGGGTATCATTATGTGGTCCCTGATGGCTCAGAGCTTCCTATTTATTTTCATCTTTACATGGCATGTTTAGCATGCTCTCTTTGTTCTTTTATAGGTACAGCCCCTCATTCCATCTACTGAAAATACAATAAATTCTTTATATCTTTCTAAAATGTGGCAGATATAAAATTGCCCATGCCACGCACAGTTGTCACAATGTTTTGTAGTGGTGGAGGTAATTATTTATGTACTTTTCCCTAGAGACTTTAAGAAGAGGGTGAGCTTTTCCTTAGATGTCCTCTAGCATTTTGCCACTTGAAATTTCTACCTACCAGCATCTCCAGCGTCTAACTTCCTAGAGTGCTCCTCAGCCACTGCATTTTTCTCCTCTTATTTTCCCTACTCTCCCTATCACTCCCAAACATCTTTTACTTATTTATTCTGAGAATACCAGATTTGTCTTTGTCTCATTGATTTGTTATAGACTGGTGCTTTCTAGGCTGTACTTATACCATTTCATGGAGCCTTAGTCCATTCAGGTTACAGTGAATCAAACAAGCAGAATCCATGGCATAGACTGGGAGTGGGGGGCTTATGACTACAAATAATTACACCTTAAAGTTCTGAAGGTGGGAGGTCCAAGATCAAGGTGCCAGTAGATTCAGTGCATGACAAACGCCATTGCAGACTGACATCATGTGTTCTTTTATGGCAGATGGGGGCTTAGAGATTCCTTCTTGGGCAGTTTCTATCATGAAGACCCCACCTTATGGCCTGGTTCCTTCCATATACTCTACCCACAAATCTAAAAACATTGAAGATTTATGCTTTAACCCATACATTTTAAGGTGATAAAACATTCATTATATTATACTTGATTTGAAATAAGAATTCTCCAAAGCAGAAATAGAATAAAATGAAAATATCCAAGTTTGCTTGTAGAAGATGAAATTTTGCAGTAGCGTTCACTCTGCTGTAACACACATTATTTTCAGGGATTGTAAGTTAAACTATATTTATACTGTCATAGGCAACATGGCACAAATGGTCTTTTCTATCTACATGTGTTCTTTCAAGGCATTTTCCTAAACAAAAATATTTTCTAATGTGTAAGATTTCAATAATCAAACCTCTCACCATTGTTCTTGTTGGATGGGGAATCAAAGGTTCCACACTCTATCCTTACTGAGAAATCTCAATACCCCATTGAGGACATCTCTCTGGGCAACAACCTTCATTTAGATGCATGTTCAGTTTTGGTTAGGAAAGAAATCCAAACCGAGTTGTTAGTATTCATAGTAGCACTTACCACTAAACACTTTAAAGAGAGTGAAGTGTGCACAGGGATACTAAGGGGAACGACCTGGCTTTTGAAATTAAGTTTCTCATCTGGGGTGTCGGTGCTGGTACTGCCCCTCTCTCCCACCTCCTATTCTGATTACTGAAAAGAAGCAGCCATGCCTGTATTGGCACGGAACACCAATGGTGAATGGGTGAGGCAAAAGACTCCACTTTTACAAATAACAAAAGTTAAGAGAATGTATTTCTTAATATGTTTCTTTTATTCTATGCCCAGAATTTCCATCTAAAATTGTGAACTTTTGAGAATGGTAATTCTGTCTGCCTCAATTCATAGGTCAAAATCCCTACATATACAAGTTTACTTATTAAGAAAATTATGTACTTAAACAAAGTCACAAAAGTGATTGTGGCAATAATTCATATAGTATACATAAGCATTATGAAAAGAAATCACTATCTATGACGATCATGAAAAAATCACTCTCCTTACTGAGAGTGATTGACATTTTATGCTCCAGGGAAAGAACAAAGCTTCTCAGATTCATGATGCTTTACAATGTTTTTACACCTCAGCCCAGTGTTTTGATAAACAGAGAAAATCAGTTCTTTGTAGCACTATCCAGTTTCAGGGCAGAGGAACTTGGTTTTCTAACAGTGTCAAATTACTTAGAAGATAGTCTCTCAGCAGAGTATGTCTAAACCATAAAGCGTCTAGATCCATTTGTAAAATACACTGATAGCCTGACAACAGCAACACATTTATATGAAAATCCGTGATGCTAATGTGAGCTAAGGAAGGAGAATGTTGACCAAGATGGATCATAAAGTTTTAGAGCCTATTCCACTCATTGTGTGTCTGTGGTTATTTCCAATTCACTGTCCTAAAACCTTTATGAAAGTTTGATTATAAACAGTTACTGTCTATAAGCAACTCATTTATAGTAAATGCTATTCTAATACATAACAATAAAGGTGTCTGCTTTAGACAGATGATAGGGAACTTCTGGTGTCAGCAGCAACAACAAAGTTATTTTTCAATTACCAGAGTGCAAGGCAGCATTTATTCCTTTTTATGTTTCTGGAAAGAGCACCACATGTCATTTATTCCCTCCCTTTGAGGGAAATGGATACTGTGACTGAAGCACACGTGGTCATTTTATGAGGCTACAAAGCATGAATTGTACACCATCTTCCCTGTGCTGAATTTGTAACCTATTCTCACTTTGGGTTAAAAGGCAGCTGTGTGTGCAAAACCTGTACTCATGATGAAATAGATAACAACTAGCAGGTAGCAGTGCCAAATGTTGATAGTTAAATCCACAGATTGCCACAAGCTGGACGGAAATAAAAAGAACTGCATTCCTTAAGGATGAGACTTCTTAGGTGAGTAAGGGAAAGAAGAAGCAGTTGCCTAGATCTGCAGGGAATTCATTTTAGATCCCTGCAGAAAACCAAAATTTGTGCATGTGCAAGTTTCTTACATAAATTGACACAATGTTTGCACATTACATATGCTCATCATTTATATACTTTAAATAGGCTCTGTGTGACTTGTGAAGCTTAAAATACAAGTGTAAATGCTATAAACATAGTTGTTATATTGTTTAAGGGATAATGATGAAGGAAAATGCTCACACAGGGTCAGTGCAGATGCAGTTTTCCATCTATTTCTGATTTTCAGGTGATTGAATCCATAAATATGGAAGTTACAGATGTGGAGGACCAGATGTACTGTTTTATACAGAATCAGCTTTTGAAACTGGAAAAGGCCTAGCATCAAAAGCCTGCTAACAGATTGCTGTCCTTAACCCATACAGAGAAGAGCAAGGGGACTTTAGACAGACCTATGGGATGGGTTCTGATACAGACAGTACCATAGTCTCTGCGATGCTGCTCACCATGAAACCATTCTCTTTGTAGGATTGCTTTTCTGCATAACAGCAGTAACACCGTAGTGGAAAATGGAAAATTGAAAACTCTGGAGGCAATGAAAAATTGTGTGGTTGCCAGGTGTTGGGGATAGGAAGGTCTGAAGAGACAAAGCACAGGGGACTTCAGGACAATGAAAGTAGCATACATATGATTCTATAAAAGAAGATACATACCCCTGTCATTCTACTCAAATCCATAGAATGTAAGGGTGTGTTCTGTAAATTATACACTATGGGCAATATTGATGTGAAAATGTAGGTTCAGCAACTGTAAGAAATACACTACCTTGGTGGTGAAAGGTGGTGTATGGGTAAGAGTGATCAGAGTCTAAGATAGCTGCAACCAAGTCTCATGTAGTTTAACATGCAATATGGTAAACTATAATACTTCTGGGAAAGTATAGAAGTTCGGGACACTCATGAAACAGATTCACTTTAAATTTCTGGTGCTCATACTCATAGCCTCGTGTAAGAAAAGAGCCAGACAAATTTCATCCTTGACAGATCTTTTAAACATGAAATTTAATATATAAATTTAAAATGTCATATAAATGTCATAAAATTCCCACAACCAAGAGAAACATTAAAAAGCACAGAGTAGACACATGATCAGCTGAGTTTGAAGTACCTGTATGTTGAAAGAATATTTGAAAGGAATGAAGACAATGAGAAAATATACAAGAAACTGTACTTCAAAAGTAAACTTTGGAAACTGTGAAAAGCAATCAGACAGAAGTCTCAGAACTGAAATCAAATGAAAGAATTTTAAGGAATTCACTGGACTGACTTGGCCGATGGATACAGGAAAACACATGAATGAATCTGTAGACATATTATTAGAAGCTATCCATTGATGACTCAGTGTAAAAATTGCATACAAATAGGGAAATAATTTCTTGGCATGAGGCAATATGAAGCTCTAAGACAGATGTGTAATTAGAGTTCTGGAAAAAGCGGAGAAACTGGGTGGACAGAAGATTGGAAGGATAATTTGCTAAAAATGCCCAAGTTTGATCAAAAGTAACAACCAAAGATAATCAAGCTGAATGAACTAAAGTGTGATGAATACCATGGATAATAGATGTAGGCAAATCAGAACACCATATTCTTGGAGGCAAGCCTCTAGAAGCCCATGTGATTTTTTTTTAAAGTATTAAAAGCAGACTTCTTCCCACAAAAAGACACAACAAATATGATAGCTGGTCTCTTCTTATAAGCAATGCATGCCAGTATACCCTAATGCCACACATTTGGCAAAATTCAATTATCAATCTAGAATGCATTACCTCATAAAAACCCAAATATAAAATGAAGAATATCTAGGATCCCCCTCAAATATATAATCCTTCTTCCCAGGTCCCTCAAAATCTGGGATTATAGGTGTATTCTCCATACCCAGATTAAAAGAGACATTTAAAAAAGGATTACTATTTTATACATTCTCTGGGAGTTTAAACAATGTATTTTGATCATATTTACACCCAACTACTCCCATTAACTCCTTCCAGATTCATCCCTACTTTCCTACTTTTCTTTTAAAATGTAAACCCATTGGCTATAATTTGTGCTGTCCATTTTAACAATGAAAAAAAAATCAAACCACAAGAAAGTGTGTGTGTGTGTGTGTGTGTGTGTGTGTGTGTGTGTGTGTGTGTATGTGTGTGTCATAGGCTATAACCAGACTATGTAGAAAGAAATGAAAACCACAGAGAGTAAACATGTCACAGCTAACAACGATATATATTTTTATTTTGTTTTTATTTAAAGTGTTGGAAGTCTGGAAGGCAGACATAGAATCTTGTGAAGCTCAGCACCCTTTACTCTGAGCTGCAAGAAATATTTAAATGCACCTTTAATGTGTATTTTTAGAAAGTATTACTTAAGATTATTTATTATTTAAATGAATATAGCCACACGATTGTTTTTTATATGGGTCAAAAAATAAGGAAATGTTAATGTTGAAATGTTTTTGTATGCTTGATGAATTAATATGCAGTTTGAAGATAGAACCATAAGAAATCCAAGTTTTTTCAATGTTAGAGTGAAAATGCAAATATGAAAAAGAAAAATCTCTGTGTACTTGGTGGTGGAGCATGCCTTTAATCTCACCACTTCAGAAGCAGAGGCAGGTGGATCTCTGAGTTTGAGGCCAGCCTAGCCTGGACCACAGAGTAAGTTCTGAGATAAATAGGGCTGTTACACAAAGAAACTCTGTCTTGAAAAAAAAAAGTATACTCTGTGATGCCAAAGAACTATAGACACCAGTGTGAACCCACGAGAGTTTATTTATATTCAGATAGGTAGTTGCAGAATGAATATGCATATGTATACATAGAATATATATGCATGCATACATGCATACATATATGCACTTCGTGTATACAAGTAAGTCCTTTTAGTAGCAGTGAAAATCCCCAATACTCATAGCTTCATTCTGGAAATCTTTACACCTCATTTTCACTAACAGAAACCAGATATTCTTGGCTAGCTAGACAAACTCTTACAACTCAATGATACAAAGACCAACAAAGACCATGGGCAGCAGGCACTCAGCCAACAGGATATACTGATGGCAAATAAACATATGAAAGGATGATCAACACCATTAGCCATTAGAAAAATACAAATTAAATTAGAGACTGCTTCCTGCCCCTCGAAGTTACAGAGCATAAAGGAACTGTTAGCATTAAATGCTACTTTGAATGTCAATGAAATGTAACCTTTACAAACTGATGCAAAGTTATAAAAATGGAAATTATTTGATTGTTTCTTACACAAGTGCATCTACCCTGAGATCCCTCATGTAACACCCCAGGAGAGATGAAAACACACACCTGGGAAATTATTTTAGGAATAGTCATCTTTAGTTCATTCTTACAAGCTCCAAGCTGGAGACTTAAATAACAACAGGTAAGTGCTTCCCCAAAACAGAGAGGAATAACCTATAGATGTACATGGCAATATGCACAGATTTAAAATCACAAAGGTGAGTGTAAACAGTCGAGTATAGTAGAGCATGCATGGGTGATCATGGGTGATCTGGCATAGAAATCTCTATAGCAGCTATGCATCAACTATTGCAAAATGAAATTGGATTGGTAGTCACCTGAGTCAGAAGGAGTAACCAGAAAAGTGCATGGGTGTATATATATATATATATATATATATATATATATATATATATATATATCAAAGTCTACAATCAAAATCTGTGTATTTGCTTGCAGAGAACCACTAAAGTTGATTAAAACAATGAAACAATGGGTCTAGATTTAGAAACCTTCTAACTATTTATTTATTTTTGATTACTTACTAGGCACTGAGGTCATAACAATAAGAAAAGCTTGAAAGGTACTGTCCTAGGAAGCTTATGTTGTAGTGGATGATGAGAAGCAATAAAAGAATCAGCAGATGAGTATGTGTTGTCAGGACACACTGCATGACCCTGAAGATGAGCTGTGATTAGGCATTATCAGGACACACTATCTGACAATGGAACTCAGCTGTCACAGTTCCTGCATGCTTCTGAAGATGGTTTTCTGAATCAGTACACTCCATGGTGGCTTTAAAATATCTATTTCACATCCCCCATCCCTTTATGATGCTTCTCAAATTACCCCTTAAACAAGATAAGTGTATCTCAGTCTTTTACTCATTCATGCTTCTAAATAAAACTCAGGCTGACACATAGATAAAGACACTCACAGTTCTTGGATGACACAGTTGGGGAAAGACTATTTGATACAAAGTAGTAGAAAGGGCCTCACTGATCATTGACATGGAAGAAAGAGAAAAGTCTGAAGTGGATTCACATATGGAATTTGTCACTAACTAGACCACATTTGAATCCATGGGACTTGATGTCTTTGAGAGAGTGGGTATAGAGAAAAGAAGAGGCTGTGAACAGAGCTCTGGTAGCCTCAATTTTAGAGGCTGGGACACTACTGAGTACTAAGAGTAAAGGATGAATAGAAGCAGTAGTGTGATAGAACATCAAGAGAATTTGATAATCCATCAGGTAATTCTAAGAGGGTCTTCACAGCAAGTAGCAGTAATAAACCATGCCAAATGTTGTTTATGTGGCAAAAAAGACAGAGACTGAAAAGAGCCATTGGTCTTTGAAATAATTGAGGTTATCACTGGTGACTCTGAGCAGAGTTGATTCACTGCAGTGGAAGATAAAACACTCATTGGAGTAAGATTAAAAGGGAAGAGGAAAATTGAAAGTAGAAAAAAATGTAAGAAGAAACGAACGTTTAATTGTAAATGCATATATGCTCAAAGCTACTTATAACTTCATAAAGGAAAATGGAATATGTTATGAGAATTTTCTCTGTAATGGATTTCTTGGAAATGAGACAATACCTGGAAGAGAATTCTGTGTTCAAGAAATGATTTGTTTTCAGTAAGGCAGGTATTATGGTATGCACATCTGCTGGTGGGAATAATGCAGAGAAGAGTGAAGGCTTTAGCAGGGACGGAGGCCAGCAGCCAACCCTGGCATAGGCAAGAGGGATTAACATCCAATAGTTCAAATGGAGACATTGACCTAAATCATGAGATAGGGACCCCTACTTACTAACTACTTACTAACTAGTGACATTAGTAAAAGAAGAAAGGTGTGTTGCCTGGATCTAGATGGTATAGATTAGTGTATACTGTTGGAGGAAAGACAAGACAATTTTCTAATTAATTGTATTTCTCAGAAGTAAGGGTATGAAGGTTAGCAGCTAAAATTAAGAAGAAGACTTTTAGATATTTAAGAGAGAGGAGGCAGTTCATTATGGGTGCTGAAGATAGTAAAATATATTTTAAAAATGAGACAGCGCATTGGACCAAAGGTCTACTTCAAGTTAGTGGCCAAGAATGTAACTAAGTCAGTTCACATGGTTTTATATTTTAACAACAGATAAAGGCATGGGATACGTAGAGAGACAGAGTTTTCCAAGATTTAAACTTTTGATAAAAAAGTAAAGTAGAAGGAAAGATTAATCATTCTCCTGCAGGAGTATAGAGAAGAGTGGGTATGATAAAGGATCATGGATGCTATGTAGGGTAAACAGAGAAGTGAGGACATGAGAGGTACAGTAACAAGAGGAATTGTCAGTGGAGTGTGTGACTGCTTAGCTAGAAAATTAGAGAAAAGTAGCTAGGGAAAATAAGTGGAGTTACAGAGGAGACACTTCAAGCTGATTTACAAAAGGGTACATTATTGAGAATGATAAAATCTGAGCTCTGATCCTAGAGGTGAGTACGAGTATTGAAAAGGAGAAAAGAAGAGAAAGGGGGTTTAAGGAATGGAGGGACCAAGGAAGGGGAGGAAAATCTATGTGGATATTGAAATCATCAGAGCTGTGATGACACTAGCAACAGTAACAAGCATTCATGGTTGAAACTCTTATGGATGAGCTGGGGACATGACTTAGAAATGACATATGACTATAAAAATGGAGCAAACATAAGAACTTCTTGCTTCCTTTGCTGGTTGTTGAATACTGTAATACACACACACACACACACACACACACACACACACACACACACACACACACACAAAGAAGATGGGTGATTGCAGAGCACACTGTCAAGAGCTGAGGGTAGAAAGTAACCACAGAGACTGTTACACTGACCTACATTTTAGGCAGGCTTCATACTATATCTAAGCCTTTGGAGCAGACCAATATTTCTATGGCTTTTTCCCTATCCAAATGAATGATAGACCATTTATATTGACTTCTCTGGAGAGACCAATAGTAAGTGCGTGTTATTTAATAGAAAGCCTCCAGAAAAGCTAGGAACTGTAAAGGGTGGCTTGAAATGTCACATCTCTACTCAGAGTCAGAGATAGGACTTAGATCTCATTAATTTTATCAGCAACTGGAGTCCTGCAGTGGCAATTCTTGGTTTTACAAGCTCCTGATAATAATGGGGTCCTTCCTCAATGACCTGCATACCTGCTTGCATCAAAATAGCCACATAACAATCCTGTCTCACCTCAAGTGAGACCATTCAACTATTTTAGGAAATGAGCATTCAGTTCATCTGTCCCTCCAGTTGAAATGGGTGAAGAAGGGTTTCCTCTTCTCAGCTTTTGCTTACCCTGAGGCATTGGAAGACTGTCAAAGGGAACCAGAATTTGAACTTCTAGAGAGCTCTATGAAGAAAGATCAACTGTAAACCAGGGGGATAAAATTAAGGCATCAATTAAGCACATAAGAGCTAAAGACTAGTAGGAACACTGTTAGATTTGACACTTCTAGGATTATAATAAACATAGCATTTCCTCCATGAATATCTGGAGATCCAATTTCAAGGATATTCACTGAAAGGGATGGTGGGACTGAGATGCTTTGAATTTTGAAAATCACAGGAATAATAATAAATATGCACTCAACATATACAATTGACAATAAGTCCCTTAGCCCACAGTCCCACAGTCATCAAAAATAGGCATCTCAGGCATCCAGGCCACTTTTAGGCTTCCAGATCAAACTCATTGGCCTCTCTCTCTCTCTCTCTCTCTCTCCCTCTCTCTCCCTCTCTCTCCCTCTCTTTCCTCTCTCTCTCTCTCTCTCTCTCTCTCTCTCTCTCTCTCTCTCTCTCTCTCTGTCTCTCTCTCTCTCTCTGTATGTGTGTGTGAATTCATCTCCACAGAGTTGGTGGATTTGACCCAAAGCCTGTGTGAGAATTCTCAGGATTATTCCTTGGCATTCAGTAACATACAGTGGCAATCTAGAAGCTAGAGCCTTTAACTAGCAGGTTTTTAATCTAGTACCTTCTTAAAAATGCACTCTTAAATGTGACCTAGTGTATTCTTAAGAAGAGTAATAAAGAGGCTTAGCCATAAATCCAAATCCATGAACCTAAAACCCATATCCAGGAATCCAAACCCACAACTAATCTGCTTGTCCTAAAAAAAAAAAAAAAAAAAGAAAAGAAAAAGAAAAAAAAAGAAAAGAAGTGCTAAAAGGCCTTCTCATGCTGGAAATTGGGAGGCCTAGGTGGTGGGATACATCAGCCAAAAGCTCTCTATTCTTTGAGTTAAAACATAGATCATAGATATCATACCTTTTCAGATAATTGGGTCATGAGCATCTACTATATGGGAAATTTATGGGTTGTATTTAATAGTTTGGAGCTTACTTAAGGTAGGAGAACAGTTGAGGAGATTGTTGACATAATGCAAAACCATTTCATTATCTACATTTGAGTAATTTAGGTCCCTTGCTAGCTAGAGGATGTCCCAAAATAGGAGTGCTGACTCTTAATTCCTCAGGAAGAACAGTGCAGGTACTGGGACTTCCAACTTATCCATCTGTCCATTCAAAGAAAAATTATATTCAAATATTACAAGAATACAGAATATAACTTTAAAATTCAGGGCTCTGAACTACTAAATATTAGAAAGAATTTGAATTAACATAGAAGTTAAAATAATTGAGCAAACCTCAAAGCTTGCATCCATAGTAACACACTTACTCCCATAAGGCCACATCCACTCCCGCAAAGCCCTACCTCCTAACAGTACCGTTTTGAGATTATAGAGACAATTATATTCAAACTGTCCACAATATTCAAAACTCTTATCATTTCCAAGAAGCTACAAGTTGAAATATGAGGCACAGCCATCCTGAATACTAGAAGGCACAGCAACTTTTAGCTCATACTGCATTTATAACCCCACTTAGACTTTGTGTTCTAAAGACACAGGTTGAACTTGGAGTAGATCTTGTCTCTCATTCCTTGAAGACTCACTTGCCCATCTGAGGTTTTTCAAGCCTTGGCTTTTTTGTTTTGTTTTAATTGCTGTTGCTTGTTGAACTCAATGGTCCTTACCAGATGCTTTCAATTGGTAGAATGTATCATTTCTTGGTAAAGAGATAAGAGAATGAGATTTGTGGACAAAAGTGCCTGATGACACCCCTACAGTCCTAATTGGTCTTTTTCTGTACACCTCCTTCTTTCTGCCCTAGACATCTGGGTGCCTAATGTGTTTGGAAGATGTAGCCTTTGTAGGTAGGTTAATATGAGTATTTTTCAAATGGATAATATTAAGTCTTCACACAAGTTTGTTCTCTTGTTGATTTGAATATCTGCCAAATCCCCTTCAGTTTGGAACCTGTTTTCTTGGTTTCACAGACCCATGCAATAGAAGCTAGTCATCCATCACAGACTCATTTGAAAGTTCTTTGCTGGCTGGTTTGACCCATAGCTGGTGAAGTAAATCTGTTTTGTTTGCTTGTCTGTTCTTTGGTTGACAGTACTTAACCAATCCAGGTGGTCATTCTCTCTCTCTCCCTCTCCCTTCCTCCTTCTCTCTCTTTCTGTATGTGCTCAAGTGTGGAGGTAAGAAGAGGTCAGCCTCCAGTGTTGGTCTTCACCTGTCACTTTGAGAGAGAATCTCTGGGTATGCCAAGCTGGCAGGCCTGTGACCATCTAGGGATTCTACTACTTCTACTCCCTTCTTGCCATAGAAGCTCAGGTACTTCATGATTCCTACTTTTGCATCTGGCTTCACATAGTATGTTCTGGAGATCCACATTCAGACCTTCACACTGGTACAATGAGCATTTTACCCACTGATCCATCTGCCTAATCTATTGTTCTCTTTCAACTGCTTTTTTCTTCTCCAGCAATTAATAATGAAAATTTTCAAATATACCTTAAAACTGAACAAAAGTTTAACATGAATGCTCATTTCCTCATAGTCTAAAAATATGACTTATTATCAGTCTAGCCATATATTCTTCTCTTTATCTGGCCATTAATTTTAATTTTAATTAAAATAAAACTTATTTAAATCAGGCAATGTCAGAACTGAGAAAGAACAGAGGGTTTTCCTTTTTTGCTTGTCTCCATGTGGGAAATAAAATCTACCTTAGTAGCATTTTTTTTCCACAATACTTAAATCTTCAGGGGCAGGGTACTT
Source organism: Cricetiscus sungorus (assembly GCA_030556225.1). Taxonomy (NCBI): domain Eukaryota; kingdom Metazoa; phylum Chordata; class Mammalia; order Rodentia; family Cricetidae; genus Cricetiscus; species Cricetiscus sungorus. The sequence continues at coordinate 10,308,319 of JANBXA010000103.1, forward strand.
TCATCAAATTTCAGCACTTAGGAATTTAATGAAGCTGGTGTAAGTTCAATGGTGAAGCCTCTCATCCTGTCCTTAGTTGATAACAATGGTCTATACACTAAGGGAATTTTTCTGGAAACCTTTTAAATATCTTAATACAAAACCAACATTGGAAAGTTACAAGGATCAGGTGAACCCATCTGAAGCAAGCAACAAGGCCGCTGAATTTTCCTTAGGAAAATAATTACTTGACCCTTTTAAATGTTTAAAAATATATACCTGAGCCTTGGTTCTATCTCAGAGGTTTATAATGAAAAAAAAAAAAAAGCCATAGCTTGGACCTTTATAATTTGTCCTTTGCCCCATACTTTCTTTAAGGATTCAGTAAAATAAAAAATATATAAATAATTGGTGAGTATTCACTTTATTAACTTTATTTTTTTAGCTTTATTTTTATTTTTAAAATAAAAATTATTAACTTTATTTTTTCTTGAATTATGGTCCCTTCTGGACTCTGGTTGTAGTAATTACTTTTTGAAAGCTCACCCATTGTTTGTCTTATTACATTTTTATGGTAATCTATTATGTTGGCAAGTTCATGATTTTCTATGATTAGAAAATAAAAATAAGAGTGTGAGCAACTTTCTTGACATCTGTTTTAAACTTTATTTTCCAGTTATAGTTAAATATTTCAAAGTAGTTTTGTTGTTCACATTTATTATGTATAGTGTCTAGTTGCATAAACACAATTTTTTTCAAGTCTATCATGTATTTTGACCATATATCTGCCCCCTTCCAACGCTCTTGCTTTTTGAAAAACTGCTAGCTGTATTTAGCATTATATAGGCTGGTATAGATTCTATATAACAAAAGTTAATTTTTCTGAACTATCCTTTTAGGATATAAATTTTAGATCTTTGGTTTTTCTGTATAGTTTTTTTGTGGTGTTAGTATCCTTGACTTTTATTATTTATTTGTTTAGACTCTTTTTGGTAAAATGAAGAGCTAGTGCCCAGGATTGATTATCAATGCCTGACCCTCCTTACTCAACACGAACTCATCCTTGAGCCTTTAGTCTTACAATGGGATTTTTTCCCCAGCTGGACCATTACAGTTTTCTTTAACTTGCTGTCTTGAGTTCAGATATGGTTGCTGATTTGCTCCCTCGTGTGTTAAAGTTTTATATTTGTCATTTGTAGGAGACAAGATGATTTTTGTATTTTACTATTCCATTTCCTACAAAGTAGTTTAGATGGAAATAAGAAGTACTGATCTTTTTATAAATATGATATATAAGACACACCAACAAGAAATTATGTCACCATAGAAAGGGCCAATTTCACAAATGTGTTCATGCAAAGTTAGTTTACTAGATGAAAGTGCTGATTTCCATCTCTCTTCCTTAAAGGAGGCCTCATATTTCCACATAATCTAAGCCTGGCAACCATTGCAACAGGAACTCAGACAAACAACATTCATGTATGTGGTTTCAATGAGTTGTTTTTGTCAATGAATACAGCACAAGAAAATGATTGAGAAAGATTTGAAAATGTTAGTGGGGATTTATATAGTAGGCTTCTCTCTCTCTCTCTCTCTCTCTCTCTCTCTCTCTCTCTCTCTCTCTTTCTCTCTCTCTGTTCCTCATCTCACGCGCGTGCGTGTGTGTGTGTGTGTGTGTGTGTGTGTGTGTGTGAGTGTGTATGTTTGTGATTTGTGTGTATTCATTTAGTTGATGTTTCTTGAAAAAGAGAAAGCACTGTCTCCATTAAAAACCAAACTGTAATAGTTAATCTCAATTATCTTTTTTTCATTTTTTGGTTTTTCAAGATAGGGTCTCTTTGTGTAGCTTTGGAGCCTGTCCTGCTGTCCTGGAACTCACTCTGCAGATCAGGCTGACATTGAAATCACAGAGATCCGCCTGTCTCTACCTCCTTAATGCTGGAGTTAAAGTCATGTGCCACCATTACCTGTCAATTATCAACTTAGTGAGATTTAGAATCACCTGGGAGATAGAATTCTGGGCATGTCTGTTGAAGGTTGTCTTTATTGCATTAATTGACATAGGAAGATTTGCCCATCATAGGTGCACCATTCTCTGAACTAGAACCATGAAAGTACAGAAAAAAAGGTAAGGTGGACTGAGATCATGTAATCATCTCTTTATCTTCTTCTTGATTATGGATGCCAGGTTATTAGCTGCCTCAGCCTGATGCTGTGACTGCCTCACAATGATGGACTTAAACTTACAGCTTAACTTATAACATTAAACAGTAATCTAAAATAACCCCCTTGTCCCTGAAGTTGCTTTTGTCACAGCATTGTATCACTGCAACAGAGAAAGTTACTAAAACAAGATGCTAGCATAGATGAGGCTCATACTCTTCCCTCCATAGTGATGTTCAGTCTCTATTGTTAGAGAAGTGATTATGGTCAGAATGCAGGGTATGAGAATTTTCTCACTAACTCATACCACCAATCAGTAAACTTCTTGTTGGTAATATAATCATCCCTATCTTGCACATAGCCCTTGTGGGAAGGAGATTATAGTATTGGAAAGATGTTTCATCCTGAGCCAGCATGCAGTTGTTGCTATTATCCTTCTCTGAATGATTCTTGTCAAAGGACTTCCCCATGGAAGAGGGAAAGGATGTACATTATTGATTCTGCTAAGGATATTCTAAAAGAAAGATGGATTCCTTCTTGGATGAACAGTTGAGGTGATGAGAACTTCCATAGAGAACTGGAGACGGTGAGAGTTGGGAACCACATTACTCACAAATGGTTGTGTTATGGAGATAAAAACTTTCCCTTCTAGAAGAATAATCAATCCCTTTGGGTGGTATTTTGCAGAAAACAAGCCTTAGAAACACAAGCAATTGCTTTCTATCTTAAAAAGAAATTGTACATGATTTTGTGAAATATATCGTGCCTGATAGACAAGATGGAAGTCCTCTATATCTATAGTTCTTGCTAAATGTGCCAGCTTCTCAGGAGTGGGGAGAGATGGTTTTATGAGTTATGTGTCATATTTTAGTTTTAACATGTGATGAAAGAGATAACCTGTGTCACTTAGAAACCACAGTATGTAACTGTAGAAAACTATGTATCTGTAGGCTGTGCCAATAAAGATGTCATTGCTTTGTAGTGCTGTGCTAAAGCCCCTTTCTTGAATAAACGTGGTAGCTGAAAATTTCATAGCCTACTTGCTTTAGCTGAGTAAGCATGGTAAATAAGCAGCTGTGCAGCCATATATGTTGTTGAGTGAAATAATGAGCAAGAACTATTCCATTTCTGGGGCAAGGAAGCATACATTCTGCTGAGATGTGCTTTGAGGGATTTGAGTATTGTGAGGGTTAACTGGGTGACTAAGGAGATACAGAGAGGCAAGGTGCAGGTCAGGGAAGAATCAAAGAGAAAAGTTGTGAACAGAAATTTGCCCTCATTTTGTAGAAGGAGCCTTTGAAGTGGTGGTTGTGATGTTTGGACTAGTCTGAGGAGCCAGGCATATTTCATTTTTAAAATATCCTAATAGTGGCGTCAGTGTATTATTCAAACAAAGATATCAAAGAAGCTCACTGGAAGAGCCAAAAGAGGTCATTTCTGAGGTAAATAAACAGGCAAGAAGGCAATTTAATGAGGTACTTAACATAAGGCATGGGAGCTAAGTGGTTAAGTGAAAAGAGAAGAGTTCAGTAAGGTGTATACCCAATCTGAAAAGCTTTCCAATTTTGAAAAGACTGATATTGGAAGGTGAGCTGAAGGGCATCTGAGTATTGTTCAATTTAGCACTGAGGTTTGTAGAAAGCCCAAGAACCTATGATTTTAATCTGCATGGTGTTCTCCGTCCTTGGCTGTAATTATATTGTTCTTCAAAGAAGAAGGCGAGTACATTGAGGAGATTTCTCTGACAGAAAAAGCCTCAACTAGCTCTATAGGGAGGAATCATTAAAAATGAAAGAACCCTTGATCATGCATCTCAGGTAATTTCACCCCTGTTGTAAAATATGCTTTTCAGAGGTGATGTGTGCACATAAGTAGTTTTCTGGGCTGTGTGGCTCCCTTCCATGAATAGACTCATCCTGGGGAGGAAGAAGCGAGTTTCTCATGGCTGGGAAGGAAAGTGAGACCTAACAGGACTGGTCTCTAGTCTGATAAAGGAGAAACCATCTCAAAGGGGCTTCTCTAGGGATTCCTGAGGATTAAAGGAAGCTACTTCTGAGGTCTCTTTCTGCATCCTCAGATGGATTTATGCTCTTGGAAACTGCTATGGAGAAGAAAGTGAGAGAGTAAAGGAGGATGCTGAGCCAGTTTATTCTATCACCAGGGCACCTGCCTTGTCAGTGCCTTACCTTGAACATCTCTCTGCACTTCCACAGACTGAGTGAGGGCTGAGAAGAGGAGTGGATGCAGTGGTGCGCTGCCTATACCTGACTCCTCTGTAGACAAAGGGACTGCACTCTTTCTGCCAGCTCTCGCAAGTGTTGCCTACTGACTTCACAGTTCAGTACTGCTATAGCTCCTGAGTGTTCCAGCAAACAACTTGTATAACTGCCTTTAGCCTTCTGTTTCCAGGAAGAAAATAGCAAACAAAACAAGATGCTAAAGATGCTGGAAAATGACCAGACTCATAATGTTTTACTATATCTGTTCATTACAGAATACATAGCAAGAACTCATTATATGCCAAGACTTTCAAGGTTGAATAACTAAACAGAGGCATCAGAACACTTTAGAGTCTTTAGGGTGCATTTATTAAACTTGAATATCTCCTTGTAATTGTCATGAAATAATCAGCTAGAAATAATCCTAGAATGTTGTTTGTACATTAGCAGCTCAAGTTTAATTTTTTAACATAAATTTTTATTGATTCTTTGGGACTTTCACGTCATGCACTCAAACCCCACTCATTTCCAAGTTCCTCCATATCTGCTCTTTGCCCTTGCAGTGTCCCCCTCAGAAGAAAAAATATTAATTAAACAAAGCAAAACACTTCACACCTCCATCTTTCCTGTCTCATTCATCTTAGTGGCACTGGGAGCTGCAGTGTGTCATACAGTATACCCTTTTGTCCAAACAGCTTTACTTGCAAACGCTCATTGTAATGAGCTGTTGTTCTGGCTCGAGGCCTCTGGCTTTTAGTATACCATCAATACTGGACACTCACCAAAATTTCTCTCAGATATCCTGCTATTCCCCGGAGTCTAGTCATGGAGATCCTGTGGCTATGATTCCACAGGACAAGTTCTTTCACATACTCCAGCAGGTCATGGATGGTGTAAATGTTGGGGTGGACCAACTCAAAGCATTCGAAGTGGAGCCTGGTTGGTCAGTTTGACCTCCACTGGTACCAAACTCAGCTCTCCTGAGCGTGGGGCCAGCTTTATCACTGCAGTGGCTAGGCAGGGCCAGATTTCCCAGGGCCACCGAAGGGTGGGGCTGGCTTAGCATGGCCCTCAGATTTCAACACGAATGGTTTTCATGGGCCCTGGTAGTAACATGGGCCATGAATATCAACACAGACCCCCAGCTGCACCAGAACCACTGACTCAGATATGACCCTCAGCAGCAGTTCATGATCTGGATGACACTATGGCCCAGATTGGCAGAGCAGGACACCCAGATCCGCATGGCCCCAGCAGTGCCACCACTCTCAGATACCAACATGGCCACAGGCAGCAGCCCAGACTCAAGGCATTTGTGTGGCCTTCGGTGGCATCACAGGCCATGGACACCAACACAGACTCTGGCTGTGGTAGGACCATGGACTCAGACATGGCCTCAGCAGTAGCCTGGGTATGGACATCAACATGGCCACAGCTAGCTGTTCTCACTGCCTTCGCTCCTTAGATTCTACTTCTGTCCACACTGCATGAACTGCTCTGCCTCTCCTCATTTCCTATTTCTCTGCTGAATATTTGTTCATCCTAATGGCTCCCACTTGTGGCTGGCATGTGGGTTGTCTTCCACCCACTCTTCCTAGGTGGGCTAATATTTTTCTTTTAAAGATCAGCACGATAGTTTTAATATTTCTATTTAGCTAGAACTTTAAGAAAGAATGAGATTTTACATAAAGCCAAATTTCTGGCTGCCTTTAAATGAGACATTCTATTAGTGTAAGACCTAAGTTCCTAGAAGGCAACAGTCAAATGGAACCAAGTAATGTCTACATTAAAACCGGTTCCAATTTTGTTTTGCTGCAGTTTCCACTGTGCCCTGTTGTATTGCATGTGGCCCACTGACTTACTGCCTCGTAGAGTTGTGTAGGCGTTTAAACTGAAGCACCGTTCTCAATGACAAGACCCCACAGAGCTCACTACAGTCTTGAGACCATAACTAATGACTTCAATTTGGAAGAAATCTATGGCACTTGTGCCTCAAATATGTCTGTGTTAATTAGATTTACATCACTGTGACACAACCCCCAAGGAAAACAACTTAAAGGAGAATATACTTATTTTGGTTCATGATTTCAGAGGTTTTAGTCTACAATTGGCTGACTCCATTGTTTTGCATCTGAGGTAAGGCAGGAATCATTGCAGAGGCAGCAGGGATGTTCACCTCAAGGTGATAGGGAAGTAGAAGGTTAGCGTTCAAGACAAGGTATAACTTTCAACATCATTCCCCTAGTACTCACTTCTCCCAACTGGGCTATAGGTTCCTAAAATTCCTTTGGCTATAATTGCTTCAAAGAGTTAATCTATTAATAAAATCAGAGCCCTCATGATTCAATGTCTCCAAATCCTTATCCACTGGCAACCTAGTCTTTAATACAAGAGCTTTTGGTGTGTGTGGTTGAGAGGGTAGATGATGTATATTGCAACCAGACAGTGGCTGCCAATATTTCCTTGAAGTAAAATACATCATTGAGGAAAAAATGATCCTCAGATAAATTTGATAACTATAAAAATCACTCTCTAATTTCTTTCATTTTCATAAGAGTTTCTAAGAAGAATTATTCAGTACCTATCATATGAGAAACTGGTACCATTACTAAACTTGTATGGTGTATACCTTCACAGCTCAGTGTTTTCCTTCTATAGCCGAGAAAACATCCTGAGGGAATTTGAGCCTTAGAATATTTCTCCTACTGTTTGTGACAAATTTGCTTTGGCAAAGCTAAGGGTATTGCCTGGACCACAGTTAGCTAGGACACCCAGCCCATGAGCACAGAAGGAAAAATTATACTCTCAAGCAAGAACACCCCTAAGATCTTGGGAAAGGAGAGTGAGTTTAAGATATGTGCTTGAGTTAGGTCAGATAGCTTCCCCTAATACATAGCACCACAGACATGGTAGTGGTTTGAAATAGTCTCGGGCATTTCAACACTTAGTCCCCAGTTGGTGAAGTTGTTTGGGGAGGCCTAGGAGGTATGGACACTTTGGAGAGATGTGAGCTCTGAGCTCTTCTTGCCATGGTGACTTCTGCCTGATGCTAAGGTTCCCTGCCCTGATGGACTCTATCCCCCTGGAACTGTAAGTTCAAATAAACCCTTCCTTCTACAAGTTTGTCTTGGCCATAGTGTTTTATCACAACAATAAAAAAGTAACTAATAAAGAGTGGGAGTACTATCAACGGAAGTCTCCTGATAGAATTTCTCTTTTCTCCTCACTACCCTACCACTCCCCTTTCCCCATCCCTCACCTTCTCTCCTTCCCTCCTCTCCCCTTCCCATTCCCTCTTCCATCCTTTCCCTTGGCCTTCTTCTCTCCTCCCTCCCCTACTCTTCTTCCTTTATCCTTTCCTATTGATATTCAAATGCTACTTCCACTCTGCCAAAATCATTCCTTTGCTGTCCCTACCAATACTTGTCCATTCCTACATACAATGGGCATGTTTTCAGGCTCTGGCTCACTGAAATACTCTTGTGATTTAATATTTTTTATTGTTTCTTCTCGCCTTCTAGTGACATTGTTTTTGAAAACTCTTTCTCCTATGCAGCCTCCCAGATAACTGACTGCTGGATCTTTTCATTCTACAGACATCAGTTGTGCCATTATCTTTAATCTGAGGTAACCTGCATCTTCAGACTATATTTCAAGTGTTAGCCTTCAAAATCTATTTGCTTTTAAGCAACTCAACAGCATGCTAACAAAAAATATTGTTTCCAAATTAATGTCAGAGATTTACCTTTATTTCTCTTTCTGCTATATGACCAAGTACACTTTTGGAATGTTTTAATTTCATCTTTATTACTTATGTATCATCTCTCCTGGATTGTTATTATCTGTTTAGTAGCTCGTTCACAGGGCCTCAAGTCATCCAAATACAACCATATAATGACATCTCACAGAAAGTGGGTAAGACTAATCTCAGTAAGTATTGTTCTCAAACCATTTCCTGGAACTAGATTGCCATTCATAATGAATGGGAAGAGCTGTAAAGTCTAAAGTCTTCAAGCCATTCACATGACCCTTCATTAGGACACATGCTGCTTCTGGTGGCATTTTTATAAATCAACAGGGGGCATTTGGTCTAAAAGTATCTCAAAGGGGAAAAATGTGATTGTATGTCACCACTATGAGCCCTTAATTTCTATGTTGAGTGACAGTAGGGCAGGATGTCTTTTCTGCCTGCAAAGAATGCCTGCTGAACTTCTGGTAGACTGTTCCCACTTTGGGACCCCAGGACAGTTTAGAAAGAGGATGGATCCCATCTTCTTCTAGAACACGTGAACCTTGAAGGTATTTCTAGTATAGATAAGGAATAAAGAAAGACAGAAAATAAGCTCTTTCACCATTCTCTGCATCTTATTTTACCAATATTTCTATTTCATGAATATCAAGAGAATCCAAGTACTGGCTTGTCTGCAAAGAGATGTGTCAAAAATTTTATTAGACACTCAGACAAAAACTCATAATTGAATTCTCAGCTAAGAGCCCCAGGCCCTTTCGTATTAGTAACTTTTCTCATCACTCTTGACCAAATAAGCAGCTGATAAAAACAACTTAAAGGGAGAAAGATTGATATTTGACTCAGGGTTTCTGAGGGTTGAGTCCATGTTTGCTGGGCTCCATGCAGTTGGGTAGAAAAGTATGGTGCAGGAGGAATGTGAAAACTTTTGTATTTCATCTCTGGTCAAGAAGCAGATGTGAGAGGAAAGGGCCAGGTGTAAGATATCCCCAAGTTCCCTTACTTGTAACCTACTTCCTCCATTTAATTCCCATCCCTTAAAGATTTCAAAGTATTCCAAAACAGTGTCACCGTCTGGGGAACGAATATTCACAACTCAAGTCTCTAGGAGGCATTTTATATTTAAACTCTAGCAACTTCACATCAGTCGGAAGCAGAAAATTGTGTAATTGATTCTTTTATCCCTATCCCTACCCCTTCTTTCTTTTTCTTGGCCATGCTGGCCTTTTAGATAATACAAGTCCTTCCTTTCACATGGCATTTATTGGTGTAGCTATTCAACAGCCTTCCTTTCTTTTTATGCAGTCTCCAAAGCTAAATACCTCTATATTCTTCTTTTTTATAAGATATTAAAATGATTTTATTATTTCATGTGTCTGAGTGTTTTAATTGCATGTATGTAAGTGCATTACTTGCTTGCCTGGTGTTCGTGAAGGTCAGAAGAGTGTCTTGGATGTCCTAGAGCTGGCATTACAAACAGGTGTAATATGCCATGTAGGTAATAGGAACTAAACCCTAGCACCCTCTGTAGGAGCAGCAAATGTTTGTAGATATTGAGCTGTCAATTCAGCTCCTACTCTACATTATTCATGTTTCTAGAGGCATCTCTCTTTCCCATATACCATGTGTACCCTACCCTCAGGAATTTTCATTTTTGTATGATTCCTTAAGTCATGTTACTTTCCACCCATGCCACTTTACCAAAACCTGATAGTTAAAAAACCATCTGGGTCACTATGTCACTGATGGCTATCCTCTCTTCTTGGACATTGTTTTTGTTCATTGTTTTATAGCCCGAGTATCTCCAAATAAGAGAGATACTGAGGAAATAGTTGTGAAGGAGTGACGATGGATCAGGCTCAGCACTGTCCAGAAAAAAAAAAAACACATTTTGCTACTAAACTTCACTTCCTGAGCATTCAAACTTCCCTGTGGTTGTCACAGACACTTACACATTTCTTCAATGTAGTTTTAGTTTATATGCTCTTAAGTAGTGTATTTCCCTTTAGGTTAATTTTGATCCAGATTTTAAATATCTTGTGTTCATCTTTATTGACCCAACTACTTTTCTCCTTGCTTTCACTCACAGGCTATTTTATTGATCAACATTTATTTATTTATTTATTTCATATGAAACTAATAGTTTTGAAGATTTACTTTTTATTATGCACTCTTTTAAAATTGTTTTGCGGGTTCATGTAACACACAAATCAATGCTGAGATGTACTTACTAGTATTGTTTCCATTTTACAAATGAAGGTGCTGGGACTTGTAGTGCTGTTTAACTAAACCAGGGGAAACAGTGATTGCTAGACTGGATTCTAATTGCAAATTCAACATTTATTTTGCATGTGAATTTTTCAAATCTGAACAGTGCCAAGATTTGTTTGTAACATGTTTTCAGTGTGTGTAATAAACCTTCATGCTTTATGATAGTGTGACAATTCATCAAGACCAAAAATTATGTCTCTGCTTTGAGATTTTTCTGTCTCCTAAAAAAAAAGGATATTTTAAAATGTGATCATACCACTCCTCATGCTTTATCCACTTGTTCACGACACTAGACACCTAAATGGTACCCTAAGGCACCCAGTGTCCTGGGGGAGACAGGCAGCAGGATGAAGCAGAACCTGGGAGCTGCTCAGACTTGGTCATTGGTGTTCATCATGACTGTAAATTCTTCCTTTCTTCATCCTGGTGGCAAGCTGGTCAACTGGGCTTTAGAAGAACTTGCCGCAGTATATGAACTACTTTAATAGTTGTGCTTTTTATGGAAGGTTCCTTCCAGCAGGAAAGGTTTAGAGAGGCAAGGAAAAAAGATTGATAAAACAACATTAATATAAGGACCAAATGATTTTTTTTGTGCTTGCAAAATTCTTTTTGTACATTTTGTGCACCTTATCAGCTCTTGTTAGTTGAAGGTAAGTTCAAGGCATAAGTTTACTTGTAGTTCAAGGCTGGTGTGATTTTTGTTGCTTGGGATCATGGGAAATTCTGTGGGCAAGATAAGGACATGGACACTGAAGGAGGTCACTCCCCACCATCTCTGTGAGGGAGTGATCCATTGTGCTTTGTGGTATTTGCCCTTGACTCATTTCTTGGAGTCTTGGATTTCTCTGACTAAGGAGAGGTGAAGCTTTCATTATCCACATTGTAACGATGCAAAGGAAATTACTACTGAGAATTTACCACTGCTGTTTGTCATTACAGGGCTTTACTCGGAAACCCATTACCAAAAATTCAGAGCTTGGCATGAGGCGCAATAGGAAAGTTCAAAAGGACAAAGGTGAAATCAGAGAAATCTTTTTTTATATTAATTATTTTTTAATTTTTTTATATATAGATCCCAGTTCCCTCTCCCATCCTCCCTCTTTCCCTCTCTCCCACCCTCACTTGCACCCCAACCACCCTCTGGTCGCACCCCCCCTACTCCACATGTAGGGTGATGCCCTCCAGGAGGGGTCATCTAAATCTGTCAAGTCATTTGGAGTAGGGACTAGGATTTCTCTCCTATCTTTAGGTTAAGGGAGAATCCTTCCATGGGGAATGTATCCCCAACATCCTTTTCTGCACCAGGAATACATCCTGGTTCCACTGTCTGAGGTCCCTTAGACTGCACAGGCCTTCTAGCTGAGACCCATGTTCAGGGCATCTGAGTCAGTCCCATGCTGGGTTCCCAGCTATCAGTCTGGGGGCCCATTAGCTCCTCCTTGTTCAGGTCAGCTGTCTCTGTGTGTTTCTGTGAAATCAGAGAAGTCTTAAGGGGAGAGAATCTTCTTACATTGGTATTTCTCAATTTGCCACCCACCTGGACACATGATTTAAGTAAACTTCCCGAAGTGGAGTATAAAGGTAGAGAATGGTGTATGATCCTCAAATCATATGGAAATCATCCCTTTATTGAAAAACTCCAGTAATACATGTAAACATTAGGAAAATGTTTATTATATTTTGTGTTCAGAGTCACAAATTTTGAGTTAATTTCTATTAACAGAACAGTTTTCTATAGAAGGCAAAGAAATATACAAATGGTGATATTTGGCAGAATATTCCTGAGCTCTCATGGCTAATGATAACCCCCTCTTTTGCTCATGGACACCATCTCTAGGTCAACTCCTGGATCTCTTTTTGGAAATCTAGAGCGCTGATATCATTTTAGAAGGAAGATATATCTGTTGTCTTCAACAAGCAAATGTTAATCTGCAGTACTAGCCAGAATTTGGTAGGGAGAAGAAAATAGAAAAACAAAAAATTTCAAGGCTACAACTCTGTCAAGCTGTGTGTCTTGGTTAACCTTGTTAATTTGACTGATTGCAGGATGCCCAAGACATTAGTAAGCCAAACCTCTGGGATGCCATTTCATCAAGGCAATTACAGAGAGATCATGTCATTAGGATTTGGACCTGCTAGCTTTGAGTGGACTATTGAGAGGAGATAGAGACTGGGAACTAGGTGGAGAGGATTGCTAGGCTGGTACATTTGAGGGGTATACTTGGTCCTGGATCCTTCTCGTTACTCTTTGCTTCCTGACTGCCATGATGTAAACATGTTTCCTTTGCCCTGCCCTCCCTCCATGATGATCATGAACTAAAACCTTAAGCCCAAGTAAATCTTTCTTAAGTTCTTTCTCTTAGGTACTTGCCATAGTGACAAAAAATACAAATAACAAAATTGATTGGAGATGTCATTCTGTAAATATGTTTCTCTTATTGGTTAATGAATAAAGCACTGTTGGCCAATAGCATAGCAAGATAGGCGGGACTAGGAGACCAAAAGGAGAGAGGCTGTAGGACGGAAGAGATTCAAGATGGTGGACTAACAGAGAGAACACCGGCGCCTCTCTCTGGTAAGAGACCACGTGGAAGTACTTAGATTAATAGAAATGGATTAATATTTAAGACAGAGCTTGCCGATAAGAAATGCTAGTAGCAGGCCAACTGAATTATATCTAATACAGTATCTCTGTGTGTTATTTGGGGCTGGCGCAGTAGTGGGACCAGACCGGATAGGGGAACCTACTCATAACAAACTGGCACCCATGTGGCTAATAAGAACTTCCACTTAAAATTTAACAAAAGCTTTAAAAAAGCATTTCAGAAATCAAAATTTACCAAGGCATTTTTCTTAGTTGGACTCTGTTTTGCTAGACATAAGTAGAGATTTGCACGGCTCCTTTAAGGGAGGTTTCCTGACACAGCATAAGTGGCAAAAAAACCCCTCAAGGCTTTTAAAGAGCTCCGCTAACAACTGATTGGTGTGGATGAGAGCTGGCAATGACAGTGACCACATCTCCAAGCCTGCAACATGCTGCTGGATGCAGAGTAGCCCAAGGCAGTGAGCACAGCTCTCAGTTCTGGCAGTAAAGGTACCCACCACCATCTTGGGTAGATCACAGCTAACACAGCTGTGGCTTTCATTTTAGCAATGTTGTTGTTTACCAGATAAAGACTCGTGGCCAGAAAAAGATAAAGATTTATATTAAAGGCAGATTCACATTAAAAAAAAAAAAAACCGCTAAAGTTTTTGACAGTATGTTTTAAAGTATATGTAGGCTTGGGAGAGAAAAAGAATAAAATTGTTTAAAAAGACAGAGAACGTGTGTGGTGGCACACGCCTTTAATCCCAGCGCTCAGGAGACAGAGGCAAGCCGATCTCTGTGATTTCAAAGTAAACCTGGTATACAGAGTTAATTCCAGGACAAATAAAAGTTACACAGAGAAACCCTGTCTCAAAAAGTGAGAAAATAGAAGTAGAAGAATTAGAGTAATTAAAAGGCCACATAAAGATAGGAAGCACAAAAAGAGTGTGGATACTATCTGCTGTTCTGTTATCTTTGTATCGTTTGACTGCTGAGGAAATAACAACAACTGCTAAAACAAATGCTGTTGGATCAATCCAATTTATATATTTTAAAAGTGCTTTGAATTCAAAATTTAAGTCTAAGGACAGGTTACTGGGGAAAAGGATTTCTAGTTTTGTTTCCACAGAAAATGAAAAGCGGTGGATTCCTTCCAGACTAATGTGGTTTGATGAAGCCAGACCCCCTGAAACAGAGTCCCAGGTGATCCAATATTCAAAACAGTCGGGACAAGACAGGCTTACAGACCACAGCCAGGATTTCTGCATCTCCTTCAGTTCTCCCATGACAGCGCCCCCTACTGGCAGGAAGCAGTTTGGAAAAAACGACACTTAAATTCCCAAATATTGTTTATAAATCTTTGTTATTATTTAAATGGGGTGGTTATAAGTGGTTAATGACCACAACCAATCTTTTTAAAGGTAAAAGGGGAGTTATGGTATAGATATGAATACTTTATTTGTGAATGGATTTTCATTTATTGATACAAATTTAAGGTCAATTTTATGATATGTATATATATTTCTCCTCTTGTTTAGGTATTGTGCTTATATAGCTCATTTAGAAATGTAATGTATAAATTAGTACTGATTGTAGATATTTGTCTATGATAGCCAAAACTTAGAGTTAAGTTACTTAGGTTTTCAAGCTATATTTGAGATGGACAGGCATTCTTCTAACCTTTCAAAGACCTACTGAATATGGCATTTAAAATGGTTTAGGGGTTTTTTCTACAGTGAGGCACAACTGCTCCTGGCAACACCACCTGCGTCAGAAAGGAAGATGGACATCGAAGAAACTTGCTATGGAGTTAACTCCTAATATGGCAAGACTAGCCATTTGGGTAAGAAACTACCCTTGCCTGGACTGTTTGACTTTATGTTGTATAAACTGGACATGCAGGACCCATTGCATGTGGGAAATGACTACTGATACAAGATGGACATTTGCTACAGGGATCCTAATTCATGGAAGAGTTTGCCAGACCTTCCGCAGGACACAGAAAAAAGTGACTGACAAGCTGCCAATACAGGTGGACAGTTTAAAGCTTCCTGCTTTGCTGGGGTCTCTGCCAGACACACTATGTATGGCCTATAGGCTGTCTCTGTCATTTCTAGAGTTTATATATTATCCTTCTGAGTTCTTTGATGGAGTTGAAGACAGATAGTTATAGTTATAGTTTTCCTTAGTTAGGATTAAAGATAAGTTACATATAGGACTTCAGACTCACAAAGATAGGATAGATGATGAAATATTTCCTTTAAATCTAGCTAAATGTTAATGGACTAAACATTGTTAACTGTGGTTCTTATTTGATAACTGTTTTCTTATATATTTGCTATGTTAAGGTTAAAACCCTTCCTTTTATTTTAGACAGAAAAGAGGAGATGATGGGAGATGTCATTCTGTAAATATGTTTCTCTTATCATCTAATGTAAGCTAGGAATATTTGAGAAGAGGGAACCTCAGTTAGGAAAATGTCCCCATAAGATCTGGCTGTAGGAAAACTTATGGGGCATTCTCTTAATTAGTGGTCATGGGGAAGGGTCCAGCCCACTGTGAGTGGTACCAGCCCTCAACTGGTGATCTTGGGTTCTATAAGAAAATAAGTTGAGCAAGAAATTAGGAACAAGCCAGTAATCAGCATCCTTTCATGTCTTCTGTATCAGCTCCTGGCTCCAGGTTCCTGCCCTGCTTGAGTCACTATTCTGACTTTCTTTGGTGACGAACTGTGATATCAAAGTGTAAATTGAATAAACCTTCCCTCCCAAACTTCATTTTGGTCATCACCAACAATTCAAACTCTAAGACAGAGGAGGAAAGGAAGGAAGGAAAAAGAAAGGAAGGAAGGAAGGAAGAAAGGAAGAAAGGAGAATATGGTTAGGAAGGAAGAAAGAAAGGATGGAAGGGTGGGAAGAAGGAAGGAAGGGAGGAAGGAAGAAAGCACAAGACAGCTCACAGGAACATTTTTGTCTGTATACACTAAGCACTATTAGTATAGGCCTATTTATGGTGTCAACAATGGTTCTATTGACCAGGGGAGACTTATCAGCGTTGACTTTGAAATTAGCATCTTGAATTCTGTGACTTCAATGTGGCTATCTGTCATTCTAATCCCCCACAGTACCCTTTAAAATGGACTGACAGGGCTTAGTGTGATACTTCACAGGCTGTCAGGAGAACCCACTAGAGAGTTGGCCTAAATGAAGCATGATGAAGACAATCATACGGGCTATGCTCCTGGTCTGTACTACATGAAGCCATCCATGTGCAGATCACAGAGCACAGATGAGGACAAATATTCTGAGCCATGTTCATGGTCTGTACCATATGAGGCCATCCATGTGCAGATCACAGAGCACAGTTGAGGGCTAACATACTGAGTTATGCTCATGGTCTCTACCATGTAAAACCATTCATCTGAAGATCACAGAGCACAGATGAGAAGAAATATTCCAAGCCGTGTTCAAGGTCTGTTCCATGTGAGGCCACCCATGATCACAGAATCAGAGATAGTGTGTATGGGTTTTACATGGGCCTTAATATATTGTTTTCATATGTGAGATATGAGGCAGTTTCCTTTCCATGGAGGAATAAAATTCTTAGTTTACAATACCACATACTCAAGCAGGCTGCGTTTAGATAGAGAAATGTAGTATTGTATAAATAATATGAAATCTGACAAATGAATAGAATGAATATAAAATAAAGCCAAAACCATCTTTCCTGAAATCTTAAGGAATAGATTTATAATTAAACCAAGCATTTTAAAGATTTAAAGATTTTGAGAGTGTTGCATGTGGGTTAACCCTGGCTTTACAAAGTTTGTGTTGGTCTATGGTGACTTGAGGATCCTTCCCTTCTTCAAGACACTGAGAGAATAGTAGCAATAGTTGTATGAGAAGCAGTGAATGCTGTATCAATTATGGTTCCCTGGCAGAATTTATTAATGAGCCTTGAATTTATTAATGAGCCTTGGTTTGTTTCTTGCCCTATATGGTGATATCCCCTTTGAGACCTCAGGGAAAAGATGTTCATTCTTCTGAAATTGTATTAAATTGCATAAGAACTCTCTCCTGTCTTCAAATATTAACATCCAGGGGAAAGACTATCAGAATTTAGACACTAACCATCATACTTACTGGTGTTCAGGATAATGACAAAAATGCACACATGAAATCAGCAGCCTTCCCTACAGATGAATAGTGCCATTAGATTGAAAAGAAGCCAAAACAGGTTTCACTAATTCAATGACATGGCACAAAGATGGAGAAGCACTCTTGTGCCCTTGGTAAGTGTCTGGTCAGTTACTCTTGACCTTGTCTCAAAAAAAAAAATAATGTTTGATAAAAACTGAGCTAGGGCCTGGGGAGGTAACTCAATTAGATAGTGTATGCTGTGCAAACAGGAAAACCTAGTTCTATCCCTAGTACCTATGGTAAAGGGTGAGCATGGTGGCACAAGCTTGTTATCCCAGCACTGGAAAAGTGCAGACAGGCAGATCACCAGAGCATGCTGGCCATCGCACTTGGTGAACCTCAGACCAATAGAAAACTGTTTCATAAAACAAAATGATGGCACCTGATGAATGATACCTGAGATTGACGTGCACTTGAGATACATGTGCCCCCCCCCACATACACATGGACATGTGTCCTCTCCCATAAATACAATTAAAAATAAATAAGAACCTTAGATCATAGAATGCCTTTAAATCAAAGCCACTTCATTGTGCCCCAGGGAAGTTGACTCTTGTCTGACTCCATGCCTTATCACTCAAGCATGGCTGAGACTTGCAATTATTCTTGGGACACTTTTGGCAAAAGCTCAGCTTATTCTGAATCAGTCGAGGTACTTAAGGCAGTGAAATAAACTCTTCAATTATTTGCCTGGATGCTTTCCTTCCCTGTTTTAATCAATTTGTTTGATCATACATGCAGCAATTTCCCCAAATTCATGTTCATGTGACAACCCCCAGGCAATCACTTGTCAGAGAGTTACTAAGAGCACATGGGTAAATGATTCTTCAGTCATTTAGTGGGCATGGCTGTGGATATTAGAGATAAAGTTATATCATGCATTTTTCTATTTCTAGATACTATTTTTCTTCTTTTGGGTAACTGAATATTTAAAGTAATATTTTCTGCTGGTGATCTTGTGCTAACAATGACTCTTTTTTTTCTGAAATTCATTTCATACTAAGTTGTCAACACTTTCAACTAATAACACAATGTTTAACAAAACCCTTAATGTTTTCGGATTTTGAATTAGAAAATGCTGATTGTGATGACACAAAGTGATCATTACAAGACCATAGAAAAAGCTTGATGCTCATATATTCTGATGGAAAGTGATATCTACAACCTTTGTTGTACTGTGCTTACTAGAAAAGCAAATTACTGGTTCCAAGAAATATGATGCTATAACTGTTTCTGCAAAGTTGTACTGAAAATGTCAAAGATACCAGAATGTATTTAGAGACATGTCCTTACTAGTTCAATGAAGGCAGCCACTAATAATTATAAATACAAAAACAAGACATTTGGATGAGAAAAGATTCATGCTAAATTGGATGTGATTGTGAAATGTAAATCAATATATTAAATGTTATTACTTGAGCCAGGCTTCAGAAATGAAATTCACTGCCTGGCCTACCATATGATAAATCTAGACTTCCATGGAATCTTATCAGGGTTACCCTAGGGGACAGGAGGAGACAAAAACAAATGAAAAAGGGAGATGCATAGACTGAAACTCTAGGTTTCAATTTTTTCATTTTAAAAAAATGTGTTATTGGTTTGGAGATATGATTCAGTGGTTATGTGCACATATCCTCATCAGGTGGCTCATACTTTCCTGTAACTCCAACTCCAGGACTTCTGGTGTTTCTTCAGACATCTGCACTCAAGTGTGCACATAACCACACATGTACATATAATGAAAATTACAATTAATCTCTAAATATATTATTGGGGCTGAAAGATGGATCAGGAGATAAGAGCACTGACTGCTCATCTGGAAGGCTTGGGTTCATTTCCTACCACCTACATAGTGGCTCAGAGTTATCTATAACTCCGGTTAGGGAGGATCTGACATCTTCTTTTGGCCTCCATGGGCACTGTGTGCATGTAGTACACAGATATGCATGCAAACAACACACCCATACACATAAAATAAAAAATAAATATTATTACCCTATATAGTATTCTGACTAGCACACGCACACACACACAATTTAAATGAGTAACAATATTGTATTTACACTGAGGTTCTGGAGTAACTGATTTTTTAAAAAAAATCTCAGGTGGAGAGTAAACTTAGACGCCTTCACTTCACTTATGAGATTGGAAAACATAATTGGCCCTACCTTTTAGTATTATTATGTTAACTTTGTGCAAATGTCTTAATTTGCTGCTGCTCTAAGGAGTCAACTACAGCATTATTTTTTATACAACATATTAAAGGTAAAATACAAAAGCTCACTGACTATAAAAATCAGGTCAGACCATGAATTATGTTAGCCAGTGTTTTGGGTTTTTGTTTGTTTGTCTGTTTGTTTGTACTTTGACACAGTGTTTCTTTGTGTAGCCCTGGCTGTCCTGGAACTAGTTCTGTAGACCAGGCTCCACTTAAACTCACAGAGGTCTGCATGCTTCTGCCTCCCTAGTGCCAGGGTTAAAGATGTGTGCCACAACCCCCTGGTTGTGTTTTATATCTTATATAAGCAACTGCAAAGGACAAGTTTTGTTCTGAATCATGATTCCAGAACCTTCAATTCACTGTAAGATGATGACACGTCTTTTAGGTTGGTTGTGAGGCAGAAATAACATGGTAGAAGGACATAGATTAAAAACATTGTTTAGTTCCTGGAAACGAGGGGGCAGACATTAGAGATGAGGGTCCAAGTGACAAGGGGTACACTCAAAGCACATCTCCAGTGATCCACTTCCAAACGCCTTCTCTATCCTCCAGCTAGTCCACAGATATGAAGTCAATGGCTCAATCCATTGGTGGATAGTAGAAGTTAGTGTCCTTGTTATCTATAACCTTTCAATAGTGTCAAATGGGGAAGGCACCTTTAACTCAAGAATGTTTGGATGGACTCTTCCTGAGCAACTATACTATACTCTACTATACTACACTATGAAGTTTGTTGCCTACTGGCCTCAGTAGGATAAAAAAATGAGAGATAAATACCTGTTAGTTGAAGCCAAAGAAGAAATTTGTAAAGCACATTAACCTTCTAATGAAGAGGGCTTTGCATCAGTGGCATATAAAACTGAGATCAGATCTTTCCACAATTATCTGAGGGTTCTCTGATTCTGTCCATCCACAGCCAACTTTTCAAATAAATTTATATCTTGCCTTTTCTTCACCCCCTTTCATTGCTTATCTCTTTATATAGAATGTTTATTCTGCTCATAATCCACAAAATTTATTCTTACCAGTATCAATAATTTTAAGTCACCCAACATTGTTGACATAAGTCCTCATCATTTTTTTTGAGCTCTCAGCAACATAAGTCAGAGTGATCATTACTTGATTATGACAGTGTTTTGGCATCCTGTGAGATGGTAGCTTTAGGATTTTGCTTTATTCATGGCTATCATTCTACCTTGCTGTCAAATATTGATGTTCATTTTGGCTAGATTGTGGGCCTTCTGTTCTTTATCTCATATCCAGCCCCTTGTCTTTAAGTATTACATATATACTGACAATCTCAGTTACTCCAAATCACCTATCTGATGTCTTCCAGAATATGCTTCCTCGACTTCCTTGATTTTCTTTTTTTCACCATATCTGCTTTAATTCTACCTTCTCCATTATAGTAAGACATATTATCATTCAAATTGTTCAAACCAGATCTTAGAAATTATCATTTAAAAAGTATTTTTATATACCTATCATCTATCTATCTATCTATCTATCTATCTATCTATCTATCTATCTACCCATCTGAAGGGTTATTTTCAAACTCTTTTTACGAGGCTACAATTACCTTGGTACCCAAGCCACACAAAGATACATCTATCTATCTATCTATCTATCTATCTATCTATCTATCTATCTATCTTATCTTCTATTATTTATTTGATGTGTACATGTGTTTTGTGTAAGCCTGTGTGCACCACATGTGTAGAGGGGCACTTTAGAGTCAAGAAGAGAGTATCATATAACCTGAAACTCGAGTTACAGGCAGCTGAGTCACCACGTGGATAGCGGATGTTGAACCCAAGTCTTCTATAAAAGTCTTAACCATTGAACCAACTCTCCAATCCCAATAGTCCTTACTTTTTTCTACTTCTTTACATTGGAAATGGCTAAGTTGCCTAATCAAAGGAAAATAAAAATGAGCACTACTCCCCAAAGAGCAAGAATAATATCCTATGATTTTCATTTTCCTGTCTTTAGTCCCAGTTCATTTTTAATCACCTCTGTATCTGGTATAGACTATACATGATCATTCTTCCTTCTGTGCAGCTTCATTTGCATCTATTCAATATCATATTCTGCCAGAATTGTTTTTCTGTATCACAGATGAATATTTCATTAAAAGAATGTAAATTAAAATTGCACTTAAAATCTATGCATTGTGACTGAGATGACTAAATCCCAAAGTTTTCCAACACACACTGTTTCCTGAATTGTGGGAAAAAATGCCCTCAAATGCACCCATTGATGTGCAAGGCAATGCTGGCATTAGAGAGTATTTGGTTGCATCTTTTTAAATTACCACTTGACCTAGCAATTCCACTTCTGGGAATTTATCCTACAAATATGACTGTGTATGCGCAAAATGGAAAATATAAAAGATTACTCATCACAGAAGTGTTTTTAATAACAGGAGACTGGAAATTACCTATTTCAATGTGTCTGGAAACTATCCAATAGCAGAAGATTGGTTGAAAATCAAAGGTGCATTTGTATATTGGAGCATTGCATCAGTAGGGAAGGGTAGAGACAGTTATCTAGAATAGATTACTAAATAAAAGCAGCAAGATGTGAAAAGTGACCATCCTATGGCTGTTTGTTTAAGAAAGTTTATTATAGTCTGGCATGTTGGTTTGTGTCTGTAATCCCAACAGTAAAGAGGTGAGGCAGATTCTCTAGCTCCCAGTCCAGCCTGGGCTACATGATGACATCCTATCTCTAAACACAAAAGCAAGAGCAGCAGCAACAACAACAACAAAACAATCATTGCCTGGGGATATAGATCAGTTCTTGCCTTGAGTGAATAAGACTCGGGGTTTGACATACAGTACCACAGCAAAAAACATGTTTAACAAGTGTATAGACGATTTACTTACATAAATTCTAGAGTGATTATATAGACAACTTATAGTCACATTTGATAGGTGGGTAGCATGCGTGAGACTAGAGATGAGGCAGAGCCTCTCAGTAAGTGTTTTTTTTTTTTTTGGTGGTTTTTATTTGTGAACTATGCAAACCTCTTCCTTAGTTAAATATAAGACAAAATAAAAATTATGTGTGCAGGCTGTGGGAGACTGTTAGCCTAATTTCAAGTTCTGTGTGAGTGTGTGTGTGCATGTGTGTGTGTGCTTACACATGTATACATGAATGTGTGTGCATGCATGCATGTGTGTGTGTATGCGAGTGTGTGTGCGTGTGTGTGTGTTGTGTATAGTGCATGTGCATACATGTGCATCCATTTTTGTATATTAATATTTATGCATCCACATATATGCCTGTATGCACATAGAAAAAAAGCATTATTAGGGCCATCATTGCCTCCTCTGTTGTTTTCAAATGTCTAGCAAAAAAAATTCCACACCCAATTGTTTAGTGTGAATGGTTGATTTATAAAAATATGGGGTAGATGAAGATAATGTGGGGAGAATTTTGTTGCCCTGATGGGAAGTCTAGTATGCATATGTAGGTCAATGCGATCACCAGAAATAACCAATATGGGTGAAGTAGGGTTGTAAATCACAGACATGTATATACCCTGTGAAGTTATAGAATTCTCTAACATACAGTAGAATGGAGTCAGATTTTTGAGTAGTAAGTTGCTCTCAGTTAACACAAAGCTTACAAAATTCTGTTTGTACAGTGTAATTCCCATAGCATCTATAAACCTAAACAGCTATTTGTTTTTAAAACGAAGAATTTACTGTGACATTTATGCCATCTACTTTGCTCATATTCACCACCGTGATCGCCTTGTTTTTCCTCTTACATCTAACTGATTTCCTCCATTGACTTATTTCTGAGTGATCATTAATCATTCTACTTATTTTTTTTCTGTAAGTGACATAATTTTCATTATTTTTAGCCTGTTGTGTACAGGCCAGATTTTCTTTACCTGCTCCTTTGTTGAAGGACACCATGCTGATTCCACATCTGAGCCATTGTGCGTTGTGGCACAATGAAAAAAAAATTGCCACTATCTCTGTAGTATACAGACTTAAATTCCTTATTGAGGCACACATCTAGGGATAGTATAGCTGAATCATGTGATACTTCTAGTTTTACCTTCTTTAGAGAAACTTTAAACTGATTTTCATAGTGGTTACTCTAATTTCTACTTCCTCTTACTGTGAATGAAAGTATCCCAGCCACTCCTACTCCACATTCTAGCAGCATTTATTATTTCTTTTCTTGATGATAGCCATTCTGCTCTGAGGTGACATAAGATTTCAATAAAGTTTTGATTTGTATTTCTCTGATGGTTAGTGATGGTGAACATTTTCATGAATATAATGACCATTAGCATTTCTTCTTTTGTGAATTATCTGTTAACTTCATTTGTCCATTTATTGATTGATTTAGTTTTATTGCCCACATTTTTATATAGATGTGACACAGAAAGGAAAAGTATTGAGCTTTGTAAAAACTATAGTTTTTGAATATTATATTTAGAAAAGTAGAAAAGATGAAATTTAAAGAAACAGTGTGAAATACATTATAACTTCTGAAACCTTGGACATCATTAAATATACTTTAAGATTGAACTATCCGTACTTCTAAACACATAGCTTAATTAACTTTTTTTCCCCTATTTAATTCCTAAGACACAAACTATTATTCAATTGGAAATACTAAAGCTAAAAAGGTGTTTCTTATCTAGAGTAAAAAAAAGAATCATGTATTTGTGTATCTCTATATTGATAGCTTTAAACATTAAATTATTAAAATTTAAAATTTCTCAAAATAATGAAGTAGTATATTTGAGAAATAAATTGGAAGGTTCATTAGAAAATTTCTGTCCACAAACAAACTATTTTATAACCTTCTTGATATTTTTGTTCTAAAGTTCTCATTTATTTGCATATTCTGCTTGAAATGGCTTGAGAAAACTATATCCAAAGGATATGAATGTTCCCCAGTTAACACACATGTTTCCATCTCAAAACCTGAATTGTGAATCTATTCACAAACATAGCTTTCATATTGAATATTTTAAAAAGTCTTTTTGTTTTTGCCTCTGTCTTCCTGCCTGGCTTTTCATCTGTCTGTCTGCCTGTCTCTGACTGTACCCACCTCCCTCTCTGTGCTGGGTATATGATCATGTAGGTGGATCCCATATAACAGCAAAGCATACATTTGAAAGTCAGAAGTCAGCCTTGAGTGATGGTGTTCACATTTGACCTTGTTGAAAATAGTTTCCCAGCCACTGTGTACATCACCCATGCTTCTCTGAATGCTTTGAGGGATTCTCTTTTCTCTCCCTCCCATCTTGGCATAGAAGCACTAGGATTGCAGATGCTTGTCAGTTTTGCATGTGTTCCTGGTATTAGAATTCATGTCCTCATGCTTTCCTGGAAAGAGCTTTACCACTGATCCATCTACCAAGCCCATGCTGAATTTAATGTGAAATATTAACACTAACTGAAGACAAAATAACATCATCATCTTGGTTAAATATGCTGTTCACAAACTTTATTTACATGAGGAGTTTTTATTTTTTTTAAGCTTTTCTTTTATGGATATCCATGACTATCTCAGAGACCCAGGCTATAAAACAATCACATGGGTTGATTAGTTTGGATATGACCATTTT
Source organism: Cricetiscus sungorus (assembly GCA_030556225.1). Classification (NCBI taxonomy): domain Eukaryota; kingdom Metazoa; phylum Chordata; class Mammalia; order Rodentia; family Cricetidae; genus Cricetiscus; species Cricetiscus sungorus. The sequence goes on from JANBXA010000103.1 coordinate 10,333,308, forward strand.
TAGTTTCCAACAGGACCTATCTATCTATTATCTATCTATCTATCTATCTATCTATCTATCTATCTATCTAACTATTGTATATCAATCTCTCTACCTGCCTACCTATGTATCTATCCATTCATCTATGTATCCATTTTAAAGGTATCTTTTAAAGTGACAGGTTTAATTATAGCATTTTAACATATAATTATCATTCTGTGTTCATTAAGGAATGATCCAGCCCCAAGAAGAGAGATGGACCAGAAAATCTCTATGTTTATCCATCCTGTACTCTTTGTGACTCTGAAAACTCTGGTGTTCTTTAGGGTGCTGTTACAGGGAAACAAAATAAAACAAGATTCAGCATTCTTTTCACAGTTTGAACTGGACGTGGGGATTGGTATTTACAAATGATGACAGAGGAACAGAGACAACCTGGGACTCTCAGGCCCAGCTGTGTGAAAGATCACTTTATGAAGGAACACATGATTTTAAAGTCTCTTTAATCCACAAATCAACACTCTTTCCAAAAGTTATAAAATGATGCTAGAATTGTTCAGTTGTTATATTAAGGGATGACGCCAGGAAAAGCAAAGATCATCATGATATGTCCCATGGAACTAGGGCGGCCACTGGACACAGGCCAGAGATTCCTGGCAAAAAAGACATCAAGTATTATTTTATAGCCTCTTTCATGCAGACCTTGGATGTTCTGGTTGTGGCCATTCATCATATCAAACAGAAGACCTACCACCTCATTCCAAGAATGCACATAGGGGGCCACAAGAACTAAATAAACAATGTTCTGTTTGCTCAAATGTTTAGCAAAGAGTCCAGAGATTACTGCATATGCCAATGTGAAAATTTTAGCCAAAGATGTCTCTATGCTCTACTAATAAGACAATTCATGTATATATAAACACATTATAATTATTTCCACATATCTCTTACTTAGAGCCTGAGAGAAGGAAGTCACTGAATTCAATGTAGTTCTACCACACACTGGCATTAATGAAAACACTGTCAAAAACCAAATCCAAAGCATGTCCAAAACAACATAACCTGTCGATGTGTCAGTACATATCTTTTCTTATGCTTCCCTGTCGCTATCACTGTGATATTTTTCCCTTGGCTGTGACCTAGGTAGATGGATGATACATTTACAGGAAATAAAACACATAATAGCTTTATAAATAAGATCTTACTGTTTATGGATGGGTCTGTCTCCTACAGTCACAAATACATACCAAAGCATTACCTGTGAGAAAATAATCTTTAATGGGAAAACTTTGGAGGAATTCTTTTGTTTGGACATCTGGAGATGGGACCTTAGTCAAGTGACTATGTGCTGTGGCTCTAACCTTAAACAAAGCCTTGGCTTGAGCATTATTGGCTCACACTTCAGAAATTAACTTGCACTGTAGAACTTCTACACAAGGTAGTGGATGGATAAAAGTGATTAGAGTTGCTGTATTTAAAAAGAGATTATGCATTTTCATAATAATAATTAATAAGTTTTATGCCTTAAACTTAAACTATATCTGCTTCTCCTGTGTAACATTTGGAGTCCAGTAGGGATTATGTGAGTGATCTCAAATTTACTCTGATGGTTGACATTGAATCTATTGAATAGAGTTTTGTATTTACTAATACAACAAATGGTATTACATTTCCATTTATTTATTCATTATCATAAAGCATTAAGATGAATCTCTTCATACTTCATTCTCTCATTTATTCAGATCTATTTATTGAGAGCATATGCTATGCCAGGACTCTTCTAGGTAGCGGGGTTAGATCAGTCATCAGAAGAAAGTTCCAGATGAACAATGGCTATGTTTGGGAGGAGAGAATTAATAAACAAACATGTAACATGGTGTTTTCATATAATCTCCATAATATGAAGAAGAACAAAGCAAGACAGAAGAGGAACATGGAGAGGAGGAAGGGTTGGGGTCAGCAAAGACTGAGATAGTGATCTGAGGAAAAGATTTAGTGAAAGAAGAGCAAAGTTATGGGTTATCTGGAAATCCCTAAATTGCATGAGAATAAGAAAGAAGTTCAAAGGCTTTGTTTGGTACAGGACTAAATTTGCCTGGTTTGAGGAACTTCTAGAATGTCAGTGTTGCCAGAGAGAACTCAGCAGGTGAAGCAAGAGAAGGCAGAAGTGACTTTATTGCATAGATAGGATTCAAACCCTCAAGAAGCCCCATAAATCTGGGAAGGATTTGGATTTGGTTCTACATTGATGAGACTCATAAGCTTCCAAGGAGGAGAAGATAATGATCCAAAGTTCCTTTGTTTTGTGGAAGGTATTCAGTAACAGAGAACAACAGTATGGGGAAGCCAAAGAGAATGTTGCTGCTCTCTTTTGGTACCTGGTATAGATGATGGTGGCTGTTTCACAATTAAGCAATAGAAATTTAGATACATCCTAGAACCAGGAATGACAAAATTGTTTCTGCTCAACTGATTTGCTGGAAGGAGAGTGAAGAATCAAAGGTCTTGGTCTGAGCCATTGATTAATATTCATTATTCATGATTTTCTCAGGTATGTATTAAATACAGTCTTGTGCTACATACAATATTGGGGTATGTGAGTGAGCAAAACAAAGATCTTCTGAAAGAAAAGGTAATAAAAACACAAAATAAAAGTTGAAACATGTTAGATAAAAGAGTTGTGGGCAAGTGAATTAAAGGGATAATAAGGAGATTGGATTACAGAACAAGTTCAGTTAAAAATCATTATACTGTGTTTAGTAGGAAGATTAATTGATGGTGTGAATTATGAAGTTAAAAGGAGGACACATTTAGCATCCCAGTGAGGGACGAGAGGAGTAGTGAGAAATGGAGCCAGAGAACGTACCTTGGGGCTTGATTTCATCTTAGGATTTTGGAGGCATTTACGATTTTCAGTGAAATATGGAGTCACTTCACAGTTTTGAACAGAAGGATGGCATGGCAGGATTGATGTCTAAAGCCCCCTTCTAGCTGTGCATTTGTGTTTTAGGACAGCAAAGATAGGGTATGGAACCTTCTTTGTGGGGGGGAGTGTCTTAATCCAGATGAAAACCAATGGTGGCTTGGTTGAGAATCATGTCAAGGAAAGTAACACATTAGCTGGAGCCTGCACATATTTAAAGTAAAAGCAGTCTTGATTTGGAGAGTGGTGAGGTGAAATCCACCCAGAATTCTGTTCTGGAAATGGAAGGATGGAAGTGACACAGTTGTCATCAGTGAAGTTGAAGAAGCCTCTCTGTGAGACATTTTTGTTTGGATATCTTGGGTTTAATACATGCCATGGGCAACACAGGGAGAGAAGCAGATTGGTAGGAAGTTACTCCAAACTGGAGCTCAGGAGAAATTTTTGAGCAGGTCATTTTCATTTTCAGGTGGAGATACAAAAAAATGATATTGTGAACTGTAGGCAGGGGATAAGGTCACCTAAGAAGTGAGCAGGGGTGGAAAGGAGAACAGACACTGAGCCCTGGAACACTCAACATGAGCAGTAGGGAAAGACAAAGAATGAGCGAAGGAGGCACTGAGACTGAAGAAGAATCAAGTCAATGTGGAGGCCAGCTAACAGGAGTGTCCCAACAAAAATGTGATCTAATGTGATGAACATTGATGATGATGGTGGGACAGCTAGTGAACTGATCTCCTGGTGTAACAAGTGAAAGTGATTGATTTGGGATCCCTTAGGAGAGCTTGAGAGTAGGTGTGTGGAATTTTGACAAGAACAGTGCAGGAAGGAGAAGTCTACTCCTAGATGGAGAATACTAGGAGAGCAGCCGGCAGGACTGGAGAGAACAACTTGAATGAACATGTCAGCTGTGATCAGCCTTCCTTGTAGGCCACATATAGCCAAGTTCTGAGACAAAGGTAAAGGAATGCTGAATCATTCATTTTCTCAGTGATTAGCACTTAATCATTTTATTAAAATATTTATTGTCATATTCAGAATCAATTTTATACTTGCCTGTTTAAGCCTTCTGAAAATTCATCTTGCCAAAAGAAATATGAATCCCTTGTAGGGTTTTTATGGCTCTGAGATGAAGAATTCCTTTCCTTTTATTGAATTATTTGTGTTGCTGAGTCTGGCTGTGTTCTGAGTCTTGTGTTGTAATAAGTTAATATTTATATTGTACTGCAAGCCCAATAATACAGCACTTGGCATTGAGTTAACTATAAAAATAATTGGATTTTTTGTACACCTGCCCCCCAAAAAGAGAAAGATTGTGATTATGCAAACAATTTGTAAATAATAATATATTGCTCTTGTGATGTCTATTGAGTTATTGTTTTATATTTAGCTATTGTGTGGTTGATATTCTTTGCTTCTAGCTGGCTCATAAATTCTTGGAAGTAGAGGATATGTCATATATATTTCTCACAGAAAATGGGTAAGTATATTAGATTCCTTGACGTTTCTGTTGAATAATTGAGAGAATGTTGTCAGTTCCTTAAAATTTAGTGTTTATTTTTTATAGTTCCAAAGATGAAACTCAGGTCCTCACACACACTAGGGAAATCCTCTCCCACTGAGCTCCACTCCAAGTCTTGCTGTGCCATTTAAAATCTGAGCTAGATTGTGCCCTTACTGGCAGGGTACTAATAGAATGTCTTCTAGTTCATGTCTTAGATGTTCATTGTATTAGAAATAGACCAATATGTTTTAGGGTGTCCCTTGTCACCTGTACTTCCTGGTCTTATTAATTCTTTTGGTCATTGAAATAAAAATAGGTCTTTAGACCATGACAAATCTCTTTTAGCTTCTTAAAATATAAAGTCATAACTGCATTTAATAATTTCTTTTATAAATAAATGCCATATAAATATTATGAATTGGTGATTGACGTGTAATTTGACTTCTAGCTTATTGATTTCACTGTTAATTTCTCTGGAAGTTTATAATAGATTTTTAAAATCTGTCTAAAATAGTAATTAACTAGGCTGGAGAGATGGCTCAGCCGTTAAAGGCTAGGTTCATAACCAAAATAGTAATTAGCAACATCCTCCAAGTATGTGCAATTTAATTGACAGTCATAATTTCACATAGGCCTTAAAACTCAAAACTGGCCATTTATTACATGGAATATCATGTAAAATTTGCTCTTTTGAAGTATTTTTATAAACAGAAGGAGTTGATTTAATATGAGCTGCAGTGAAGGAAAACAGCTTAGTTAATAGACTAATAGGTGTTTCTTGAAAGACACATTTGAGCATGCACCTTCTATGCCTTATTTCAGTTGACAACCTTCATATAACACTCACACAACATGCCTTGGCTAAGCCAATCTGCCTTCACTTCTAGAACAAAAGCTGTCATAATACTTCTTAAACCACGTCCCCCAAGGCAGATAAGCTTCCCTGTTTCTTAAGATTCTGATAAAACTTGGAAAGGGAATTAGCATAGGCAAAAATTTAACTTTTGCAAAATTTTGTAGTAGAAAACTTTGGGCCATAAATCCCTGCTACAGAGCTCAAGCAGTTAAAGGGCTCCCTGGGCCTGATATTTTATAGCCTGTCATTTCCACAGTAGTTTTTCTTGAAGTCTGCCAAATGTCTTTTGATTGCATGTCCCCTACTCCTTCCTCTGGTGAAATGGTAGATTCGAGTCTGTGCTTAAATGTTTAGTGATATTTATAGTTAGGGGTCACGGTGATAAGACATTGCTATCAAGTCTCTTTTGCCACATTCTTCCCCCTTTCAACTTATTTTTCCAGTTTATTAATTTTGCCACAGAATATGGGTCTTAGGAAGTCTACTACAACTGCTGTTCTGGTGCACATATCCCTCCCACAACCATCAAGTGCCATTGTGCACTTACTGTAAGCTAGGTACTAGGCAATTTACTGGAGATGAAAGAATAATCAAGAAAGACTTTTCCTAACAGTAGTTTTGAAATTTCTTCTTATTAATGATGATGATGATGATGTGATGGCACTTAGCTTCTTTCTCAATTACACTACAGATTTTGATGTTTCCATTTCTTAGTAAATATTAAAGCAGAAGGTTAGACAGATGGGTCTTGAGTTCAATGTGCTAAATGAGAGGTAAAGAGAAACTGTGGTCAGCCCAGAGAGCTGTCATCCTTGAGCCATAAAAAGCTCCTGTCTGAATTGTTACTCTTGGATGTTATTCATGGATAGAATGAGACATTAAGGAACAATATGAACACAGGAGTTTCGTGTTTGTGCAGAACTACAAGCACAAAAAATAATATGTGAAAGCTAACCCCAGTCACTTAAAATCACATAGTCCCCCCTCCTTCTTCATATTCTTCCTCTTCCTCTTCATCTATCTGCCACTGATGGATTTTATGAGTGTTAGTTTCCTATGTCCTCTATTTCTCTAAAAGTCTTGCAGTGTTACCTGCATAATTTTGAGTGAAATTGGCAATTTTTATAAATGTTGGCCATGTTATTGAAGAACAACTATATTTTCCATTTTTCACTTAGCTTATATTTCATCTCTTTCAGGAGAAATCACAATTGGAAACAAAATGGTTGGGGATGTAAACAAAAATTTTAGCTCAATTACTATGATATGTATATTGCTTTTACATATTTGAAAGACCTAAGTAAAAACTGGATTATTTTGAAATCATCACTCTGGGTAAAAACAGAAAAGTAACACATTCATATGTTCAATCCCAAATCAAAGGGATCACTGAATATGAATCTTGTATGGTGATCTTTTTGGTGTCAGAGACATGAATTTGGGTCACTTTCAGTCAAATTTAGGAGCTGATAGTCAGTCCCTGTGATACTGAGTTGTTTTGTTTGCATGTTGCTGTGGAATAATCCTTGTGTACAATGTGAAGATGTGTTGCTCTAATTGGTTTAATAAAGAGCTAACAGGCCAATAGCTAGGCAGGAAGAGGTTAGTCAGGAGAGCCAGACTGAGAGAATGCTAGGATGAAAAAGAATCGATTTCCCAAGAGACTCAGGCAGAAGCAAGATGGATATGCTATGCTGAAAGAAGGTAAATAATAAATATGGCTTAATTTAAGATGTAAGAGCTATTTAAAAACAAGCCTAAGCTATAGGCCAAGCAGTTATACTGCCCCCCCTCACTCCCAATATACTTAGGAGATCTTGTTCTCTATACTCATAGATTAGTGCAGCTCTCAGTCACCACCAGAGAAGCTTCTTTTGCAGCAGACAGTGATTAAAACAGACACAACTGGTTCAAGGCAGAGACAGAGTCATGGTGGAGAGTTCTTTATAAAATGGGGCTTCTATTTACATATTACCTCTCTCCTCACATGGCTCAGGGAACATTTTGGGAAGAGGAGAGTGGCCAATTGTAAAGCAGAGGAGGAGCACTATGAAACACTACCTATGGAGATGATGGAGTTGTGCACTAGTAACTCATATAAACTGTGGTTACTTGTGTAAGACCTACACAAGAACAAGCCTAGTAAGCTCAAGAGTGGCCAGGGGAGAGGCTTGGGAAATCTTAGTTGAGTTTTGCAGTTGAAAGTCATCCATTCTTTGTATATTTTGGAGATCAGCCCTCTGTCAGATGTGGGGTTGGTGAAGATCTTTTCCCATTTTGTGGACTGCCATTTTGTCTTATTGACTGTGTCCTTTGACTTACAGAAGCTTTTCAATTTCAAGAGACCCCATTAATTAATTTTGAATCTCAGTGTCTGTGCTACTGGTGTTATGTCCAGGAAGCAACCCCTCCTACCAATTTGTTCAAGGGTACCTTCCACTTTCTCTTCTAAGAGGTTCAGTGTGGCTAGATTTATGTTGAGGTCTTTGACCCATTTGAACTTAATTTTGTGCATGGTTATAGAGCTCAAGAGGCTAGTCACCAAAACACCAAATAATCTAATTAAAAAGTGGGATACGGAACTCAATAGAGAATTCTCAATAGAGAACTCTAAAATGGCAAAAAAAAAAAAAAAAAAAAAAACCACTTAAGAACGTACTCAATATCCTTAGCCATCGGGGAAATGCAAATCAATACAACTCTGAGATATCATTTTACCCTTGTCAGAATGGCTAAAATCAAAAACACCAATGACAGTTTATGCTGGAGAGGATGTGGAGAAAGGGGCACACTCCTCCACTGCTAGTGGGAGTATAAACTCATACAGCTACTTTGTAAATCAGTGTAGTGGTTCCTCAGGAAAATGGGAATCAGTCTACCACAAGATTAAGCAATTCCACTCGTAGGCACATACCTTTATACACATTCCTGCAACAAAGACATCTGTTAAATTATGACAATAGCAGCATTATTTGCAATTGCCAGAACCTGGAAACAACCTAGATGTGGCTCAACTGAAGAATGGATAAAGAAAATGTGGTACATTTACAAAATGGAGTACTACTCAGTAGGAAAAAAAAAAAACAATGGAATCTTGAAATTCACAGGCAAATGGATGGAATAGAAGAAACCATCCTGAGTGAGGTAACCAAGTCACAAAATGACAAACATTTACTCACTCATATGTGGATTTTAGACATAGAGTAAAGTATCTCCAGCCTAAAATTCACACTGCCAGTGAAGCCAGGAAACAAGGGGACCCTCAGAGAGACATACATGGTCCCCCACAGAAGAGGAAAGAGACAAAATCTCCTGAGGAAATTGGGAGCAGGGGTGGGAGTGAGAAGAGAGGGACTTAGGAGAAAGAGGAGAGAAGAGGAGGGGAGAGGAGAACATGAGGGAGCAGGAAGATTGAGTCAGGGGAATAATAGAGGAGAGCAAGAAAAGAGATATCATAATTGAGGGAGCCATTATAGGTTTCAAAAGAAATATGGCACTAGGGAAATGTCCGAGACCAACAAGGATCACCCCAACTAACAATCTAAGCAATAGTGGAGAGGCTACCTTAAATGCCCTTCCCTAATAATGAGATTGATGACTGCCCTATATGCCATCCTAGAACCTTCATCCAGTAGCTAATGGGAGCCAAAGCAGACACCCATGGCTAAACACTGAGCCAAACTCCTGGAATCCAGTTGGAAAGAGGAAGAAGTATGAGCATAGGGGTCAAGACCAGGCTGGAGAAACCCACAGAAACAGCTGACCTGAACAAGGGGGAGCCAATGGACCCTAGACTGATAGCTGAGAAACTGTATAGGACTGATCCAGATTTCCTTGATGTGGGTCTCAGTTAAGAGGTCTTGGAAGTCTATGGGTCCTCTGACAGTGGAACCAGGATGTATCCCTAGTGCATAAACGAACTTCTGGAGCCCATTCCCCATGGAGGGATATTCCCTTAGCTGAGAGACATGGAGGAGGGCCTAGTCTTTATCCCAAATGATGATCCCTCAGGGAAGGAGGATGGGATGGGGAGATCAATGGGATGCATGGGAGGATGGGAGGAAGAGGGAACTGGGATCCATACATAAAATAAGAAAAAAATATTAAATAATAAAAAAGAAAGTTGCTTTGCTTTCATCATTTATCCAGCTTTCCTATTTCCAGCACTCCCTCATTATGGGTTTCTTTATTGTTTCTATTTCAGTTTTTCAAGCCTGAACTGTTTGAATTGTTTCCTTGACTTGTCCCCCCGCCCCTCTTTGGCTTTCCGTGCTTTTTTATAGAGATCTGTTTATTTCTTGAATTTTTTTGGTTTGTCTTTTCCTCTATCTTTTTTTTTTGTGTGTGTGTGTGTGGTGTTTTGTTTGTTTGTTTTTTCTTCCATTCATGTAAAAGATTTTCTCATTTCCTTTTTGAGGGTCTCTATCATCTTCATAAAGTTGTTTTTAAGATCTTTGTCTTCTGCTTCATCTGTGTAGAGTCCCTAGACTCTGGTGATGTCATATTGGTCTTTCTGTTGTTGAATGTGTTCTTATACTGTTGTTTTCCCATCCCTTCTTTCAGTGGGTGTAGGTGGGGTCTCTCCTCTCTTCTCCTCTCCTCTTCTCTCCTTTCCTTTCCTCTCCTCTCCTGGTAGGTGTAGGTAGGCCAAGAATTGGATATGGGCAGACTCTGGATGGCTTGGCTTTCTTAGGTGGGTCCACTACAAGCTGAGCAGACCCAGGAAACTCCAAGGAGGGAGAAGAATGAAAGACTTGGAGGGACTGTGAGTGCAGATGCTATTTAATTTTTTTTAAAGGTGTTATCAGCATATGCAGAGGCTCATTGGACAACCATGGGCTTTCCAGATTTTTGTGTCCCTTAAGTAATTGGACAGTCACATGGATAGTGGCATAAGTCTATAAGAAAAATGCAAATGCCTCAAGATCACCAGTCATTCCAAAGAAGGCAGGAACCAAGAAAAATAAAGAGGCAACGAAAGAAGCCCCTGATTCACCAAGACATGGCACATATTTCTCACTCTTGGTGACCAGGAGAGAATCATTTTGACACAAAGGGCAAAAGCTGCTGTGAGCTGCCTGCAACACAATCCTTCATTTCCTGAGAGATTTCGAGAGAAGAATGTTAGAACAGGTCATGAACTATGCTTGAGAACAAAATATATATGAACTTTACTTGACTTTACCATCCCTCCTCTCTCAATCATAAACTTGAAAAATTCATCCCATAAACCATGTTATACTATAAAGGGGAGTGCTTAGCCAAGAAATATAAGTAATCCAGCTTTTCTTGTTTTTTTCTTAATTTTACAACTTTACTCTGAAACTTATCTTCAAAGATGGAAAAATTATACAAATAGAGCTATTATTAAGACACTCTCTTGAGAAGACCACACCTATCTCTTGGGTGTGTATTTATGTTTACTTAATAAATCACAGGTTGAGTGTTGCTACTACTGACTCATTGTGAAAATCATTTCTGTTTAATGTAAGGCAAGACCCTGGTCACATCTGAACTAAGTCTCCCAAGGGAGGAAGCCATCAGGCTACACAGTGAGATCGGGTTAGGCTGTTTTCCTCTGTTGATGACATTGATGAAAAAAAGTCCTTCAGAAAGAAATGAACCAAACATGCAAAGGAAACAAATTCAGGCAGGAAGAAAACAACACTTTAACAGATAGGTAAGACCAGACATCGTATCATGCAATAAGGACAGATTCTGTACAAACAGAAATATGACAACCAAGAAGAGCTCAAGGAACTAAAGATGCATTAGGAAAGAAATATTCAATATAACTGCTTGAGGGTGGAGATGGCTCAGCAGTTAAGAGCACTTACTGCTCTTGCAGAAGATGAGAAGCAGTTCAATTATCAGCACCACACCAGAAGGATCACAATGGCATGTAATTCCAGATCCAGTGGATCCAACACCCTCTTATGACACCCACAAGTACCTACACACATGTGTTTGTACAGACAGAAACACACAAATACATACAAATAAATACATTTTTTAAAAGGTTGGACACGAAAGCTGAAGAAACTTCTTGTAACTTGGAGTTAAAGAAAATTAAATACAAGATAAGACTAACTTACATATTCTAACATCTACTGAAAAAAGGAAAAAAATAGATAAAATTGTTAGAAGGGAAAAATAAAGCAATTACCCAGAATTATGTAGCATTATTTTGTGTGTTAGGAGGTTTATGGTGTTAGAAGTGTATGTTTTGCTCTTCCACCAAATATTGGTATCCTTACACACAACTCCTAAAGCCTTGGAGAAGTCAGAAATGACCTGTCTTTAATTTGATAATGATTGTTGGCTGTGGGCTCTTGTTAGGTTCAGGATGTGGCTGGTTGCTAGGAGAAGCAACCTTATGATTGCAGGTGGGAACTTACTGGTTCATTCTCCAGCTGAAAGTAGCATGAAGGTTGACTTAATTAAAACTGCAGTTTTTGTTTGTTTTACTATGCATCTCTGGTGTCCTGGAATTCACTATAGAGACCAGGGTAGCCTTGAACACAGAGATCCATCTGCCTCTGCCTCCAGAGTGCTGAGATTAAAGGTGTACACCACTATGCCTGGCTCAAGCTGCTAATTATTTAATCAAAAATCATATCTAAATAAATTAGAATAAGACTTAAACTCCATAAAACAACAAAAATCTCAAAACAGAACAGCATTTAGAGATCCTTGGGGTTGCAGATGAGTTAAAATGCTGGCAGGCTTGTGTATCTGGAGAACCAAGATGTATCAAGTCCCTTGCTCATAGCCTTCTGGCTATTCCTGAGAGTACACTTTTATAATAATTAGCTGTCAATAGAGCCCTCTCCTGAGTCTGGGAGTCTAACAAATCATCAAAGCCCTTCATAGGAGTATGGGTGCCTTTGATTTCTAGCCAAGTCAGAAGTTGTGTGTAACCTGGGACCTACTAATGACTGGCCTCTGAAGCGGAGTCAGTCTTCTGGAACTGAGCCTGTAGTCTTTTGTGTCTACATTAACTTTGGTTAGTATTAGGACTGAATTGATTTGTAGCAAGTCCAGTAGCTGTCTGTTAAAGAAGTGAATTGTTCATTATGTTTTCCTTTCCCCCACCCCCTAATGGTTTTAGAGAATTGTCCATAATATGAGTGTAAGGGAAGGAAATAGGTTTTATGTTCCTTTGTACAAAGGCCTATTGAGTGGTCTGTCAAAATCTATACCAGACAGTTCATTGTGAATTTCAGCCATAAAGGACAAGATAAGTACTGAAAAGCTTCCAGATGTGGCAGGCAGCAGAAGGGTCACTGCAAGGATTAGATTCCTCCAAAACAACATCAGAAGCAAGGAGTCAATGTGTAGCAGGATAGAAGTGAGAATTTCTGGGGACACAAGAAGGAAAAGACCCCTCCCCCAGGAATCTGGTTGAAGATTCTTGGCTACAGAGAAACAATACCTCTGGTGCAATTAACACCTGATATGCTCACCAGCAACCTGGTTGAGAAGGGAAAGACACATACTAAACATTTTTGTGAATACCTAGTGCCTCTTTCTTTGTTTGTCCGATTAGTTTGCAATTTCATCCAAAGCTTCCCTGGAGGTAACTTATCATCTCTATTAAAACAGAGAGAAAAGTGGGGGAAAGTTTCTTAACCATTGGAGCTATAATCTTGACAGCCACAAAAATAGTTCATATTGTTAGTGCTAAGACAATGAAGTGTGATATTCTCTAAAGACACTTGTGCCTTTGCTTGTGCCTGTCTCCCACTCTCTTATTTTCTCTTGAGAAGCAAATAACATCTCTTGTATATCTTACTTTATTTCTGAGCACTGCTCTTTCTCCTAACCCTAATACTTAAGCCTATATTAAAATATATTCAATCAAACCTCCAACTTTGCTTCAGCATACTGGGTAGTCTTAATTTTGTTCGTTTGTTTTTTTGTTTTTTGACATTGAAGCCACAAATCTGTTTGGCCTCAGGCAATGTCCCTAAAAGATTAGAGCAACTACTCGGGTTGATGAGATGGCAGAGTGGAGCTTTGTCTCAACCGTCTTACCTCTGACAAGTGGGATAAACCCTTACCATCATGGGAGAAAACCATTTACAGTCAAGAATATAGTTAACACCTGGCAGCAATGATGCACACCTTTAATTCCAACACTTGGAAGGCAGAGGCGGGTGGATATCTGTGAGTTTGAGGCCAGTCTGTTCTGTAGAGTGAGTTCCAGGACAGGCTCCAAAGCTGCACAGAGAAACGCTGTCTCATAGAAAAAAAAGAAAGAAATGAAAAAGAATGAAGACATTTTTAGACTAAGACTTGGAAACATTAGCTTTCGAATTGATACTGAGAATATGCTCCACCAAAATAAAAGTGTAAATGAACAATGAGCATCAGGTCTTGGAAGAGAATTTCTAGGTCCAAGTAGAGGGTAAGAGTAATCTTGGGTCTAGAAAAAAGACCCATTCAGACTGGATAGGTCAGAGTAATGAGTAAATTATTTTGAAAACATAAACAAACACATTTGTGCCTTTCTATAACATCAGATTTTATTAAAAATAATAATTTCATGACCTATTCCTTTAATTCTCTAAGGACTACTGAATTCACTTGGTAGACATGGCCATTGGCAGCCACTGATGTTTTCTTCCTATTTTAATTGCTAATATTAAATCTCTAATCACACATTATATTTCACAAAGTGGTGTGTGTGTGTGTGTGTGTGTGTGTGTGTGTGTGTGTGTGTGTGCGTGTGCGTGTTACATAATGTTTATAAAGAGTTATGGAAATCTTACTGAAGACAAGAGAAGAAAGCTGGTATAGTTTCAAAGGGAGTCACTGTAGGAGATTGGATATTAATGTAACAAAGTCAATCACAGAGCTGTTCTGAGGCACAGGTCTGTTCTAAGGCACAAAGCTGAATCCATGAATAGCAATTCAGTGGCCCATGTCAACTAGGATCATGGGCAGTGGAAGCTATGGTACTGACAAGAGGTAACGAGCCACATAGCAGAGCAAAGATTGATATGAGTGGATTCATTTAAGTTTTAAGAACTGGTTGGGAACAAGCTTAAGCTAAAGCTAAGCTTTCAAATTATTGAAAGCTGTGTTGTTATTTGGGAGCTGGAAGTCCAAAGAAAGGCATGTTACACATGTTGTTTGGTTAGAAATCTGCCCAAATGATTTCTTCTTTAAGAAGTCTGACATTAATCTCTTAGCTAATCTTTCAAGATTTATTTTTAATGCATTTCTATGGAAAAGAAGAACACTCAGGGATTGTATTTAGAGCATCGTCTGGACTTCAAGTCAGTAAATTGTTTTCCAGAAAAAAATTTTTAAAAAAATGAATGATTTATAGATCAACTGTGTGAGAATAGTAACAGTTATTTTCAGTACTGTGTTTCCAGGAAGCTTCCTCATCCTGGGGCATCTTCAGATAGTGCTCAGCACACTCCATCTTCTTTCTACTCTGGAGCCCACAACACCTACACACATATAAAATGAAATAATTTTCTGCTTCTAAGTATGAATTTACCTGATGGACAATGAATGGAGATGTGCTCACTTAATAGCAACCATGATGGAAGAAATAGAAAACATTTCAACCTTGTGAAATCTAAGTGCAAATTTACTTGAAAGCTGTTTATATGGCTAAGAAACAAGTCCTAGGTTTATCAGCTTATGTATATATTACATGCCTAGGTATATCAATACACCTGAAAGGAAGTTACTGATATACATCTGTCTCTTCAGATAATTAAAGTTACACTGTTCAAGCAATAATGGAACTCTATTTTGTTAAATATTACTTAGAGATGTTATTAACCTTGTTATAGACTATTTCATGATATAGACTATCTTCATATAGTAATGATAATTCTTGTCATTATAATTTGTATTGATTTCTTTTCTAGTTGCTGTGACAACATACCTGACACAGGCAATGAAAGGAAGATATATATATATATATATATATATATATATATATATATATATAAGGAAGGAAGGAAGAAAAGAAGGAAGGAAGAGAATCAATTGGGCTTACAGTTTGAGGTTACAGTCTATCATGATAACAGAGTCAGGACTTCAAGAGTGTGAGACAACTGGCTGGTCACATTGCATCAGCAATTAAAAAACAGATAAACCAAATCCTGTTGCTCACTTTCTCCTTGTTACTCACATATGGTATGGGTTTTCATCTTACCATTCTATTGCTGTGAAGAGTCTTCATGACCAAAGCAACTCTTATAAAGGAAAGTGTTAAATTGGGGGCTTGATTACAGTTTTAGAGGGATATTCCACAGTTACCATGGCTGGACTTGGACAGGCATGGCACTGGGACAGTAGATGAGAGCTCTACATTCTGATCCACAGCAATCAGACAAAGAGAAAGACACTGGACCTGGCTTGGGCTTTTGAAACCCCTCACTTCTAGTGACACACCTCCTCCAACAAGGACATGCCTTCCTGAACAGTTGCACTCCCTGGTGAGTAAGCATTCAAACATATTATTTAATGGGGGCCATTCTCTTTCAGTTCACCAAAGTCTTCCAAACTCTGTGAACTTAATTTAGATAATCCCTCAAAGATGTCCAGGCATTTGTTTTCATATCAATTCCAAATCCCATAAAGTTGACAATTAAGATTAACCATTACAGAATTACTGAGTGATTGTCTTGCATTAAATTGTAAGATAGACAGTACTGATCTAGAGGGAGAACAGTAAGGCAGGTGGACTGTGTGCAAGGTAGAAGTGGGTGTTAACTGGCTAGTTCTGTGTGTCAACTTGACACAAGCTAGAGTCATCAGAGAGGAAGGAGCCTCAGGTGAGGAAATGTCTCCATGAGATCCAGCTGTAAGGCATTTTCTCTATTAGTGATTGATGGTGGAGAGCCTACCCTATTCTAGGGCACACACCTACTCTAGTAAGGCCACCTCTTCTAATCCTTTCAAATAGTGCCATTCCCTGATGACTAAGCATTCAAATATATGATCATATGGAGGACATTTCTATTCAAACCACCATAGTTATTTGGTGGTCACTGTACTGTGGGGGGCCTTGGAAGAAGATTCTGTAATTCAACTCCATCCTAAAGGCAATGGTCGTACTGGAAATCACATTATTTCACTTCAGTTCAGTAAGTTCCATTCAATTCCTTTTATTTTAACTCATTTCATGCTTCAGCCAGTTGCATAATGCAAGTAGATCCAAAAATAGCACACAAATTATCAAAGGGCTCAGGTCTTAGGCAGCTTTACTTTTGAAAGAAAACAAGAGTCTGCTGATCTACACTTCTCTGTTCCCACCTGATTCTAAGACAAAAATGAAGCTACCTTGCAATTAAAGGGGATAGAGGGGATAGAGCACACAACCATCAAAATAGTGGTTAGCAAAGAGCAATCATTATTGTGTAAAAATAATTAAGACGTCTCAGAAAAACCTTTTCCAAGATCAGTTCACAAGGAAATGACATGAATCCTTTCTTTTTTTATACTCATTCTTGCACACATGTATATTTTCTTTTTTAAAAACTATTTTCAGTTTTGAAGCTAACTGTATTTTTAAAATTATTATTCATATTTTCTCTATACTACCTTCATGGAAATAACCAAATAACTAAAATAAAAATGGGAAGTTAAGCATTTAAATATTTGTTTTTAATTTACCTGATTTTAAATGATTTGTCTTTAAACTGGAACTATATATATCACACCTATGTGTATATATTATAAACCTTATGGATACATTTTCCTTTACACCAACAAGAACAGTAATCTGAACAATTCAAATTTGTAATCCTGACCTTGGAAAACTAAGAAGAGGGCTGGAGTTGTAATATAATAATAAATAATAGACTAGAATTCATCCAAAATAAACTAAGACACATATAAATGAATAATATAGCTAAACACATGAGTACAAGGGGGCTAGAGATTATTGCATCAGTTTCAATACAAATATCATGCAACTATGAGATATAGACACCTGCAGATGTGAAATTCACATGATCTCAAATACATCCATCATTATTGAGTTAGGTAATGGGGGACTTAGCCAACTTGTAGACTCAATGAGTTAGCTACAAACCACTGGGGATAAAACCACAGCCTGATGAAATCAGATTCATGATTTCATTGCCTGGAGGGTGGGCTCTTTAAAAAAGCCAGGAAATTTTGCTAGGAGGAAGGGACCTGGCAAGTTCTGGCTCTCAGGAAGGCTTCTGAGCACTGTTCCCAGAAACCAGTGGGATGCTATTCTGGATTATTTGCTGCTCCAGTGATGATGGGATTAAATCAAGAAGATGAAGTTGGAATGATGTTCTGTAGTGAGGGGAAGGCATTTAGCAATTGTGTGTCACTAGGAATCAGTTATACTTGAGTGAAGTGTACCTGTTAGCATTGCTGATAATGAGGCAGTTGTCACTTAGGAAGAGGTTCTTATGGCTCTGGACAGGGGCTGTGTGACACAGGAGAAATGCAGTTTCCTGTTAGTCACATAGCTAACTTCAGGATCCACTCTCTACTATTGATGAGCAGTGGGTTCCTGGCTTCTTTTTTAGTCTGAGTTGATTTTCACTCTTATCTGAATGGATTCTCTTTTCAATATGGCATTCATCTGTGTTATAATATATGATACACGTATAACATGTAAAATTCACACAGTTATATGCAAATCTTGGAAGTAGACTCTCAACTCAATTATTCATGTATTCAAATATTCACATTTAGTTCTAATAGATTCTTAAAGGCTTCAGCTCAGAAAACATTCTATTTACATTCTATTTTTAAATTTTAGAGATGCAGTGGGTTGGAGGTGAATCAGGAGTTCCTGACCCATTGGTTTCTCTCTCTCTCTCTCTCTCTCTCTCTCTCTCTCTCTCTCTCTCTCTCTCTCTCTCTTTCTCTCTGTGTGTGTGTGTGTTAAATATTCAGAGGCATGTCTTTTCTGCATGAGTTAGAGAGAAAGGAATGTGCTAGAATGTACAAAAGCCAATATGAGACCTGTCTCTTCTAGCAAAGGCTTTGTGCAACCTTTTCTGAAGCCAAAGCACTAGTTACTGGCAGAGATCCTATACTAGCTGGGGAGAAATTAGCTGCTGTTAGTGGAAAGGAAGCATTTGTCCACCCTGCAGGTGTTGTCCACATACTGATGCTGCATTAATGCAATGTTTCATGTCCTGAAAAACCAAGATTGCAAACATGGTGGGCACATAGCAATTATTTCCCTGTCACAAGATGGAAATCTTGATGATGGATGGAAAAGCTCCACCTTCAATTTATAAGTTGTCTGACCAAGATGTTCCTCTTGAAACAGATAAATGTCTTGTTCTGTCAAAATCCCATTATTCTGATTTATTTGGCTAACTTTTATGATGTCAAAGAAGTTATTTGATAGATTGGGATGAATTTAATTTATGTATTATTTATTTATATTCCAGCTTGAAAATTAAGGGATTGCCTAAAAGCCTCCTGGAGTAAAAATGTTAGTTGTTCTTCCTCTTGTTGCTTTTCTAATTATTTGGGGCCATTCTGAAAGTGGATGCCAGTTATTTTGAGCTACTCACAAAGCATCTCACTGAAATTGTCTGAGAATTGCAGGATGAGTTGTCTGAATTCTTTTCTAAAAGGTAATGGTAAAGATATCATCATGACATCACCTTATAATTACAGTTTCCATTACAGCTAGCAGTCTATCAGGTCCTATATGTTTCAAATTAAATTGGGGTCTAAAACTCCAAAAAGAAAAGGGCTAGCATGAAATAGATGCCTGAATTAAATAAAATTAGATAAAAGCATATAGAGATTAAATCATGTTCATTTAGCATCCCAATGTAGCAAAGTTAAACAATAAAAGTAGATTTGAAGGCTTACAAACATTAATTTCTAAGAATAGTCCCAGTTTTCAGTATATGAAGAGGATTGTACTGTCCTTTTCACTAACATCTTCATTCCATGGGGTTTGAATTATTTATTTTTCAGCTTTTAGGTTTTTTTTTTTTAACCAAGGAAAAAACAGAAATTACCTGTAATCTCTTTTTAAATAAATAAGAACTGTGAACATAATAATAAGACACATTTACCTGTAAATAGAGATATATTAGGCATTAGCTACAATATTCAACAGTAAGTATGGCAAAAATGTTTGTGTCACATCTATAGTGTTATTTACAACATTATCCTACTATTTAAATTGTTACATTTCTGGTCCAAGTAACATCTTCTCAATATAAAATAATGTAACACTTATTACAATAAAAGCTTAAAATATTAATTGCATCATTTAGATAGTTACCTTTTTGTTTTTAAAATCATTATTGACTTGAAATGTATATTTCTTAGTAAAGGTGTGGAGATTGTTGCTTGGTGTGTAAGTGTGTGTATGTAAATGTATGTGTGTGTGGCATGGACAATTATATGTGTGTTCCATGCACATTCATGTGGATTGAAAAACACATACATGCACACACGTGCGCGTGCACACACAGGCACACACACACACACACACGAGCACAAATATGAAGGCAAGTGAGCCTTGGATTTTGCTCTTTTTTTGTTCACATTCTTTTTTTGAGACAGGGTCTCTCACTAGTTGGAACTCCCAAACCAGGACAGTGAGCACCAAGGGTCTGCTTGTCTCCACTACTGTGCACCACTACAGTTTTGATTTATCCATTTTAAATGTAGATTCTGGGGACTGAATTTAAGGCTGTGTGCTTATAAGGCAAACACTTTCCCAACTGAGCTACTTCTCAGTTGTATTGTTTGTGTACATCTGTTTCTCAATTAGTATTTTCTCAAGAGCATTTCTTGAGAAAATATCAATATCTAATTTTCAAAGTCTGATATTTAATGACTGCCTATTTTAATATTCTATTATATGGAAGAACTTTATTTTCTATTGAAAATGAATTAATTTTCATGGGTACTGTTTTAATAACATATATTACATTGCCATGAAGATATGTGCATAGGTGGGTACATATTAAATCACTCAAGATAGGAACTAAGTGAAAAAGAAAACCTTTTAAGTTTTAGAAAAAGGTTTGATATGCATTAGGGAATGCTTTGAGAAAAATTTTCTGTTATCCATCTTCAGTGTGTGTGTGTGTGTGTGTGTGTGTGTGTGTGTGTGTGTGTGTGTGAGGGGATACAACCTAGGGCCTCACATATGTTATGCACATATTCCAGCTTAACTTTATTTACTCCTTCTTAAAATATGCTTTGTAGAACAGATATTTAAAGAGGAATTAATGCATTGAAGTTATGAATATTTGCAACTTGTTCACTTGAACCATTATTTACATTCTTCCTTTTTCTGCCTGAGACCTCAGGAACTTGTGATAATGCTGAGGGAAGAGATGGAGTGGACGTTGATTCTCTCTGGCACTTTAACTAGTCCTGGATATTTCATAACAGTAATGCACAGATCTTAGAATTGCCTTTGGGATTGCAGTGCATGTAGTTTTGTATTTCCATGGTGTTGATGAAAGAAGTTGCAGGATAGAATATTGGGTAGACATTAAATTCTGGAGAGAAACAACACATAATTACTAACTGTGGAGTTTCTGAAATTCTGGACTCAGTATTTCAGGTTAATGAACACAAGTTTATTGATGGTTGTGCTAACATGTAGAAAAGCAGGTGAAAGATGAAGCAAAAACTGACTCAAAATGAATGTAATTAGTAAAACGTGGGGAGGGGCATTGGGTTAGACAAACTGAACTGTCCTCATGCCATCGCTCCCTCCTCCTCTTTCCAGTATGTAGAATTGCTCTTTTTCTCTCTTTCTTCCTCTTTCTCCCTTTCTCTCTCTGCATATATGTCTACATCTCTATTTTAATTAATGCTCTCAAGAAGCAGTGAAATATATTCTATTATAAAATACAACAAAAGTGTAAGAGAATAATTAAAAAAAAAAGTTGAAGTGTGTTACTAAAATGTTTTGCACCCATGTTCATGATGGATACTGGTCTGTAGTTCTCTTTCTTATTGAGTCTTTTTGCGTCTTGGGTACCAAGCTAATTGTAGCCTAGTAAAAAGAGTTTGGCAATGACCCTTCTGCTTCTACTGTGTGGAGCACTTTGAGGACTATGAGTGGTTTCTGAGGGCACAGTGTTCAAATAGTTTCTATGGCTTTCCTTTTCTTTGGGGAAAGAGATCATAGGGTGGTTTTTAAGGTGAGATGGAGTTGAGTAGTAGTTAAAGCTGATGTTTCAGGAACATCAAAGCACAACTAAGACACAAGCGAGTTAAGGTCCATGAGTTTACTGCTAACAGCATCCATAGATTTACTGCATGGAAAGAAAAGTTAAGCTCAGAGGTCAGGTATTCTAGGTCATAAGCATGCTTCTTCTTTCTTCTTTGAAATATCTCTAATAAAAAATATGATGTTACTTTGTAGAAACTCTGTGGTGAATTTTTGTCAAAACTATTGACTCTGTCTGAGAAATGTCAAATTCCAAAGCACCTGGCTTCTTTTCTTTTCCTTGGTTCCTTAACTTCCCCCTTGTCTTTTTTATCTTGCCTCTATTTTCCCTTCAAATTCTCTGACCCCTTAATTTTAGAACCATGATTCATTTTCTAGATTGTCTTCAGGGCTGACCAGAGACTTAGATCCTGCCTATCCAGGAATCAATGATCTAAGGTCAGATCATGAGGCCTAGGTTTGGATACTGAGGGGAATCTGGAAGAGATGATGTCATTCGTTGGGGCATGAAATCATGAAAACAATAAGCATATAGAAGCTTAGTATGTATAATCCTAAAATCCAAAACTGTAAACCCAAGGCTTTTATTTCATTTTCTGTTTTTCCGAATCATGAAGTACAGAAGACAGTGACATTAGTAAAACATTAAAATTTAACTCAGAATTTGACAGGGTTTAGTGTGGCTTGTAAATCTTGTCTGAGGTGTCATGTATGTGCAGAGCTTCCTACTGTAACAATGACAACATTCCCTTTTGCACTCAGCATCAAAGGCCTGAAGAAAACTCAGAGAGCATCTAGATTTTACAAATGAGTAAATGAGATTCTTAAGAACCAATGTGACTGGATAGAGAACACACACTCCAAATCAGAGTCCACAGAGCTCAGAAGTCAAGGTGGATTTTGATTATTACGTTATATCAGCACTATTTTTCTAGGAAGAGCCACCATGGCTTACAAAGACATATTTCTCCCTCATGACTCCTTAGTAATTTTAGGCATTTCTCCAGAACTGTTACTTTCATAATTTTCCCCACATTAAAAAAAGTGGGAAAGTAAGCAAAACCAAATTTTTAAAAGTTTCATATATGTCTGTGGAAGCAATTATCCAGCCTGAAATCATTTTTGGGTAATCACAGATCATCATGTGACTTTATACATCTATTTTATAGCTCTAGAGCAGGAAGTTAGAACTGATACCTGCAAGGAAGTATTCTACCACTGTGCTACATTTACAACTTGGTCACATGGTTTCAAACACAGCCAATATGTTGATGTGTCTGAAATGCAATAGCTAACTCTGATTTCTAACTTTTCTACTGAGGTGAGCACTGGACACTCACTGACTGCCCATGAACATAACTCAGTGGAGTATAGTAAGTTCAAAAGTTAAATATGTACATAGTAGGGCTACAGAATTTTTTGAGTTAATCTTGTATCCTGCCACTTTGCGGAAGGTGTTTATTAGCTGTAGGAGTTCCCTAGTAGAGATTTTGGGTCTCTTAAGTAAACTATTATATCATCTGCAAATAGTGAAAGTTTGACTTCTTCCTTTCCAATTTGGATCCCTTTGTTCTCCTTTTGGTCTTATTGCTCTAGAACTTCAAGTACAATATTGTAGAGATATGGAGAGAGTGGATAATCTTCTCTTGTTCCGGATTTTAGAGGAATCACATTGCGTTTCTTTCCATTTAGTTTGATGTTGGTTATTGGTTTACTGTATATTGCTTTTATTACATTTAGGTATATTCCTGTTATCCTTGATCTCTTCAAGACCTTTATCATTAAAGGGTGTTAGACTTTGTCAAAGGTATTTTCACCATTTAGTAAGATGATAATATAGGTTTTCTTTTTCAGTTTGTTTATATGGTGGATTACATTGTTAGATTTTCATATATTGAACCATCCCTGCATCCCTGGGGTGAAGCCTACTTGGTCATGGTGGATGATTTCTCTTACATGTTCTTGGATTTGATTTGCCAATATTTTACTGAGTAATTTTTCATCAATGTTCATGGGGGATATTGGTCTGTAGTTCTCTTTCTTAGTTGTGTATTTGTGTGGCTTGGGTACCAAGGTAATTGTAGCCTCATAAAAAGTGTTTGGCAATGGCCTTTCTGCTTCTATTGTGTGGAACAATTTGAGAAGTTTTGGTATTAGCTATTCTTTGAATTTCTGGTAGAATTCTGCACTGAAGCCATCTGTCCCAGGGTTTTTTTGTTTTTTTTTGTTTGTTTGTTTTTTTTTGTTTTTGTTTTTGTTTTTTTTGTTGTTGTTTTTTTTGTGGGGGAGAGGCAGACTTTTGATGATAGCTTCTGTTTCATTAGTGGTTATAGGTCTATTTAAATTGCTTATTTGTTCTTGATTTAATTTTGGTAAGTGATATCTATCCATAAAGAAATCAGAGAAACATCACCATTTACAAGCCACAAACAACATAAAATATTTAGTGGGAATATCTAGGTAGGATCAACATAGTAAGAATGAAAAATCTTTCCCAAAGTGATCTATGGATTCAATGCAATCCCCATCAAAATCCTAGCACAAATTTTCACAGACCTTGAAAAATAATCTTCAACAAATGGAGCTGGCATAACTGGATGCTGGTGTGTAGAAGATTGCAAATAGATCCATAACTATTGCCATGCACAAAACTTAAGTCCAAATAGATCAAACCTCAACATAAATCCAGCCACACTGACCTCTTAAAAAGAAAGTGGGAGATACACTTGAACGAATTGGTACAGGAGACCTCTTCCTGAACATAACACCAGTAACACAGACACTAAGATCGACAATTAATAAATGGAACTTCCTGAAACTTAGAAGCTTCTTAAGGCAAAGGACATAATCAACAAGACAAACTGCTTCCCACAGAATGGAAAAATATCTTCACCAACCGCACATCTGACAGAGGGCTGATCTCCAAAATTTACAAAGAATTCAATAAGCTAGCCACCAAAACACCAAATAATTCAAATAAAAGGTGGGATACAGAAAAAAAAGATAATTCTCAATAGAGGAGTCTAAAATGGCTGAAAGACACTTAAAAAGTATTCAACATCCTTAGCCATCAGGGAAATGCAAATCAAAACAACTCTGAGATACCATCTTGAAGTACTTCTCAGTAGGGTGAGGGATAATGAATTCTTGAAATTTGCAGGCAAATGGGTAGAACTGGAAGAAACCATCCTGAGTGAGGTAACCCAGTCACAAAAAGACAAACATGGTATATACTCACTCATATGAGGATTTTAGACATAGAGCAAAGTATCTCCAGCCTAAAATTTACACTGCCACAAAGCTAGGAAACAAGGAGGATACTCAGAGAGACATACATGGTCCCCGACACAAGGGGAAAGGGGAAAAAATCTCCTGAGCAAATTGGGAGTGGGGTGAGAAGAGAGAGAATTAGGAGAAAGAGAAAGAGAGAAGAGGAGGGA
Organism: Cricetiscus sungorus; assembly: GCA_030556225.1. Taxonomy (NCBI): domain Eukaryota; kingdom Metazoa; phylum Chordata; class Mammalia; order Rodentia; family Cricetidae; genus Cricetiscus; species Cricetiscus sungorus. The sequence continues at coordinate 10,358,196 of JANBXA010000103.1, forward strand.
AGAGGAGAACATGAGGGAGCAGGAAGATTGAGAAATGAAGGAGCCATTATAGGTTTAAAGAGAAATCTGGCTCTAGAGAAATGCCCAGAGACCTACAAGGATGACCCCAATTAACAATCTAAGCAATAGAGGAGAGGTTACCTTAAATGCTCTTCCCTAATAATGAGATTGATGACTACCTCATATGCCATCCTAGAGCCTCCATCCTGTAGCTAATGGAAGCAGAAGAAGACTAAACATCACTTTGAATAATAAAATAAAAAAAAAAAACAAAAATAAAGAGAATGCTCAGAGAGACCATGTAAATAGTTAATTAGCTGCACCTTTGGGCAGACTGTCAATGTGTCTGCATTTATACTGAACAGTATGTGAATTCTGGCACTAGGGAAATGTCCAGAGATCTACAAGGATGACCCCAACTAACAATCTAAGCAATAGTGGGGAGACTACCTTAAATGCCTATCCCTGATAACGAGATTGATGACTACCTTATATGCATGCCATCCTAGAGCCTTCAACCAGTAGCTGATAGAAACAGAAGCAGACACCCACAGCTAAACACTGAGCTAGACTCCTGGAATCCAGTTGCAGAGAGGGAGGATAAACAAAGGGGTCAAGACCAGGCTGGAGAAACCCACAGAAACAGCTGACCTGAACAAGGGAGAGCTCCTGGACTCTAGTTTCATAGCTGGAAAAACAGCATAGGACTGACCCAGATTCCCTGAATGTGGGTGTTAGTTAGGAGGACTAGGCAGTCTATGAGGCCTCTGGAAGTGGATCACTATTTATCCCTAACATAGGAATGGACTTTTGGGGCCCGTTTTATATAGAGGGATACTCTCTCAGCCTAGACACTTGGGGGGAGGGCCCAGACCCTGCTCCAAATGATATGACAGACTCTGAAGACTCTCCATGGAAGGCATCATCCTCCCTGGGGAGCAGAAAGGGGATGGGATGGGTGTTGGTGGAGGAGGGAAGAAGAGCACGGGAGGGTTCAGGAACTGGGATTGACATGTGAAACAAGCTTGTTTCAAATTTAAATAAAAATTATATATTAAAAAACAGAACAGTTTTTGAATTGGCTATGCATAAATAACTAATTAATGACATGATGTACCATGACAACCAAATTAAAAACAAAAGGGGTTTGATATAATGTTAAAATGTACTTTGATTGAAGTCAAAGACACTGTTAAAATGAATTTTTCTGGGTTTTGAGCTGTCTCGCTAATAAATTTACAAGAAATGTTTTGCTCTTAAATAGCATGTCTTTGGTTGTTCTTTGTAAAATAGTTGCTGCTTCAGGAACAAAAATTGTGGTGTTTTCTCTCAAAGTTCTTTTGAACACCTCATCAATTTTAAGAGTGTTTTGTTGGTTGAAAAATTATACCTCTGCCACTGTTCCTACAAGGAGGAATGGATGGGCCCAAAGCTGACTTTCTAATTTTACAGGAAACTGCAGTGAGACCTCTCCGATCATTTCCCTTCCAGAACAGTTAGGTTAAGATCCAAACACCATAAAACACGGGACAGGATAGAAGGGCACATGGCTATCTGCTTGCTTTTTCCTGTCTCCAAAGCTTAATTATATTGATAGTATAAACCTCCCATTCAGGTGGTTCCAAAGTATATTACTTGCATTATTGTCATTTCTTGCAGAGGCAATTTTTGCAAAGAACTGTGAGTGATGTCTCAAGTTCGTCATGTGAAATGCTTTTCTGGTAATGACAAACAAATTGTTATTTCTCCACTGGGTGCCTATTTATTGAAACAGAATAGTTTACTCCAATTTAAAATATGAGGACATTTTCATCAAACCATAATAAGCAATCAGTCCTACACAAAGCACAGTGTGCTATAAAGAGATAATAGATTATTGAAGATTATCTATCAAAATATTAAAAAGTACACTACCTTCACAGGTTATATATTAATAGCTTGCTTTCCACTTTATTAAAAAATAAAGAATTCAGGTTTTTGCCTAGAGAAGATCCAAATCTTCTCTATGGGTAGTCTAACTTAACCATCAAAATATTATTTTCTTCATTTTATAGATAAAGAAATATGAAGGTTTTTTTTAACATTTAGTAAGTTTTTCAGATAAAGTCACACAGCTACTAACTGGCTGGGGCTGGATTTGAATTAATCTTGATTATGAATACATTACTCTCCAAACATTTCGTAGTAATGTGTCTTCTCCATGTTTTTAGTTTTGTGTCAATCTGAAAAGCTTGTATCCTAAGATCCCAGTTCTTGTGTTTTAGTTTGCCTTTTCTTCACTCTGTCTTTTGTTAGCATGGTAATCAAAATGCAAGGCACAGACTAGCCTAAACTTGAGCAATTTGGGGGAACTTCTGACTCTGAAGTACTGATCTAACTTTTCCATTTAATTTAACCCACATCTTGTAAAAAGCTACAGCGTGCCTTGAATACAACTCAAGAAGATGATGGAATCTAAAAATTCTCCACAAAGAATGGAATAAAACTGGGTGGTAGAAAAGCCCCACCTTTTTTCATGAGACCTTGGTACAAAGGAAAAGAACATGATTGCTAACTTGACTTTGGTGGATGCTGGTGTTTCCCCTTGCTGTGTTTTCTTGTCTGAATTCCTGAAGATGAATGCCATTGGAAGTTTTTGTCAGTATTGAACATCATCATTTCACTGCCTTTGGATTTTAGCTTTAGGGATCAACAATATTTATCTGCCTTCCCACTTAGGGTGTAAGATTCTACAGTCTACATCAATAAGCTTGAAATTGAAGCTTCCAATGTAGCCATCCACAAAGTGAAGAGCTAATTACTGGTCCAACTGGGCACTTGTCCCTGCAGGTAATGAAATGTCACTAAAGATGTGAAGAGTGTGGTAACTTCCATATGGAATATTTTGATAAGCTACATTTTAAAAAAAAGGCAGAGAGAAGAGGGTTGAGCGTGTTAGGCTTTCCATGTAGTGAAATGGGTCTGTATGACTCTAGTCATATAGGACCCATAGTATTTTTCTAAATTCAGATCTGCACAGCATAAAGAGTTGATCCCAGTTATCACTTGGTTAAATATGAATATTTGATCATCATTTAGAACAAATGGACAGTATAAATGTAGAATGCCAATTACAGGAATTGTGTGGTTGGGGGAATATAATGCTTTATAACGTGACTTTTTTTTCTGTAAACCTAAATCAAGCTTATTTCAAAGTCTAATGTTTAAAGTTACTCTTTTTGCAGGGTAGGACTGTTGTTTTATTTTTGGGACAGAGTTTTCCTAGATAGCTCAGGCTGTATCAAACTTACAACCCACCTGCCCCAGTCTTGCAAAAGCTGATACAACAGGAGAATTCCTTCATGCCAGGTTAAAATTCATTTTTTAGAAAAAGAAAATAAGAAGATTGCACACTAGTTACAATAGATGCATAATTTAGTAATGCAGATGACCATGTTTCCAAAGTACCTCCCCAGAAAAAATAGTAATAGATCACAGGGCTTCTATTTCTGCAGATCAATGTTTGTGGCAACAAATAATTGGTCTAGAAGATGTTTTAACATATGCTAGAGGACACTGGTTTGGGGCTGGGGAGTATGGCTCAGCAGTTAAGAGTGATTGTTGCTTTTTTCACAGAACCTATCTTTTGTTACCAGAACCTACTTCAGGCACATCATAGCCACTTGTAACTCCAGTTCCAGGATACCGAACACTTTCTTCTGGTTTATACATATACATGTACATATATAAATAATAGACTCCATCTTTTTAAGAAGAACATTGGTTTGATGGGTACCAATGCCATGCTCATGTGGCCACATGGTTTGTTGTGAATAACACAAATATGCTGAGGCTCATTTGGAATTGAGTTCCGGCTTGTCATTCTGACTCTTGTATTCCCAAGGGGTTCTCTTTTCAGGGATCTCATGGGACCACAGCCACATCTGAATCTGTATTTTGCAAAGATTCTAAAGAATTAAGGTTCTAAAAAGAGTTTTCCATATGAGTGAGGGATATTGAGGCTAACATTACAATGTCCTTTTTTAAAATTATATACATTTTATTGGCACATACTCGTGAAAATGATAGAAACATGATAATTGTCTTTCGGAGTATTATTTTTCTTAATATACTATCCAGTTTCATCTGTTTTCTTTTTTCTGTGGACATCACAATTGTTTCTGTGGCTAGGTAAAACTCCCTTGTAATATATATCATGTTTTCTTTATCAGCCATATGTTGATAACCACCTATCCCAAAGTTTATATATTGTGAATAGCTATCAGTAATCATATTCAAGTACAACTAGTTCGCTCTGATTCCTGCCCGTCATATCTGACCTTAGGCTAATGGAAGGAAGAGGAAATGGAGCTATAAGGGAAGCAGATGGAGAAAAGTTAAAGAGCAGCACCTTGTGTTAATTAAGGGAACAATCCATCAAAGCTGTTTAAAACTCTAAACACAAATATACCAGATGCTGGTGCACCCAACTCACAAAACAAACACTGCTAGATTAGGATATAAATTGACTGCAACACAAAAGTGGAAGGTGACTTCAGTATTCCACCAGCACCAAAGGGCTGTCATGAGTAACAGTCAGAGCAAGCTAGAAAAAAACTAGGGATGATGTAGCCTCCAAGGTTCTGCTATTAGTGACCTACTTTCTCCAGCATTGTAAAGACTCAATGACCTTCAAAATCATGCCACAACCTGGGGACCAAACACACTAAACATGAGGCCATGTGAGACATCTCTTACTGAAGTCATCACAACTGTGTTCCCTCTTCATTACCTTTCTCATCCTCTCTCCTGAGAGCCATCAGTCAGTGATAGGCTTCCTCTATTAGGACATGCCCATTAAGGAGTTTCAAAATCTACATGTCAGGGACTAAGCTCTCAATTCTTTCTGTTCCTTAAACTTGCTCTCCTTCAGTAATTGGCATACCCTTTCTTCTAGTTACTTGAACCAAAATCTTGATCCTCTTACTGAAATAAAACCCCCTGGGAGCTTGTAGGAAGAAAAACCATGTTGTTGCCTAATGCATGTCTCCCTGCTAATTCTCTGGCATTGTCGCTAACATTTTAGCTTTCTTTCTTGTCTATTTTGGGATTGAATGGTCTTTTCTTTAAAACTAGAACACTGGCCAGAAATACAGAAGGAATTTGGATGGTTGTTAGGTTCTGACATTTGACACCACCCCACCCCCGTTTGCTGTTTCCAATGAAGATTTACAAAAGTGCAGCATATTCAGTAGGAAAACTCTGAGGAAATTCACTTATGAAACATCAGTTAGTTTGGTAAACATCTTAACAATAAACTTTAAAAAAATGCCATTCCTTTACAAATGTATTTCTAGTTACATATAATAGACTGGGAATTAAACAAAGAAACATTTTAGGATTTAGTGTGAAAGCATGGATTCTTGGCTATAGAATGAACCCCAATAAAAACATTGCACTGATTGTAGGCTTCTGGGTATAGAAGATTTCATTTAGATAGAAATGAACATAAAAGCCGGAGCTGCTGTATTAATTTCATGATTAAAGATAATGTCAATTTCTGCTTGAATAAATAAAAAGAATAATTATATTACATTCAGAATGCTTAGAAAATTATTTTTTAACTTTGTAAAGAATGAGAGTACTGTGTCTGAATATCTGAACACATTGTGGTGAGGCATCTATTTCCCTGGTTCTTCCTGTATCACTGGAACCTTATCATGTGAATAAGCTGCAGAAGTTTAGAGTTTTCCTCTGCAACTCCTCATCTGTTGCAACCCTGTGCAAGAAGTATGCCTGACCAGGCTGTTCATTCCTCAGCCATCATAGTATGGTTATGGGGAGACTCAGACCTATAGTTTAGTTTCTTTCCTCCAATATCTTCCTATCTACCAGCCTCATGTGTCTTTTCCTGATAGATATATTATTGTATTGTGATACAGAGAATAAAAAGATAAAATGAATTTTAGTAAAATGACAAATACAATAGTCTATCAAAATATTTTATAAATTGTAATTGCCTTAAATAACAGAGCTAAAAGATACTTAATAAGTTGCAAATATTTCTGATTGCTGTACTTCTTATAGCCATTGATATCTAGATGGTAGATGTCACCAAATAATAGACAAAAATAATATAGCTTCACATGAGATGAATAAAACATGTAAGAGAAATTTTATTTCAGCACATACTCACAATAAATGTCAAAAGATCAATAAATAAGGTATAAAACTAAGTAAATGATTTATAAACTCATGTTAAACACTGTGTCCTAGAAGGAGATAAAAGGAAAGAAGGTGTTTTGAAATGGATAACTGTTTTTTCACACATTTTATAGATGGGCACACTTAAAATCGAAGATAATTAAATATGACAAGATAAGGCTTGATGCATGTTTTATATAGCCTTAAGTAGTGTCTTCATAGTTCTAATATACTTGGGAACAATACATGACTTCTAGATAATCTCTATAATTTTTTCAAACAAGAAATAGAAATTTACATATGTACATGAGACAGGATAGAAAGTCAAGGGAAATTATGGAGATATGGGAAGGAATAGGAGTCCTCACTCCAGAATCTACTTGCAGACTCTCACTAATTGAGTTAAGAGTTCCAACACAGTTACCAATACTTGTTTAAGGCCTTTCTCTCCTCCCAACTGCAAATATGCAATTGTTTAGGACCTTACCAGAAGCCTATCATAGTAAAAGGACATGGCCAAGACCCTTTGCAACCTACTGGCTCCTGGCTTTATCCTTCATGTTGTTATTCCACAGAGAAACCACCCTACAATCTTATCTATTGAATAGAGAAATAGAGGAGAAGGTCCTTTTAAAGCCTTTTGAATAATGACATTGCCAAAGCTTCCTATATGCAGTCACAAGGATACTTAAATGTGTCTCTCCTTTATGAAACCTGCATCTTCACTCTGTGGTGCAGCTTACCCTTCTCTTGAGCACCTTTCCTTCTGCTAATATTCTTCTAGACTAAACACTGGATTTTCTTCTCAATAAACTGTCCCATTGAGGGCAGGAGAGATGGATCAGTGGTTAAGAGTACCTGAGCTTAGTTACTAGCATCCGTGTTGAACAGCTCACATTGAACTGTAACTCCAGCTCCAGGGAATCCAACAACCTCTCCTAGACTGCACTTATGAGTACACATTCACACATAGACACACATATACATGTTGATAAAATAATACAAATAAATCTTAACCAAACTTTCAACTTGGATTTTTTCTGTTTTGCCCTGAAATTATTTTCTCCAGTGAAACCAAGAATCAAGTTTTATCTGAGTGAAGATCCCTAAAGGTTTTAGAAACCTTAAGTTGCTTGTGGCAGTGTGGGTTTGTTTCCTGCTACACTGACAGTGACATGTGTATGAAAGAAATATTATGCTATGATTAAAAGTAAAGGAATTCCTGATGAATTTTATCTGACTTACTGCCCTCACCCCATTCAGCAGTGTTCTAAAAATACTGCCTCTCTAGTACAGAAGGCTTCCTCTCATGTAAAGCTACAAAGCAAACATGAAGGAAAAATGAAAGAGGAAAAAATGTTAAGTGCATTGTACTCTGTAACTATGAAAGATTTGCACAATAACAACCCATAAAACAAACATATATACTAATTTTAATGCTTCTATATAGTTTAAAATTTTGAGCTATGTATTTTAATAATATTGTTTCCCTTCCCCCAACTCCTCCTAGATCATCCCAAACTCCCTACCCATCCAACTTTATACTCTTTCTCTTTCTTGAAAACCAAAACTAAAACCAAAACCAAACTACCAAGCAAACAAAAACCAAATGCATATGCATACACACGCCACACACAACACAACACACCACACCACACACACACACACACAATGGAGTCAATTTTGTGTTAGCCAACTTCTCCCAAACATGGAGTGTGTTCCAAAGTGTGTTTGATATACCTAGTGCCACTTTCCAGTGACGAAAACTGATTTTTTCCCTCTCCTAGTAGTTATCAATTTCAAACAGCTTCATATCTATGGGTGAGACTTTATGTCCTTTTCCTGTTCTTTGTGCAGGGGTTTTGTGTGACTTGAGTTTGTGCAGATCCTGGCCCAAGTCTGTGAGTCCATATGTGTACCAGTCCTCTTGGGTCTGCAAAACACTGTTTCTTTGAAATCTGTTTTGACACCTATTTTATCACAGCATCTCCAAAACAGTTAATAACAGTCTATTAATTAAAAAGTAATAAGTGAAAGAATAAATTCGGTCAATTATAAGTAAGTAATTCATATGATCAAACTCTAGTGGGCAATAAACACATATCAAAGATGGTGTTGATTTCTATCAAGACTTAACACGCATTTTTTAAGAATTTCCAAATACTAAATGTGAGGGGTAAATTTTGTAGAACCTGTGAGGCATGCAAATGATCAGAGAAAGGGGAACCAACTTTACTAACAATGAGGAATCTATTTCCAAAAGACAAGACATAAAAGGATACATGGCGAGACACAGGAAAGCTCACTGAACACACTGATGATCATAACAGTGTGCACAACCACGGAGAACTGTTAACAGTTGGAGAAACCCGGTCCAATTCCCCCTACCACTCGTAAACATTTCAACTTCTCTTTAAGCCTATAATGGCTCCCTCTATTAAGACATTTCTTTTCTTGCTCTCTTCTATTCTTCCCAGAGCCATTATAGTTTTAAAGGGAAATCTAGCACTAAGGAAATGTCCAGAGCTCCACAAGGATGACACCAAGAATCTAGAGAAGAGTGGAGAGGCTAGCTTAAATGCTCTTCCCATATAATGAGATGACTACCTAGAAACTTCATCCAGTAGCTGATGGAAGCAGAATCAGACATTCACAGTTAAGCACTGGGCTAAATGCCTGGAATCCAGCTGCACAGAAGGATGAGTGTTGAGCAAAGAGGTCAAGACCATGCTGAGGAAACCCACAGAAACAGCTGATCTGAGCAAGTGGGAGCTCACAGACCCCAGTCTGACAGCTGGGGAACAGTATAGGACTGAACAAGGCCCCTTGAATGTGGGTGTCAGTTGGAGGGCTTGAACAGTCTATGGTGCCTCTGGCAGTGGAGCCAGTATTTCTAATGCATGAATGGACTTTGGGAGCCCATTCCCCATGGAAATACATGGGGGGAGTGTCTAGGTTCTGCCACAAATGATATGATAGACTTTGATGATTCCCCCATGGAAGGCCTTACCCTCCCTGGGGAGTGGATGAGGGTGGGATGGGGAAGTCAGTGTAGGATATGGAAGCTAGGGAGGGAGAGAGAACTGGGGTTGATATGTTAAATAAGATTGTTTCTAATTTAAATTGAAAGAAATAAAAATTGCAATTTCTGCATTAATTTATTTCCTGATCACATATGTTTTCAATTTTATCTTAGCAGGTTTCGAAATCCCTTTATAAAGAAATTGAAAGAGATCTTGGAAATCCTAGCTCAACATCTCCCATTTGTCTGTTCTTAGACATTCCCCCAAAGACTACTCCTGCATTTCCAGTATGTGTCCTTTGCATGGGATAGTCAGCAGGGACAGCCAGGGCTTGTGGGAGCAGATAGGTGTCTGTGAATATACCCACACAATGCTCTATGTTGAAACATTCCAGAAGCCAAATTGCTACTGTGATTCTGAGAGCAGATCATGGGAAAGAGTGGGGATGAAAATGGTTATCTGTGGGATTTTTTCTTTTCTAAATGTATAGTTTTATCTTTCCTTTTATTCCCTATCATTTTTATAATGAACTTAATCTATTCAGCTTAATCCTATAAGTATTAAGTTGTTATATCATTAACACTGTATTAGGTGAAAAGGAAGATGAGGAGATCTATGTGTAAGGCACAAACCTAGCCCTTCTCAAATTGGTATTTATTTACTGGGAGGCAAGATTTGCAGGTACCTGATAACTGAAGTCAGTGTCAGTTTCAGAAGGTCCACAACTATTTACATACCAAGAGCTGGCAGTGTGGCATTTGTGATTTAATTCTATAAACCAAGCTTACCACAGGGAATTTATTTCCTTCTTATTTACTTGTTGTATTTGGGACATTCAATTTGGGATAAGGTGGCAGGTGTGTGTGTGTGTGTGTGTGTGTGTGTGTGTGTGTGGTCTGAGTCTGCGTGTGTGTGTTCGTGCATGGTAGTCCATGATTGATAAGAAAAGCATTTTTCCTGAAGGCTAGGGTTGTGCCCTCCAGGCCTTCCATTTCACACCTCTTTTCTAGTTCTTTATGGGAGTGTGTATGTATGTATGTGTTGAAATATTGTATTCTTCCAAATACAGTTTGTGTTGTAAGGATCAGTTTTATAAACTCTTACTTTTCTTTCTGGTGTAGAAAAAAGACATAAAGTCAACAGTTGTAATTCAGACATATTTCACAATTCCTGACCATTGTCAACCTCATTTCCCCCTTTTCATTTTCCCCTTTCCTTAATAGCCATGACAAAAGAGGCACAAAGATTGCTTCAGCCTGTTATCTCTGCTGTAGAAAGTCTGCTGTCATTTACTCTTATGCTCAGATTTCCATGCATATGAGCTAGAGCCCCCAGGGCTCCCTTAAGCTCCCTGAAATCTGTTTGGTTGTTTCCCAAATGGCCATGTGGTTGCAAAGAGTATCTCTATGACGATTGCTTCCTCTGTAGATGCTCATGTTGGATTGATAAACTGGGACATCTCGTTTCATCATTCGGTGGTCTTTTCTCAGATAGTGTGAAGACAAGCCTGACAAGGAATAAGTTCTTCCCATTAGTGATACATAATGTAGGACACAGTTAACACACAATTAAAATGATTTTGTTTTATTTATTAGGAGTTTTCCAAGAGATCATATCTCCTATATTCTTGTCATGCATGTACAAACACAAACAGGTAATTACAAGTAAGAATGGATGTTAATTATTTGATTATGGAAATAATTTATCAATGATGCTACTTCCAAAAGTTTGAGTAATTTAAACTGTCAATTATATGTTAGTAAAGCAAGAAAAAATTCCAGCCATATTTCCTCCTAACTTCTTTCCACACTTGTCTCTTACATAAAAATATATCTGTATATAATATTAAATTTCTGGAATTATTATATGGTCAAGCATATACATGTAGCCAAGGCTGGTGTCAATTTTGCTATATTGGTGAGGGTGACCATGAACTTATGATCCTCTTGTTTCTACTCCCCAGTGTCTGGATTATAGCTCTGCATACCACCACATGGATTTATGCAGTGCTGGGAATGGAATTCCATGTGTGCTATTAAGCACACTACCAGCTAAGCCACACCCTTTGCTCTGTATCTACCCTTTATGAAGGACTCCCTTTTAGCATATGAACTTTCATTCCAGGAGCCCAAGTCTTGATATACATGTAATTTTACAATTCATCCACCTTTCAGCATGTGTCTCTAAAAATTACAACCTACCATTACTTCTTCAAGGAGATCGAAAGTATGATCTGTAATGGAATACATATTAAGTACTAACTTAAAGAAAGATTTGTAAAGATCTTCTATGCCTGGAGATGATCTCTCAGTTATTGGTAAGCATAACACTGAACAGGTGTGGGGTGGAAAGCAGTGTATTTAATGAAGGTTCACCCTGGAAAGAAAGGATTTTTCTTAGGCACTCATACAGATAGACTCAGTGGATGATGGATTGCTTTTCCTCACACTTTTTAGTTGGAGATGTAGCCTCATTGGACTGTCACTTGAAACTTATGTCACAGGGAAGACTTTCAAAGTCTTAAAAAATAGGTCTCGTATAATACATCTAGACATGCCTTGTAAAAAGCTAAAACACAGCTGACCATCATAAAATGACAGTTTTTCCACATCCATAAAACTATTTAACTGCAACGTATCACCAAATCAAGTGCCAAAAAATATGAAAAGAAAGATAAATAAATAAAGAGAGAAAGAATTCAATTGCTCTACAAGAAAGACCTGTTAATGGAATCCTTGCTACTGGGAACCTTAGAGGATGGTAAGAAAAGCCTGTCTTTGGAACTTAACTGTTCAGCAAGTGAGAAGTTATAATGGACTCTTTTCAACAAATACACACGATCATAGTCCACTCTTTCGTAGGTGAGCATAACTTTAAAATTAAAAAGTTATGACCAGCCAAAGCTAAATTATAAACTGGATTAAGCTTGTTGTTTCTGGGCAACTGAATGAATAAATAGCCAATAACATCATAAAGTCCTACAAGGACAAGTCTATGTTGATTTCATATTTACTGGATTATATTTTATGTGAAACATTTTTGGTAGTGTGTGCATGTTTTAGATATTGGATTTAGCAAACACAGACTCTCTTGTTTTATAGGAAGTCAGTGTCATTTATGCTCATTTCTGTCATTTGAAAGACTATGAAGAGCATTTATATCTAATTCTTAATACAGTAGTTGGTTTCTGGCAAAAAAAATTCAACATGCTATGGGTGTCTACTGCTTCCATCAGTTACTAGATGAAGGCTCATGTTTCTCTTTCTGTGACACCCACAGCTGAACACTGAGCCAAACTCCTGGAATCCAGGTGTAGAGAGGGAGGAGTGATGAGCAAAAGGGTCAAAAACAAGCTGGAGAAACCCACAGAAACTGCTGACCTGAACAAGGGGGAGCTCATGGACCTCAGTCTGACAGCTGGGAAACCAGCATAGGACTGACCCAGACTCCCTGAATGTGGGTCTTAGTTAGGAGGACTGAGCAGTCTATGGGGCCTCTGGTACTAGATCATTGTTTACCCCGAATATAGGAATGGACTTTGAGAGCCCATTCCACATAGAGGGATACTTTCTCAACCTAGAAACATGGGGTAAGGCCTGGGCACTGCTCCAAATGATATGACAGACTTGGAAGACTCCCCATGGAATCTGTTCCCTGAGGAGCAGAAAGGGGATGGAATCTTGGGGTTGCTGGGGAGAACAAGGGAGAATGGGAGGGTTCAGGAACTGGGATTGACATGTGAAACAAGCTTGTTTCAAATTTAAATAAAAAGGAAGAAAAAAAGATATTCAACATGCTATAAAACAATTTGGTTTTACCTAAATTCTCCAAAATTGGCTGAGCTTGGGCTCCTCCTATAACACCATTTTCCTTCTTTTTAGTCATCAGTACATCCACCACCCCCTTTCTGTTTCATGAGCCTGTGGGATAAGATTTGGAAGACATGCCTTGCCTTCTGTATGGGCTGGGACACCATAAACCAACTTGTGCTTGTTGATTAAGGCAAAAACCATTGGAAAGAGACAGGGAAAGCCCTCAGTTTTAAGGAGACAAAGAGCTAAAAGTTGAAAAGAATGACACACTCAGTGAGGTTAGTGGGATTTTATTTCCTTATGGGAAATGATTCTGCATTTATAAGACTAGGAAACCTCATGTATACTATTCAGTGAGGACGTATGTAAACATTAAAGATCCTAGTAAGGACAGAAATATAGGGCCTAACAATAGTCACCACGTGTGAAATGATGTATGCTTCCAAAATCTGTCTCTGGGAAGATATTCTTAAAACTTTAAATATTGCTTTGCATCGGTCCCTCACTGTTTATTCAAATTGTTTTAAAGATTCTGAAGCATTATAAAAATATTAAACAAATAGCAAGTGTTCATATTAAATTAATATCAAACTAATGAGTGTTGCTCATTTGAAGTAGTTGCCTTAGGAAGCCACCTCTGTATTTTTCCCATGTGAGCAATCAAAATTCAAGATAGAAGGAAAGATAGTGTGAGGGCAGGCAGAACTAACTAGTGATTATAATGTTACAGGATTCATTTCTTAGAAATTATTTTATATGAGAACTTTAATACAACTGTCCGTCTTTATCTAAGTTAAGGATACTTTCTATGAAGAGTTAGAAAGAGAACCTTTGAGTAAGCATGTATGTCCCATGTGGGACACCCTAGCACCCTAGCTCTTGCTGATTCCATGAGAATCCAGAGGTTGGGTTTGGATATTCCTCATAGCCCTTCAGCTATATATGGGATGAAACATGAGATGGCTAAATACTTCTGAAACTTAACTAAACAATTCCATGACATGAAACCAACATGGATTAAGTGCTTCTACTTTCCAGACACAGTGATTGACATGGAAAAACACAGATAGTAGATAAATCTCACCTGGCAACCTGGCTCATTTTCCTATAACTCAGTTACAATAAAGTTGTGTGTATCATTAGGAGAGTATGCAATGTAGTATAGGGATTAAAAAATTAGAGGATTCCATAGAGAAAGTGGTTTTTAATCTTAAAGACACAAAAGCAATATTCTCTTTCTCTATTAGCAGTATAAATCTCAGCTATGAAATAGGGATAAGGATAACAAAATCCTGAGTGAGAGATCTGGAATTCATCATATATTTTTAATGAGCAAACATAATCATGGGATGGTGCTATGACTTATATTAATAGCAATAAAAATTTATGATCATTTAATTTTTAATAAATTGAGCCCTAAAGCAAGAGCATTTGGTCTTAGCAAAGATTTCACTGTGGTGACATTTCCTCAGTGGTTAAATAGCCTATGATTTCTATAACAGATTCTGCCAGATCACTCTCAGAGTCAATTTTCTTAGTGCACAAATGAAAATGAGTTTATAAGAACCATGAACACCTTGAGCATAGGTATAGTGTAGATAAAAGCACAAGGCTCAGGAAATCTGTAATAAGTTATGAGGCTATCGAGTTATCTGGGAACAAAATGTCCTGCCCTTGTCACCATGATTGGTCCTGAATGGAATGGATGTTTCCATCACACACTTTACTTTTCTGGTGTCTATAGACCCAGACTTAATTATGGAACTGACATAGCCAGTTTGTCTGAGACTTGTTAAGAACAGCAAGAATAATAAAATCTGGCTTATCTCTCAACTTACTTCTCAGAATTCTCTTACATTACTGCTATTCTTCTGGAAATTTCCAGAAAATCTTAAGAAGTGTCTAGTACTACTTCTTCAGAACTAATCTATTACTACTGAGCCAATTCCCCTCGATTGAAGCAATTGTTTCTCTGAATCCTTAGGACAATTACCCTGTATTATTAGTTTTTGGTTAACACCTATAAGAATTCTATATGTATCAGTATCTTCTCAATATATCTGAACTATGACATTCTATTGGCTATGTCTGGGCTTCATGCAGCTGGCAACATTATGGTGATTTTGACGCCCAGTGTCTTAGTCTTAAGCTTTCTGAAATGCTCTTTTGTAGACCTGCACTTTCAAACTTCTTTGATGTTCTCTAATTGTTTCTATAGAAGGGATTTGATCTCAGAAACATTTAGAAAATCTCTTCTAATAGATGTTGGAAGCCCAAACATTGTTGGATCTGTGGCCCATTTGGGTTTTAAAGAGAAGGTGTGCTGGGAGCTGTAAAGATGGCTCAGTGGTAAGAGTACTTGCTATTTTTTCAGAGGACCTGAATTCAGTTCTCATCACTAACATGATGACTTATAACCATCTGATTCCATAGGCAGCAGGCATGCAGACAATGCACTTATGTAAGCAAAATATGCACATAAAATAAGAATAGTAAATAAATAGTTTAAAAGGATAAAGAATGCAAAATAATTATGGAGTCAGCAAACATTGTGGAAGGTGACGCTGAAAGCAGAATTGAAAGGCACTAATGTACATTTGGCTCTACTTATTGTTTTTCCTCCTGGCTAATGCAATTGCCTGAGTGTTTGTGTAAGCCATATTGCAACAGCATGAGCCAAGGTTTAGATTGGTGAGGTAGAGTGAGTGGGAATCTGGCAATGGTGAATGCTCGAGGGCAGGCTGAGTAGAGTAGGTCTTCAATCTTTCTGCGCAGCAGGGACCCATAAAGGCCATGTTTAACTTTAGCTCACATGAATAAGGATATTAGAAGTAGTTATTTTGAGACATAAACAGTATAATCTTGACACTAAAGTTTCTGATACCATATTCTCCCCACCATAATATGTGGGCTTGCTACAGGCCCCAAAATACAATAACCAGAAAATCATGGGTTGAAAACTTGAGAATTTACATATTTATTCTTGTTGTTTATTACAGGCGTTCTGTCTTGGTGATGGAAAATGACTAATAGACATAAATGCAAATCTATATCAAGGAGGAACCTTAGGAAAGAAATAGATGAAGATCATGATATATTTCTATTATTCTTAATTTTTCTAAGAGACAAGTCTTTAGAGTAATGGGTCATGGTAGGATGTAGATAAATTAAATGGATAATAGCAATATAATCAAAGTAAATGGGAAGGAATTCAGGGTGCTTTGTTATAAGGGATCTGCATTGCTTGTGAAATTATATAGCATTATTTAAAATGGACTTAAATAATAACAAATGTAATTTGTAAAATTTAAGGAAATCACTGGAAAAACAGAAGTAAAATGAAGTAACCCCCGAAGGAAGAAGAAAATAGACTTTAAAAATTCTCAATTAAATCAGGAGAAAGGAGAATGAAAAGGAGGAAGAAAAAACAAAAAAGAGGAGGAAGATAATAGAAAGCAAGGGGGAATGAGGAAGACAGGAATAAGAATAGAAAGAGGAGAAAGGAGGAGGAAGAAGAGAATGGAGAAAGACAAAGAGGAGAAGAAAGAATGGGAGGAGGAGTTACAGGCCTAAGTTAGAGTTTTCTTTAGCTTGTGTGTAGGTTTCTTCAACAATATTATAACCCTTATTGTACAGAATCATCCATTTGAAATCTTTTTATTCTTCAGAACCATTAATTCATTAGTCAATCTCATTCATTGAAGTGAGATATAATATGTTTAAATATAGTTTTTGAAAAGTTAATTGGATTCCATTAACATTTTGAGAGTCCCTGTGTCCTATAAAAATTATGTCAATACCATAATTGACCCCCCCTAATGAATTGCATAAATATACAGTTCTATAATATACTTTATGAGATTTTTACAGGCCTATTTATCTTCTGAATATATACATGGATCCTTTAGGGACCCCTGAACTTCATGTTGAGACAGTTTGCACTAGACTTTGTGCTTTTGAAGTAAAAATATGCCTAGGAATTTTTTTGTGAAAACAAAAGTAGAGAAGGACACACAATCTGTCCACTTGAGAAGTTTCCACATGCTTCAGGCCATACATTTTACTATTTTTTTTTACACTGATCAATGCCATCCATGCATGGAGATATAGATACTTGCAACACACACATTGTGTGTGGTCATCACAATGATGTAGATTGGTACCTGCTACACAGAGGTCAACACAATTATGAATCACTGTGAAGCTGGAAATATATCTGTTGCCAAATGCAAGAGCTTTTAGAGACAGAATAGTCATTGTTTCATCATATATACAAAGAAGGGAGGGGCCTTTGTAAGAATGAGGAAATATATTTTTATATTTTTAGACTAGATGAATGGGTGTTAGCAGAAGTTCTACCTTTTCTCTTATTCATTTTAGTGAATTGTCTTGTATGTTTCCAAACTGCTTGGATTACATTTAGGTGATTATGAAATTAGGTCAAAATGGGATCCAGGAGACAGCTCAATGGCTAAAACATACTTGCTGCCAAGCCCAATGGCCTGAATTCAATCTTGGGAACCTTATAGTGGGGGAAGTGTACTGATGCACACATATTGTCCTCTGATCTCTACATGAATGACATGGTAACATTGAGTGCATCTTGCTATTCCCAAAACAAATTTAAAAATTGGGTGTCAAGTAGATGTGATTAAATTAATAAAATAGTCTCAAGGGTGTGAAAGGAACCACAGAGAAATTAAGAAATCATGTTTGTTGAGGGGAAAAGACATGGCCATAGAAGGGAGAGTAGTTAAACAGACGAAAGGGGAGGGAGATGAAAAGTTGATAGAGTAAATATGATCAAAATACATTGTAAACTTCTATGAATCATCAAAATATTTAATTAAAAATTAAATATATATATATATATTCATGTGACATTCTACTTCAAATGAAATCTTTTCTAAATGTTCACTTTGAAAGTAAAATAAAGTTAAGCTTTATTTTACCACAGGACCCTTTGCCACAAGCTTGATTTCACCTGAACTCTTTTTTATGGCTTTAGTATAAGAGTCAGTAGCACAATTTTTTTTCTTCACTAGTTTTTCAAAAGACCTTTCTTTAATATAAAAAGATGTCAAAGGCAAGAAAGATAAGAGTAATAAAACAGCTGAAGAACTCATAGTTTCCAAATCTTTCCTATTGCCTATTTGTACAAGAGCTTGGATAGAGAAGAGGCCCTGTCTCCTTTTATTTTAGAATGCCTAGCAGCATCCAACATTTAATCAAAGTTGGTACAATTATTGGCACTAGAAATTAGATGTCAGTGGACTTGGGATACTTCCCTATCCTGGGTGATTTTCCCTATTTTGGCATTTGACATTTATTTATTTAGCAACATCTGCTCTATTTGTATGTTTTAACATTTAACATCTTGTTTAAAATGACATCTCACTAGAATTAATAATTGCACTTTAGGGTACTGATGAGATGGCTCAGCAGCTAAAGGAATTTACCTCCAGGCTTGAAAGTTCAAGTCACTCCTCAGAACCCGTAGGGTGATAGAACCAACTCCCACAAGTTGTCCGCTGACTTCAGCACATGTGCTATCACACACACACACACACACACACACACACACACCCCACAATGACTTTTATTATAAAAAATAACTGTAATAATTCTCAGATGTTTATGCTGTTGGAGAGGATATATTATCACTCCACTTTGCTTCCTTTGCTATAGAATTCTTTATAGAATTTACATATCCTTCCTGATATATGTATTACACATAATATATAGTACATATATGTCTACATACAAATATGAATATGAACATATACATACAATCTTAAACCCAGATTGTTTCAGTAAGTACAGTTGTCCAAATCATAAAGTGATACCCATCACAGAAGGCACTAAATGTTTGTCACATAGATGAGTGGGTAAGGAAATTTAAAGCTATAAAAAGGTGTTGACTATGAACTTCACCATCTTCCAGATGCATCCTGTGGAGAGCAGACACTTGCTCTCCAAGGATTTACCAAGGTCATGGAAAGAAAGGGTTCTGGCTTTAACTATGATGGATGTGACAAGAAACAGGAAATACAAAGCATTGCTATAGTGATTTATTTTTGGTGCAGCAATACAGAGACTGGTGGACAACCCATCAGTAGGCCTAAGAAATGGCACAAACAAGCATTTTTTTTGGCCTTGGTTAAGCAGACATGTATAGATGCTGAGAACCAATGACTGAAAATATTGTGAAGTCATATGTAAGTAAAGAATGACACAAAGTACTGTGATCTAATTGCCCAGAAATTAATTTTGAAGAAGGCTTTTGGACTGTTAATATTTTACCATGTGATATTATTGATTATTTTAGCCTTGTGAAAAGCTTTTGGTTTTGATTTGTGTCATGAGCTTCAATATACAATGAAATCTTTCTGGTCATTTTCTAATATTATTTGATTTCTTAAATGATTCCTTTAAAAACTGAATTATAGTGATGTGAGATAGGTTCTCTCAGTATTTTTACTACATAAATCTCTTTTACTGGAAGAAGGAAATTGATTTTTAAATAAATGTGCTATGAACGATTGATGAAAAGTTGCTATAGAATGATCTTTTATGTATTCAGCAGTTGGAGAGACAGAAATACTCATCATATAGCCACATGGAAATCAATGCTTGTAATTTTCATTATAAAAATTAATGACATAACCCTTTCTGCTATCAAATATAATGCTGTTTACCTATTTTTACAATGTACTTCATATTTAAATGACTAGAACCTGATGATACAGGTGTTTTACACAAAATCAAGAATTTTTGAATTTTAATAGAAAATAATTCATAAAGTTTATGTGTTAGTGTGGATGTAAAGAAACATAATTTGTAAATGTCTATGTTCTAGAAACCAATGAACTAATGCATTTAGATTTTAGATCCTATAATCATAAAGGCAGAAATTATTTATTTCCTACATTTTTGTAAAATCATAAGCCCTGTAATTACCTAAAGCAGAACAGAAATGATCTTAAATATTTAAAAATGTTTTTTCTACACAGTTTAGACATAAGGATAAGATTAGGAGTTAGGAACAAAGGAAATCTCTTTTACATATTTTACATCATGTTGATCTGTTAGCCTGTAGGACTTTTTTGTTGTTGTTTGTTTGTTAGTGTTACACTTTTACTCTTTTTGGAGGCTCATAACCCACCTTCCAAATGAATACATGGAGTTATTCTTACTTCTGATTGCCTGGCCTGGCCTTAGCTTGGCTTGTTTCTAGCCAGATTTTCTTAAGTTATCCTGTGTCTCTTTTGCCTGTGGGTTTTATCTTTCTATGTTTCTGTATACCTTTCTTTCCCTTATGCTCCATGGCTTGTTGTGTAGCTGGACGCTTGGCTCCTGGAATCATCTTCTCCTTTTCTTTCCCTTTGATCCTTCTCTTCTCAGATTTTTCTCCTGTTTCTTCTCTCTGCCTGCCAGTGCTGCCTTGCTATTGGTCTTCATTAACCCAATCACAGGTAAAGTAGCACAGAGTTAAACAAATGCAAAATAAAAAATGTAACACATCTTTGCATCATTAAATAAATGTTCCACACCATAAACAAATGTAACACATCTTTACCAAATATTCTACAATATTAGCCTACTCATGAAATATGTTTTGTTTCTAAGGATTATATTTTAAGTGATATTGTGTAACAAGTCACCCCAAGTTCATTTTCCAACATAGTGAAGAAAGTCACAAATTCACATTGCTATATTCCTTCTACATGGACTCATCTTTTTCACTTTTGGTTATTTCCCATGCATTTATTTCTTGTATATGCCTTCTTATTGTATCAGATATTATAACAAGAACGTACAATAATATATAATAATCATCACTGCTATGGTTTTAAAGCTCATATTTTTGTGCAAATCCCCAGTGCAACAGTGTGAAGAGGAAGATAGTTAAGTCCAAAGGGTCTTGTCCTCATAGATAAGTGCATTATAAGAGATGGAGGAAATATGCAGACACTTTTGCCTTTTTGACTTTCTACCATGTGATGATCAGGCTCAACTTCCCATCTTGAAATCAGAATCTGGTATACCAGTCTTTTCTTTTGGGCTACCAGCTCCAAAATCATGACATGGAGTCTTATTATTAGTTATAAAGCTCGGCTTTAGCTTATGCTTGTTTCCGGCTAGCTTTGTTTTCCTTACCTTAAATTAACCTGATTCTCTTCCTCTACATTTTACCTTGGGGCTTTTGACCATTCTGTCTGTATGTCCTACTCTGTGTCTGCTGGCTGGTGGCTGCATGGCTGGCCCTGGGCATCTCCCTCTCTTTCTCGCTCATTCTCTTTGTTCCCCCTCTGCCTTGATTTCCCCTTCTATTTATCCTCTCTGACCACCAGCCCCAGCGGCCTAGCTATTGGTTATTCAGCTTTTTATTAGACCAATCAGGGGCTTTAGGAAGGCAAGTGAAACAAATGCAACACATTTTTTCATAGTTAAACACATGCAGCATAAACAAATGCAACACACCTTCACAGAATTAAGGTAATATTCCACAGCATGAAACAAATACAACACAATTTTGCCTAGTTAAAGTAATATCCCACAATGATCTGGGTTTATCATCAGGAAACAAAACTGATGGTGCTTTATTATTGCTCAGCATCCAGTTCTGTAAGAAAATACATTCTTATCTTTAGTAAACATCCAGTTGAGGTATTGTGTTGTGTCAGCAAACATAACCTAAGATAAAGATATGTTTATTCCTTCCATGAAGATTTGCCATTTGACTATTTTTACTATGAAGATATGATATTTTAATGATAATTTTAGTAATACAATGAACAAAATATGTTTAAAGGATCTATTCCTTCAATCATACTTTGACTTCTTTTAGTTATTTCCTCACTCTTGTCCTTGCTGGTTTTCCCCACTGTAGAAAGCTGTCTATGACTACTTTGTCGTCTGAATTATCATTCCATCCACAAGAGATTGATACAGGTGGTTGCTATTAAGCATCTCTAAAACCTGTCAGAACACTTGAAAAGTTATGAGATTTGTGTTTCATTTAAAATTTCCCTTAAAAAATGAAAAGGAGAATGCTATGTGATCCTGTGTGATCAACTGGACTTTTTGAGACTAGCAGCTAAATTGTGACTGTAAAAACTCCATAGGCTTAATAGAAAGCTTTGTGTTTTAGGTCTTTGTGTATTTGTTGATAGAACATAATAAAATATTAATGTAATAACATAAATGTAAAATTATTACTTCCATTTATTTTACCAGCAAAATTTCTATCAAATGACAAAGACTGGCTGAGAGCCAATGAGTCTGTCAAAAATTAGTGATGGAATAATAAATAAAATTAACAACCATTTGGTGAGCTATTTAGCAAATTATTTAGTTGGGCGAAAAGCAAATCTTTTGCCTTCCATGTAGAAAATCATTTCTAAGGTCACTGCACAACAGAGAGGAGAAAAGCAGTTTAAAAACATCTAAAGTGCATTATAACAATTATAAAAGACTACATGCTCAGTCATGGAGTTGAGAGTAATTTGATGAGCATAATTTCCAAATCAGTTGGCAAGAAGGAAGCAGAGAGAAAATTGTATTAGCTGATGTTGGAAATAATTCTAAACCCACCTAGAAGGCTTAGATGTCCTCACAAGCAGGTGCTTATTCTTCTAAGTCATTCATGCCAACATCCCTCAGGCTCTGCTGAAACACATCTCTTTCTGGACACATGTCACCCTTCCATTTATCTCGCTTTTCTACTTTCCATTTAGAATTGTTAGTTGCTCGACATTTTTTTTTCACTTCAGTATAAACATAATACTTTGTTTTTAATGAGTAATTCCACATTGCTTTTATTTTACACTCTTACCATAGCTTTGGTGGAAATGGCTAGCCTCAGAACTGCTTAATAAGACTAAGTCTTTAATTTCATGTGTGTACCAGCTATATATATATATATATATATATATATATATATATATATATATACATACATACTCTTGGCTTTGATTCAAATTTTTAATGATAATTCCATTTTTAGTGTTTTTATTTTATTTTTTCCAACATAATATTTATATTGATCATTTGGAAATTCAATTTTGTGAATAGTTATTTCCATCCTGTGGATCACAGTGTCTGGTAGTTTACTTGCTAATAATGCCTTTGGCAAGAATCCTGTATTATTCAATGTGGGGTGGTTTAAAGGCATAACATCAAAGAAGTAGACTTGAGTGCTATCTAATTACTTTCTTTAGTGAAATGAAGAAATGGGGGAGGAATGAAGGGTTGAATAAAATTTCTTGGTAAGGAAGGAGGTGAGTCTAGGAAGAAAGACTTCAAAATGGTAAAAACATGTAGCAAAGCAGCTGACTTCATACTATCACCTATAGCTAAAAATCGCATGTAAGGATTAACTGATCTTTCTTCACCCATCAGAAACTGGTGACTTTTGCTGAGCCAAGTGACCTTCTGCTATGTAATCTGTTAAGATGTACTTTCTTAGCCTGTTTGGTCCCTGGGTTCTGCAGCCACTTCAGCCCCCAAATAAACACACAAGAGTTAAATTAATTATGAAACTGTTGGCCATTAGCTATGGTTTCTTACTGGCTAGCTCTGACTTAATTATTAACTAATTTCTATCAATGTAAGTATTTCCTCGTGGTCTTGGCTTACTGGGAATGCCAGACCTGCATCTCCTTTGACTGTTACATTTCTGCAGAGAAGAGAGCAATTTCCTGTTTGTCCCTGCTTATATTCTGACTCCTCTCTGCCTACACTTCTCAGATTTCTTCTTGTCTCCTAGTCATATCGTCCTGCCTGGACAATCAGTGTGTTATTAGTCAACCAATAAGACAAACATATTCAGAAGAACATTCCCCTTCAGTCTGTCTTCCAGCATTTTATCAGCAAAGCTGGTCTCAGAGTTGAAGGCCCAGTTAGCAGTAGCTGAGAACAAGAGGTCTATCTTAATCCTGAAATCATAATTGTTCAATACACTGTTCTCACCATTCAGATAAATTGTGGAACAGAGGCCCAAGAGACTTGTTTTTCATTTGGGAAGCCCAGGTTGCTATATGGAATGAGCAAATTAAGCTTAATTTTAAAAATAACAATTTTACACAGTCTATGTGCTTATGAGTCTGTTTTCTGTCCTATACTCTATTCCCTTTGAAAGACAGAATCAGTTTTTCTTTCCTTTGCAACACTCTGTCTTGGTCTTAATCAACATTGATTAGTGGAAAGAGAAATACAGGCTTGATTGATGGTATCAGTAGGTATGAACAACATCTCAAGATGCTATTGTTTATGTGACCAGTACTAGTTTCCCATTGTTATAACAAATGATCATATATGTAGTGGCTTTTACATAACTTGGATTTATCATAATTTTCTTTCTTTTATTTATTTATAAATTTATTCATTCATTTATTTATTGAGACAGGGTTTCTCTGTATAGACTTAACTCAGAGATCTACCTGCTTCTGAATCTGATTGCTGGTATTAAAGACATGTGCTACCATGTTCAGAAAATTACTTGTGATTTTCAAGGCCAGAAGTCGCAGTTGTGAAATCAAGTAGGTCTCAGTAGGTGAAATTTAGGTGGCACAGGATGCCTGTCCAGACAGAGGCTTAAATAGGAATACTTTCCCCTGCTGCTAGAAGACAGCTGCATCCCTTGGCTCATGGCCCCATCTTCCAACTTCAAAGCCTGGCATCTCCATGCTCTCTCTCCTTCTCTGTGATTGATTCTTTTGCCTCCTTTTAATTATAAGGAACTTTTGATTGCACTGGATGTGATTGGATAATCTTCTCAACTTCATGGCAGCCAATTGATTAGAAGCCTTAAGTTTCTAAAACTATATGTTTAGTGTGTTTTTATAGTTTCTAAGGATTAGGAAAAACAATCTTAGAAGGAGTTATGAGTCTGCTACTTCATTCTCCAAGTAACTGTACTTTTCACTAAACAGAATTTTCAACCTAGACTGGATAGCTGATTTTTAAAAAACTTACTACAAACTAAATATAAATACCCTGATGGCATATAATTATTTTGAGAATGAGTACCTGCATGTATAAACAAGTCCCAGCCAGCTTTCTTCCGGGCAAATTACTTCCATATGCTTTTTGTCTATATGAATCATAAGGACTTCTGGAAGACTCAGAACTCTGCTATAAAGTAGGAAAGTCCATTTGAAGCATGTGCGTGCACTTTGAAAATGAGCCACCATTGTGTCCAAATAAACCCCCATTAGTAAAGGTTAATCTTACTTAAATCTAGCACATTTTGATTTTTTGTATGGTAAATTTTAAACAATTAAAGAGTCTATTGAGTAAACTTTTGAGACAAATTTTGAATATATTATTCCAAGTAGAAGTGTTAAAATAAATATTTTTATAAAAATTAACATTAATTTTCAAAAATTTAAAAATCAATTAGAAACTCATTTAAACAAATAAAAAGCAAATTGATTATGTTTTTAGCTTATAAAATAATGAATGCCAAATTGAGACGATTCTGGGCAGAAAATACTGTGAGTGTATGTGTGTGTGTGTGTGTGTGTGTGTGTGTGTGTGTGTGTGTGTGTGTTTTTTTTTTGAGGGAATGAAAAGGGGACTAATTAAGAATATGAAGCATTAGGGTATAATAAAGCTACTGATGGCTCTAAATTTGTCCTGGGTTTTCTTAGCTTCAGGCTATGATGATAATTTTATTCTCTATTTTGTGTCCAAGAATCAGCTACCATCTGCCTCAGAGTATGTTCACCTAAACTGGCGCTTTTACTACCATTCTAATTGCTTTTTTTTTAAACTAATGGATTCTGTCTTCATTGGGCTTCTGGGTTCAGAAAGGAATATGTTGTATTCTAAAAACACTAAGAGTACCTGCTGGGTCTTTAGATTATTGTCTTTCTATACTCACTTGGGAAAATTAAATACTACAGGTTAAGAGATAAAAATCCCAATTTAAAACCATTCTACTCTACTAAAAAAAAATAATAACTGAAAACTGACTCATTTCCCCCAGCCCAATCTGAATTGCACAATCATTCTCATAGAATAATTCTTAATCACTGTCAACATTTTCACTGGTCTATTCTGGGAATATGAGATCTGTTTCTTGTGTCCTCCCCTAGAGTCAAAGTTAATCTATTGTGTGTAACTCTATGGTGGGGATGAAAGGCAATTTTACTTCTAAATGGCTTTTGTGGTTGTGAGACTACTCCCAGAGAAATTCTGTTCTATTTCATCCTTTCTTCCCAGAATGTATACAAACATTATTTATAAATGTATCAATAGTCATATATTCTTAAGAAAAGAAAACTTAATACATGTGTGCATTCATATGTAATATATTGTGCAAAGGCATGATGTGTGTTCATTCTTTGGGGTATGCTGATGACTAGGTTATGACATCCATTCCTAATTTTCTCCAAGAATTTGGCCACTTTTATATTAGATATGGCTAATTAGGTTATCATAGGTATCTTGTCCCAGACAACTTCAACCTTCAATGAATCTAAAATTTATGTTCTTCTCTGGAAATGAATGATATCCTCCAAAACTGATGGGTCTTCTGAAAAAGTAAGGATTTACTTATTTGATGTTAAACATAAATATTTTCCCAAGAGTCCTACTCCCCCATCCCCCAACAGTTTTGTCCTTCCTTGATGACAATTACAAGAACATTCACACTTTTGGCAGTGAAAAGGGTGTCAAAGTGGGTGATGCCAACATCCCTTGGCATAATTAAGGTCTGAGTTACTCTTTAACCAGGAAATATGCTGCAAGTCTTTGGAATTCACTAGTTACATGTTTCCTTGGCCCAGTAGTGAGAGGGACAAGAAAGAGCTATACTCAATTACATCTTTGCCTCTGTTGCTTACCAATCTCTTGTAAGATAAGATATGTCACTCAGGTCCAAGGCATAAAGTGTGGCTTGAGTCTTCTGAGAAGGCCAGAGATTCTTACTTTGTAAACAAAGAGAGCATATAGCCACAAGTCTCACAGATTTTCCCAACACTTAATATTTTACAGATATTAAGACTTTCTGTCCCTCAGAGTGTAACACCATTAATCCAGCTTAATTACTTCTATTAGTGTGGATTATAGGAAAATGCAGCAAAAAGATAAGTCCTTAACTCTGTTTTAAGGATGATGTTTGTGTTTTACAAAGTGTTATACCACCCAGTGCTTCTTTTATACTCTGGTGATGTAGGAGGATCTTGGAGAGGGATGGAACATTCCTCGGCTTTTAGTGAGGTTAATCACAGGATGCTAGGGTACCAAATAATCAGTATCCACAAAGGATGAGAAAACTCAGTAAGTTAGTAACCAAAATGAGTATAGAGTTGTTAAGTAAAAGTGAGGAAGAAATACCAAATAGGCTCCAAGGTCATTAAACTAGATAATTTATTATGGTTCTTTATGTGATTATATTGCAAGGTGTTCGTTCATATTTTCACTTACAGAGAAGTAAGTGTATTGTTTCCAGTTTGTGTCTATTACCAAAAACAAACAAATAAACCAATAACATCCTTAAAAAAATGCTGTAAACAGTTAGGGCTATGTGAATGAACATGTGCTTTCATTCACCTTTGATGAATACCTAAAATTGAAATGTCTATGTCATTGGCTTTATTTTGACATAAAAAACAACAACCTGCTAAACTAGTTCCCAAAGTGACTGTAACTACCTGTCCAGCAGACTAGCCCATCCAGAGTCTGACAGCATCCTGGTCACACCTACACCCTTGGAAGGAATCCTGTTACCACCTACTGGAAAAGGAGAGACATTGGAGTATTGGGCCTGCTTGTATCCACCAGAAGAAAAAGAAAACCTTGGTCCTGTACCCACCAGGAGAAGGGGAAACCCTACCGGTACACACTGGAAGAAGGGATAGGTAGATGACAGTATAAGAACACAGTCAATAACATAAATATCAATATGACACCACCAGAGTCTAGGGACTCCACATTGGCAAGACCTGAACATTCCAACACAAATGAAACAGAAGAGAATGACTCTACAAGCAACGTTATAATGATGATAGAGACCCTCAAAGAGGTAACAAGAAAATCGCTTAAGCGAATGGAAGTAAAAACAAACAAAAAATTCAACAAATGGAGGAAAAGACAAAACAAAATTGCAAGAAACAATTCAAACAGTGCAAAATCTGAAAGATGAGAGACAATAAAAAAGAACAGTCTGAGGGAATACTGAAAATAGAAAAGCTAGGCAAACAATCAGGTAGTACAGATGCAAGAATAACCAACACCATACAAGAGATGGAAGAGAGACTCTCAGGTGTTAAAAATAGACTAGGAAAAATAAATTCATCAGCCAAAGAAGATCTTAAATTCAACAAACTGCTGACAGAAAATATCCAGGAAATATGGAAGAGGCCAAATCTAAGAATAAGAGGTATAGAAGAAGGTGAAGAAACCCAACTCAAATGTGCTGAAAGTATATTTAACAAAATCATAGAAGAAAATTTTCCCAACTTAAAGAAAGACATATCAATGAAAGTACAAGAAGCTTATAGAACAGCAAATAGAATAGATCACAAAAAGTTCCCTCACCACATAATAATCAAAACACCAAACATACATAATATTAATAGCAGCAAATGAAAAAGACCAAGTAACATATAAAGGCAACCCTATCAGAATTACACCTGATTTCTCCATGGAAACTCTGGAGGTCAGAAGGTTCTAGATAGATATTTTAGCAACACTAAGAGATCATGAATGCCAGCCCAGTCAACTATACTCAGCAATGTTTGCAATCAATATATAGAAGGAGAAACCAAGATATTCCATGACAAACAAGATTTAAACATATCCACTAATCCATCCCTACAAAAAGTTCTGGAAGGAAAATGCCAACCCAAGAAAGTCAACTACACTCACAAAAGACATAGGTAATACACAATCCCACCACCACCACCAAACCCAAAACAAGCAAGAATTAACAATCAATGGTCATTAATATACCTCAGTCTTAAATCGACTACAAAATGATCCAGACTAACAGAATGGATAGGAAGATAGTATCCATCCTTCTGATGCATACATGAAACATACTTCAACTTCAAAGACAGATGTTATCTCAGAGTTAAGGGTTGGGAAAAGATTTTAAAGTCAAATGGAACCAAAAAACAAGCAGGTGTAGCAACCCTAATATCTAACAAATTAGACCTTAATCTAAAATCAATCAAAAGAGATGAAACAGGTCATTTCTTATTCATCACAGGAGAAATCCATCATGATGAGAGCTCAATTCTGAACATTTATGTCCCAAATACAAAGGCACAAATATTCATAAAAGAAACTTTACAAAAATTCAAATTGCATATAAAACATCACACACTTACAGTGGGAGACTTCAACACCCCACTTTCAACACTAGATAGGTCCACCAGACAGAAACTTAACAAAGAAACAAAGAAACTTAACAGAAAATTATGACCCAATTGGTTTTAACATTTATAGAACATTCCATTCAAATACAAAAGAATGTGCCTTCTTTTTAGCACCACATGGAACGTTCAAAAGTAGATCACATACTCGGCAATATAGCAAACCTCAATAGGTACAAAAATATTGGAATAGCCCCCGTATTTTATCAGACCACCATGTTTTAAAGTTAGAATTCAACAACAACACAAATTACAGAAACCCTACAAACTCTTGGTAATTGAACAATGTGCAATTGCACCAGTGCTGGGTCAAGGAAGAAATAAGAAAGAAATTAAAGCCTTCTGAGAAGTCAATGAGAATATAAATACTCAAACTTATGGGAGACTTTGAAAGCAGTACCAAGAGGAAATTTCATAGCAGTAAGTGCCCACATGAAGAAACAAGGGAACAGTCATATTAGAGAATTAACAGCACAACTGAAAGCTCTAGAACAAAAAGAAACAAACTCACTCTGTAGGAGTAGACACCAGGAAATAATCAATTCGAGGGCTGAAATCAATAAAGTAGAAACCAGGAAAACAATACAAAGAATCAATGTAACAAAGAGTTGGTTCTTGGAGAAAATCAAGAAGATAGACAAACCTTTATCCAAACTAACCAAAGAGCAGAGAGAGAACATGCAAATATGCAAAGTCAGAAATTAAAAGGGGGACATAACAACAGAAACTGAGAAAATACAGAGAATCTTCAAGTCATACTTTGAAAACCTATACTCCACAAAATTTGAAAATTTAATGGAAATGGACAATTTTCTGGATAGATATGACCTACCAAAATTAAATCAAGAACAGATAAGCAATTTAAATAGCCCTATAACCCCTAATGAAATAGAAGCAGTCATAAAAAGTCTCCCAACCAAAACAAACAAACAAACAAACAAACAAACAAACAAACAAACCCCGGAACAGATGGTTTCAGTGCTGAATTCTACAAGAAATTCAAAGAACAGCTAATACCAATTCTCCTTAAAGTCTTTCACAAAATAGAAGCAGATGGGTTATACCCAAAGTCTATTTATGAGACCATAATTACCTTGGTACCCAAGCCATACAAAGACACAAGTAGGAAAGAGAACTACAGACCAATATCCCTCATGAACATTGATGTAAAAATACTCAATAAAATACTGGCAAATCTAATCCAAGAAGACATCAGAGAAAATTACCCATCATGACCAAGTGGACTTCATCCTAGGATTGCAGGGATGGTTCAGTGTACAAAAAAATCCTCCAGTGTAATCCATCATATAAACAAACTGAAAAAAAAAACACATGAATACCTCACTAGATGCTGAAAAAGCCTTTGACAAAACCCAACATCCCTTCATAATAAAGGTGTCTTGGAGAGACCAGGGATAACAGGAACATACCTAAACATAATAAAAGCAATATACAGTAAACTAACAGCCAATATCAAATTAAATAGAAAGAAACTTAACATGATTCCTCTAAAATCATGAACATGACAAGGCTGCCAACTCTTTCCATATAGCTTCAGTATTGTACTTGAAGTACTAACTAGAACAATAAGACAACAAAAGGAGATCAAGGAAATACAGTTTGTAAAGGAAGAAGTCAGACTTGCACAATTTTGCAGATGATATGATAGTTTACATAGGTGACTCAAACATCTCTACCAGGGAACTCCTACAGCTGATAAACACCTTCAGCAAATTAGCAGGATACAAGATAAACTCAAAAAAAAATTAGTAGCCCTATAATATAGAGATGGTAGAGGAACTGAGAAAGAAATCAGAGAAACATCACCCTTTATAATAGCCACAAACAACATAAAATATCTTCAGATAATGCTAGCCAGACAAGTGAAAGACCTATATAATAAGAAGTTTTGTCTTTCAAAATTGAAATTAGATACCAGAAAATGGAAAGAATTCCCCCCATGCTCTTGGATAGATAGGATCAACATAATAAAAATGGCAATCTTTCCAAAAGTAATCTACAGATTCAATGCATTACCCATCAAAATCCCAGCACAATTCTTCATGTACCTTGAAAGAACAATACTTGACATTATTGAAAAACAAAAGACCCAGGATAGCCAAAACAACCCTGTACAATAAAAGAACTTATAGAGGCATCACCATCCCTGACTTCAAGTTCTACCATAGAGCTATAGTCTTGAAAACAGCTTGGTATTGGCATAAAAATAGACAGGTGACCAACGGAATGGAATTGAAAACCCCGATTAACCCACACACATATGAACATCTGATTTTTGACAAAGAACCTAATGTTATACAGTGGGAAAAAGAAAGCATCTTCAACAAATGATGCTGGCATAACTGGATAATGGTGTGTAGAAGACTGCAGATTTATCCATATCTATTATCATGCAAAAAATTTAAGTTCAAATGTATCAAAGACCTCACATAAATGCAGCTACACTGAACTGAACCTCTTAGAAGAGAAAGTGGGAGGTACCCTTGAACTAATTGGTGCAGGAGATTTCTTCCTGAACAAAACATTAGTAGCACAGACACTGAGATCAACAATGAACAAATGGGACCTCCTGAAATTGAAAAGCTTCCGTAAGACAAAGGATTCAGTCAACAAGACAAAACCGCAGCTCACAAAATGGAAAAATATATTCACCAATCCCACATCTGACAGAGTGTTTATCTCCAAAATATACAAAGAACTCACTCAAGAAGCTAGTTACCAAGACATCAAATAAACTAATTAAAAAGGTGGGATACAGAATTAGAGAATTCTCAACAATGAAATCCAAAATGGCTAAAAGACACTTGAGAAAGTGCTCAACATCCTTAACCATCAAAGAAATGTAAATCAAAGAAACTCTGAGATATGATCTTACCCCTGACAGAATGGCTAAAATAAAAATCATGAAAGATAGTTTATGCTTGAAAGGATGTGGCAAACTCCTCCACTGCTGTTGGGAGTGCAAACTTGTACAGCCACCTTGGATATCAGCATAGTAGTTCCTCAGGAAAATGGAAATCATACAATAAGAACATCTGTTTAACTATGTTCATAGCAGCATTATTTGTAAATAGCCAGAACCAGGAAGCAACCTAAATGCCCCTCAACTGAAGAATGGATAGAAAATATGTGGTACATTTACGCTGTGGAGTACTACTCAGTGGAAAAAAATGAAATCTTGAAATTTGCAGGCTAATGGATGGAACTAAAAGAAACCATCCTGAGTGAGGTAACCCAATCACAGACATAGGCTAAAGGATTACCTTCCTACAAACCACACTTCCAGAAAAGGTAGGAAAGAGGGTTGCTTCCAGGTTCTGTCTATTACAAATAATACTGCTATGAACATACTTGAACAGATCCCTTGTTGTATGAATGTGCAACTATTGGGTATATGTCTAAGAGTGGAATTGATGGATTTTGTGGTAAATTAATTCCCATTTTCCTGAGGAACTGTCATACTGATTTCCAAAGTGGCTGTACGTGTTTTGTTCAGGAAGAGGTCAAGACCAGGCTGGAGAAACCCACAGAAACTGCCGACCTGAACAAGGGGAAGCTCATAGACTCCAGTCTGATAGCCAGGAGACCAGTATTGGACTAACCCAACACCTGAATGTGGGTGTTAGGAGGACTGGGCAGTCTTTGGGGCCTCTGGTAGTGGGTTAGTATTTATCCTCAGTATATAAATAGATGATGGGAGCCTAGTCCCATATAGAGTAATACTCTCTCAGCCTAGACACATAGGGGAGGCCCTGTCCAAATGATATGACAGATTTTTTTTAGACTCCTCATGGAAGGCTTCACCATCTCTAGGAACAGAAAAAGGATGAGATGGGAGTTGGTGGGGCGGGGGGCAGGGGAGGACCAGAGGATGCTGGAACTGGGATTAACATGCAGAACAAGCTTTTTACAAATTTAAATTAAAAAATTATCAAAAATGAATCTCATCATGTGCTTATTTCCTTCAAGATATCATCTTTAATGAAATCTTTTGAAAAATGGGTTTCCAAATTCCCATTCAGAAGTAGAAGAACTTGAGAAGCTCCCAATAAATTTAGTCACTACCAGTGAGGTTTTCATATTCTCACAGTAAACAAACCTGTTTCTTGATTATCTGACTTTCTTTCACATAAATTTTTTCTTTAAATGCATTGCTATTAATCCAGCTTAATTATGTCTATGCACATGACTTTTAATTAATTTATGGCTTTAATATAAAAGAGCATAAAGGGGCTTTAATTCTCTCTGTCTTTTATCAAATGAATGTTTTCTAGTGAAAGTCAGTTTTGAGACAGAAAAATCAATTGACTTTCGTGTC
Source organism: Cricetiscus sungorus (assembly GCA_030556225.1). Lineage (NCBI taxonomy): Eukaryota > Metazoa > Chordata > Mammalia > Rodentia > Cricetidae > Cricetiscus > Cricetiscus sungorus. Next base: position 10,391,941 of record JANBXA010000103.1, read on the forward strand.
TTCATGGGATTCCCAATGGGGCTCTCTGTATCTACATCTGTTTCCTGTGCCTCCCCTTGAGTTCTTTTTCTCTTGTTTGTTTGTTTATTTTTTCATATTTGATTGTGTTTTTAGTTCTTCTTATTGCTTTTTTATTGTTATCCCTTAGATGGGAGACAGGAAGTTAGAGTGGATCTAGATAAGAAGTAGAGAAAGGGGAAACCATAATCAACAAGTATGAAAAAAACATCTACTTTCAGTGGTGGAAAAAAAGGAATCAAATTACATCTCAAAATCTTAATGTTCCCAAATCTGGTTTATTTTTTAATATCTAAAATACTTTATTATAAATACAGTCTATTTAAAAAACATTTCTTGAACTATAGGTAAAAAAGTTTTGTGACATTACATAGTTTTGTCTTGGTTACATAGATTTTGAAGGTTTCTTCCAAAACAGATTCTAAACAAATTCAATTTTATTCAGTTTTGAATAGTTAAGATTAACATAAAATGTGATAACAAAATTTTTGATGTGAATCAAATTATCTCTTAGTATTACTCATCAAATGATATATTTGATTGAAGATTATGAATAAATTTAAGCTTGGTTTAATACATTTTAATGATTCATTCTTTTTTAACTTTATTTTTTATTTATTCTTTGTGTCTTTCACATGCATTTCCATCCCATTCATTTCCCTGCCCCATTGTATCTGCCCTCTGCCCTTGCAACTTCATCCCCCAAAATAAGAATAAAATAAAAATTAAGAGAAATAAAAAGAAAAATAGTAAAGGAATCAACCTCATCATGGAAGCTGTGGTGTAAAACACTGAGTCATGCAGTGAACCCTTTTATCTATGTATCTTTACTTGTAGTGTTCATTGCAAAGACTCGTTGGTCTGATTTGAGGCTCCTGTTTTTGCTATGATATCGTCACTGCACCCTCACTGAAACTCCTCTTGGTTTTCCTGTTGTTGTCCAGTGTCATGGATATCCTGTGTCTCTGGGTCTTTAGGACTGTCAATTCATTCTTTTTTATTAACATTTTCTCTAGATGTCATTTATATAGTGAATTCATTGTCTACCTGTCCTTCCTCCCCACTCTTATCTTTGTCAACCTCTCCTGTTTTTACTACAAGTCCCTTTATCATATCTATGTCTCCATCCTGTGGCTCAATGAATTTAGCCAATCTGTGTAACCATTGTTCTGGAACTGTATGGTAAATGCTGGTGGGCTCCCCTGTTAACACACAAATGAGGACAAGGACTGGCCCTCCCCTTGAATCCAATAGTGGCATTAGTTCAGCAGGCTGGGTGGGACACCATAAATCCCTCTCCCTACCCATGATTGGTCAATGGGTGGCTCTGCTTCATGTAGGTCCCATGGAGATAATCTCACCTACTGTGTGGTCATGCCTGCAATGACTCTGTCATGGTCAGAAAATAGTAATTTTGCAACATTTCTCCATATCTTTTAACTCCTATTTTGTTCTGTTCCTTCTTTCATACTGTCCTCTGAACCTTAGAGAGAATAATATGAATGTTCCATTCCAGATTGAATTCTCAACTACTACTTACAGTTAAGCAAATTGAGCTCTTGATTCTCTTTCACCATGTTTTCCCTTCCATGTGCTCAATGACTTTTCTTTCATACTTTACATTCAACCTATAAATCATATTGTGCTATATTTAAATATATATTCGGCTTTCTCACCAGCATCTATAGTAGTGTTTGTCTAAACTGGTGACCTTATATAGAGTAGTTCTATCATCTCCTGAGTGGTTGGTTCACCTGATTCCTTGTCAAAGTGTTTTTCGTTTTTACCAAAGTGATTCTCAGCATAGTTTTGATATCTCCTTACAAATACAAGCAAATCATGGCAACTACATAATCTTGACCCATTATATTAACCTCACCCAAGGCTATGCCCACATCTCTTAGGGCAATTCACTGCCTATCACAAAAAGATGAAGTACTGCTGAACTCTTGTCTGAATTTCAGTGACAATGCAAAAGAGACAGATGTCCCTGTGGTTCTACTCTAGTGCTTTGTAATCTCTGGGTAGCTGCTTAGCCTTCTTTTCTGCTGAAGCTGGTATCCTTTATGTTCCATGTCAAACCAACGTCCATGCTTTGGAAAATTCTTACAAGAAATTCCATTATACAGCCCATTTCCTGGGGACCCTGGCATCTGCAGTTCTGCTTCTCTTGCAATGGTATCTGTCATTCCCACTTAGGAGGAGTGTCTGGTGGGATGCCTCCTTCAGCAAGTTCAGGCAATGGCTCATCCATCACTGTAATGCTTGAATGTGGTAATAAGAAAAATGACATCCATTTGAAGTTTCTGGAAAAAGCATGAAGAGTTTTTTGAGATTGTGTATAGTTTGGTATAGCCTGGTATGTTTCCATGGAATAAGCAACTTGATAACTGTACTGATGATAAGTGAAAACACTTAAGAGAAATTAATTTTAGAGAATGACTTTGGATATGTTTAAATATGTGATGATTAAAAGCAAAATAACTCTTGCATTGACCATGACTCATAATGAAGATATTTTATCACAATTCCATAAGATTGCTTATATCCACCTACTTTAGAGTTTTGGTTTGACAAGGTCAGTGGGAGTGGGGATAAGATACTAAATAAACATAATGGGGAGACTGGTTATCTCTTGGCTAGATCATACTTACTCTAATAAAATTATCTTTCCTCCACGAGGCATCCGTGGAGTAGCCCTCACTCTAGGAGTTGTTAGTGCCTATTTAAAACAAACAAACAAACAAACTTGGAAGACAAGGTTAGGAAACCATGAGACATATTGCACTGGCTTGATTAAGAACAGTCCTTCATAGAATCCAGGAATTAAACAGTTGTCTTCAGTCGATGAAGATGTTTAGTGAGGTTTAAGAGGCAAGGCCTTGCTGGAGGAAATGTTTCACTTGAGGTGGGTTTTGAAGCCCAGTGTCCCCAGTGTGCTTTCTCTGCTTCATAATTGCCTTTGAAGGTTTGGGTTCTTAGCTTCCTACCCTGCTGCTATACCTGCTGCTTACTGTTGTGCTTCCCTGCCATGATGGACTATTATCCTTCTGAAACCACATGTCAAAATACTCCTAAAATACCAGTAACATATTTGAAGTTTCAGATAGACTGCCTAGAGGATACCAGTTATACTATTAGTAACACATATATTAATTTCTTCCATAAGTTTATTTTGGTAATGGTGTTGTATCACAGCAAGAGAAAAAATAACTAATACACATCTGATATGGGAGAAGGTGATTTGAGCATAAGCCAGCATTCAGTAAACTGCTGGTCAATGAAAGGGTTATGCAGGACTGAGATGTGACTCCACAAAGGGGAATGAATGTGTAATTCAGATATAATTAACAACACTCTTATTCTTTTCTGAATGTAGTATGTTATGACTAATTATATGACTTGTATCCTCTAGGCAAATATGATAATTCTATTTGAAACTTCAAATATTTTACTGAGTAATATTTTAAGAGTAAAGTTCACATTATTAACGTATATGTGACAGGTCTGGGACAGGAATTTGAAACTAGTTATTCAGCAGAGTATTATTCCGTTGTGTAGATGTGCCATACCTTCTTTATCCATTCTTCAGTTGAAGTGCATCTAGGTTGCTTCCAGGTTCTTGCTATTACAAATAATGATGCTATGAACATAGTTGAGCACATGTCTTTGTTGCATGAATGTGGATTACTTGGGTATATGCCTAAGAGGAAGACTACTGGGTCCTGTGGTAGACTGATTCCCATTTTCCTGAGGAACCACCATACTAATCCCCAAAATGACTGTAGAAGTTTGCACTCCCACCAGCAGTGGAAGAGTGTTCCCTTTTCTCCACATCCTCTCCAGCATAAGTTGTCACTGGTAGCCATTCTGGAAGGAGTAAGATGGTATCTCAAAGTTGTTTTGATTTGCATTTCCCTGATAGCTTAGGATGTTGAACACTTTCTTAAGTGTCTTGCAGCTTTTCTGATTTCCTCTATTGAGAATTCTCTCTTCAGTTCTGTACCCCATTTTTAATGGGGTTATTTGGTGTTTTGATGTCTAGTTTCTTGAGTTCTTTGTATATTTTGGAGATCAGCCCTCTGTCAGATGTACAATTGGTAAAAATCTTTTCCCAGTCTGTGGGCTGCTGTTTGGTCTTGTCAACTGTGTGCTTTGTCTTACAGAAGCTTCTAAATTTGAGGAGGTCTCATTTATTAATTGTTGATCTCAGTGTCTGTGCTACTGGAGTTATGTTCAGGAAGCGGTCTCCTATACCAATTCGTTCAAGGGTACCTCCCATTTTCTCATCTAAGAGGCCCAATGTGGCTGGATTTATGTTGAGGACTTTGATCCATTTGGACTTGAGTTTTGTGTGTGGCAATAGACATAAGTCTATCTGCAGTCTTCTACACACCATCATCCAGTTGTCCAGCACCATTTGTTGAAGATGCTTTCCTCCCTCCCCCCCATTGTATATTTTTAGCAGTTTTGTCAAATGCTAAGCATATGCTTTGTGAGTATCTAAGAATTGAATGAGTATGCATTTTCAATGAAAGCCATTGTTCAAGAGAAAAATGGAGTGATTTTGAAAATACCCTTAAAGATAACCAGTCTACCTTCCAAAAATCCCCTTTACTTACAAGCTTTATTTATTTTGGGTTAATGGCATGAGGGTTCATTAGATAGAAAACTAAGACATTTCTGAGTTCAGTGCTGGAGGAGCTGAATCATGGTGCTCTGGTTACAATATGGGGGAGACTGGGAGCTTTATTTTGGAATTATAGATAAGCTAGGAGATAGGGCTGAGGAAGCAACTATAATTTTAGCATTTTGTGAATTAAAATTAAAAAGCAATTACCATGTTTTAGTTTTAGGTGATGATGATAATGAACTGGTTAAGACCGTTTGCTCTTCAAGTCTTCAAAATATTCTCAACAGAAGAGACCGTTGACCCCTTCGGTGCTGTCAATTTTTTGTTTTATAATTTTGGTGAGAAATTTACATACAACATATTTTAATCATATTCTTTTCCCTAACTCCTCACAATCCTCTCCTCTTCCCTACCCACCCAACTGCATGCTCTTCTCCCCTCTCTCTCTTGAAAAAATGAAAATAACCATTTAAAAAAAGAAAACAAGTAAGATAAAAATACCAAAATAAAATAAAGTAAAGTTTGTTTTTTATTGGCCAATTATTCCTGTACATGGGACCAGAGCTAGAATGTGGGTGACACTTCTTGTTGGAGAAAACTGAGTTTTCTCTTTATCATTAAATAGCTTCTCTTTTAGAGGTGGGGGCTTTTGTTCATTCCCTTCTTAGTTCTGGGATTATGTCTGGTTTGAATCTCTGTAGATCTTATGGGTGTTGTCCTAGTCTCTATGAGCTCATATCTGTATTGGTTCTTTTGTGACTAAAGCCATTGTTTACTTGGAGTCATCTACCACCTCTGACTCTTAAAATCTTTTTGACTCCTTTTCTTCATAGATTACTAGTATTAATGAAAATGATTTGATAAAGGCATTCCATTTATGGCTAAATGCTCCAAAGTCTGTCACACTCTGTACATTGTCTCTTTGTTAATTTCCATCTACATCAAGAAGTTTCTCTGATGAGGGCTGAGTTGTATTCTTCTCCATAGATACAGAAATATGTCATTAGGAGTAATTTTGTTGCTATGACCTTTAGGAAAGTAATAGCAGTTTTTCTCATGGGCCCATGACCAATCTAGGCTTAAGTTCTTGGTCACTTTAACAAGTCAAATATGGCTTTCATCTCATTTAATGGACCTCAAAATCCAATAAAAATGTAATTGGTTACTCTCATAGCATTTATGCCACTATTGTATTAGTATATCATACAGGCTCATCGCTCTATCATAGTAGCACAGTTGATATCTGGCTGATATTAATAATTACTTTTCATTTCTGGTAGCATATGGAGTACCTTCTAACTCCCTGAGCAATACAAGTAAAGATTTTAGTTTGGAGCCAGCTTGATATTTTCAATGTTCAATGAAAAATCATCAGCAATAAGTTCTTACCATCGGGTTTTGGAGAACCTTGGCAATTGTCTATGATGTTTAGGTGTACTTATGGGTCCCCTTTGATCAACAACTACAACACCACCAAAAACAAGATATAACACTTTTCTTGAGCTGAAGATTTTACTTGGTGCCATAAAATGTCTAGTTGGAGCATAGCCTTCCTATACCTAGTAACTCTATTTAAATTCATTTCATATATGAATATATTTTGGGAAGCTTCTACAGTAGTAGGTTTTATTTATTCACAGTTGTTCCTCCCCATATTCTCCCCTTACACTGAACTCTCATGCCCCTCATATTAGATCCTCATATTCTACTTTCCCTATTATCTGTTTACAACATGATACTGCATTTATACTTCCCTCCTTCCCCCTAGTCCCTCATTAGCTAACCAACCTGTATGGTTAATAAGATTAAAATACATGTATCTATAGCTTAAAAACTAACTGCATATAAAACTTGTAACATGTTTTTAGGGGTATGAGTTATCTCACTTAGTAGATTGTTTCTAGCTCCATCCATTTACCTGAAAATTTCATTTTCTTGACAGCTAAATAATGGTCCATTGTGTAAATGTACCATTTTTTCATTATCTGTTCATAAATTAATGGACACCTAGCTTGTTTCCAATTTGTGGCTATAATGAATAGAGTAAGGTACATAGATGAACAAATGTTTCTATAGTAGGCATATCCCAAGAGTGGTATGCTTGATTTTATGGTACATCAATTTCAGCTTTTTGAGGCACCTCTATACTGATTTCCAAAGGGTTGAACCAGTCTATACTCCCACCAGTAATCAGTAAGTGTTCTTCTACTCCCACATCTTCTCCAGCATGTGCTTTCATTTGTCTTATTGCTCTTTGCCATTCTGACTTGTTTTTATTTGCTTCTATCTGACCGTTAAGGGTGTTGAATATTTCTTTAAGTGTTTCTTAGCTATTTGTTTTCTTGGTGTGTGTATGTGTGTGTGTGTGTGTGTGTGTGTGTGTGTACATACGTTTTGCAATGTATGTAAAATCTAGGACCATGTACATGCTACAAAAGAGATGTACTTTTGAGCTAAAACCCTAATCCTTTTATGCAGGATTTAGCACCCCTGGATATCACTCCTTGAAGACATTATCTAACTTTTGATGGCTTTTGGAAGCACATCATCAGATGTGATTTTATTCTACACAGAAACAAAATGAAATGAGCTGGTAGGTAGCAATTCAAGTGATATACTACATTTGTAAAATCAGCACATCCAATCGTTTGCAGTGAATAAGTGTGATTGCTGTCAGGCAAGGGAAAGAAAAGGTAATCAAAAATCTAAGACCACCAAGGAAAGGACACATGCTCATTGGTTTGTAACTTTCGTTTACCTGTCTTTGCTTGTTGCCTCCTAATACTGCCTACAGGAAGCCAGGAGAAGATAATGTGGGGAAGAGAGACCATCATTTATACAATTCTGTTTTAATGAACAAACACATCACTAATGTGTTTACGAACAAATGAAGCATTGCACTGTGGCTATAAAGAGGGAGAAGGCCGTGTTCCTTGAATGAGCTGGTAGATGCATTTTTTAAATTTGTTTTAAAGGGATCTTAATTCCTCTCATAAGTATTGAAGACATTTCTAAAGGATGGAAAAAGTACCTCACTGAAAAATAGTTATTCATATACTGCTACCAATATAGAAAACAGTTCATCAAGAATACACTTTTTGAAAAAATATGATTATATATAACCAATGTAGATATGGAAAAATTAAACTAAAATCCAAATATGCAAATTTTGGATATTTCTCTTCTTATCATAACAGTTTTTTACACTCTCCACTCCCAAACATCTTGAGACAAGAATCCAAACATTGTTGAAAGGCATCAGGCTTTGTTAGTAAGATGCTCGTCCCATCTTTCAGAAGTAAAATGGGTTTTTCTATAAAGAGGTAAGTCAATTTTTCTACAAATTGTATTCTATAGTTAGTCTTCCTTCCCCAAATTATCACACACTTTGAGAGAGAGAGAGAGAGAGAGAGAGAGAGAGAGAGAGAGAGAGAGGGAAAACAGAGGAGAGAGAAGGAGAATGGAAGGATAAATAGGAGGGAGGGAGAGAAGACTAGCTTGTGCAGCTATTTGTTTATCAACTGTTACTCAGTTGATAGAGAAAAGCATACAAATCGGGGCGTAGCTAATAAATTTCAGGCTTGAATACCTGGGAAGTAATCTGAGATGTAAAAAAAAATTAAAGTATATATTTTGGCAATTGCATGCTAGGAAAGAAGGAATCTACTTAATTATTAAAAGTTGAAATATTTCTAAAATTCTGTATTAACAGTAGCAGAAAGTCATGGGCCATCTACTGGATTCCCCTCTTAATCACAAGGTCATTTGTAGCATTGGTGGACCCAGGCCCAGGCATTTCCTAAAATCTGCATCTTTAAACCAAGAACTGTACTTGTTCCTTTTAAAATCCTATCTCCAGCTCTCCCCATGCTTTTATTTTAGCAACAAGGCAAGAAAGTCACCAAGCAGAGGGAAATCACAATCAGACAGGCCCTGAACACAGAGGAAAAAACCATTCCCATATTAATAAGTGTTCACATCCACTCCATTTTACTGTCCTGACAGTAGAACTTAGGTGTTTCAGCTAAGTGAGCAGGTACTGAGAGCATGAACTTACACATGCATGCAATAATTTTCCTAAGATATTGATTTGAAATAAAAAACCATAGTAAGATAATTTCCACATAAATATTAGTTACTGGCTCATATTCCCATCATCTGTAGGATATGTGCTATCAACTGCAAATATTGACTATTTTAAAACTTTATGGCAGTTGTTTCAAGAAATTATTGAATATGGTATCTGTCATGTGAAAAGACAAGAAATATTCTCAGTCCATATTCTATGATTGGTTACCATCAGGGTCACAGTCAGTTGAGCGGCCCCACATGATGCCCTTTCAACTTTGTAAATAGTATGTGCTTGATGACTTTGGCACATTAACTGTAACAATTTAGTTTAAGTACATTTTCACCTGGGCAAGTAGGTTTACTCCTGCTGCTCATATGTGACTTTGTATATGATTTGAGATTTCATTTTTATCTTTAGATTGTATCACTGCAAATTTGGGTTTGGTCTTCATCCACTGACACTTCCAGTCTTTTTGTTGGTGTTGTTATATTTGGGGGATATTTATATATAGGTGAGGTTTTATAGGAAAAACCTTTCATTTAGCTGACTGAATTGTATGCATTTTATCTTAGTCTTTTGTCCATACACTTTTCTTTTTTTCTAACCCTTCCTTACCACTGATGACATCTTTCAACGCAAGTCAGTGATGCCAGCTTCCTGGGCCCTGAGAGCTCTTTCTGAGGACTAGGAACTTGCTTGTTTCCTGATAAGAAACAAGCAAGTGCTCAGTTCTCATCAGTAATTTTGTCACAGTAATACTTTATGTCAATGTCAGTAATTATCCCTGGAAAGCCCTTGTCCTCCTTTATTATTATGACTTCTCAACTTTCTGTCTGCAAAAGAAAATAAAACCTCTTGATGTTTCAACATTTTCATATGCATCCCTAACTCTTCTTTGTATTTTCCTTCTTTATTAGAGTTTGCATCACCCCCATCATCTAAACTTAATTAATTTTTTATTTTGCTTTATTCTCTGTGTTCTACCCAGCCCATTGGAATCACATAGATTCTATCCTAGGGCTAAAAGTGGCCCAATAGAGCCCAGTGGCCCAATTTCTTTGCTATCTGGGCTCCCTTTCTTTACTTTATTGGGTTCTATACTCAGAAGACTTTTTTTTAAAGCAATGCGTTTGCTTTAGTAATCTTTGAGTACCAATAACATACACAATTGCTATTCAGAGTTCCTCATCGGGGCATTGGTTGTCATTGATTGTATCACTGCACCAAAGTGATAAAAATATCCTGTCCTTCAGTTGGGGTAGACTGGGAGGGAGGAGGAAAAAAAGAAAACCTATCAAACATTGAAATTTAATGTTTCCAGAAGCCCTGGAGTGTTATCTTCAGTGAATGTAAGTTTCCCATTAGGCTATGTGCAAAGCAAAAATCAAGAGTAATCCTTCAAAGACCCTCCTGAATCAGAAAGCGTTGGGTGGGGATAACAAAGAATATACTACCCTGTTTCATGGGGAAGTTTCAGTAGGTCCTAGTTTTCTAGTGCTCCTAATTCATGTCCTTTCTGAAACTGATTCTATACTCCTAACCTGCAATAATGTAGAAATCATCATACACCTGCATCTGCTCCTGAATCCCTGATTCTCAGTATTAGTGCATGGAAAAATATGTACCCAGCAGGACACAAGCTGCTGAGATGCTGTGGCTAAAAGGAATGACTTTTGACTAAACTGAGGCCCAGATGTTTTTGAATTGCCCAGAAATAGCCTGTAGATAGATATAAACAATCTGAAATGTGTGTAGCCTACATGGATTTTGGAAATTCCTCAGTATGACCATTTCTGAATAAACAGGGCAGATCTGAAGCTGGAGATATCACAGTTCCTCCTAGGAAGACATTAGGTTTGGTTTCTAATTACTTTCTTTAATAACTACTTTTAAGTCATTGAATACTATTCTTGGTACCTTATAAATATTAGCTCATTTAATCTTTCTGACAGCTCTTTAAGATAGTCATGATTATGATATTTATTTGATTTATGGGGAAACTGAGGCCCAAACAAGTTCAGTGCTTTGGTGTGAATCACATAGCTAGTTAGCAGTGGAGACAAGCTCTAAACCTGTAGTCGATGCCCCCACCCTCCTGTACAACATAGTGTCCGTCTTCTTACACATCAACCAAATACTCTTTATTAAGTGGGTAATGATATCTGAGGTCAAGTCTGATGGATCATAGAGGTCATGGGCTGGACCAATATCCAATTTATGGTGATTATTTCTTTGGGGGCAATGTAATAACCTTGCTATTAGGAGAACATTTTGGGGACATCTCTACAGGGATATGAAATTATTGTGAGAACATCAACATGGCATATATTTGATATGTTAGCCATGGACTCAAGGCTCTTTACTTACCTCACAAAGTGTATTGGTATTCTCTACTCTCAATTTTTCCTTGTCTCTACTCACTTCAAAAAAAAAAATTTTTAACTCAGAGTTAAAAAAAAAAGTGTTGATTCATCATTTTTCTTTTTTTCTGGTTTAACACCACACATCATAAAGAAAACAATGCAATATTTTCTTTGCTTAAATAATAAGTAACAGAAAAGTAACATTAGCATTCAAATCACACCAGTACCACTGCAGGCAATCATTAAAGTCTAAGAACTCAGATTTCATCTTCAGGAGGCAGCAGGAACCCTGTGCTGTGGGAGGAATTAGCCATGATTAAAAAAAGAACGTTCGAATTGCACACTAACCTGCTGAGGATGGTAATGCTGACCTCACTCTGGATTTTACTGTTTACAGGGAATTTCTCTGGTTTTGATTTTCTCCAGCAGACCATGTTAGAATAAAGCAAAAAAAAAAAATGCATTATTGATGATGTGCTTGAAAAAGGAAAATGTATCCCTCCGGTTCCATTATGTTCACACTTGTAACATTTCTCTTCAGCCATCCCCCGGGGCTAGGTATGTTTACTTCAAGATGATTCCAGCTGCCCCAATCCTTAATAAAACAACAGTGGACAATTATTTCATTTGCCTCCCGTTGTTAAGTGACATTGCTTCCTGAAGCGTGCAGACTCCAATTGAAGGCGATCATGGCAGTGTGCAATGTGGCCAACAGAAAGTATATTGTTCTCTAACGTACATTAGAAGTGCTAGCTTCCTCTCTTCAGGATCACTAGCTGTAGAATAGATCAGGATAAAGAGGAGTTAAGTTCTCTGAGGCTTGTGTTTCAAGGAGGAAGAGAAATAATAGAAAACCACAGATTTTTTTTTCTCCTTTATGGTATGTCCTTTAAGATCTACTTGCAAATGTCAACTACCTTCTAAAATATGATGCATCTATTTTCCTAGCATTGTCATTCGATATGTAGAAATCCAAAGCAATTCATTTTAAATTAAGTAACTGTGGAGGAATGCAACAGGAAGTTCTCTTACCCCACTTTTTATCTGCTTAGGGCCATCACTATTCTATCCTAACTTCAATCAATTGAGGGAGAAGTTACATTCCTGCAGTTTTAAAGGCACACAGGTGAACCCATTGGTCATTATCTTCTTGAAATATTCATTATACATTACACACATCAAAGTTGGAAAAAGACATGTGCAGTGTGAAAGAAGCCACTGTTAACTGCCTGAAGTGGTATTTTCACTTAGGCATTTGAAAGGGTTTCACATGGTAGATGAAAAACAATTGCTACAATAAAGTCTCATTTGTTTGAATAATATTCCCCACTTGATTAATGAAAAACTTACTCTCATGTGCAATTGGCAGAAAACTGTGCTCAAAATTTCTCCGGTTTCTGAGTGTTTTCATCCATTTTTATCATATACACAATTTTTTAAAATTGCCTTAATCTTAGTTGTGTCACTATCTTTGAAGATATTTAATTCCAGAAATGGTTTTCTTGGTGAGAAAATACAAGTTCTTCTTATTAAAAGGCAAAGTCTTTCTTTTTGATAGAGCAATTTAGTATTGATGAATGAGCATCCATTTCAGACGCTGGAGCAAGAGAGCTTAGGGCTTTGCATCGTTGATGTTCTTCCAGATGACCTCCCTGCTCCCCAGCTCACTTTCCATCTGGGAGCCTGCTTGTGGAATAACAGAAGAGAGGGAAGGTTTCTAGATTTTTCTGGGTGTTCTCACTGCTCACTGGCAGGTTTTTCCTCTTCAAGATATTGCTTTGGGGAGAGCAAAAGAGAGGAAACATTTCTAGATTCAGTAAAAAAAAAATGAAATTGGCAGGATATAAAACTATTTTTAGTTTTCATTGCCAAACTAGATGAATAAATTTACAACCCATTTTGCCAAATTGTGGACTAGAAAAATATTTTTAAATAGGTGATCGTATGTATCATTAGGGAGTCAAGAAGTCCTGAGAACACACACACACACACACACACACACACACACACACACACACACACACACACACACACACAAAACCCAGCAGAGAAGCTGATTGAGAGGAGCTCTTTTAGGCCATCATATAAAGCAGTTTCTACTCATAGTTTGTCATGCCATCAGGAGCACCATAGGCCTGATGGACTCAAGGGAAGGATTTGGAATGGTCTGAACTTGGAACTTTCCTACAGTATCTGCACATCTGTTTCCTGTCTTCTCTCAGTATTAGAAGACTGAGCAATGATTTATGGTCAAAAGAAGACAAAGAATAGAAAGAGGGAGATGGAAAGAGCAAGAAAGAGAAAGTCAGACAGACAGAGAGACAGAGAGAGAGAGAGAGAGAGAGAGAGAGAGAGAGAGAGAGAGAGAGAGAGAGAGAGAGAGAGAGAGCATGGATGTCCTAATATGACTTTCAAAGACCTTCTCCAATGACTTACTTCCTACAGTTAGGCCTTGCCTTCCTCCCTAAAGCTTCCTCAACCATCCAGTAACTCTAGCTCTATCAGCTGGGGCCAAGCTTAACAGGTATTTGTGGAGGGCCATTTAAGACACATCCATTACAAACATAACAAGTGACAAAATTGTGCAGTCTGTAAGCACAGGTCCCAGCAGTGGTCAGGAGCTGCTCATTTCAAGAACTATTATTCTGAAAAGATAATAATAGTGTTGCTATATGCAGAATATATTTTGTTCATCTCAGTCTGTTGATGCGAGTTCAGGTTAACTCCACATTTTGGCTACTGAGACCCTGTCATGTGAGATAGAATGAAGGGACATGATGGACCTTATGTGATATAAAATAAACCAGGCTCAGATAGACATGGACTACATGATTTTATGCACAAATGCAATAAAATCATTACTCTTATAGAATTTGAGAGCAGAAGCCAGAGAGTGAGATAAATTGGAGAAATGGGTAGAGGAGACCTCAACCAATGAAATAAAGGTATAATTTTATGAATATTTATGCACATTCCCTATCCTGGCCACTGCAGTACTCATCAGTCTTGAGAATGGTGTCATTCTTCTCGAGACAGAATAACACCTTTCTCTATAGGAAAGGTTAGTTCTATTGTCCTGTAGCACAACAAGTTGAGTATACCTAATAATAATTCTCTATGTAATATCAGAAACAGGAATTTGCATATAAAATGATGCTTTTATATTTAAATGATGGCAGCAGACTCATCACATTCAGTTGATCACTATGCAATTACAAACATGACTAAAGACATCATTTCCTAATGTGTATAATAGTATTGTCAGTTCAAGATAAATAATAGATTCAAAAGAAAAGTTACTCAGACACATTCAGTTCCCATTCAGGTAAGGAACCTTAATCTTGGAGAAGTAGACTACACAATATTAAACTGACAATTCTGATAAAATCCCACTGCCAACTGAGAGCAAGAAACAGCTTAATCCTTGAGGGAGGGGCAGGAATGAATTGTGGATATAGAGTGATCACACGGTTCTCCAACTGAAGGAAATACAGCTGTGACCTGAAGAGTTTTCAAGCCCACTTGGGCAGCCCCATGAGAACATGTAGGATGCTATAAATTTCTGGATACCAAGAAGTCAAAAGGGTGCCTTGGTCAACTGAAATTCTATAACAAAACACCATGGAGTGTGTGGCTATAAACAACTGACAATCATTTCCCATAGTATGCAGGCTGGATATATGCAGTCAATATGCAGTATTATGAAGGCCATCTGTCAGGGTACTAATGGCTAAGTTTTTCTAGTGTCTTCACACAGACCTCTCTGGGACCTCATTAGCAGGATATAATTTTAGTCACAAAGGCTTCAATCTATTACTTAATCATATCTTAGAGGCCCCACCTCTTACCACCACAGGAAGGATTATATTTTTCTTATAAATTTATTTTTATTGAGAATTTCATATAGTCATACAAAATGATTTGATCAAGTTCACTGCCTATCTTTCCCTTTATATTCTTTCCCATCAAACTGTTCTCTCCCAACTTCATGTGCTTGTTTGTTTTAATTCACTAAATTGACTTATTGCTGCCAGTTAGTGTATGGGTGTAAGGTCATTTACATAATCATGGGTAAACTCCCAGGGGCTGTATCCTTAAAGAAAGTTCAATCCCTCTCTCCTAGCAGTTGTCACTTGCCAATAACTCATCAACTGTGGTTGAAACCTCATGACTATTTCCCCTTTCCATGCTGGGATTTTGTTTGGCTTGATCATGCAAAGTTCTTACACTTGCTATCACAATTACAGTGTCTACATATGTGCTCAGGAAACATTGTTTGTTGTGATCAACTACTACCCTGTCTCTTTCTGTCTTTCATTCCTTCTGTAAAGATCCCTGAGCCTTGAGATGTGTGTGTGTGTGTGTGTGTGTGTGTGTGTGTGTGTGTGTGTGTGTCATATTGATGTCTCATGTAGGGCTAACACTCTATAGTCTCATATTCTCTGTATATTGAGCATTTGTGAATCTGTCTTGATTTTTACTTACAAAGAAGCTTCTCTGGTAATACTTGTAAGATGCATCAATCTACAGGTACACTATCAGTCACTTGGAGTCAGTTTAATACTGTGTGCATTTGGCAGATTGTAGTAGTAAGTTCTTCCCTAGACCTGTTTAATCATAAGTTCTTGGCTTTATTGGTTCCAGATATGAGTCTCATCTTGTGGAATGGGCCTTACATCCAGCAGGAAAGTTGGTTAATCCAATAAAATATGGGCTACTATTGCATGACTGCTTGTCTTTCAATGTCAGTTGTTACTGTATCTTACAGGATTCATAACTAGGTAATATGATAATTATGTTTCACCTCTGCTAGTGTATATTGTACCTTTTAGTGCAATACAGATTAGCCAGTTCAGATGAAGCTTCCCGGTCAGTCCCAGCTTGATATTCACAGGTTACGTATATAACATTGGCAGCAGTGTGATATGGCCATCAAGTACTATAGAACAACCATGAACAATAGCAATATAATGTACTGTTTCAATTTACCAAAAAAGGTAACCCATATGTGGCACTTTGCTTTTTATTTAACAGACAGTATGTAGCATCTAGGAAGGGGATTACATGAAGTTACCTTATAATGGGAGGATAGTTAAATTTAACATACACATTGGAAGAGGCAGATACAAATGTTTGGCTACAACAGAAAATGTGGAAGGACAAGGTCATACCACTACTATTTATGTATGTCACTGAAGAAAGGAAACTATTGGTCTCCAATCTAGGATATTTTGTTTTTGTGGGTCTAGAGCAGGCCTTAAGAATTAGGGTTTTTTATTTTTTTCTTTCTCCTTGGTTTTCTAGAAAGATATCCAAGGCTTGTGGTCTTAAGTATTTTGCAATTAATATTGACTTTTCAGAGTTTCAGGGAAATATACCTCATCCTTTCATTGTGTGTTTACAAATTATATTGTAAGAGATTACACAAAAATGATTGAATAGCTTAGGGATTGACCATTTGAATTATCCAGATTTAGTATAAATTAAAAATTTGTGATAAATTAAGAATTATCTACTTAAATTTGTATTTCTGATAGTCAGGAAATCATTAATTCTTACTACAAGTATATCCATTGCAACATTTAGTATTCAACTGCAATTTAAATTTAACTAGTTGCCTTCCACTTTTATTTGGCAATGCTACCACCAATTCATCTATAGAACAGGTACTAAAACACAAGAAGCAAGAAGTACTTAGTAATTATATGTTCAATGATTGAATTAAGGATATTTTTTAACTATTTGAATATTAATTAATCTAGTTTTGGGTTTGAAATGAAAGATCCCACTTTTAGATACATCACAAATTAGGGTTCCAGAGTGTTTTATACACAGATGTACTTTACACCAGATAAGGTTCTTTCTTGTCTTTTTTTTTTTTAATTCTGTGGTATTTGGTATTGTGAGTCCCTATCTTCAGAAATCATGGCTTCCTGAACCCAAGTGGGATATATACTGATTTTAATAAATGATGCTCCTCAGATAAATGGATAACAAATATTGTTAAGAATTGTAGACTTGAAAAGGATTCTAAATAGTAAAACCATATTCTCAGACATCAACTATATTCTCAAGGAGATGGTAGAGTATGCTTTCTTTTAATCAAATGTTGCTTTTCTCCATTCCTCTTCCTTTTACCTATCTTGAGTTTGATGTCTGATGACTATTTTCTTGTGATATTCAGATAGTAAAAGAGATAAGTAGATGTCTATTTTCTTTCTGTGTTCATTTCTTGGAGGTGGTTTGATTCATTAAGCACAAGATCTTTCAAGACCTCATAGTTTGCTGATCTCACACTAAGATATGGGTATACGATGACATTGGAATTGATGAAGACTCTTTTAGCGAAGGCTATTTACTTGAACATTAGTTTCTGAGCACAACTTCCAGCTTTCAATTTGATATTTAGTAGTGTGAAAGGTGGGAAAAATGAGGACCTCAACAACAAAAAGAAAACATTAGGAATAACAGCAAAATCCAGGTGTTATTTATAATGGTAAGCAAATGAACCCAATCTTTTAAATTTGTCTTCATTCCAGGATGGACAGCCTGAATGGCTATTTTTAATCTGAAAATGAAAAATCAAGTATTCACTCAATGTTCTGGGGAGAAACTGTGACTAGACCTGTTGGCTGAACCAAGCAAGGGCTTTACTTTAAATGAAGAAGTCCTTTCAGGCTCCTTCCAAACTCACTATATCTGGTGCTTGAATTGTTGGTATAGCCTTCAGTATATTTGCACAGGAGTACTGAGTTGGGTCTACTGGAGTTTTGAGTCATCTTAAAGGGTATGGACTTTTTTCTCTTGTCCCAGACATATGTAGGCATGGGAAATTTTTTTGACATGTGTTTTAGTCTATGTCTCCTTTGAGAATGGACATTTATTGGTTTGCCACAAAATAGTAAGTCAAACTGTATCCTACTTAGGTGCTGCCTCACTGGAACAAAGGTATAATATATGATAACTTAATTCTATTGGAGTTGCTCACATTTTCAGGGACCCTGGATCAATCTACTTCAACAGTCAAAAGAAAAATGCATAGAGTGGGTGGCATAAGGAAGACAAATTTATTTCTTAGAGTTATGGAGACTAGAAAGTTCAAGATCGGAGTCCTGGCATAGGTTGGGTTCCAGTGAGTGTACTACTTCTGGTTTTCAGATGTCTACTTCCTTGGAATGTCTTCACATGGTAGAGAGACACTGATGTCACTTTGGACAAAGGCAGTAATCTTATCATGAAGATACCCCCTCATGACATGATCTAACTTTAGCTCTGAAAGACTGTGTCTCGAAATACCAACATGCCAGCATTAGAGCTTTATCACCTAAATTGAAGACACAGTTATTTTCATTTTAAGACTTAAAGGAGAAATAATTACATTCAGGAATTCCCAATCATGCTGGACGCATGAAAGAAATTGTGTTTGTGTGTCCTGATAACCTTGATAGAATCATCTTATTTTACATTTACTAATGTCCCTTTCCTCTGTTCTAGCAGTCATCCTACCTTCCTTGTAGCTTGCACACGGTTCAGCTGCATTGCCATTATGAATTTCCCAGTAAGTTTGTTCTTATGGTTCTTAATACTTCCCTGTTCTGCTGTTACATTCTTTACTTTTGTGAGCAGTTTTCATTCCATTTTACTGCACTGGATAAGTGATTAAAAAGTTGCCTTGATGAGAACTTCAAACCTTTCATAACAATCTTCAGCTGTGGTTCAAAGGTACTCTGCAGTTGACAAATGTGTTTCTAGTATTTCATTTACTTTTCTTGATGATGTTTGACCTTGCAGTTTCGCTACCGTTTTCTTATTGACCATAGTCACCCCCAATAATAACTCAAGGCTTTTCTCCTCTTCTATGTTTTCCTTAAGAACTATGACATCTATTTCATAACCATCCAGATTCCATAACCATTACAGCCCCATTCCACTGTGTTTCTCATTTCTCAATTTGTATAATTTAGTAGTCATAAAAATAATTGGATCACTTTATTTCTCAAATTGCTACAGAGACTTAAAAGTTTTGCCCTACTACTGAATACCAACACAACTCAGGATTCCAGGTTTGAAGAGTCTTCTTGTGTACTGAACCTGGCTATTTATTTATTTAAGGTGTGTGGATGTTGTGCCTGCCTGTGTCTGTGCACCACATGCATGCAGTGCCCTCAAAGACCAGAAAGGGAAACTCATCCCTTGGAATTACAGAAGGCTGTGAGCCACTGTTCAGGCACTGTGCATCAAACCTGGCCCGTCTGGGAGAGCAGCCAGTGTTAGGTTTTGTGGCTATATCAATGAACAACAAAGCAAGAAGTAACTAAAGTTTTGTAAAATCATATATAACAATGGAAATAGAAAACTGGCAAGAAGAAAGTCATGTTTAGTCAGAATCCCCAATGGAGATATGTAACATACATCTATTCAGAAAAACAACAACAACAACAACAACAAACATTCAAAGCTAAAGGAGCACCAAATTCAACAACCCTGAGGCTGGGACACACTTTATTTATTTGAGACATTATAAGGGGATCAGAGTAGTATAATCAAAGAGAGGGGAGGCCAGGGCCACTGTAGAGATTAAGAGGGCCAAGGAAATAGAGTTTAATATTACAAATCTGAAACCTTCTCCATAGAATGTTTTCAATGTTTGTCTCAACCTTGTGGCACTATTGTTAGGTCATTGGGGTGGAATTTTGACTATCAACTGCTATAGTTCCTGCTCAAGCTCTCTGCTTCTTGGTTTGTAGCAGAAATACCCCCCTGCTCATTCAACCTCCAGCATGGATGTGATACACCCACTTTTCCTTGCTGTGGTAAACTGAAATTTCTCTGAAACTATGAGCTAAAGTAAGCTTCTGTCTGGTGTTCTGTCTTAGCAATGAGAATCATAACTAAAGCAAGGGGACTGGTAAGGTCAAATTTTTGCTCAAATCACATCCATTTTCTTGCTGTCACTTGAATCTTATTTATGCCTCTGGACCCTGACTTTGGTCTTTGCTGAAATATTTGTTGACCTAGAGTTTCAAATGGTTCATTTCCTATTTAGTCTTTACTTAAATGGCTTCCTCAGGGAAGTCTTTCCCCTAGCTGCCCACCATTGGGCAGCGTGTTCACCCTTTCTTCAACCATTGTTACTGTGGCTGCTATTGTTCTTTAGCACTCACTGAATAATTGGATTCTGTCTCACCATCAGCTCCATCTCCACAAGGGTTGATGCAACCACTGACTTATTCACGACTTTCTCCCCAGTGCCTTGAAATTTAGTAAGCACTCTCTAATAAATTTATCCAATTACTCAACTGGATAAGTGAATGTTATTAGTTAGTTAAAATAGGGCAAAACTGATCAAATACTTAAATTCTCATGAAAAAGGAGTTAAGATAAATGTTTGGGAGAAAGCATATAATCTTGAAGTACATCATACACATGTCTGCTGTAAGGCATGAAGATAACACACTCTAGAAAAGAAGCATAAAGAGAGTCATTGAAGCCTTGAAAAGTGGAGCTAGAAATGTAGCACAAAGGATAGAGGTGCTTGTTGTCAAACCTAATAACCATTCCCAGAATGGGAGTGTTCCATTCCCAGTGCTCACCTAGTAGAAGAGGTGAACCTTGACTCCAGAAAGCTGTCTTCTATTCTTTGCACAGGGATCATGACATATACATGGCACAGTCACAGACACACACACACACACACACACACACACACACACACACACACACAAATAAATAAATAGATAAATGTAATTACAAATTTTAAAAGCAGTATAATGAAAGGGACAGAAACAATATCTCATCTTCATGAACCATTTGGGCTGGCTACTTTTGAACAAATGTCAGAAACTTGTCAGTGGTGAACTAGAAAATTCTTTGTCAGAGGAAATCTTATAACCTACAAGAGAAGGATGCATTGGTCAGCATATCCCTTATGGCTTCCAGAGCAGAGAACTTAGAAGCTAAAATTGCATTTAAAGTAGAATCCTGGAGAGCTGTAGGTGAGTGAATCAAAGCATGGAGGTACAGCTGTCGGGACAGAAGCTTGGAGATGTTGCAGTGATTTCGTTGAGCTGTAGAGATTCTTGTCTACTTCCTCTTCTAAAGACTCATTACACACAGGCAGAACTAGAACCTGATAAGTGATGCTCTGATACTTAGCCTGGAATAGGCACCAAGAACAAGGTGGTATTATAAGAAGAAACCAGTTGGCAAGAACATCCAATATCTGAAAAACGTTAATCTCTCAGGATAATGTGTAAAATCAACTTATGCTGATCTGGGTAAGCATCTTAAGGGCCATATGTCAGAGTCACATAGGAAAGTTTCCAATGAGCAGGTGGAAGCATATTAGCTGATTTTGTGAGAACTAATTTCCCAGTGCAGAGCTACGTGGCATACAGCACAAGATATTGTGATGCACAGAGAAGAAAGCAATGCATGCTGTTTGTGTTAAGTAAGTATCATGAGCTGCTGATGGGTGATTTATCCAGAAAGTTCTAATTCATGGATCCTGGCAGTCCAGTTACTGTGTGTCTGTTTTTTGTACTGACTCCTTGAACTCTGAGTACCATGATGAGCAGCCTGGCAATCATTGCTGTCTTTGGTACAGGTGGAGATTATCATTTAACTGGAACCCAGGATTGTCCCCAGCTTTACAGGAACACTTTTGCAAAGAAGTCATTCTGGATGTTTATAAGTCACACACTGGGGAAGCTAATTTTAAAAGTATCACTTTAAAGATGTCTTCTTGTAATTATTTTACTGTGAATGGAATTTGGATAATGATGGGATGATTGTGTACCTAAGTAGGAGACGGTTTAGTTAATCACTACTGTCCTGCTATAATTATTAATAGCTCTCTGGCTTTTCTCTCTCCAAAGCACTCTAGTTTAATGGACAAATTACATGGCCATTGGTGACTGCAGAAGAAGACACAACTGTAACTGTAACTCACTAATATGCTTGTCTTCACTTTTAATTACAGATCATTTATCTCTTCTAAGCCATGCCTCTACACATAAACATTTGATTCTTAATTTTACAAGTCATTTTTTTCAATAGAAGAAATTAGAAATGATGCTAAGTCATTGAAGGAATTTTTCCAGCATAAATTTGTTTCCAAGTATAGCTCAAAGGAAATTCAAGGTTCTTTATTTGTGTGAAGGGTATAGGAAATACCTGGATTCAGCTGGACTTGGAAAAACAGCCTCTTGGTTGATCTCCAATGCCAGGATTTTATTAGTACATAGACCACAGTGTATTATTTTCCAGTAATCCAGGGCATATATCTATAAACATTGTAACTAGACAAAAAAAGATAGCACAGTGGACAGTGAGTAAACTGTTTCTCTAAAGTCAGAGGTGAGCAGCTATTTTTAGCAGTCATTTGAACAGTGTCAGAGAGAACAAGGCTAGGAAGAATCTTTGATGTTTTCTTTCACCCTTATCATATGTCACACACATTCACTATGCATGGATGTAGAAATTGACTCTGACAGTGAATAGTTATTCCTCAGAGATGTCCAAGACAGAAAATACATAACTTTCCTGGGAAGCCCTTGTGTTTTATCATCTCTCCAGAAATTATTCCTTTGGTTTATCAAAAACAACAACCACAAGAAACAAAACCGCTTCTGACAGTTTTTCTTTACTGAACAGTGATCACCACATGCTTTGTGTTGCTCTTGATTATGGTCTTTCATATATTTATGTCAGCTGCTGTTATTAATTGGCCTTATCTTACTAGACTACACTCCAATTTGCTTTATTTTCTCTGAGTATTTTAAAGGCTCCCAGAGTCCCCCTTTTATTCTTCCTAGAAGACTTTTAATTAAACGAGAAACAGTATTAGATTTATTAACATTTACCATCATTCAAGGTATTCAGTACTTGACATTAATTCTTGAAAGAACAATTATACTTTTCTATATACTTATTTTAAAATGTCACTTGACTATTTCCTATACTTTACCTCTTAACAAAATGGCTTCCTTTGCAATGAAGAGAGGGCACTGTTAGTAGAGTGTTTGGCTCCACCAGCAGGAGAAACTAAGATCAATTGTCAGTATTCATACTTAAAACAAAACTAACAAAGCAAAAAAAAAAAAAAAAAACATTAAAAACAAAGATGAGGCATGATGTAACTGTAATCCCCTTACTTGGGATGCAGAGTCAGAGAGATTCTAAGCCTTATGGGCCATCCAATTGGCTAGTCAAATTGAGGTACTCCTGGCTGAGTGAAAGACTCAATCTCAAAAAGCAAGAGGGAGAGTGATGGGGGAGGGCACCTAATGTCAGGTTCTGGTGCACATGCACAAAATTGATTCCATTGCTAATAACTACAATTCTGGTTACAAGCTAATTCTGGGTTAAATTAGGAAGCACAAAGCTTATCTTCAGTTTTTTCCTTGTTATCCATCAAGCATTTTTCTCTTGTGTGTGTGTGTGTGTGTGTCGTGTGTGTGTGTGTGTGTGTGTGTGTGTGTGTGTGTGTGTGTTTAACAATTGCAAACAGAGAAAGACATGACTTATTCTGATGTCTTTGATAAAATAATGTTTCCATGAACAAAATGCAATATAGCTCATGTTGTAAGTTTTATAAGTTCTACAAATGACTCAAAAGAGAAACAAATATATGTTGAATGAATAAAATGATGAAATAACTACCTAAGAATATTTGGTGTAGTTTCTTAGGATAAGTTCTGTATAAATGTGATACAGAAACCATATGAGGAGATTTTCATTGGGACTTCCAGTTCTGCAATAATGACTCAGATACTTATTATTAATTATAAATGCTCAGCTGATTTCTTAGGCTTGTTACTAACTCACTCTTACAACTTAAATTAACCCATATTTCCTATCTACACTCTACCACATGGTGGTACATTTTTTCAACATGGCATGTTCATCTCCTACTTATTCTGTATCTGGCTAGCAACTCCTCCCTCTTCTATCCTAACCTTTCTTTTTGTCCTCAGGACCCATCCAAACTTTTTCTGCCTAGCTATTGGCAAGCCAGTCATTTACTAAAAATGAGAGTAACACATCTTCACAGTGTACCAAAAGATTATTTCATAGCATTTTCCCTTTTTGTCTAACTAAAAAGGAAGATTTTGACTTACATCATAAAACTATATATAATTAAAACAATTATCATATAAGAATACAGTTACAATACCCAGTACATTTGTATTTGGCAAAATTAGATAAATAAAACATTCTATTATTTATATTTATGAGTCTAAAGTTTTATGTATAATTCATGCATGATTAAAGACAACTTTAAGTCTAATTGTTTAGTCTTTAACTCCAGCAAAGATCCCAGAAGGGTGCAATGTTACCTAACAACAGGGATATCTGGCTGCCTGGACAGTCGCCCAGAGTTCTTCTGTAACATTGGGGCACACATATTTGACCTATAGGCTTAGAATATTTGACTTCTCATATGTTTCTGAGAAGCAAGGATTTTCAAAGGACTGTCTCACCTTGTCTTGGAAAAGTTTGGCAGTCATTGTTTTGTTTGTTTGTTTTGCATCTTGATGATCCAATTTGGACAGTATATGTCAGCAATTGAGGCAAGGGCAGTTTATTTGCCCAGTGGCCAGTCACAAAGAAAGCAAACTGCACATGGAGTTTCTTCAATGCCCATTATCTTCTCTGAAGTAAATTGTTTCAGCCAGGAGTGGACATGTCTCACAAGAAAATCCTTACATTATTAAAGCATTTTAAATGCCATGTTCTATAGACTTTCAAAGTGTTTGAAGACCACTTATCTATTTAAATATATCTGTTTAACCTTGAAAACATACCTAACATGACTATGTTATATTATTATAGATGACAATTAACATGTATTTCCTAATTATACATTATGTTTTTAAATGAGCTACATAAGCACAATACTCCCCAAAAATGTAGAAACATACACACAGTATAACAAAAATCACCTAAATTTATATTAATAAACCAAAATGCATATCATTTTAAAAATATTTTGAGATTAATAGTTTTTTGGATTAAAGTAGATTCAATAATCTATCTATTTATCTCATGGTTTCTATACTATATTCTTCCTTTAGAAATAGATCCTTGAATTTAACACCTTTGTTTAGCTTTTTCTCTGACCACGATTAATAACAACTGGTAACCAATTGATGGCAAGCATCCATAACTCATCTTTTAGGAATGTAGGCATTGTTTTCTGTGGACCACTTCCTGTTGTCTGGGGCACTAATATCTTTAGGGGTCCCTGAGATAATTTAGGATCATGGTAAAGTCCTGCCTGGAGTAGTCTTTGAGGGTGGACAATCTCTGCTAGTAGCCTTGAAGC
Organism: Cricetiscus sungorus; assembly: GCA_030556225.1. Taxonomy (NCBI): domain Eukaryota; kingdom Metazoa; phylum Chordata; class Mammalia; order Rodentia; family Cricetidae; genus Cricetiscus; species Cricetiscus sungorus. Next base: position 10,417,356 of record JANBXA010000103.1, read on the forward strand.
GTTTTGAACGTAGAACTCTGAGGAAATGGCTACAGAGGTATTCTGAGATTTTGGATCACCTGGGCCATCTGTTTTTATTGTTGTCTTGTACCTTTGCTCTGAAAATACATAGAGTTTTAAAGGTAACATATATACATATCTGCATTAGTAAAAGTATAGACACCTAAGCCAAAGAGGTGTTTTTTCTTAATGTTTGAGTAGGTAAAACACATGTTATGTATTTTGTAGTTTTCCTAGGTTTATTTCTTTATGTCTGTATCCATGATTTTCAGGGCATCTTCCTCTATCAAACCTGATTATTTTTAATTTTGAATTTGTTTTTGTGGAAACAAAAGCATAACTTTTTGCCCAAAACAACATGTCTTTTACTTTTTATTTTAAAGTCAATAAACCTTTAAAATATATAGGTTGGTTTAATCCAGCAGCCTTCATAATCAAGTGTTTCTTAACAGCTATCATTTATTCATTAGCAATCAAAAAATTCAAAGACAACACAATAACATGCAAGATCCAGACTCCTTGTGTATCTTCCATCTTTATGTAGCTTTTTTCTTTTATATTACTATACTCTCTTTTTAAGGCCTTTGCTATATTTAAAGTATTTGTGTGTGTGTTTGTGTGTGTGTGTGTGTGTGTGTGTGTGTGTGTGTGTATCTGTCTGTATTTTTTTTTCTTTTTTTTCTCCCAAATTTATACACATTTTTAAACACACTTTAATTTGTTTAAAGTTTTGTTTTTCTAATCTGGATCTTTCTTACTGCATATCTGTGGTCTTTTCCATCTACATGAACAAATCTTAAGACTACATGCAGTGTATCTCATGACATGCTGGCAGGCAGTGGCTGGGAGACGTGTCCCTGTGCTGTGGCCAATTTAAGAGGCACAGGACTAGGAAGCTGTATTTGACTCTGGTTTTTGTGTATTTAGAATGTTTTAAATTTTTCTCAGGTCCTACATGGAGGCAGGTGCTGGATGCTGGGTGCCCGTGTAGGTAGGGGTTTCTGTTCCACCAGCCAGCTCCCCAATAACCATATATATATATATATATATATATATATATATATATATATATATACTCATTATTAGTTATAAATGCTTGAATGATAGCTTAGGGTCGTTACTAACTAACTCCCAAAACTTAAATTAAACCATATTTTTTATCTGTGCTCCACCATGTGGTAGTACCCTTTTTTTCAGCATGGCATGTTAATTTCCTGCTTCCCTGAGTCTGCTTGGGACTCTTCTACCCTATATTCACAATTTCCACTTAATCTTTTTCTGCCTAGCTATTTGTTAGGCAGCTCTTTATTAATGATAAAAGTAACACATCTTTACAGTGTACAAAAGGATTATTCCACAACAAGAACTCAATAAAATACCTATTATAGGCATTCTCATTTCAGAAGGGCAGAAGGAAGGAGAAGAAGAAAGAATATGAACAAAAGCTTGCTTTTGTATGTGGTGTTTGCAGAAGTCTTTGAATGCTTCCTTACTGTATGTGCCTACCCTGACCAGCAAGGAAGACGCGACTTCGGGGAAGATCTTCTTCAGCAGTTTTAATCAGGATCCTTGAAACATGTTCTTCTGACCTGCGAGAGAGACCCGGGGACCCCTGCACAGGCTTAAATACTGGTCTCCAGTAAAGCAGTGGACATTGTAATGACCCTGAATCCTGGTAGTCAGCCAAGTCAGTGCCACACCCGTCCGGCATCTTTTTCCTGGAGATGGGGCCTTGGACACCAACCCACTTGCAACCAAACTTGCCCTTCTCGGAGTTGCTCACTTCCAGAGCTAACTCGGAGTGCAGTGCTAAGCCATACAACCTGAACGTGAAGGATCAATACTTGTTCATGACTGCGAGCCATGCTTGGGGAGACTGTCCTGCCTCAATGACTGTAAATGCCTGGACAACCATAGCTGCATACCGCTTCTGAGCAAACCTCATCTTGCAAAGGCACCACAGGCCCACGAAAGAGATAAGCAACAAGAGGACCGCCATGGCTCCCATTCCCGCCCACTCTTTCAGATGATCCATGGCAATGGGAACCACAATGACAATCCAGCAGCCAGTCCCACATCCACACCTGCTGAATTCACTGCAACGATGGTCACTCACAGCTGTGCCATCAGGTCATCAAAGTCAGCAGACCAATTTCCTAAAAGATAGCTAGACAACTGTTGTGACAAATTAGCAGCACGTGTAAAGTTCTCATACTGAATGCTGGTAACACACAAACCTGGATATTTCATTTCACATCCCAATTGGGCCAGCTGCCACAAGGTATCTATTTGCTCCTGCACCAGATCAATTCTTTGGTTTACAACCATTAAACCTCCTTTTAGTTGAGCACCAATTGTGGATTTAGCATCCAAGGCAGTAGCCACATTCTTGAACAACTCATTTAGCTTACAGGGTGTCTGCACCTATGTGCTTATAGCCACGGCAGCCATGACTGAATCCACAACTGCAAAACAGATAGCTGCAACTATGGCTGCTGTAATGCCAAAGTCTCTCTCTGTAGCCTCTACCAAACAGGCCATAAAATCTGAAAATTTTTCCATTGGGCCTTGTAGTATCTTAGTGAGGTTATCATTCACCTCTCCCTTATTGGATAATGACTTCCATGCTTTTATGGCAATCTGATTTACTTGTTAAAGACTTAAATCATTTTGTAAGGCTTTCCAGACCTCAAGGCAAAAGGAAAGCCCTGTACCTCGGCCCCACCCTTCCTCACTCTGATTAGGAGAAGGCACTGAAGGCATTGTTCCAGGAGGGTCCCTCCCCTCCCCACATCTCCATTTCTCCTCTCCCTTCCCCCTCTACCCTTTAGGGGATTGTTTTTGAACTCCTTTTACGAGGGCTTGCAATTCTTCCTCAGCCCAGCACGCTACCTTGATGTCTTCCGAAACCGCGAACCAAGGTGCAATGGCATAGCATTCGCTCAGGAATCTTTCTAGTGTACTTTTCTTTATTTTAAGTTTCTTTGACAAAAGTAGCTCCTGAAGAGCCAGAAAAATTGGATGAGACTGAGAAGTCACCATCTTAAAAATTTTACTTTTGGTTTGTTACAACCTCTTGCTCAATGCCTGAGACTTTATTGCCGCTTTTTTCCCTGCGGTCTTTAATTTGGTCCCAACTTACCTGGGACTTCATTGCTCTTTACCAAAAGCCTTATTGCCTCTTTACCGAGGGCCTTAAATTTGGTCCCAACTTATCTTGGGAACTTGCCAGTGCTGCCCTGACTGCAAGAAGTTCTGATCTGAAAAATTCCCCGTACGGGCCACCATCTGTACGAGCCTACTCTGACCAGCAAGGAAGACGCGACTCTGGGAAGATCTTCTTCAGGCAGTTTTAATCATGATCCTTAAAACATGTTCTTCTGACCCGCGAGAGAGAGCCCCGGGGACCCCTGCACAGGCTTAAATACCCTTGAGCTAACCAACCCCAGTGAGCTACTTGAGCCCTGAAGATAGGCTACTCTAATGTGGAAGCAGGCAGGCTAAACAGACTTAACCAATTAAGGGCTTGTTTATGCCAGAGAGCCCTAACCAACGGGAAGATGTAAGGCAGAAGCAAGCGCCACTTTAAGGCGTGGCACTTCAAGGCTCTCTACACCTTATGGTACATGTTGACAAGCAGAAGCTCAAGAAATTAATTAATCCCTAATCAATGGTGCTTTAACAGGCTAGTGATCAGAGTTCTGCATGAAGTTTTTGTTCTTAGTGCATGGCCATTGCTTATAATTGCAAAACTCCAAATTTCTATGAAAACTAAAATCCTTTGCTTTACAATGAGGGCAGTGATTTGAACTATGAAGAAAAGCTCCTCCAGAGCTTTTGGAGGAGCAGTACAACAAATGTCAATATAGGATGCATTTGCATGTCTAAGTAAAGTCATCTGACCCAAAATAGAAAAGTATTTTGTTTCAACTTATAGAAATTTGTCTATTTTCTAATGATAAAGGAGTCAGCTATGGCAGATGGAAAAAATAAAATGTCTTTATATATAAACAATTTACTTTAGATTAATTTGGATATAGTTTAGAATTTTTTGATTTTTTTTTTTCAGAGAGGGTTTCTCTGTGTAGCTTTTGGAGAACCTTTTGATAATATAATCAAATATGTTTTTATGGTATAACAGGAATTGTCAAGTCAGAATTTGAAGACAGTTTATAAATAAGTAATTCTTCTGAAAAATTCTACTTATCAAGGTCCAAGGTCTCATTGATGGGATGCAACTCTTAGTTTAGAATAAATCTCAAGTCTGGATCCATGTGTTTGCATGAATATTTGTTGACTATTCCTTCCTGAAATTGTACTAATAGTGGAAAAATATTAGATTTCTTCCCAAAGAATACTTACCCAAAGTGTAGTAAAGAAAAAAATAATAAACATAGTGGAGAATTTATTAAACAAACAAATGATGAATGATGATCATTATGTCAACAGAATTTTGAAAAGAAGCTTTTATGTGAATAATTTATTCATTTCTCAAATTCTGCATGTTCTAAGTTCAGGAAAAAAAATCCAAGACCAAAATGCTTCCAGTATTTAGTCACTACTCACTAAGAACTTACCAGAAAAATGCAGTATGCAGCAGTTTAAACCAATCCATAAATGTGTGCTAAAAATAAGTGTTAAAGAGAGGAAATGTGAAAGCACAGGGAAAGGGAGGCCAAAAGGAATCATGGGAAACAGAAGAGCTCAACACATTCACAGTGGAAAACGGATACTTAAGATTCTCTATTTGTAGAGACCTGGATGTTTCCTGGAAGCTGGTGTTCAGTTTAGCCTCGTTATGTATATGCATTTTATCTAATAGATACACATTTTAATTAGTCACAAATATTATTGTATTTAATTCATTTAGTTGTTTTAACTGGTTATAAACCTTAATTTCATAACAATTTACACAGTTCCCGGTTTGCTAGAGTATGGGCAGGGATATTTCCTAGAGGTCCACGTGTTAAATGTATGATCTTCAGTATGGTGTCCTTAAAAGGGGATGGGGGATGGAACACCTTTAAGAAATGGAGCTCAGTAGAAGGTCTTAAGGGTATGCTGTTGAAAAGGACTATATTACACCTCTCTGTGTCTCTGTCTCTGTCTCTGTCTCTGTCTCTCTCTCTCTCTCTCTCTCTCTCTCTCTCTCTCTCTCTCTCTGCATTTCTGTGTTAGTATGCAGTAAGTGTGCATCCTCTGCCAAGGGTTGCCTCCACGGTATGCTGGGCCACTAGACCACTAGACTCAAAAATGACAAGGTCCAGAACACCATTAACCAAACCTTCCAGTGAATCAATGAAAGCCCTTTCTACTTTTACAACCCATAGTCTCCAGCATTATTTGTAGCATTGGATAACTGACTAATAATAAGCTTCTTTGCTTCACATGAAAATTATGATGTCTGGCTCTTACAGGTCTGCATTTCTCCATAGCCTGAAGCTGCAGTGGTGTCCTTTGTTACCTTGGTACAGGAAGAACAGGGGAGCAGGTGCTGCAGCAAGCAGGAAGGCAATTAGCCAGAGGCCCATAGACTAATCTGACCAGAACAGAAAGTTCCAGAGACGAAACTTTGAAAAGATCAGTTGGAATCAAACTGAGGGCATTTCGAAGGTCAAGACAAGCAATTTGGATTTTATCTGATAGGTTCTTCACACCATGTTCCCACAGTGGACTTATATTTTGTAGGGAGCTCATGTGTTCTGAAGTGCAAATCAAATAATGTCAGACTTTCTCTATTAGTGAAACCCAAATTAATGAAGGTGGACTTTTTATCCTTTGGGAAAATTTATATCCAATATGTTTTTTTCTTAAGTATTTGATATATGCTCATGTGATTCATCTGCCAGCACGTGGTAGTTAGTCAACATCAACACAAAATTAGACGAATAATTATGTATCTCAAACATAAACAAATGGATGAGTTTATTCTAACAGCCTTTCCTGTCTTGAGAATTTGTCCTTGTAGTTTATATTTTTATTATAGTCTCATAACATCTGGTAAAATATTATTTCTAGTTTAATTGATACATATCTGAGTTTATTTTTTTAAGAAAAAATGTTTTACTTAAAGAAAAAGACAATCTTTTAAAAATTATTAATGTGTATTATGTGGGTGTATGGTGTGTAAATATGTACGTGTGTCTGCCTGTGTGCCAGGGCATGTGTGTGGAAGTCAGAGGACAGCTATGTGGAGTCAACCTTAATGTGGGTCCTAGAGACTTAATTCAGGTCATTAGGCCTGTATAGAAATGATCTTTACCTACCAAGTCATCTTGTATGTCAAGAAAGTAAACATATTTTGAGCCACTGAAAATACCTTAGCTATACTACTTCGTTTTACTCTCTCAGTGAATGCTACAGACTAGGGGAGAAAGGCCCCAGAAAGTATGTGCATGGTACATTTATAGTCACAAAGTATAGCACTAATCTTTCCTTCCACCTCCATCTGAGGCTAGATTTCTTTTTGATGCTATTTGATTACTACTTGTTCTTCTATTTGAATTATCCTAGGAATAATGATGGCAGATAATGTCAGCTCTTGACATTTTTCCTTTTTATTATTATTTAATAGGCCAGCATGATGTAAACTTGACAAAATCTGGAATCCCTTGGGATGAGAGATTTAGTGAAAGATAGTCTAGATCATGTTGGCCAATAGGCATGTCTGCATCTAACTGGGGAGTAATTATGCTAATTAAGAAGGGAAGACCTGTCTCTTGTGGGTGGTTCCATTCTCAGTCACCATTGTCTCTAGAGCATCAACTGCCATGAGTGCAGGACATAGCCAGAGAGGGGAGATTTGGGTTTACCATCATTTTTCTTCATCTTAACCTGGGAGACCAATGAGTATTGTTTTCTTATTTTCTGTATGCAAACATTTACAGACAGGACTGAGAGGAATATTACCAGTAACTGAAACATGTAAAGTTCTTGGGGAAATTTGGAAATATTTAGAGAGATTAGAGCACATGTGATTCATCAACTATGTTGTGCTTTGTTAGCTCAATGAAGAAAAGAGTTTATTATTCCCAGAAATTGGTACAGATCATAATTACACATGTTTGTAAATATGCTTCAGACCCTGAGATAGTCCTTAGGCAGAATATTTCTGAACATTTTGGCAATCTAAAGGCATTCTGTGAGAGGACTTACAGTCATCAGGAATGGGAGCTCTGGAGCACCCCGTGAGTTCAGATCATTTCTATATTCCACAGCTCTGGGATATCAGACAGTAATCTTAAATTTTCTGGGTCTCTGTTTCCAATCTTAGACATTGGTGTGGTGAAAGCCATTGTTTGGGTAAGTATTCACAGAGGCCCCTGTTACAGATGCATTCCCAGCCCATGCCACTGTTGAGATATGGTAGAACCTTAAGAGATGGACCTACTTGAAGGCTTTGGGTTCCTGGGGGTGTACTTTCAAAAGGATTCTGGGATTCTGGTCTCTTCTGCTTCCTGACTGTAGTGAAGTGAGTAGTACCCACCATGATGTGCTGTATCATCACAGTAATTGAAAGTATGTAACAACTGTCAATCTATTGTAATCACTGAAACTATGAATGAAAACAAATATTTTTTAAAGTTGATTTTCTAAAGATGTCATTACAGTAACAGAAAGATATCAGCAACAATAGTAGCATTCCTTCATAAAGTTGTAATTAATGAACAAATTGCTTATACAAAACATGTTTAAATAGTGCCCAATGTATTATAATAATAAGAGTGACAATTGCTATCAATAAGTGCTAGAAAACTTGAGGTTTAGAAAATAAATCTAGACCTATACAACTAGTAAGTAGTAGATAGGACAGGAATCCCAGATGAGGCCACCTAGATAGCTCCAGTGAATAGAGTTAATTCAGTTGTCAGTAATGAAGTGTGAATACATCAGCTACTAGAATTTTAAAACTTATTAACTTGGGAAATTTCTTGGTTAATTGACATTAACATAGTTTTGTTTTAATAAATAGTTATAATTGACCATATTTCCAAGATGCTTTTGAGAATATAGAATAATCATAGTGCTTAAGTTGCTAGAATATAAAGTTATGTTTGCTGAATCTCTATAATACTGACAAAAAACAAACCTCTGAGGGCTAATGACCTAAGAGGAGAAAATTGTTCTCTCTCTCTCTCTCTCTCTCTCTCTCTCTCTCTCTCTCTCTCTCTCTCTCTCTCTCTCTCACACACACACACACACACACACACACACACGCACACACACACACACCTTCACAGACACATACACAGAATTAGAATACTAATAAAATAAATTCTTATTAAAAATCATGAGTAGAGAGTACAATCCTAACACCACCAGAAATATTAGCTGCTTTGCAATTGGTAAAAAAAAAAAAAATTCCCTTTCTTGAAACAGATACATGTTTTTTAAAAATCTAGATACCACTTCAAATTCACTTCAAACAGCAGAAGCTAAATCATATTTTTCTTTAACAGATCAAAAGAGCTTTTGGTATTTCCCTTCCATCACTCCAGCCTGTACATTAACCCACATAGCAAGCCAAATTTTGCAGGAGCTGTTGGCTGTGGCAGAAAGTTGAAAAATCACACAAAGCTTGTAGGTTGGAGTGAAATACCATGGCTTTCAGGGTACCTATTCAGACAGTTTTCCTCAACTATAATTTGACCTTTTTCTTGTTATAGCTGTTGTCAAAGTAACATCCATTCTGCAAGGAATTACAGATGATTTTTACTAAGTTTAACTCATGATCAGCAGCTTCAAGATCACCCAAGGATTCTCCACTTGAGTGAAAGAGCCCCCATCTTCATCCTTTAGGTTTGCAATGTGAAGCTGATTCAGGAGTCTCCACTAATATTCTATATTTCTAATTTCTACCAGGTCTGATACTCTTATAATTTCAGGAACTGGCTGTCCCAGATGAAGAAAAATTAAAAAAAAATTAACAAAATCCCCAAAACATCAACAAGCAAACAAAAAACTTGGTTTGTAGTTTCAAGGATTTTTAACTTTTTTTTTAAGATACAAGTCTTTGTGAAAAACATATAAAGAAGTCTTATACTATTGAGAGTAGAATCCTCCACTATTAGGAGTCTTCACTGGGGTTACCCTCATAGTTTCCCCATCATTTTCATTGTGTTAGGTTTCTACCAAACTCCGGAAAACCCCCCAATCCCAAATATCTCTCCCAGTACTCTCTTCTACCAATCCCACCCCTCACTTAATCATTCTGATACCCATTCCTGCCTGCCCTCAAAACATCCTTGAAATTTATTCTATTTCTCCTTCCCAGGGAAATCCTTGAGTCCTCCCATAAGCCCTTCTTGTTCCTTATCCACTCCGGGTCTGTGGATTGTAGCATGATTGCTCTTTACAGTAAAGTTATTTATTTACAAGTAAGTGCACACCATGTTTGTTTTTCTGTGTCTGGGTTACTTCACTCAGAATGTTTTTTTCCAGTTTCATATATTGGCCTGCAAATTTCATGATGTCATTTTTAAAAATAGATGAGTAATGCTCCATTGTATGATCAGTTATCCTCCTTAACTAGGCAAGGTTTCCAGTGTGTGTGTGTGGGGGGGATTTGGGACACCAACCCAGCCACAAAACCTTTGACTTACAATTTATCCTGTCAACCAATGACTGAACCAATTTGAGAACCACACCACAAAAGAGAGCCAACCTCTGACATTGCCTGAAGACCAGTAACCAGAAGCTGTATAGCCCAAAGACCTAGGATAGAACCAAACATGACTGGCAAAAAGAAAGAAAGAAATAAAGAAAGGAAGGAAGGAAGGAAGGAAGGAAGGAAGGAAGGAAGGAAGGAAAAAGAAAAAGAAAAAGAAAAAAGTCCTTCTTGCTACTTAGCTTCTCTGGGGCTGTGGACTGTAACCTAGTTATACCATTTACTTCACATCTAATATCAATATCAATTTATGAGTGAGTACATACTGTGTTTGTCTTCCTGAGCCTGGATTGCCTCACTCAGGATGGTTTTTCTAGTTCCGTCCATTTGCTTGCAAATATCATGATGTCATTGTTTCTCACAGATAAGTAATACTCAATTGTGCAAATGTACCACATTTTCTTTATCCATTTGTTTGAGGGGTATCTAGGTTGTTTTCAGATTCTAGCTGTTATGAATATTGCTGCTATAAACACGGTTGAGCAAAAATCCTTGTGGTATTATTGAACATCTTTCGGGTATACATCAAGAGTGGTATTGCTGTATCCTGAGGTAAATTGATCCCAAATTTTCTGAAAAACTACCATACTGATTTCCAAAGTTTCTGTACTAATTTGCACTTCCACAAGCAATGGAGGAATGTTTCCCTTAATCCACATCCTTTCCAGCATAAGCTGTCATCAGTGTTTTTGATTTTACCCACCCTGTCAGAAGAACAATGGTATCTCAGAGTTGTTTTGATTTGTATGTCCCTGATGACTAAGGATGTTGAGCACTTCCTTAAATGTCTTTCAGCCATTTGAGTATTTCTGTTAAGAATTCTCTGGATAGATCTACATCCCACTTTTTATTTGGATTATTTTGTGTTTTGATGTCTAGTTTCTTGAGTTCTTTATATATTTTGGAGATAAACCCTCTGTCCAATATGGGGTTGCTGAAAATCTTTTTCTATTTGGTAGGCTATCTTATTTACTGTGCTCTTTGCCTCACAGAAGCTTCTATAGCTCCAGAGAAGCTAGGTAACAAGGAAAACCCTAGCAAGGATATATGGATCATCCTAGAAAGGAAAACTAGGTAAGATCTCCTGGGTAAACTGGGGGGGGGGTGAGGGTAGAGCAGAGGGAATGGGGGATGAGAACATGGAGGAATAAGATGATTGAGTTGGGGAAGGGACAGAGAGTGAGAACAATGAAAGAGCTATCTTGATACTGTGAGTCATTATGGAGTTAGGGATAAACCTGGTGCTGGGTAAATTCCCAAGAATCCAAAATGATGACCCAAGCTAACACTCCTAGTAGTAGAATGGGTGCCTGGACTGGCCTTCTCCTGTAATCAGATTGGTGATTACCCTGTCATCATAGAACCTTTACCCAGTAATTGATGGAATCAGATACAAAGAGCTTCATAGCCAAGCACTGGGCAGAGCTCTGGAAGTCCTGTTGAGAGAGGAAGGAGAGATAATATGAACAGGGCAGGAGTCAAGATCATGATGGGGAAACACACACAGAGACAGCTGACAAAAGTTCCTGGGAACTCACAGACTTTGGACTGACAGTTGGGGAGTCTACATGAGACAGAACTAGGCCCTTTGTATGTGGGTGACACTTGCGTGTCTTGATCTGTTTGTGAAATCCCTTGCATGGGGACCAGGATTTATCCCTGGTACATGAGCTACATTTTTTGAACCCCTTCCCTATGGTGGGATGGCTTTCTCAACCTTGATGGGTAGGGGAGTTTTTAATGTGCCAACTTGATGTGCCAAGGTTTGTGGACTCCCCATGGAAAACCTTACCCTTTCTGAGGAGTGGATAGAGATTGGGTGTGGGGTGGAGGAAGAGTGGGATGAGGGAAAGGAACTGTGGTTGGTATGTAAGAATGAATATTTTTTTTTAAAAGTCAGCAACATGATTCCTAATAATACTTTGCTATGCTCGTAGACAGGAGCCTAACATAATAGTCATCAGAGAGGCAACTGATTGGAGCAGATGCAGAGAGACACACAGCTAAACTTTAAGAGGAGTTTGGGGAATCCTGTGGAAGAGGTGGAAAAAGGATTGTAGGAGCCAGTGGGGTCATGACACCACAGAAACCCAGCCCACAGAATCAACTCACCGGGACTTATAGGAGCCACAGAGGCTGAAAGATCAATTATGGAGGCTATATGAGTCTGAGCTATGTCCTCTCTATATATGTATATGTCATGATTGTGTAGCTTGGTATTCTTGTGGCACTCAAACAGTGGGAGTGGAGGCTGTCTTTGACTCTTGCCTTCTTTGGGAATCCTTTTCTTCCTACTGTGTTGCCTTGCTCATTATTCATTGAGAGGGTGTGCCTAGTCTTATTGCAAATTGTTATGCCATGTTTAGTTGCTATCCATGGGCGATTTGTCTTTTTCTGAAGGGAAATGGAGGAGGAATGGATCTGGTGTGTGATAGCAGGGGATGCTGGGAGGAGAGGTGGAAAGGGAAATTGTGGTCAGAATGTGTTTATGAGAGGAGAATAAATAAAAATGTGAAGCCTAATTAGCAAGTGAAAAAAAAAAAAGAAGAAGAGCGGAATGCATCAGACATTGCTAAGAACTACATAGTCTAGGATGTGGGCAGAGGGCAGAGAGAGGCCAATGCCTTTTTACTTTGTTTCATTTCTGTGTTGCTGTTGGGAGGTTACCAAGGATGCCATTCCTGTCCACTCTGTGTTGTCTTTCATGATAAGGGTGCCATAGGTACTACTCATTAAAAGAAGCCGCAGTAAGAAGATTTTTATTGCTCAGGAATGCCTTTTAATAACAAAAAGATTTTAGGATGCTGATTAATGAAAGTGATGATGAGCTGAAGACTCTAATGTCTCTTATTTAATCCTGAGTAATGATGGAGGTAGAGGTGTTGAAATGTCTCTAATAACCTTCTTTATTTTCTGGACCCCTTGCCCCCTCCAGCTCAAAAGAGTGCTAATGAGAAACTAACTCACATTTTCAGGAGAAGAACAAGTTATGAATGTTTCTTATGGGAAAAGTGGGAGCATTGATAATAAGTCAGTATGATAAAATTGAAAGGAATGATCTCGCTCCAACCTCACTGGCATTCCTTGTCCTCAATCTGTCTGTCTTTTTCAACCCTCCCCCTTTTTAAATCTATTTGTGAACAAGTCTCCATCATGTATGCAGACACTCTAGTAACAGCTCTTTTTCCTGAACTTGTATTTAAAGGATATTTGCATAGCAAATGCCTTTTGAATACGGATATAAGTCACAGGGTGTATTTATTTTATGCTTAGAATAATAAAGATAATGTCTCCTTCTGGTGTAAAACCCTTCATAGTGTTGGAGTTTCCAAATTTGCTGTTTCCTTGCTTTAACTTAGAACATGTTTTGCACATTACCAACCTGGGCTTTTCTTGTTATTTCCTCTATAAAACATTGTGACAATAAGAACAGATGTCAAAACGAGGCTCATGATGCTTTCTTGTTGCATGAATATGAACCTTCCTTGCTTAACATTCTTAGAAAAATGAAATATATTGTCTACTTAAATGCAATATTAACTTATAACAGAAGCAAATACTCAAGGGAAAATAATACCCATATTAAATTTGTAATTTTACTAGTAACATGATTTAACCTCTAATTCTGTGTATACAAATTTGGTTTAGTAGTAATGTCTGTGACTGCAGAGCTGTGAATTTAAAATAAGTGACACATGTAATATTTAAAAGTTATGATTGCAATAGAGAAATGCACTAAAGATATAAGCAATATTATAATTATTATAGTTGCCAGTAATGCTTCTTTGTGCCTGAAATGTACCTGAAAACATTATATACATTTCAGTTCACCAATGTAAGTTATAGTTCATGTGATTTACACAGTTACATAAGCAGAATATATTTCTACCCAATTAAGTTAGGCTGGGTTTTTTATACTATTGTCTTCCACAGAACCTTATAAATGGAGGAGTCTCATTCCACCTGCCAGTTCTTGAATAGCACTCAGAGGCTTAATATTAGTTATAATTGTTTGTCCAGTGGCTTAGACATTTTACTGGCTATCTTTCACAATTAAATTACCCATATTTACTAATCTGTGTATCACCATTTAGCCATGGCTTACTGGTAATATCATGAGATCCTACCCCTTTGGCAGCTAAATGGCATCTCTTTCACTCTACCTTCTTTTTCTCAATAACTCTGTTTGGATTTTCTACTTAGATATATTCTCCCTGGCTAATGGCTAAAACAGATTTATGTATCAACCAATAAAAGCAAAACTTATTTTCAGCATATAGTAGGACATCTCAAATTAGGTCTTTCTATGAACAAATCTAAGGCCTGGAACATTATGGCTGCTGTAGTCTTTAAATATTACCAACTAGACTCCACACACTTAGTTCTGAGTGATTTCTGTTTATTGAACCAGAACTATTGGAACAGAATTCTTTATCAACCTGAAGCCTGACTGCACTTAATGAGATCTGTTTTCATATTAATGGGGACTAAGTGAATTTTATCCAGAGAAAAAAAGGAATCTTCTTTGGCACTGTGGTAATCTTGCTGGTTGAAGAATTCATTCTAGGCCAAATACTTGATTGCAGCATTTCCTCTTTTCTTTGTGATCAATATGAAAATTATCAGGCCAGCATCTTTTGTCAATGACTTGTGTTTATGGACTTTATTCATTTCTGTGGTTACACCTTGGATTTATTCCAAAAGCTTCTCTTTGTTTTTTTTTTCCTGAAGTTGATAATTTGTCCTCGGACATCTGCTCTTTCCCAAGCATGGGACTATCATCTCCAGTCTCTTCCCAGATGTCTCATAATCATTCTCTGTGGTTTAAACTAAACGGAGTTCTCAGAGAGACTGTTTTCAGTTAACATTCTCCAAAGCCTCAGCTGCAAAGAGGTGTCATGCTTGTAGAATAAAGTCTTATGTGGCAGAGCCTTTGGCCCATGTTTCTACAATGGCACAAGGTGGTACCACAGGATAAAAGACCTGGAGAGATGACAAAGGCAATTAATAGCAAGTCCATGGTCAGCATCAACCTAAAGGGAAAGACACTAAAAGTATTTTCATTAAAATTAGCAACAAGACAAGGATGTCCACTCCCTTCATATCTATTCAGTTCAGTACTTGAAGTCTTAGCTAGCACAAGAAGACAACTGAAGAAGATCAAGGGGCTGCCATTAGGAAAGAAAGACCATCTTGTTAAATTTTTGGTAGGGCAACTAGGAATAAAGTGTCATTTATTTATAGGAAACCATGAACAGATAAAAAATGGGGATATTTTCATAGGGGCTGCCTGTCTTATGAAGATTTCAAATTAGTAAAATTCTTTCTTTCATGATAATTTTAAAGCATTTGCCATCAACTCTTCAGGGTAGACCCCTTCAAGCATGAATAGATCCATATTGCTCTAGGTAAAACAGATATTTTGACAATCTGACTACAAGCTTAGAGAAATTTATGTATAAACAAAACTAGGCATTTGTTTTACTTTGTAAGTTTTCACTTGAGATGAAGACTTTTGTTTAATTAAAATGGAAAGAACATAACCAATTCATGTTAACACATCTACACACCACACAAGCAGCTTTTAGTCATTTATTGTCAACCCTGTTGGCCTAGGTCAGTTGGTGGCATATCAAACTGATTTCTTATCTTCCAGTTCACCATCTTCCCCAGACTGTCTTGTGGAACACTTGCTCAGAAAACAAACTACAAAAATAAATGTAAGAATCTAGCAAACTAACCAACACTTTGCCCACTCCAGTCCTGGAGATTTAAAACATGCATTAAAATAATTTTTAAAATGCATAAATTATTTAAATTCTGAGATATCCCCTGGTAAAGAAATCTCTTTAGGAATTGGAGTGTGTTTAGCAATACAGTGCTTATTAGTGTATCTAAGGCCACAGGCTTAATTTCTAGTTAAGAAAAGAAGAAAGAAAAATATAGCTTATTTGAACTATTCATTTTGCATAAATGTTTGATCACAGAATCCTTTTGCATAGATCAGCCTTAATACCTTTCAGTTTTATTACCTAAGAAAGTACCAGGAGGCTTGGGAAAAGATCATTCTAGTCAAAGCAGTAAGAATGCCAAGACCAAACTGTGGAAACATCATTCTAGTCCAAACTGCGATGAGAAAAAGCAAAGCAACATGCCACAACCTGGAAAGTCTAATTTATTTCTCTTTCAAGTTCAGAAGAAGGTAAAATTGTATACTGTGAATTATTTTCATTTTCTCTCATAATGCTTTTTTAGATTGATCTCTAACAATTACAATCTTCCAATATGAAAACCATTTGCTTTGGAGTGGGAGCAGGTGATGTGTTAAATGACTACAAGAAAAAGACACTGGAGGAAATGTTTAAAAGTTTCATTTACTCAGTTCTCAAGTGAGTTGCTGAGCTAGATACCATTTATGTCATTAATAACACTGTCTTTTAAGAGCCTAGCAGGTCTCCTACCCACATTTGATTCTGTGTCTTGTAAAATTACCCTTGCTAAATACATTGAACACATATATATGCATATACCCAAAGTATGTGAACTGTCTGAAGAAGAAAACACACACCATCTGACTTCGCTGAGTCATGTAAAAACAAGTCAGGTGATACGTCCTTTCTCATCCTGCATATCAGCAGAAGTCATGGTGGGCAAAAAGTTCTCTCTTCCATTATATTTTACTCTCAGTTTCTGGTACATGTCCAGAGAAAGTTTCTAGATTCAATAAGAAGTATAAATATGCAGCTGCTATACATTAACTGGTACTTAAAATTTTCATTATCAAAAAGCTGATAGATTTTTGAAAGCAGTTTATAAAAGCCTAATGAAAAATTCACTGCTAATTTGCATTGAAAGTGAAACCTGATTAGAGCAGCCAACTACTTAGTAGTAAGATAAAAGAATACAGCAATTAAAATTTTAAAATGTTAAGGAGGTTTTAAGATAGTATATATGCATTTACATGTGAATATATTTGCCAGAGGTAGACCTTACTTTTTATATTTTTAATATTTTGCATTGCTGGTATTGAACCCAGAACCTTGTGCATGCTAAGCAAGTGATGGGTCACTGAGCTATTTTCCTAATTTGAAAAATGGAATTTATAATTAAAAGGTGAAAAGCTGAATGTATTTTTATTTTTATACACTAGTGCTGAAGCTATGTGAAATCTTTTGAAAATGAAAGGGCTCAACTATGTAGCAATTATGAAGATTTTTTTTGTATTGTTCTTGGTTAATAAGGCAGCTAAATGGAGCACAAATAATGAAATAAAGCATTAGCAATTAATATTCTAATGGGAATGTGATGTGTTGTGAGGCTCAAGAAAGCATTAAACTTCCTTTAATAAGAAAGCATGCTTCTTAGAAATGAAATTTGGAAAGTATTTCTCTTTGAAAATAATTTAAAGTATTGGCCCAGCATTAAAGTCACTCAGAAATGATATAAACAGTTAAAGACCCTTTTCCTAATTAAAATTTGATTTCATTTATTTACTTATTTATCTCCATTTTATTTGTTTGTGTGTGTGTTTGTTTGTTTGAGGCAGGGTCTCTGAATGACCTGAAACTTTCTTTATAGACCAATCTGAACTCAGACTCACAAAGATCTGACTGTTTCTGCCTCTGGAGTGCTGGTATTAAATTTGTGCCACATGTGCAGTTTAAAATATGATTCTTATCAAGAGAATCCGAGATTCTCATGGAAATAAATTCTATATATTTTTCTAGAAATGTTGTTTATATCATGCTTATTTCCTTTTGTTCTTGCTGTTTGGAAGCAAAAGCAAAATTTAAGAATTCAAATATGTAGAATGCAATTCAAAATTTAATTGTGTATTGGGTAAATGCCTAGTTCATGCTACTGATAAGATAGTCTCTCAATTGTTTGGAGCCTTTCACAGTTAACATGATAATATAACACATAATTAGAAGGCATAAACTTTCATGTGAAATAGTTACACAAAGCAGTTATTTAGGAATTAGCCTACATCACATCTTACACTAGTCAATATTAATTAACTAATTTAACATTAATAGACTTAGTGTTGGGTCTATTGAAGTCAAGGACAGTTTCATCCAGTGCATCGGCATGTGACATTTAGTTTAAAACAACAATAAATATCTTAAAATTGCTTATTTAATTATTTTCTTTATTTAGTTAGAATACTCATATGGATCTCAGGAAATAGTATTAGGAAGGTAAAGTTGAAAGAGTGGACTCTCATTTCACACAGCCTTTGCTTATACCCTTGAAAAGTGCTAGCATAGAAGTCATTTGGCCATGGTGGTCCTGGCTCTTTGTACTGGGTACTTCCCCATTGCCTCTTTTCCTTCACTTTAGTCCATACTATTGAAACTATATGAGATCATGAAATCCAAGAGGAGTCAAATGATGTCAATTCAACAATCAAAATTTTTCCTTTGCTGGCTTCATTTTTATACAACTGCAGAGCTATACACTGTTTCTGCCAGAACCCCCAGAGTGTTAATTTATCTGGAACAAATATCTGCCTGTGCAGATACAACTCAGCTTGTGCTCTCAAGGTCATACTGGGTTAGGTTCTAAGGTTTAAGGTGGGTTACTGCTAAAAGACAGATAATGCAGAGGTGAACAGAGGAGAAGGTCCTGTGAAGATATAGGCACCAACTGAAGTGGGACATCTACAATGGTCTGTGGCTATGAGAGGCAGGCAGGCGCTCGGGAAGGTCTTCTTCAATATCTTTAGATGGAATCTTCCAACACATTGACATTGGACTTCTGGATTCCAGAATTATGAAAAAATAAATCACCAAATTGAGATAAATCATGACATCCCTAGGAAACAATGGCATATTATCTTTGTTGAGGACACCTTCTACAAATGATGTGGAAGAGGGGTCAGAGGTAGAGGTTCAATCCTCTATCTGCCTGCCTTCAGATGTGCATGATCCCATTTGTGATTGGTGAATTTATGTAAAAAGCTTTGGGCAAATTATTTGATTTCTCTGGACCTCAGAGAAGGCAGGCTAATGCCATTTAGCAAGTATCTTAGCACAGATAATGGGTTCAAAAATTGTTAATCTACTAAAAAATGCAGGCTGTTATTTTATATGGAAATGTGTTACTTTCTTTTCCTTTCTAAAGAGTTTTTAATTTGTGTGGCTGTTTTGTCAGCATGGATGGGCTTGCTTGAGGAGACCAGAAAAGGATGTCAATTTCCTGGGGCTGGAGTCTCAAACAGTTGTGAGCCATCATGTAGGTGCTAGGAATGAAACCCAGGTCCTCTGGAAGAGCTCTTAACTGCTCTCCAGACTCAAGATGTTCTTAACTTATTGAGAAAAATCTTTTCCACTCACTGTTTTTAGTTGTAAATTATATTTTTATTTGATTGCTCACTTGAATTTCTCAACAAAATATTTAATGACAAATAGAATTTTTGTTTATTTTTGCATATATAATAATTCAAAGATATGTTTAATAAGGGAATAGTCCAGGAACATTTTAAAATGAATTTCATTTGTGTATGTATTGAAACTAGGTCATTTTTTAAATCATTCATTTCCAAAGTCATCCTCTTCTCGCTCCCCCACCAAATACTTCTTCCCAAGAAGCCCTCTCCTCCTTTCATGGCTTTTTTTCTTATTTTTGACCCACTGAGTTTAACTGTGGTTGCTAGAGTGTACAGAATGTAATACTTACTTACTAGAATATGTACAATTTATGTGTGACTACAACAAAAAGAAACACACACACACACACACACATACATATGCCCATCTATTGCTCATCTATTCAGTCTTTAGTGGGTATAAAAATCACAGTCTACTTGATAAGTGAGCTTATAGAAGGGCTTGCTTGTTTGGTGATGTGGTAATGTTACTACTGTGATCATGTGCCACCTAGTTTGAATTCTTCCAGATGAAATCTAGAGGTAGGTGCCTAAAGTTGAAGACTTACCTAGCTATCTTATTAAGGGGGCATGCCATCTCTCCAACTTGTCCTAAACCATATCTACCTCTGAGCTAGATTCTGATTCTGTAGTTTCCCTGCTCACTGTCTAGTGTTCTGACATCAGCTGTCTGATGATCATATCAAACAGATATGTAACTGTAAAATTTCTAGTAGTTACTTTTAAATTTACTAGTGAGGTAACACAACTACCTCAGGAGTTCAAGGATAGCCTCAGCTACATAATCAGTTTGAGCTCAGTCTGGGAAATATGAATCACTGACTTAAAGACCGAGCAAAGAAATGAAGATCACAGAAGAGAAAAAAAATACATTTGTCCATCATGTGATTAATGTAAATTTTTGAACTACTTTAAGAGTTTTTATTTATTGTGTTAAACTTTGTAAGCCTCTGTGTGGTTTAAAAATGACAGAATCTTAAGAAAGAGTAATCTCATTTCAAATACTTGGCAGCCTCAAGTAGCTAGTGACTTTCTTAATGGATGGCTTATGGCTAAAAGTTGTGCCAGTTAATGGAAAAACAAGTAGATGACTCAGCAACAAAAAGTCATGATTGCATTCTAAATTGTACATAGACTAACAGAATTTAGCACATATGTAGAATTTAATACATGTATGAAGACTTTAGAGGAGCTTATGAACAATTTGCTTTTGCTAGATCTGTGTTAATAAAGAATAGAGGTACCAAGACATTATACAAGCTGTCCATGGCTATGCTGCAACAAGCAATGGACACGCAAAGGCTTGAAGGCCCTTGGTTTCCGTCTCTGTTTCAACTACTTTGCTGTTCTCTCTATGTGATAATAGCTGGGAGTCAGAATTTTCACTCTGCCATTTCTGAGTATCTAACAGGGTACTTATGCAATAGTCTGAGTAAAGGACTTCAACTCATTTTCACTAGAAGTTAAAATTGCCAACCTGATGTCTTTCAATCCCTCATTGACCTGTGCCTTTAACTCTGGGGATAGATTCTTGGATCAGCAGGGCATCCTTATAAACCCCGGAATGAGGCCTGGCATATAATGCAACCTGACCAACCAGAAGCCAAAATGCCCTGTGGGGGCAATTAGTGCCCTCACCTCTTTGAGTGTTCAATAAGTCCATCTATCTCAGTGCTCAAACCTACTTCCAGAAGATAATTAGGGGCTGCTGAAAGCTGTACAAACCCTGCCTGGCCACCGGGGCATTGTAAATTACTATTTCTTTAAGAGACTCATCAGCTTTCATCAGCTCAGAGCACCTTGGCCCTAATGCCCAGAGGAGTTGAACAAGGATTGCTCAGATTATTTCATTCTCATCTGGAGTTGTGCATCTCTTCTTTCAAAGACTGCTAGCATTTCTCTGCTTTTGCTTTTGGGAACTTTGGAGACATGAAGAGTTGATGCCACACACCCAGACAAAGGTGAGTAGAAGTTGAGGTTGTTGCTTAAGGCCTTTGAAACAGATTTCATTGGCATCACATTTTGAAACATGGGTGTGTTTATTTTATAGTCAGAGTTCCACTCCATGCATCTTTTAAAAACAGATTGTCAAACTGTGTTGGAACTGAATAGCTGTTGCTTATAAGGTTCCTATTAAATGCTGTGCATTTTTCAGAGGCCTCTTTGATCATACAGTGATCATACTATAATTATCATAGCACCAAACACACAGTGAAATTTAATAACACAGCAGGTGTAATTCTGAGCATCAGAAAAAAATGTTATCCCATTGACTACTCCAGCAGACTTCACGATAGGCACGGCCTGTAATTCTGTTCTTACAGACAAGATAAACTCAAGGAGAAAAGGCAAAGTTATTAAGTTAGAAATATTCTAGCTGCTGCTGCCCCTGCTAGATATCAGACCACAACTCTGCTGTTCCCTCCAGAGAGCTGATAATACATGCTTATGACATCCCTTAGCTATTACAATCAATTGGATTCTCTTCCTCCCCTGTGGCATTTTAGGCCTGCCCCCACCTGACACTGCCCAGATCCAAGGTGACCTTGAGTTGTAGCTGGTCCTCATCAGTGTGCCTTTGGATTCTAGTATGTAAGCTCTGCCCACATGGCATGGGACTTTCCTCACCTCTAGAAAGCCTCTGTGTCCCTACTCCCTTCTGAAGACTGTCTCTCCCCAGAACCACAACCATGCTGCATGTGATGATGGCTAGCTCTCCTAACAAAGCTTTTCTTTGGGTCCCAAGGGTAAGTCTCTCCCTTGCGTCTCTATCATGCCTGATCGTAAATATAAGGACTATAATTTTTATGAAATTCTTCTGAGGGCCAATTTGTGTTTATTTTCTTTCAATGAAGCTACTATCTTTCACTTATAACAGGGGTATTGTCCCAATTAAACTTATGTGATGAGTCACTCTCCAACCCAAAAGTGTGCTTAAGAATTTGTATTTCTGGTTACTGCACAATATGACTTTTATATGGATTATGATTCTACTCATATGTGTGTTTAGAGAAAAAAAATGGAACACAAAGAGATGAAGTACCTTGCCCAAGTAATCCAATTAGTGAGCGCAGCCAGCAGAATCGAAATGGAGGATCTATCTTATTACAATCCTACACACTTCCTACTAAGCATCAAGGACAGGGACAAATCCTCTAGACTTGGGAAGAGTTTAGAATGTGCAGATTGTATGGATAGAGTTTGCAGTACCCAAGAATTCACAAAGCCCTGAGTTCAGGCCTCAGAACCTAAATGAATGAATGAATGAATGAATAAATAAATAAATAAATAAATAAATAAATAAATAAATAAAAACACCAATAAAAACCATACAGGTCACATAGTTATTTGGTTGTGAAGGCCTTAGCTTCTAGAGGAAATAAATATTGGTCACAGGAGGTGCTGTCAGAGACTGTGACAATCCAGGTCATTGCTTCTTATGTTTTTTTTTTTTTTTTTTTTTTTTTTTAAATGGAGGGGGAACAAAAGGCTGAAAGGAAGAAAATTGTTCTGCTAAGTACAGTTGTTATAGTTCTCCTACATCATGAAAAAAATGGCTCATAAAACAAAAAGATTATTTTATCCCACCTGCTATTGTTTGAATCGTAATGTCTGTGAGCAAGGGCTTGGTACTCAGAGTGCTCTCTGGGAGCAGGTGGAGCTGGTAGGAAGTAGGCCCTTCTCCCTGGGGGATTGCCAAGGATATGATTCTGGGTCTCATTCTTTTTCTGGTGCTTTGACTTCTTTTTCATCAGGTTAACAGTTTGCATACTGTGGGTCCAAAATAGAGGTAGTATGAATGGGCTTCAATTTCCAGCCTGTGGAAATGAGACCTTTTCTCTGTGTAGTAACTAAAGAAATCTCTGGCTACCTCAGAGTCCCTTAAAGTTTATTTCCTAGAACAATATTTGACAAATATGTAAAAATCATTTATGATTTTTAATCAAAAAAGTAACCTTTATGCAAGATGTCTTCTCAATATATTCCAGATTCCTGGAATGTACTGGAAATTAAAATGTTCTTTTTCTTTTTCTATTATTGTCTGATTTTTCTCTTCACTGGTGACACTCAAGGAAGGCTTAGACCAGTCAAGTGTGAGGCAGGGTTCCTCTCTTCTCATATGTTGGTCCAGAGTTGCTTGTATTTACTTTGACATTTCTCTATGAGCATATAGCAAGCTTGACAATGGTATTACAATGTTCAGGGAAATTGATTGTATATTGTCTATAGATTATGAGGGAAAAATATTTAAGTATCCCACTAAATAAAAACAGAAAGTCACTGTAAGAGTATGAAGTGTTTTTTTTTATTTTTTTACAATTTTAATACAGAGAAACAAATGATGAGAGCTGGTGAGATGGCTCAGTGGGTAAAGGCACTTGCCAATATGTCTGAAGTCCTAAGTTCCAGCCTAAAACCTATGTGGTAGAAGATGGAAACTGAATCTCCCAAGTTGTTCTGTCTTTTGTATGTATAGCACGTTGTGCATACCCCCACACAAATACATAATATAAAATATTTTAAGAGACAAAGTAATGATTTGTATGTTTATTTCCTATAAGATAATAGTCATAAATAATCCATGCTACTAAGCTACTAATTTGTTCTATAATCCAGGATTATCCTGAACTTTTTTTTTTTTTTTTTTTTTTGCCTCTGCTTCCTAAGTACTGGGCTGGAGAATATACAGCTTGTGGTCATTCTTCTGTGACTGTGACTCAAGCATGACTCTTAGTCTTCCTGAGACTTAGGAATGACTAATGACATAACTGTTTTCTAGGGAGTAACTTCAAAGTCAGTCTTCAGTTCAAATGTGCTTTGGGGTTTAGGGGTAGACAAAAAGTTTCCCCTCTTGATACAGTCCCACTAAGTAGTCAGGGTTGGTTCTGAACTGTGGTCTTCCTGCCTAAGCTTCTCAATTCTGGGATTACAAGCCTGTGCAGCTGAGCCTGTCTCAGTTCTCAAGTTTTCTGTTCTATTTGTGTTACTCATCTTTGCTGTTCACTGCTGGCTCTTTGGAAATCTGCACCAACGGTACACTATGTATGTATGGAAGATAGTTTAGTATTAACAATGAACTCAAAATGCAGAACAATAAAGCTAGCCATGACAAGTTAATTTGATTTTACAATTAGCGTAATATAAACCCATGTGCTTGTAAACATTTCTTTGCAAGACAGAAAATTTCTTATATAAAAGCTGAAAGCACAAGTACTAAATATAGTTGATGTTTAACTTAGTATAAAATAAAACTGAGGCTGTAATAACCTATTTATAAGATAATGTGAGAACTAAGAGGCCTCAGGAAGTGGATCAGAATACTAAGAGAGACCAGTTGAAGTTTTTAGGTGCCTTCCGTGTAATATATGCAGAGTGTTCTCCAATATCAGCTTTCATCCACTTGCCTGGTAAGGATTATGCATTAATGAAAAGCAAGTACAAGATGTTGTGGTATAATCTTTTTGTACACTGTGAAGATTTGTCACTTGGATGGGTTTAATAAAAAGCCGAATGGCCAGTAGCTAGGCAAGCTTTTGAGGCCAGAGAGGATGCTGGGAGGAAGAAAGAGAGAGTCACAAAGAGATGCCATGAGACACACAGGAAACAGGGTGTGCAGGAGAGGTAACAAGCCATGAGGTAGACAATAGCACATAAATTAATAGAAATAAGTTAAATTAAGTTATAAGAGTTAGTTAGAAACAAGCCTAAGCTATCGGCTGAGCGTTTACAATTACTAACAAGTTTCCATGTGGTTATTTGGGAGCTGGCTGGAGGGACAGAAAAATTCTTCTACAAGAAGATTCCATTGCATTATCAACTTTGCTTCGTTGACAACTCTGTCATGTATAGTGAGATATCTATGCCCCCCAGTACCTGTAGCATTGACCATGCCCATTTGGAGGGTAGGACTAGGTCTGGGGTCTGGACCCCAGTACACTCTCTTGCTTCCAGTCAGGTCACAGAGAGCAGCCTGGAGATGGAACTGGTGTCAGTCATCTGTTTCTTGTGTAAGAAAGAATTTCTCCCAGAATGAAATTATATTAACCTATATTGAGCCTGGTCTCATGCATCTTGAACCATGCATCAATAGTCATGCATTTTATTCCTCATCATTCTCTACTAACATGATGGTTACTCAACAGAATTTTTCTGGAGAACAATCATCTAGTAGGGTCAAAAACTTAAAAATGTAAGTTTCAATTGATTACTAATTTTAAATTTAAGAATGCAAGAGAGTATCCTCTTTGAAAATTTTTGTCTAAAAGTATATTATTGCATAATTTTGTTAATGTAAATAATAATTAACAATTGAATATGTTATATGAAAGGAAATCATTTATATATATATTGAATAACATATTATACATGTATAAGTTATATACTTATGTTTAGACATATTATATATTATTTGTACATAAAATTTAATAGACAGTTTTTCAAAAGTGCCTTCAATAGTCTAGTCTGGCCTCAAATTTGTTATGTATTTGAGGCTGGCCTTGAAATACTAATCTTTATGGATCTATCCCCTACGTGCTAGCATTGGCATATTTTACTGTGCCAGGATTTTTATGTGCATGATTATTATGATTTAATAATTCTTAATTATTTATACTATTTTTAGAAAGATATGTATGTATACACACACATAATAACATCATTGTAGAAAGTTAGAAACATCATTATTTTCAAGTAAAATAATCATGTGGTAGCACAGTGACACAACATAATATGCATTTTATTTTAAAACTCACATACACAGTCTCAGAGAAAAAGAGTTAATGTGGAAGGCCAGGAGCATGGCTCACTGTGTGAAAATTCTCCCCTGCAAGCCTCATGACCTATTCCTATCACTAGAATGCATGCAAAGCTGGATGTGTTGAGTGACAGCTGCAATCCTAGCTCCTGTAGTGGCATGGGAGGTGAAAAGGGGGAACCACACAGGAGTTTGTGACCCAGCGAGAGGATGAAGGGTGAAATAAAACAGAGAGAACTTGCCTAAAGAGACTGAAAGGAGGGAGTTCATGCCTCAAAAGCTAATCTCTGACCTCTGCCTATGTGGCATATGGTACTCACATGCACATTGTGTATACACACACAGCTTGACTTTTCTCTGTTTTCATGTCTATGTTTCTCTCCATTGTATTTTGGTCAGTAAGTCCAGTGACACATCCTGATGAACTTTGGGACCATTTCTATCTGACACAATAAAATGTTGCTTTTCTTGGCTTAACTTTCCAGGTATAAAGACAAATGAGGTTAACTGTTGAGTTATAACTTATTTGGTGGCTGGTGAGATGTCTTAGTGATTAGCCCAGCTTGGCGTGAACCCACATGGTGGATAAACAACTCCCCCAAGTTGTCCTTGACTTCCCCATATGTGCCAGGGCAACCCCCATTTCCATACACATGAAAGGAAAAGTATTGGCTCAGGGCTCCCAAGACCAAGTTCTCAGATAAGGTTCTCACCACAAAGGAGATTAATTTGTCTTAGAGTACATAGTGCAGGGATAAGGGAAAGACAGAAGATAGAGGAAGAAGGGAAAGGAAAAGGGAACCAAGGAAAGGGGACAGGGTATTTGTCCCCGAGTATAAAGGACTGTGTCTGAATAGAGAGGAGATAGACGTGCTCCATAGGAAAATGGCAGTTTATAAAGGTACAAGGCAAACTCCCATCTTAGGATGAGGCATTTAGTTTTAATTGGCTGTGACCCAAAAGGAGCTTTTGATTGCTGGACTTCAATACTTTGATCATTGGAACTTGATAGTCAGCTTCAAGAGAAGGGATTGGCCAAATAAGGGAATAGACCTTGGTGGCTAGCTTCAGGAATGTAATCTTATAGTTTATAGCAAGACAGAGAGAATTGGAGAAAAGATTATGGTCTGCCAGAGCCACATGTTAGAGTGAGCTAGGGAACCTTTAACACACACAATATATGAATAAACAAATAAGTACAAAAAAGGCACTTGTTATTCTGATGCACTTCCCAGTGTAATAATTGAAATAATTATTTGGGATAATGTTTCCATGAGAGTTATTATTTTCCTAAGTGGCAAAAAAAAAAAATCAGGAACATGAGAAGGGCTTGTGTCTCTGATCGTCCACATCTTCAAATCCCAGATGCCTGCTAATAGGTGGTGGTCCATGATTTCACTGGTGGAGAAGGAAATAAAAATAAATCTTGTATCTTAGAAAAAGATGAAATTCACATAAAGTACCAGGAACCAAAGCAGATGCATAAATATAGTCTCAAAGGAGGCTCAATGAGCAACAGAGAACGCAAGCACTTTCCAAAGATATTCCTCCACTGGGTGGAGGAATACTGAGATGAGATTATCAGCCTGGGCTTGGGGTTTATATCTTTATAAGAGAAAGAGGAGAGAAGAGGAGGGGAGAGGTGGGCATGAGGGAGCAGGAAGATTGAGACAGGGTAAGAATAGAGAAGAACAAGAAAAGAGATATCGTGATAAAGGGAGCCATTATAGATTTAAGGAGAAATCTGGCACTAGGGAAATGCCCAGAGATCTACAAGGATGAACCCAACTAATAATCTAAGCAATAGTGGAAAGGTTACCTTTAATGCCTTTCCTAATAATGAGATTGATGACTATCTTATATATCATCCTAGAGCCTTCATCTAGTGACTGTAGGAAGCAGAAGCAGACTCCTGCAGCTAAATGCTAGCTGAACTCCTGGAATCCGGTTACAGAGAGGGAGGAGTGATGAGCAAAGTGGTCAAGAGCAGGCTGGAGAAACCCATAGGATCAGCTGACCTGAGCAAGGAGGAGCTCATGCACCACAGTCTGATAGTTGGGAAACCAGCATAGGACTGACCCAGACCCCCTGTGATGGGAGATGTTATTCTGTAAATATGTTTCTCATACTGGTTAATTAATAAAGCACTGTTGGGCCAATGAGAAAGCAAGATAGGAGGGGCTAGGAGACAAGGAGGAAAGAGGAAGTAGTAAGGAGGAGTCAGCATGTAGACCTAGAGGAAACAAGATGCTGGACCCACCGCTCCCTGATAAGATGACCACGTGGAAATACTTAGATAAGTAGAAATGGGTTAATAATTAAGACAGAGCTATCCCATAAACAATAATGGTAACTGGACAACAGGATTGTATCAAATACAGAATATCAGAGTGTTATTTGGGGCCTGCACGCCAGACCAGCAGCAGGTAGGCTGGCCGGCTGATGGAAAACATACAAGCTACACCCCTGACTGTGGGTGTTAGTTAGGAGGACTGGGCAGTTTATGGGGCCTCTAGTAATGGACCAGTATTTATTCCTAGTATACGAATGGACTTTGGAGGCCACATAGAGGGATATTTTCTTAGCCTAGACACATGGGGGAGTGACTAGGCCCTGCCCCAAATGATATGACAGACTTTGAAGACTCCCATGGAAGGCCTCACCCTCCCTAGGGAGCAGAAAGGGAATGAGCTGGGGTTTGGTGAGGGTGATAGAGGATGGGAGGGTGAGGGAACTGGGATTGATATGTCAAACAACCTTGTTTCAAATTTAAATAATAAAAAAAACAAAACGAAACAAAAACCTATGGCAACTGTTTTAAAGAGGAAAAAAATTATTCTTGGTTGCTTCACTGCTTGAGTCAGAAATACATGAATCTGTTACAGTTCCACTGGCTGCTGAAATACTCAAATCTTTAGTGGGTCATTTTTCTCAGTGTCATACAGATTAGAAGGCTAAAGAGTCAGGATAGTTATCCCATTTGGTCTCTGAGAAGGAATGTTTTCTTCTTTACTGATTGATAGATAGATGAGAGAGAGAGAGAGACAGACAGACAGACAGAGACAGAGAGAGGAGATAGATGACAGGTAGATAGATTACAGATAGATGTCAGATAGATGATAGATGGATAGAAAAAAGAAAGATCGAAAAAAAAAAACAGACAGACAGATAGTTGGTATCCTAGGCAGAGGACTCAGAAGCAAAACTCACTGCAAAGTTTAGTCCCAAGTTCAGCACTTAACCAAGTCTTGTTACTGGATAAGTTCATTTCTGAGGTTGTTTTTAGTTCTGTAGTTGCTTCACAGACATGAAGTGTAATGAATGGACTATTTTAATTAGTAGTTGAAGCTGGTGAGTTCAGAGGACAGAGAGCTCCTGTTTTCAACTCTGACCTAAAATGCCCTGTGCAGAAGTGGGGGATGGGGGGGAGCCTCTAGTAGGCTTGTGTTTCTTAATCCTTCCTGGAAACTCCCTATGCCCTTCAGTCCCATCATTTCATTTTCTGGTGAAAAGTCTCAAACTGTGTCTTGTCTCCCACCTGTCATTTGTATTTGAAACGTATCAGAAAGTTGTCAAAATCCCCAGACCTCAGGAATAAACGAGCCATCCCAACTATATTGAATTTTAAAAAATTCACATTGGCGTTAACTACTCAGATCATCACATCCATGTCTCCTCCTCACATGTAGATCTCCACTATTCCCTGATTATTAGGTTGGAGACCACAGCATCTGTTCACAAGAAGCACCCTGGTTATGTATAAATTAAGGCTCCAAGTTGGGGATCACTAGGCAAACATCTATGGGCACATAGCCTTCAGGCTATGTTATTATCTGTCAGGCTTTCCTAGTCATCAGCATTTTCCTTCCAAATAAAATTTCAGTTCTGAATGATTGAACATGCAAGATTCCATACAATGGACTCAAGGGAAAAAAGAAACTTGCCAATTTTAAATTGTTTGATTTTTAACCCTGCAGTGCTGAAGCCTTGTGAGTGGGCAGGGATACAGGTATAAATTACTTTCTCTGAGTCCCAAAGGCACCGTTATTTTAGAGGGGTTCTAAGTCCGAGGACCCTGAGATAAAGAATGTATACAATTTAGCTAAGGTCTCTCAGGAGTCCATGGCACAGCTGAGTTGGAAGCCTGGTTTTCTAGTCCATGCCCCAGTTTATTTACAATACCATGCAATGGTCCCACTTTGAGCTGTAACATCTCCTCCAGAAATCCTCTCCAGCAGAGGGGTATTTGTAATCATCAAGGCAGACATTTGTAAGAAGACATTTGTTACTAAATGATACTAGTTAGTTGTTGATTTTTCTTAGGTTCTTACAATGGACTATGACATAAATCAAGGGGAAACATTCTATAGATTAGGGTGGTGATCTCTTCAGTTCTCTCACTGTGTCTCTGCTCTCCCTCTACTTTGTGTGTTGGGAATAAATTAGATAACTCAGCAGTAACTATACTTTCTGGGATGGCTAATCACAGTATCAAAGCACTGGCCTGAACTGTGGATACCTTTTTCTTTCTCTTTGCCCCCAAACCTTAGCTACATAACTTCTATAACAGAACTAATTTTTCTGTCTTCTTTTGTTTATCTTACAAAACTTCTTAAACACTCCAGGTAACAAATTGTATCTTGTAACAAGTGCCTTGGAAGCAGCACAAACAAGCATGCTGCCAGTGTTTTGCACAACCTATCATAGAAAAGGAAGTAACAAACTTTTTGATCCTGGTCCTAGCAAGTAGAGCACAGTGTTGAGGAAACCATGGATACTAAATATGGCGTCTTCATACATTGGAGCTCACAGCATGATTTTAAACCTCATGAACTGATGTTTGGCAAACACCTAACTTGATGTTTTTTTTCAAAATAATAAAATGCTTTTTTTTGCAGAAAATGTAATTTCCTGATTGAACCTGTCAAACATATATTTCATAATTGCCTTTTATAGACCAAAATCTGGCTCAGGCTTGTTAGTAAGTGAATGACTAATATAGACAGAAATTGTTTTTATGATGAAGTGACAAGGAGATTTTTGCAGTGTCCATTTGACATGTTTTGGAAATAGTGTTTGGGAAATGATGTAGCACTGAAAATTAAAATTATGACTCATGAACATGGAAATGACTTGAGATATAAGATATTTCCTGATTTTTTTCAAAAGAATCTAACCTTCAATTAGCAATTGTAGAGGTTAAAAAATAAATTATGTGGTATTAATGTGAAAATAAGAGTAAAAATCTAATATTCTATAGTACTTCCATTAAAATAAGTAAGAAAGTAAAAGATTATGTAGTAATACCTACAAAATAGTCACATATTTAAATTCTCTTTTCAGACTAGGCATTGAAATAAGTTTCTATATTATAGAAAATGAATGTTTTAATCACAATTGGTAAATGAAAATTAAACATGAATGTTCATGCCTATGTGTATGCAAATGAGAACAACTTAAAGGCAATCAACAGGAAAGTATAAATTACATGTATGAAGCTGTCAAAGAATAAATAAATATGCTAAATAAAAAAATATAGCAAAAACTTGAAAATCATGGAGGCTGACACAGGTAAAAAGGACATGTGCCTATGTTTACGAATTTAAGGAATTTTCATCATTAAGTCCTAAAATAATTTATTCAAAGTGACTCACAGACCCCAAAATGTTCTTACCAAAAACTCATTGCTTTTAAAAAATAGCAATTGAATCAAATAATCCAGACATTCATAGAGAATTAAAGATACCACAAATGGCCAAAACAATCTTCATCAAGAAGGAAGCTTAAGATATCACATTCTTTCATTTCAGACTGCATTTCAAAGATGTGACAATAAAAACAGTATTTAACAAATTTAGGCACATAGACCAATGAAGCTAAATAGCTATCCTATCAAAGAAACAAACTCTCACATACACAGAAAATGTCTTTAACAGGGTGCCAAGAGTACAAATTGGAAAGGTTGGTATTCAAAACACTGATGCTGAGAAAACTGGGTCCATTAGTGAAAGAAGGAAGTTCCATATGCAGCTCATAGCACACAGAAAGTTAACTCAGAATAGGCCAAAATCTTAGACATAAAACCTGAATTCATAAGCTCCTGGAGAGAGCCACAGGGGAAACATCCTTGGTGTTAATCCAGACAATGATATCTGAGGCATTACACCAAAAGCAGAGTGAAGCAAAAATACACAGATAGTGTTACATCAAAATACAATTCTTGCACAGTAACAGAAATAAAAGGGAAGTGGAAAGACAGCCTATAACATGGGAGACAACAGTATCTGCAAATCATATGTCAAGGATGTTAAGAATGTGTAAGAATCACCTGAAATTCAGTAGCAAACAAACAATAAACAAAAACAAAACCCAAGAGAATCAAAGTTAAAAATGGACAAATAGGATGGAGAAATTGCTGACTGGTGATAATTTAAATCCCGTAGTTAAAAAATTGAAATTGTATGCATTGAAAAGAGATAACTTTAAGGTGGGCAACAAGGCACACAAGAAACCAAGGTAGGAGATCTGAAAATTTGAGACCTGCCTGGGCTACTTAAGGAATTTAAAATCAGCCTGGGATACACAGAGAAACCCTGTGGCAAAAACAAAAATCCCAAATGAAAAGAAACAACTTGTGCCTAAAGAATTACTAAAGAGTGTTCCCTATTGAACAAACATAAATAATCCAATAACCAACAAAGCTGACTAATATATTTGGATGGATGAATAGTTTATGTATAGCATCTACATTTTCTGAGTTTATATTCTATATCTTCCACTTTGTGTATGATGTATGTGTCAAGATCAGAGTACAACTTCATAGAGCCATTTCTCTCCTTCTACATTTGCCTGGGTTCCAGGAATCAAACTCAGATTAGCTCGCTTGTGCAGCAAGCTCTTTTATCTGCTAAACCATCTTTACAGCCCTAGGAAGGATTCTAAATTATATAAGATAACATTGTGTTCTGGAAAGCACACACACACACACACACAAAAAAAAAAAAAAAAAAAAAAAACAAAAAAAAAAAACAAAGCAAACAAAAACAAAACTGTAACTATTGAATTTTAAAAAAAGAGACTAGAGGAAACATTTTATAATTATTTTTTCCTTTGAATGATAAAATTATGGGTGCCTATTTTTCTATCTCTTACACTTTCCTGCTCTTTCTAAAGTTGCA
The DNA here is from genome assembly GCA_030556225.1 of Cricetiscus sungorus. Classification (NCBI taxonomy): domain Eukaryota; kingdom Metazoa; phylum Chordata; class Mammalia; order Rodentia; family Cricetidae; genus Cricetiscus; species Cricetiscus sungorus. The sequence goes on from JANBXA010000103.1 coordinate 10,450,343, forward strand.
GTTTAAATCAAAGGGGTAAAGACCATGCTGGAAAAACCTACAGAAATAGCTGACCTAAGCAAGTGGGAACTCATGGATCCTAGTGTGACAGCTGGAGAACCAATAGAGGACTGAACTAGGCCCCTGAATGTGGGTGTCAGCTAGGAGGACTGGGTAGTTTATGGGGCCTCTGGTAGTGGAACCAGGATGTATCCCTAGTGCATGGACAGACTTCAGGAGTCCATTCCCCATGGAGGAATACTCCCTTAGCCTAGAGACACAGGGGAGGGCCTAGACCCTAACCTAAATGACTTGACAGATTTTGATGATCCCTCATAGAAGGCCTCACTCTTCCTGAGGAGTGGATGGGGAATGGAAAGGGGGTGTTGATAGGAGAATGGGAGGGAGAGGGAACTGGGATTGATATGTAAAATAAGATGGTTTCTAATTTAAATAAAATTTATTAATAAAAAAGTATAACAGACAGCATTTTACTCTAGGAAATGAATGAAAATATATTCTTCAGTGGCTACTTCTATTTACTATCATGAAAAACTTTAAATGAAATGGAATGAGAAAAATTCTGTGTTCTCAACAACAAAGTGGATATCCAGTATCATGCACCTCTGAAGTGACAGTTCAAAGTTGAGTGTGTCCAGGAGAGGTATCTGGCTTTTCCTTTTGATGTGCCACTGGAACACCTCAAAAGGAAGTTCATTTGCATGAAGACACCTTTGCATGTCCCAACAATATTCTACTGCCTTGTTTCTCTCAATATAAAATTCCTTGTGGTAAAATGGCTAAGGTTTTAAGTGGTTACAGATTCACAGGGAATGCCCCATTTAGAAACTAGACTTATGTAGCTCAAACTGAAAGGTCTCAGATATATTGTGAAATTTTAAACTATGTGAAGAACCCAAGAGAGAGGAGGGGTGAGTCTTCAACGTTTCTGTGGGCAGGTAAGTGCCATGAATTGTCAGTGGTGAATACTGAAGAAGCTCAGGTCACCCAATCTTGCTGTTGTCATGCAGGTACTAGCATTTATTGTCTTTTGTAGCAGTTGCTGATACCAGCTGATAATGAAATCGCTGTTCTGAGCTGAATTGATCACATAGTAATGATGAGATTAAACATTCTAAATAAGTTCCTTAAAAGTAGCCCCTCCCCCACAAACAGCGACAGCAAGATAGCTCAGTGGCTAAAGGCACTTACTGATAAGTCTAAGGACTTGAGTTTGCTTCTTGGGTTTCACATGATGGAAAGAGAAAATCAACTCTTCTAAGTTGTCCTCTGTTCTCTAGACTCATGCCACAGTGAGCAATAAACATACTCTGATAGAAGCAAACGATAAAGATTTGTAATCAACTAAAATCATAACCCAAGGAGCACTATGAACACATATATGTCAAGCATATATAATGGCTCCAGAATACTCAACTGCTATACTTGAATGTGAGATGTTCCCCGTGAGCTCATTATACTGAAATTGTGGTTCCTAGCTGTTGGTGTTATCTGGGGAAGTGGTGGGAACCTTAAGCTGTGGAACCTAGCTGATGGATGTAGGTCTCCCATAATGGTGTCTGACTTTGGACTTCTTATCTGGTCCTGACCCCTTTCTTTCTCTGTTTTCTGGACACCATGAGGTAAACATCCTTCTCGTTCCAGTTCTTTTATGATGCTTTGCTTCATCTTGGTCCAAAATCAATGGAAGCAAGCAACTTAACTTACTGGAACCATGAGCTCAAAAACAAAAACAAAAACAAAAACAAACAAACAAAAATGCAATAACCCCACCCCCCACCCCCAAAAAAACAAAAAAACAAAACAAACCGACAAAAAACAAGTTCTCTTTTGAGTATTTTGGCATGTGAACAAGAAGTTAATGCATCAACATGCAAGGTATACTGTGAGTTGGGTATGGTGGAATGTGCCTAGAATCTAAGCACTGGGTTGTAGCTTGTGTGTGTGTGTGTGTTGAGACCTGAAAGCCATCCATGAATCTGAAGCCAGTTTGAGCAACATAGTGTAAGAGGTTTTCTGTTACCACATTTGTGCAAGAGGAGTCTATATTTGCTACATCCTGACTGTGAAGTGGGAGAACTCAGATGTACTCGCTATACTGAAGGAAGGACAGGGTGAGAGAAATAGCTGGGTTAGTTGAAACCTGCTTTGTAAATCACTCATGTTTAGTGAATAAAGAATGCATTGCATTTGTTATCATCACTGAAGAGCTTTGTTTTAGTTCTGGTTCTTGTGACATGAAAATTCTGGATTAAATAATGTTTGGGATTCAGGGAGAAGTTACCAGGCATTCGACCTCACAGTGAATGCATAGCTCACAGGCCCTTGCTTATCAAGCACTAATGAAAATTAAAGAGCGCAGAACAAAACTTCAGTACAGTGGTGTTCCACCATTGTCAGGAGAGAATTTCTTTTATATTGGCACACACTATGGCATTTTTGGCTCATCTTGGTACCAGAAGCCACCTTCTACAGCTATGAGAATGAAAGGTAGACAAGTTCTCTCTCCCGAGCATTTCTTTAACTACCATAACCCAGGCTTGACTCTCAAGCATCATTTGTGTCAGTTACTTCTGGGCTATACTATCAACTTGAATCAAATTTATCTATAAAATGATCCTGTATCAGCCCAGCATCAAGCCCACACAGGGTGTGTGACAAATGGATTATATAGGGAGAGTTTCTCCTGTGCTAAATCAGTGTTTGACTTTGTGTTATTTTCCACAGGGCCCCTTACTGGGATGCTGTGTGTATTTATCAGAACAGCAAGTGTGAATAAAGCAGCTTTTTAAAAGGCCTTCATTTTGTCTCAAAATGACATAATGAATCACACTTGTCAGTGGGGTGTGGGGGTGCAGACTGTAGCCCCACACTTGAGAGGTAGATAGAAGCAGGAAGATCAGGAGTTCGAGGCCATTTTCAGCTTTATGACACATTCAAGGCCAGAAGTGGCAATGACAAAACAAGCACAGAAACAATCCAACATATTGTCCTTGTATTTTTCCTAGAATACAAATGAAAAATAATCTACCTAAGTGTGGATATATTACAATATTTAGAAAGGAGATAAAGAAAGGGTTCCTAAGAGGGATAAGGGAGAATATAATGTAAAAAAAAGAGCACGAGTGGTGAAAGACTACATAAAGCTGTTTTTGTAGTTTTCCCTTTCTCTCTCTTGAGTAATTAAAAATAACTAATTATAAATGAGACACTGAAGATAATCTATACAATGCTTTATTTAGAAGCACGTTGACCATCTTGTGTCTTACTTTTAGGCACTATTAGGTGGAGTCATGTTAGTATTTAGTAGGGGCCAGTGCCTCACACTGAACTTGCAGAGCCCTACTTTCATTTCCAGCTTCATTATTTCCTAGCTATGCATTCTAGTCAAGGACATGATTACAAATTCTCCATTGTAGTACCCTTTTTAAAGGCACATTTTATGGTAGCTATTTCATAGCAGTTCTGCAAAAACAAAATGAAATATTCAGTCTGATGGCTGCTACTACGTAAAATGTAGATAAATCTTTATAGAATGTACTGTGATTTCAAAACTGACATATTTGAGAATCTTTTTTCCCTTTATGGAATCTCCCATTTATATGCTTACAAGAGTCCATCTCCCATTGTCCTTTCTATTTCTGTACCTAAGGCTAAACGATGCACAGAGAAAAGAGTTTTATTTAGCACACAGCTTTTCAGGCTGAAAGTTTAAGAGGCAGGCACAGTGCTGACTAGTGAGCTCCTCCCATGCAACTGCATTATAACATGGCAGATGGAATCATAGCAAGAGAATTTGTGAAAAAGAAGAGATTACACGGCAAGGCAGGAAGCTAGAGAATGGGGCAGGACCAATTAGTCTTTTATAACAACCATTTTCTTAAGAAGTGGAGTCTCCCCAAAACATTAATCCCTTCAAAAATTATACTCTTCCCTGTAGTGGTATTTCCTGTTAGGATTTGCAGCCACCTTGCCCCAAATGAACACAGATGCTATATTAATTATGAAACCATTAGCCAGTGACTAGGGCTTCTTATTGGCTAGCTCTGCTTAATTATTAACCCATTTCTCTTAATCTAAGTTGTTCCACATAGTCTTATCTTACTAGAGAAGGTTCCAGTGAGTTCTACCCTCCTGGGTTTCACATGGTGACTGCTAAGTATTTCTGCAGAAAAGAGAGCTATTTCCTGTTTGTCTCTGCTTATATCCTGATTCTGCCCCGCTACATCACTTTCTGTCTGTCTGTACAGACCTCCAGACCTCTATGGTTAGCTAGTGGCAAGCTTCTACCCAGCTACATCACTTCCTGTCTGGCCAATCAGCGAATCAGTGTTTTACTCATTAACCAACAAGAGAAACATATACATGGAAGACCATTCCCCATCACTTCCCAATGACTTAACCACCTATCACTATCCTCATCTCGTAGAGGTCCCATATTACCACACTAGAGGAGTAAGACTCAGACATATGAATGAACCATTCAAGCTGGCAACAATCAATTGTGTCAAAAAAGTGTCTGGGAATGAAGTGCATTGTCATTATGAAGCTTACAGATTATAAAGACATGTATCATCAGGGTATTCCACCCCTTAATTGCCACCTGACTTCAAAGTGGTGCTCTGATGAATGCCTTGGGGATTTAGAGGAACGGTTATTTTCCTGTGGTTTATTAGGGCTTCCAAGATTCCTCCATTCAGGAATGTTAGCTATCTGAACCAGAAATACCTGTGGTTGCCTCTGACCACAATATGTATGTGTACCTGTACATGTGTGAATACAAGCACATATACATACATTAAAAAATTAGATAAAAATAATAGTTTCAGTGTCAGAGGTGCTCTTTAATTTCTTTTCATCTACCTTATTATAACAAAATTCTACATGTCATGGTGCACGGTAACATGTAGAATTGTTAACACAGATCATGTAGTCAAACAAAGAGGACTATTTTTCTGCTAACGTGACTCAGGCTATTTTCTTGAACAGAACACATTTCCTGTTTCAAACGGCATGGACAACTCTTTTAGCACTGTGTCACTTGGGGAAACTCATTTCTCACATGGGTCTCTTCAGTGTTAACTAGGTCCTTTTGAGGGCTCTCAGTGGGGGGGGGAGGGCCTTGTCTGGAATGTGTACTCAACAGTGTTGTAGGAGAAAAGGTGTCAACACACAGCTGAACCATCACTACACAAAATTTAATGCCTCAGAGTGAACAGACCAAACAAAACCAAATCACAGGCATGCAAGAGCTAGAACAGCCAAGATTTGAAATAAACTTATTTGTCTGCCTGTAATAAACACTATCAAGAAAATGAAGATGACTTGTTGGGGAATAGATACATCTAGCTTCCTTTTCCTCCTTTAGTCTGATACTGTGCTCTGATGGGCAATATCAATAAAGTTTATGATACTCATGTCACCACTTTGATTCTAATATTTTTATTGTCCAATTAGATTATTTCAGCCAAGATTAGACTAGAATGATGTATAAATAATATATCCAATCACCTATTACTGCATGAGGTTCTTGACAAATCACATTTCTAGAGAAGTCTAATTAAATATGTACCACCAGCACTCTATCTCTAGGACAGGATAATATAAAGCCAGATTTATTATTTCTGCTTCATATATTTGTCTAATATTAGACAACTATTTGTTTTAAGAATGTTTGCTTAGGTCAGTTTACAATTTTCCTCCAGACATCTTCCACATTTCAATCAATATGGCTTGACCCCAATATGTGATTGCTTGGTAATGAATGAGGGTGATTTTTTACAGTTTGCTGTCAAACGACACCTACTCTCAGGAGAAGGTGCACACAGTTGAAAAAACAAAAATTAGCAGTCTGTCATTTTTCATATGTGAATCCTAATTGGTACTTTTACTCTTTGTGTATACATGTATGTCATATGTGTGTGGGAGACAGATTATGACACTTGGCGGTCGGAGAACAACTGTGGTGCTAGTTCTCTCTTCTCACATTTATGCAGAAGCTGGTGTTCAAACCCATTCCATTGGGCTTGTGTATCAAGTGCTTTTATCTACTGGACCATTAACCTGCCTCTAATAATTGCTTTTAAAGATGCGTTTCTCAGTGAGGTCTGGCTATATGCATCTGTAACACCAAGGAGGCCATCTCAAATCAATAATAAATGATTAAGATAACTAAAGTTACAAGTGGAAAATGTGGTCAAAATATATTGCATGAAAAAAAATAATAGGAATTAAAAAGCAAATATATTGTCAGGGAAGGGCATTTATGGTAGCCTTTCCACGGTTGCTCAAATCGTTAGTTAGAGTCAGTCTTGTAGATCTCTAGACGTTTCTTTAGGTTCAGTTCATCAAATAAATTATCCACCATCATGGAGCCCTCATCTAGTACCTGTTGGAAACAGAAGCAAACACCCATAACTAAACACTGAGTCGAACTAGAATCCAGACACAGAGAGAGAGAGAGAGGACAAGACCAGGTTGCAGAAACACACAAAGACAGCTGATCTGAACAAGGAGGAGCTAATGGGCCCCCAAAGATTTATAGCTGGAAATCCAGCATGGGACTGACTCAGACCCCCTGAATATGGGTCTCAGCTAGAAGGACTGAGCAGTCTAAGGGACCTCAGACAGTAGAACCAGGATGTATTCCTGGTGCACAAAAGGACCTTGTGGACTCATACCCCATGGAGGGATACTCCTTTAACCTAGAGACAGGAGAGAAGTCCTAGTCCCTACTTCAAATGACTTGACAGATTTACATGACCCCACCTGGATAGCATAGCCCTACATGTAGATGGGGGTGGGGGGATGGGAGGGGAGGGTGGTCAGGGTGCATGTGAGGGGGAAAAGAGGTTAAGTGGGAGGGAGAGAGGGAAGGATGGAGGGAGGGAGGGAGGGAGGGAGGGAGGGAGGGAGGGAGGGAGGGAGGGAGGGAGAGGAAACTGGGATTGACATGTAAAATTTTTAAATTATATTATTAATTTAAAAAAAGCAAATATACAGCTACATAAAGACAAATGCAGTCAGTTTGCTTTTTTGCGCAGTTATGATCCATATATATAAACAGATGTGTTACTAGTGACAGAAATACAAGGGGCTATAAAAGAAGTTAGGTCAAGGTTATTATAACATTGATTACATAATACCAACTGTAAGACAGAATTGAGAAAAAAAGAGGCATCATTAGGTCTTTACCATGTGGCTTTCTAAATGAAATGTCATTTTTTTGCTATCATAGTCTCATATTGTAACATTGTATCAAGGTGAGCAAGCTACCCAGACAATGGTATTACAAGGCTCCTTAGTCCTACTTCTGTCTGGAGTTATTTCAAAGTAGCTCTATCCTCCTCCATGCCTGCTTTTCTTCCTTGGAGAATGAGTCACAGTAAAGCAGGATTCCATTGTGACACTAACTGTTAGAAATAATATGCATGAGAAAGAAAGCTGAGATGAAATTACCTTTCAGATGAGTTTTACGGTGAGAGATGGAGCATTGCAGCTGGAAGGGGAAGGGAGAACACCTTCATATCTGAGGGAGAGTTTCTTTAGGAGATAGCCATCATCGGTATCATGGTAGAAGTGCTGGAGGGAAAGTGTTTAGTTCTCTTCAGTCCTCAGATTATGAGAGACTTATGGCCTCTTACCATGGGCACCAGGTGGGGATCTGAAGGAAGAGACAGCCTTCAATTCTACTTGCAAACAGTTTCTGAATATTGGAGGTGTTCATGTGTGTGTGTGTGTGTGTGTGTGTGTGTGTGTGTGTGTGTGTAGGGGGTGGGGCATAAATTCCACATCAAGTTACCTATCCTACATCCCAAAAGGCAAAAGCAAGGTTGTGCTAGATAAATGTCAAGGTTGTCTCGGTTCTAAGTCTCCAGGGTGGTGGCTTGCTCACAGTTGCATGGGGGAAGTGAAGCCTCGACTCTTTATGAGCTGCAGAGTTATTTACCATAACTCTTGAGAGAGTTTCCAGGGTGAGGCTTGATTTCTGGGAGAAAGAACAGTAGCCTAAGGGTCTGTAACTTAACACTAACCCCACAATACACAAATTATTCCCTTTCCCTTATCTTACCATACAAATAAACAATTCCAAAGTTCTGAAGTGAACTGTTGCATGTAAATTTAAATAGAAGGGAGTATCTATTGGATCTTGCCATCAAAATTAGTAAATTGATTATGTTGGCTCTTTGGTTATTGGCCATGATTATTCATGTCCTGATATTGATCCCCAATTTATTTTTCTGTTTAATGGTCGAGAATTCTAACATATGTATTTTCTTCTCAGGTTTACAGACTGGTTTTCTATCTATTGAGATGATGCTGCCTCCTACTCAAGTGGGTTGAAAGCAGATATAAATGCCTTAACGTTACACCTAAGAAAGGATGAGTTACACACCTCTACGCAGCTACTGTACTTTCAGGGGAGACAAAGGAAGATTTGTAGGTCACCAGTCACAGGAGGAATGGTGAATGTGCACACCAGTCATCAAAAAACATCCATGTCTGTGTACTCAGAGACTTCATTACTGAGCTGACAAAGGGACCAACATCTTTGCTTACTGGAGTTGTGTTTCATTTTAAGTCTCAGGTTGCTCCTGCTGAAAAAGCCACAATTTTGAGCATCAGCTCGTATTCTGCTAGAAAGAATACATTTGGTTCATTTTTGTATTTTAATTCAGAGTGCTTCTGGAATAATTGATTATACTACAAAAAAAATGTAGCTAATTCTTTCCCCAAAAAAGAAAGCCTGCCTATATAAGGGCATATTTTTAAAGCAAGATATATGATGTCCTTTCTTTTCAATGTGAGTCTTAGTCTCATTACTGTAGCCTTATCCATGGGCATCATGGGAACCTCAGACAGCAACTTTTTAAAAAAAAATTTTTTTACATCACCCATTTTATTTATTTATTTATTTTGATCACATGGATCCCATTATCCTCTCTTTCCCCTCCCTTCCTTAAGACTTCTTCCTCTACTCTCATGACCCCCTTTCTATATTCACAACACACACACACACACACACACACACACACCTGCATACGTATATATTACTTTGAATCTAGGTTCTGTATATAAGGGAAAACATGGTACCTTTCTGGCTTGTTTTGCTTAACATTGTGACAGCTTAAGAGCATCCTGCACAGATGCAGACTCATGCTCCCACTTACACACAGCTCTGGTCTCTCTAGTAGATGGTGTGGTTGCTGCCAATGCCGCAAAAGATTTAGATCAGTAGGATTCATTTCCTCTCACACATAACAACCAAAAAGAGCTACCTGGAGAAAGATGCTGCCAGTCTCTAAATTGTGACAGATCCAATAAACCTCTACCCTACTTTTGTCTTCCAATTTTGGGTACCATGCCCAGAATTGTTTTTTCAGAATCTCTCATAATGACAGAAAAAAATAAACTACTTCTCACACCATGGCCATGGATGAACTAACATGATCATCAGTCACTTCATAACAAATGAAAGCAACATAAATGGATGTAGGGAACATTCTTTTTCCTTTCTATTATTGTAAATACTCCATCCCATTTTACAGGAGTTTGAAATTGTAATCCCATTGACAACTTAATTTGTTGCCTTGTAACTTATGAAAACACTACTATTCTAAATATGAAATCAAACACGTCAGAATCCTGTGGACAGTAGAACCCATGCATGATCCAGACACATTTTTCTGTCAGATTGGAAACATAGGAGTTACAGCAGGAGCCACTTTCCTCAGACAGCAACTTCACAGTGATCTTCCACAGGCATTTGACCCTTTTTGTGCCTTGAGTTAATTTAGTTTTACTTTACTTTTCTGCTACATGTGAGACTACAGGGATTCAGAGAGAGAAACATGGAGGCTTTCTTCTCCTGGGTGGCTTGATTCATACTTGGTCTTAATGATTTTACAGCTGGTTTCATAAGATATTAAAGGACAGGAAGAAGGGATACACAATGGGTATTTTTGGTTGTTGTGAATTCCAGTACAGAATTAATGCTATTTTAAGTGGCCTTCAGAAATGTATAATGGCTTTTTACTCCTTCACTCCCCCCCCCCACAAAGATTCAGTGGCCATGTAAATGCAGGGTAAGAGTAGATTGGAAACAGGAAAAAAAGCCTATTGTCTTCTCACTCAGAAGCTTTATATAGATGGAACACATCTTACTAGATCATGCCCAATTCCAGGAGAGTACTGAGGCTTCATATGAAGCTTACAAGGCATTTAGAAAAAGCACAGGTTGCTAGGAAACAAAGCAGGGTCCCTCCCATGTTTGAAATAAAAATCAACAGATCTGAGTTGGGTCAGTCTGATGTGATGAGTCATAAGGAACAAACCCGTATTTCCTTCTAGCACTGCACAGTGATGAATGAGGCATGCACCTATTTTGTTTATATTTCCACATGTTTTGGGGTAAGCAAATGCAGATTTCAAAAATTTAATTACATTTATGTGCCTCTGTCAACAGTGTTGTAATTAAAGAACAACAGCAAAATAATACATTCTCATATTGTTCTCATGTTGTGTTTAGTATTAACAATATAAATATATCCATCAGGAACATCCAAATTTACTGAGTGTTTTGATACAGAGGCTCATGAATCAGCTATAGAAACAGCTATAGAAATATCAAAAATATCAAAAAACCCTACAAAAGATATTGTACTATTCTTTTTTTTTTTTTTTTTTTTTTTTGGTTTTCCAAAACAGAGTTTCTCTGTAGCTTTGGAGGCTGTCCTAGAACTCGCTCAGTGGATCAAGCTGGCCTCACAGGATCTACCTGCCTCTGCCTCCCCAGTGCTGGGATTAAAGGTGTACACCACAAAGCCCAACTTTGCACTAAAAAGCTTTGCATCTTAAAAGCCCTGTAAAATTATAAAGGGCACCAACTGGAAAAGAAGGCATCTCAGTAACTCAGAGTGAAGTTCCCATGCAGCCAGTGTAATTTACTAGCTAAACAAATAGAATGTTGAATATATGATAAAGCAATTCTACAAGTTGACCAACTCATGGATTTACCTGCATTTTCTTCCATGTCCTTGGCTAATATGGGCACCCACAACTTAGATTTGAGTCTGTAAGCAACTGGAAAGGAATAATGTGGGACTATCTAAAAGTTAGACAATGGACATCATGGTATACATATATGGTGGCCGTGAAGGGGAAATTATCCCAGAAGAAACAGCACAAATTTGTATTCATTAGTAATAATCCACTCATTTGACTGTTCATTATAAGCTATATGGTGGTAGAAGCTTGGAAACTTCCCTTTATTTGAAGATCGTTGTATGTTTACAATTACTATATGTATATCTTCGCAGAGGTAAATTGTTCAGAAAAGATTCTACCTGGGGAGTTCAAATGCTATTGGGCCAAATAAAAAAAGCCTTAGGTGAAATAAAAAGCTGTATAAACAGGGTTCTGGCCCTCTTGGAGTCCTTGGTGAATGTCAGTTCAGTAGAATATGCAACTAATGAGTCAGAGTGTGTATACTCAGACTATGTGGGACATGGCCCTGTCCCACTGGTCAGATCAAAGTCTCTGAAACCTTTTTCCACTGTCATTTCCTTTTGCCCTCAAATTTTATGCAACCTCAAGTGTATGGGCTTATAAAACCAATACACAAACCAACTATTTATTATTAATAAAAAAATATAGAGTAATTTATTTTAAAACAATTATTTGGGGGTCATATGATTATATCATTAATTCAAGATAGATGAGAATTTACATACTAAAAAGACACATAAGCTTGTTATTTTATATAAAGAATTAAATATTGGCTGATTGTTTGATAAGTGAAACTTATCTTCAGTGATTTCCCAAGTGCTGGAGCTGGCCTGAAGCTAAGAAGGGGTTGAAGCCTGCCTAATACCCTGGGTTTTCTCGTCCTAAGAGCAGCAGGAGTCTCCCCCAACCCCTGGCCCATTTCCTAGGTGCAAGCATACTTGCCCATTCAAGTATCAACTGATAAATTCATGCATCTCCAAGGCTACAGGAACTGGTTGCTGCTTATCTGACCACCCAAGCATCCCAGGCTGGACTTGCTATATGATTTCATATGATTCCTTCCTTCCCCTGACCCCTGCTGCCTCTGAGTATGCAAATGAAGGCCCCTTTATGCTCTGCCCCAGCCAATGACACACTACCCAATGAATCCAACTGGTTATTCTTCCTAGGATATAGATGTCCCTTGCCCCCTCAGAATAAATGAGCTGTCCACTCATGTCTCCCATGTAATTTTTGCCTGTTGTACTTGCCTTCACTAAGGATCCATCTTTGGCCTCACCCAGACTCTGCCCTGTTTCCCTCCCTCATCTGGCTATTGGTCAATAGTGGGCCCTACAGGGATCAAATGGGGCTCAAGCCTTGCACCAGAGTTGACTGACATTTTGATTCATCTAACCATCATTTTTGAAAGCAACACCTTATACAAATAGACAGTTTAAAATGGCAGAGGTATGCTTAGAGCCTTTTTAGAAGATGTTGGAAATTCTTTCCTAACCCCCAAATCAAAACTCTTTTAATAGTTTATTTGAACTCAAGTTCAAATATAGAAGGGTTTAAAGGGGCCAAAGGGAAGAAAGAAATGTTGTAATTAAAATACAATCTAAAAAAAATAATTTTAAAAAAATGAGCAAATTTGTTTGTGAAAGACAGAAGATAGAACAATATTTGGAAGCAGACTTTGAGTCCAGGGTGTTTTGTTTTTATAATTTAAGAAGAGAGTAGACATGTGGAGAATAGTAAAGGAGTAGTTAAACATGTAGGTGTAGAAGCATTACTATCAAATCTCCAGGGATCTGATAAAGTTAGGGAGAACAGAGAATCAAATGCATAGGAGATTTTGCAATCATACTTTTATTTATTTTTCTTCCATGCCTCTTATAACAGTTATCTCAGCATCACTGGATTTCCAACAGCCTCAGTGTTCCTTTATCATGGTCTACAATGTTTTGTGAGTTATGAGTTTATGGTTATGACAATACTACCAGGCTAGAATTATAGTCACTGAGATCCTCCTGTCTCTACCGCCCAAGTGTAGGGATTAAAGGTATGTGCCACCACTGCCCTGATTATGTTCTTTACATCAGAAAAATTGTATATATACAGCAAAAACATTGCAACTCATAGCAAACAAACTGTAGCCCCAAATCTGAGCCTTGATGTTTGGGACACATCACTGGATTCTTGTGGTATAAATATGCTAAGTGTAGTGTACATCATATGTGTTCAAAACCAAGGCAGCAGGAGAACTGTACCATGTGACACAGTTGACTACTGTTGAAAACATCAAATACTCACTATAAATGTTATTTTTAATTAGATTTGAGTCATAGTGTTCCAAAACCTTTTAGTGATACTGAATTATTCATGACTCACACACTTAGTTACACAACAAAATATGGGACCATGATAAAAAAAGTTGTGGTTAATGTTGGATTGTCAGTGAAGAAATTTAAATCCACTCTTTTCTTTCTTTAATTATTTAATTATTAATAGTAACTTGCAAAGTTGCCATTTTAATTTTCTTGGCTACCATGCATAATCTGGAAAGGAATTAGTTTTTAAGAACAATTCATCAATACTAGTATTATGTACACTTGTGTGTGCAAGACATTTGCATAGGTCTGAACTCATGCTGTGCTCACAAGTGGAGGACAGAAGGCAGCTTTGTAGAGTTGGTTCTCTTCATTTTCACTTGGGTTCTGGTGCTAGAACTTGGGTCTCCAGGCCTGTGCAATAAGCTCCTTTATCTGCAGAGTCCATCTTCCTCACCTCAGGAAATGATCTTGACACTTGTGGTCATGGCCCAGACCCTTTGCTTTCAAACATCCTTGTGTGATCACAGACACAGTTTATGCCTAAGGGTGTGTGTATATTAGTGAACAATCTTATTCACTTAGACATGATGTTGCTGCAATCTCACTGAATGCATTTCTGCGTTGTGAGGTAGCAGAGGGTGTGGATGGAGAAACAGTTTTTTTGTTTAACAAAGTAGATAACCAGGGAACTTTGGAAAAATACACAGTTCTTTCCACACAGAGTTAATTCAGATCAAGCACAATAAAAGCTGTTTGTTTCTGTGGTCTCTCAATTGTCTTTCATCAGTGTCTCTTTACCGGAATAGCCAGTTTGACAAACAACTTTGTGTGATTGTTTCTGTGCATCTGCCTTTTATTTTTCCTTAAGGGAAGATAGTATGGAGGTAGGCAAACTGTGTCATAATCCTCGAAGGCTATTCTTTTCTTTTAGTTATCTTTAAGGCACAATCCAAGAGCTTTACATTTCTAATTGTTCTATCAGAGAAATTCATATACTAAACATTCTCAATTGCCAGTAGTAAACAAAAACTAGGCAATACCTAGTGCACTGGGTGGTTTTGTTTGTCAACTTGAGGCAAGCTAGGGTTATCAGAAGAAGGAGCCTCAGCTGAGTAAAAGCCTCCTTGAGCTCCAGTTGTAAGGTAGTTTCCCAATTAATGATCAGTTGGGGAGGACTCAGCTCATGGTGGGTGGTGCCATCCCTGGGATGCTGGCTCTGGGTTCTATAAGAAGGTGGGTTGAGCAAGCCATAGGGACCAAGACAGTAAGCAGCTTCTCTCCATGGTCTCAGCATCAGTTCCTGCCTCTGGAATCTTGCCCTGTTTGAATTCCTGTCCTGATTTCCTGCAGTGATGAATAGAAATGCTGAATTGTAGGCCTAATAAACCCGTTCCTCTCCACCTTGTTTTTTGATCATGGTGTTTCCTGGCAGCATCAGAAACTCTAAATAAGACACCCTGGTGATGGGAGATGTTATTCTGTATATATGTTTCTCATACTGGTTAATAAAGCCCTGTGGCCAATAGAAAACAAGATAGGTGGGGCTAGGAGACCAGGAGGAGGAAAGAGGAAGTAGGGGTGTAGCCCGGGAAGAAGCAGGACGCCTGCCGTGGCTCCCTGATAAGACGACCACGTGCAAATACTTAGATAAATAGAAATGGATTAATAATTAAGGCAGAGCTAGCCCATAAACAATAATGGTAATTGGCCAACAGGATTATATCAAATACAGAGTCTCTGAGTGTTATTGGGGGCTGGCGCGGCTGTGGGCCCAGACTGGCGGGCTGGCTGGCTGACGGAAACATACATGCTACAGATTGGCGCCAAACCTGCCTTAACATCCTGGGGCAGCAGTAACAGCACCCTTTAGTTTTAAAGTATGTCTGAGCCTCTACTTAAAAGTTGTAACACATTTTACTTGGGTAAGTTTTTAAGCTGAAGAAGTGCTTGAACTTAGTCTAGCCTTTTCTTTAACAAGCCACTGCATTTTCCATAATCCCTTTCTTTAATTTCTTTCACCTTTTCAGATTCTAGACATGTAAAACAAAGAAAAAATATAGATTGTGGTAAGGTATAACTCTATAAATTCAGTGAAAGTCATCAAGGTATGTAATTACAAATCAATAAATTTTAATCATATGTACATTATACTTTAGTAAAGCTACTAGCAATATTTCAGGTTATCAGGGTGAAAACATTCTTAGTATGCTATTGGCTTTTGCATATGAGAAACATTATACTTCTAATAGCTGTATTGAGGTGTAAATTTATATATTCTCAAAAATGCTTGTTGCATGTGTACAGATCAATGACTTTCAGAGTTACTGTGTCTATATGTCTGCATAGTTATGACATTCATTCCCATCTTCAGTTAATGATGTTACTTGAATTTGAAATTAGTTTGTTGTGAAGGTTGCACATGCACACAATTTCTGTTATTATAGTGATTGATGCAAGGGTTTAGGGTTCAATTCTACCCCTGCCTTGCTCACATCTAATGTTCTATCAGAGTCATTTATTAGGTGAACCTCTAATAAACTAATGTCTGAGATGACTGAGTGATGAAGCTGCCATTTGGCTTTACTATTTGGCATAGTGTTTTCAGGTGGGTGCCTCAAGGGCATCATATGCCCTAATCTGGTGGCCAATAAGCTTCTCCACTCAGCCCAACTTTGCAAGCTTTCTTCCCTGCTGAGAGAATGGGTAGAACAAAGGGAATCAGTTATCACATTTTAGCTCACTTTCCAGGGAAGTGAGCAGGGGTGACAGACCAGGTTTTCCTTATTATGTTTCTTGCTTGTTTGTGAATTCCGCAAGGAAAAAAATCTGAAACATTTCCGACAGTATCTAAAACAAATAGACTGGGCTGTGCAGTATGCCAAAGATTTCCACATATTTGTGGTATTTTACGAAAGAGACAGAGGTTCAGAATGGAAGGGGATGGCTAGATTTGCTTAAAGTAAAAGTAGACCTGAAGAGACACTTTCCAAGGTGTCTCTATTGTCCTATGATCCTGTCACTGCTCTCCTCACAAACTCCTTTAGTGACAGAAATGGCCCCTAGGTAAAGATCCTCTACTCTTCTTGACTCACATCCTGTCACATTAAAAACTGTGTGTGTGAAAACCAAGATGCACCCAGTTCTTTGGTCATGTCTGCTAGTCCAGATGTCCTAATGACCAGTCAAAACATTCTGCTGGCAGAGTTTGCATATTAGTAATCACATTAAAAAAATAATATGACTGTGCTATTAGTAACACATCATAAAATTAATTTAAACTGTAAATTTGGCATTTAACATATTTAGAGGCTTGTGTAGTCATCCTACCACAATCAAATTTGAAACATTTCTTCACTCCAAAGAGAAATCCCATACTAATTACCAGCCATTCACCCATCTTTCCCCTGACTTTGCTCTCCAGGAAACCACTAGACCACTTTTCTCTGTATATAAAATTTTCTTTTCTGGACTTTCATCCATATGGAAATATTACTTTGTAAGCTTTTCCATTCATCCATAGGCAAATATTGGTACTCTATTCCTTATGTGGGTAACCATATGATGGAATCTTATAATCACTTCCTCTTGTCTGTTTCCTGATGCTATAGCACAATATCTGAGACTTAATAAGTTATAAAGGAAAGAAATTTATTGTAGCTATTTTTTTTCTTTTGTGACTGCCAGTTCCCAATAACATCATGGAGACTTCTTATTAACTACTAAAGCTTGAGCCTGGCATTGGTGGCACACGCCTTTAATCCCAGCACTTAGGAGGCAGAGGCCACATATCTCTTTGAGTTCGAGGCCAGCTAGTCTACAGAGCTAGTTCCAGGACAGGCTTCAAAGCAATACAAAGAAACCTTTGTATTGTAAATACCCCCCAAAAACACACAAAACAAAACAAAAACAAACAAACAAAAAACTATGAAAGCTTGGCCTTTAGCTTTGGCTTATCTCAACTAGCTCTTATAACTTAAATTAACCCAGTTATATTAACCTACATTCTGCCATGAGCCTCATTACCTCATCTATATATTGTTCATCTGGCTTCCTCCATGTCTGATTCTGATTTTCTTCTTCCCAGAGTTCTTTCTCTTCCTTTGAGTCTTGCCTACACTTCCTGCCTAACAATTGCCGTTCACCTTTTTATTATACCAGTCACAGCAATACATCTTTGCACAGGGTACAAATACCCTACATTTCTCCTATTTTGTCTAAATAAAAAGGAAAGGTTTTTAACTCCAACACAGTAAAACTATATACACCAAGAACAATTATAAAGTAAGGATTACATTTATAATCTCCAATCCATTTATATTTAGAAAATTTTGAGAAATTATTATCTATCTTAATAAATCTGAACCATTTTATTATAACTTGTATTACCATCTTAAAAATATCTTTTTAGACTTTCTGCTTTGTGTTTTTATTTAAATTAAAAACAATCTTATTGTATATACCAATCCCAATTCCCTCTCCCTCCTGTTCTCCCATGCCCCCACTAACCACCATCCTTCCTATCCTTCTTAGGATATGGATAGATGTCCCTTGCCCCCTCTGAATAAATGAGCTTTCCACTGACACAGTCTCCCATATAATTTTTGCCTGTTTTACTTTCCTTCACTCAGGATCCATCTTTGGATCCCAGGGAGAATAAGGCCTCCCATGGGGGATCTTCAAAGTCTGTCATATCATTTGGGGCAGGGTCTAGGCACTCCCCCATGTATCTAGGCTGATAGAGTATCCCTCCATAGGGAATGGGCTCTCAAAGTCTATGCACTAGGGATAAATACTGGTTCTACTGCCCAAGGCCCCATAGATTGCCCTGGCCAACTGATACCCACATTCAGGGTACCCGTTTTGGTCCTGTGGTGGTTCCCCAGCTGTCAGACTAGGGTCTGTGAACTTCTACTTGCTCAGGTCAGCTGTTTCTGTAGGTTTCTCCAGCATGGTTTTGACCACTTTGTTCATCACTCCTCCCAATCTCATTATAGAGGAAGGGCATTTAGGGCAGCCTCTCCACTATTGCTTAGATTCTTAGTTGGGGTCATCCTTGTGGATCCCTGGACATTTCCCTAGTGCCAAGTTTCTCTTTAAACCTATAATGGCTCCCTCTATTAAGGTATCTCTTTTCTTTCTCTCATTCTTTATTCTTTCCTCAACTAGATCTTCCTGCTCCCTCATGTTCTCCTTCCCTCTCCCTTTCCTCCTTCCTCCCTCCCTCCTCCTGCAATGTGTTCCTCCCAATTTGCTCAGGAGATCTTGTTCCTTTCATTTTCTTTAGGTTTCCATGTATGTCTCTCTTAGGGTCCTCCTTGCTTCCTAACTTCTCTGGGGTTGTGGATTTTAGGCTGGTTATTCTTTGTTCTATGTCTAATGTCCACTTTGAGTGAGTACACTGGATAGTTTGGCCTGCCTCCAGGTCTCTAGTGGATTCAGTGGGCAGAAGGGGACCACTATGTGCAGTCCCTGGGTCAGGAGACTCCAAGGAGGGGGTGGGGACATGGGCTGGAGAAGGCTCAACACTCACCTCTCCTGGTGGATGCAGGTGGGTCTAAGCCTGCAAACATTTTCTTAGATAAATAGTTTAAGCTTTTATAACCCTCTACCTTATACACTTTACATGATTTTTTTGTGAGATACTTTTTTCCCTGAATTTGGTAACAAGGAAAACTGTAGCTATCTAGTCTTCAACGCCAATAAAGACCCAAGAAGGATATGTTACCTGAGAAAACAGGAAGTGCAGAGCAAGTAACTTCCAAATCTATAGAAATGACAGAAACAGCTGGTGGCCTAAATGGTCATCCAAGGTTCCTCTGTAACTTTGGTGTGTCTGTCTTTGTCTTACAGACCTAAAATATCTGACAGACTTTCTGCAAAGCAAGAATTTTGAATTTTTCCTTCAAAGTTCAGCAGTTGCCTTCCTTTGTGTTCTGTTGCTCCAGTTTGGACTGCATGCTGTCAGTAATTGAGGCAAGAGCAGTTTCTTGCCCAAATGTATAACACATTGAAAGCAGACTCCATGCCCATCATTCTTTCTGAAGTAGGAACAGAAGTGTATTACTGTCACAAAAAACTTCATGTTATTAAAATCATCTTAAATGCCACCTTCTGTAGGTCTCTGAAGTGTTTGAAGACTATCTCTCTAAAATATATCTTTTGACCTTAAAAATATATATAACATGGCCATAAATTTGATTCTTAGATGACTGACTACTAATCTGAATTTTTAAAAAAATTTTTAAAACAATCTGATTTTGCATACCAGTCCCAGTTTCCTCTCCCTCCCATTCTTCTATTCCCCATCCACTTCTCAGAGATATTAAGGTCTCCCATGGGGAATCATCAAAGTCTATTACATCATTTGGGGCAGGACCGAGGCCCTCCCCTGTGTATCCAAGCTGAGAGAATATCCCTACATCAGGAATAGGCTCTCAAAAGCCAGTTCATGCTAGGGATAAATACTAGTCCCACTGCCAGTGGCCCCATAAACTACTCAAGTCCCCCAACTGTTACCCATGTTCTGAGGGCCCTAGTTTGGTCTTGTGAAAGTTTCCTGGCTGTCAGTCTGGAGTCAGTGAGCTCCCACTGGCTTGGGTTAGTTGTCTCTATGGGTTTCCCCAACATGGTCTTGACCCCTTTGCTCATATAATCATTCCTTCCTCTCTGCAACTTGATTATAGGAGTTCAGCCCAGTGCTTAGCTATGGATCTCGGCATTTGCTTCTATAAGTTACTGAATGAAACTCTATGATAGCTATTAAGGTAGTCATCAGTCTGAATAAAGGGGAAGGGCATTTAAGGCACACTCTCTACTATTGCTTAGATTTTTAGCTGGGTCATCCTTGTGGATTCAATACACACTCATACCACAAGAACACTTGTTCAACTGTATTCATAGCAACAATCTGGAAGCAATCTAGATGCCCCTCAACCAAACAATGAATAAAGAAAATTTGGTACATTTACACAATGGAGCACTACTTAGAGTTAAAAAAAAATGTTATCTTGGTTTTCACAGGCAAATGGATGGAACTAGAAAAAACCATTATGAGTGAGTTAACCCAGATACAGAAAGACAAATATGGTATGTAATCACTCATAATTGGGTATTAGACATAAAGCAAAGGATAACCAGCCTACAGCTTACAACTCCAGAGAAGCCAGAAAACAAAGAGAATCCTAGGAGACACTCCCAAGAAGGGTAAATAGACAAGATCTTCTGAGTAAATTGGGAGTGTAGGGAGAGGGGATGTGGTAGGAAAATGGAGAGGGGTGAAGGGAAGGAGGGAGGAGAACTTGAGAAATCAGGAAGGTCAATTAGGAGGAAGGGCAGAAAAGAGAGCAAGGAGAGATACTTGATAGAAGGAGCTATTATGGTGGTAACAAGAAACCTGGCCCTAGGAAAATTTCCAGGATTCCATGAGGATGACCAAGACTAAGAATCTAAATAATCTGTATTTTTTAATTATCTTAAATAGTTTGTTAAAATAACTCTTAATAACTAGAAATTTATTTATTTCTTTATCCCCCCTTTTCTTTACAAAATGATACCCTTGAATTTAACCTTCTGGGTTTTATTTTTGTTTTGTTTTGCCATGACTAGAAGAACTTGTAACTAACACCTCCTAAACAATGACAAACAAACATCAAATTTCAGAAATCATCCACTCCACCTCTTGGGGATGTGGGCATCATCTTCTCTCCACTGCTTTCTACTATCTGGCGGCAACAGCACCTTTAGGGAACCCTGAGAAAATTGGGATAATCATTAAGTCCTGGGAGAGCCAGTTTTGTTGCTTTGTGTCTGTGTGATGGGAAACTGTAGGGCTTAACTGAAGTCCTGTCTTAAGTACTCTGTGAGGCTGAACCATCTCAGCTTAGCGGCTTTAAAGTTGTTCTGGTTGTAGAATTTTGAGGAAACTGAAATAGATGCTGAAAGGGGCTGGATCACCTGGGCTACTGATCTTCATTCATGTCTGGTCCTTTTCTTTGGTCCTGTGGTCTTTTCTGTCTTCCTCCCTCATGTCTGTGGCCCAGATCCTCAGGAGGTCTCCCTTGATCAACTCTGATCTTTATTAATTTTGTAGAAATCCATAGCTTTTCATTTCCTGAAGAAACAAAAGAACAACCTCTCCCCCCACCCCAGTACAACTTATTTCCCAACTTCCATTCTGAAGCCAAGATATTTCTACAGCATGTGGACTGATTTAATTCAGCAGTCCCTTTCATAATCCAATGTCTCTCAGTAGCTGACATTCTTTGTTCATTTGCACTTTAAACATTCAAAATTAACAAAGCACTATAACTCCCTGTGTTATAATGTGTTTTATGGCTTATTATTTTTTGTATTACTTTTTTTTCTCTTTAAAGACTTTATTATTTTTAACTACTCCTTTTATGACTATACCCATTTTTTAATTCAGCCCTTAAGCACCCTTTTAAGCATGTTGTACATTTTTAGAGACTGTGTGTGTGTGTGTGTGTGTGTGTGTGTGTGTGTGTGTGTATGTGTGTGTGTAGACCTGTTTATTTTGCATGTCTGCAGCCTTGTACTTAAAACATTCTCTGACAATAGGAGACAAATCTTAAACTGCTAGGCTACCACCACAGAGTGGCGCTGGTGGCTGGCTCCACCCTTTTGGTTCTGTGAGAGCCTTGCCTCATGCTGGTGGATACCCAGTCCCAGAGCTGTAATTGCCTACCCCAGCTCTGGGAATTGTTGTGTCTGCCTGTACCAGGAATTTGTATCCATTCGCAGCAGCTCAAGTGTTCAGCTACACATCAGGGTTTCACAAAAGAGCCACATCTCTACACACAAAGCCTACCTGAGACCCGATTCCTAGGCCCTATGTGGATGTTTGAGCCCCATGTTAGGTGTCATATGTAGCCTGATTTTTCTTTTGAGACTGCTGGCTCACAAATAACTACATAGAGACTTCTTGTTAATTATGAAAGGTCTGCCTTTAGCTTAGGATTGTCTCAACTAGTGCTTATAACTTAAATTATATAATCTATATTTATTATACATTAAATTATTTTGATCTACATTCTATCCTTCCTGCTTCCTCTATGTCTGACTGGTGACTGCCTTTCTTCTTCCCAGAGTTCTCTCTCTGACAAGAAGTGCTTCCTATGCCTCCTGCCTCACTATTAGCTATTCAGTTTACATAATCACACAATGTACAAATATCCCACAAACAGTCCATTTAGCTCATAATTCTAGGAACTGAAAATTCAAGCAGCATGATATTGGTAGCTACAATAGCAAAATATATTTACCTTTGAAAAAGTAACTCAATCTGAGAGAGCAGGCACCCAGGCATTAATGATTTAACCATCCTTTAACAAGCCCCTTATAATACTTGCTTCAATGGCAATCATATTTCAACCTGAGTTTTCGATGGGACAAACCATGCTCAAATTCCAGCACTCCATCATTTGTATGTAGTGCTCCAAAGATTTGTGTGGAAGTACATTTTCATTTTTCTAGGAGGTTAATGGATGGGCACACGAGTCTCTGTGTTTAACATTTCAACAAACTACCAAACCTTTCCAAAATGGCCACAGTGTCTGCAGTCTTATTGGTGTCAATTGTGATTTCTAATTCTGTGTTCCTTTACCAAAATATCCATTCCAATAATGGTGAAGTGAAGTGGTATTTTATTTTAGCTTTGATTTTTAGTTACCTATTCATAGCTCAGCATACTTCAAACATCTTGGTATACCTTTATACTTATGTATCTCTGTGTGATACCTTTAAAATAATACCCCCAAATCCTTTTAAAAGCAGGAGTAAGGTTCATGGCCTTCATGCTTGATGTAGCCTACTTCTTTCCTATGACATGTCCAGTCCATCAAAGCTGTAATAAAAATACAGAGGCCTATTTAAATAACAGTATTTTTCAGACTGTCAGTGAGACCAATTCAGAAATAAAAGTTATATAAGCTGTCACCTAAGTAAAGTCATCTTTAAAATATATTGAGAGGCATTTCAGCTACTGGAGTTTGGCGCAGCAAAAGCCATAAAAAATTGTAGGGTAATAAACTTCAGTATTTAGGTTGACTATTTCTTCTGAGAAATCAAATAAAATTTAGAAAAAAATGCTAGTAAACTTTCTCCTTGCTCTCTATAGGCAAAGAGTGTCCCCACCATATAAGTAAATGGAGGACTGGATTATTCAACTGTTTTTTTTCACTGGTCCCAGTGCTTCCTACCACTCATTCCCCTCCAAAGGACTCTTAATAAAGGGTTTGGTTTTTTTTTTTTATTTTATTAAAGACAAACTTGCGCTACAGACATTAATATCCATTATACAACCAACATACCCAGCCATCAAGGACTATGGGGACATCAAGACATGAAGAACTAATGCAAAAACTGGGAAGAAGGACCACAGATTTATTAACACATGCATTTTATAATCTCTAAATAAACATTTCCATAAATCCCTAGTACTAGGGATATATGAACCCTCATAGTATTTGACAACAATGGAACTGTGGCAGCTTTCAAAGTTAATTATTATTCCTCATCCTTCTAAAATCCAGAGATTTAGGAGCCTGGCAGATATAGTATAATTGGGTATCCCTTCAGATTTTTATATTTTCATATAAAGAATTATGTACATGTATCTAATCAATTGATACTATGTATTATTCTAAACTAGTAGTTTTTAAACTTAATTTATTTTAGATAGCATTTAACATCAATATATTCTTCTGACAAAGTGTTATAATAGCAATTTTATGTATGAGTACTAAATAATTAAAAATCTTGCCTAATGCTAGACATGCACGAATATATATCTACATGTAAATTATAAGTGAACCATGCTTAGATACACACACACACACACACAACACACAAAGAGAGAGAGAGAGAGACAGAGAGAGAGAGAGACAGAGAGAGAGAAACTTGTAGAATATAAGTTGCCCAGACTCTCTTGGAGCTCACTATGTTAATGAGGTTGGCCTTGAAATCAGAAATCTGCCTACCTATGCTTTCCTAGTGCTGAGATTAAAGGTGAGGAAGACCATCTTTAATAATTTAGTATACAATATCAACTACACCCTCTTTTCCAAGAATAAATCCCTAACATCATGTTTGAGAACACATAATTCTTCACGCTTATTTAAACATAAGATTTGCTAAGACTGGTAATAATATTCTGTTTCTTTATAATGAAGAGATATTATATATTTATTTATTTGTCAATATCACCAGCGGGACCTAAGTGAGAGGAGAGAAGCAAAGTAAGCCTTTATTTTTAAACCATCCAGGCAGTCATTTTTTGTATATGTGAATAGTGCTCAATTCCCTGTTTTATTGCTAAGAAATATAGACTCAGGGAGCGTAAGTTACTCCTCATGAATTTCTCAGGAGTTGCATCACATCAGCAGGGAGAGAAATTTTATCTCTTGCCTCTGTGTTCCTTACCACATAGCCATGCCTCGTTTTTTCAGATGTGTAGTAATCATGGTTTTAGGTCTAATAAATGTTTAGATACAATTCTCCATTCACCAACCTGCTTACATGGACTGGGATCAATGTAAACCATCTTGGAAGCAAACCTGTCTATTCATTGGGTTTGGTAATTATTGAAGGTGCAGGTCAGCTTTCTCCACCATCCAGTTTTTAGAAAAGCTCTGAGATTAGACAAGAGCATGGTATAACTTCCTCTTTCTTTCACCATGAGAAGAAAGAACATGACACGATTTTTTGTTGTTGTTGTTATTATTTTTTTGTTTTGTTGGTGAATCCTCAGTATTTCAACCATCAAGCCTGTTTGCTTCAGAGAAGCTGCTTTACTTTGAGTCAGTGTATGAATGTAAAGTATCTGCCATTGGCTCATGAGATTAAACAGTTGGTCCCCAGCTAGTGACACTATTTTGAAGGCTATGGAACCAAGTCTGTCTGCTGGAGGTGGATCCGTAGAAGGTTATATTCACCTCTGTTCATCCTGTACCCTCTATTTCACCATCTATCTCTTATGAGAGGAATAAGACATACCATCTCTCATAAGAAAGCTACTCTACCAAGCCTCACTCACCATGATGTGCAATGCTCCTTGGAACAAAAGGCAAAAAATAGAGTCTTGTCATATAGACAAGAAAAGTAACAAGTTGGTTTAGCTACTGTGATCTCATATTGAAAATAGAATTATTTTTCTTATGATTTTATGGTCAGATAATAGTTCAAATCATCCAAGTTCTGTGTCCTAAGTATGTAGTGACTAGGTTCTAGTTTGAAAATTTGTTTGTTGATGTTTTGTGAATATAGGAATAATGTGTGGGAGTGTGGGTAAATGACACATTTCAAGCAAATTTTTAAAAATCTTCATGTATGTATGTATGTATGTATGTATGTGTATTAAACATTTTATGCTTTAGAGAATAGTGATGTCCAGTACCAGAAGGCACAAACTGATATGTGGTTCCCCACAAGGGATACCAAGTGCTGGAAATAGAGCATCACTAGATATGGATCAGCTCACGAATAGTGCTACAGCTAGTAAAGTCACTTGGTTTTACTCTGATCACCATTCTCAATCAGAAAACCAATATCCATTGGAAAGGAAGCTTAGTCTACTTTTCCTAGGTCTTTAATGGGGACCTAGGAAAATCTCAAGAGCTCTGAAGCAGGTCAGAGTTGCATTTAGGGATGATCAACATTTCAGGGAACTCAAGGGCAAGAAACAAGAATACATGAATGCAGGAAGAGATTTTAGTAGGAAGACACCATTGTTTGTGTTGGCCCAGGCTTTGAGTGATTGGCCCAGGGAATGGTGAACAAGAATGGAGGCTGATAATGCACCAAGAGTTCCAGTTCAAGGTTAGAGCTGACCACAGTGTTTCAAAGAGTGTATAGTGGAGGCATGAAACAAATGTGAACAATTGGAAGAGGAAAACAAAAGAAATAAAAGAACTGGGTATTTGAGTTTATATATTTGGAGTTAAGGAAATCATATGTGTGTATCTATATCTATCTATCATCTATCTATCTATCCATCTATCATATATCTATCTAGCTATCTGTTTATTATATATCATTTTGAAGTTCTTTACTGCATGACTGAGAAAACAGAGTAACATAGTAATGAAGTCCTCATGGGACAAACCAGAAATGCTTCTGGAAGAATGTAGACAATAGAGTGTGTGTTCTGAGAAACAGAGAGGATACTTAATGTGAGAGAAAGGCATATAAGAGGTTTGGGGGAAGATGTGTCACAATCACCTGACACAGAAAGGTTTAAGGATATGCGTGGAACTGGAGTTGACTGGCAAAATGGTGCTTGCATCATATTGGGCAGCACATATCTTAAGGATCTGGTCTAAGGGGAGGTAGGCATCTGAGACAGGATATTTGCAAGTGGGACTTGTGGTTCTGACCAAAACAAAGATGAGATAGAATTTTCTGAGTCCCAGCATCTTTGGTTTTTGTATCCATCCTCCAGGGTTCCATTCCTCCATAGGGCTATTTTAAATACCCTGGACCATGGATACATAAAGAAGAGGGAAGAAAAGCCACATTTTCACAGTATCCATCTCTGATGATTGTGTTTATGCCTGATGAGGTCTGAAGTTAGTGGAAATTCCAGTAGTAAAACAGGCTGCGATCTGCTGTGCAGTAGAATGGTATTGTGTACAGAAGGATGCACACATGTATTCATGATCAACTGATGAATTTCAGTAAGAATGCACATGAAAATGAAGCTGCTAATCTTTGCTCCTCTCCCTTGCTTTGCTGTTGTCCATAAATAAATGTATACAGCCTACTCACATGGAAGCATTGTCATTGCAAACTTATGAGCTATGGCTTCTGTGGCTGCTAATACTTGTCTAACAAGACTGAACTAAGACCTTTCCTTATCATAGCAGAACTTTTAATTTATGTTTTAGACTCATAACTTTGCAAATAACAATATGATAACAATACTGCATTCATGAATATTTAATTGAATATTATAAAATTACTCACATGCAAAGTGGTCTCTTGATCTACTTATTCATCATAGAATTCTTGCCAACTTGCAATCATGTAGCAAAACAACTCATCAGAATATTATTAACTAATGAGCAAGGCAATTATAAAATTAGCACTTACTCAAATGTTTTTGTATGCCTAAGTCTTCAAACATCCAATTATTTCCACATCAATATGTCAATTACAAAATGAAATTGAAAATCTTATGATGAAAAATGCAAGATTTATGAATTCAAAGAAAATATTTGTGAGCTGTTTTAATTATAAACCAAATAATTGAGAAATGAAAATCTTCCAAAATTTACCAATTAAATAGCAGAGGTGAAAAAAGACAATGATATCTTCTCAGTAGCTAATTTGAAAAGGAAAAACTTGGTTGTACAAGAATTAGAAAAAAAAATCCCTGGGAAAATTGAAGCCTCCAAATATTTTTATAAATACTATCTGATTGATAACTATACCACAGGAATTAAATATGAAGTGAAAGATTTTACCAAATATTCACAAATTATACAATTAAGAAAAAAATTACCACTAGTGTTGCTTTCACAACCTATGGTCTCTAGAGCAAAGTTCTAAGAAGACATAAACTCTTAAAATTTTGTAATAATGTGTAAAACAAAATACATTAATTTTATAATTCCAGGTTTTACAGCACAAATCAAACTATTGTAGGAAAAAAAACATAACTGAAATTTTGATTCTCATTTAAGTACCAAATATTGTCTTGTGGTGCTAGAACCTACCAGAGTGTGTGACTCTTGTATGAAAATTTCAACTAACAATGATAACAGCAACTAAGATGAACAAAAAAGAATGAGAATGACTATTAACATTTTAGCCTCAATACTAACACTTTTTCATGCAAAGCACATGTAATTACATGAGCATTCTTTTATAACAGAGATTGTCAGATTTCTCTTTCATATAAATTATAGCCTCTGTTTAGTTTCTGTAAACATTCTCCCTATTGAATAATTCTCTAACTTTTCATACTTGGGAAAAAAAATTCAGAGTTGCTGAATTTTGGATTGCTCCAGGAAAAGCGGCTGATTCTTTCATTAGAATTAGGTCATCCTAGCACAGATGATGTTCCTCTGTGTTAGTCATCTTTCCCTCACTATGACAAGTGCCTGGAACAATCCAAGTTTAAAGGTGAAAGGTTACCTTTGGCTCCTAGTTTTAAAAGCTCCAGTCCATGATGGACATTCACATCTTGAGCATGTAAAGAGACAGACCAGCATGGTGGAAACACACTGTGAAATAAACTGGCAGAGGGCTGGACCCACCCCCTGCTGACAACTTCTTCCCATTGGGTGTCACCTCTCAAAGATCTCAGTCCGTCCAATAGCACCATACTAGGCTTGTTAGATACTTCCCTTGTTGCCACCACAGAAGTTCAATACGAAGCAGTTTATGGAATGAAGGCTTTATTTTGGCTAATATTTCGACGTGGAATCTGTTGTGGCTGGGGAAAGGCATAGCAACAGAAGCATGAAGCTGATGGTCACAATGTATTCACATCAAGAATAGAAGATAGATGAAAGCCAGGTCTCAGCTCACTGTCTCCTTTTTTATTTTGCCCAGTACAGAGGGTTCTCCTCACTTAGTGAACCTAATATAGATAATCCCTTAAAGGCCTGTTCGAAGGCTAACCTAATATAGGTTATCCTCAGTGATTCAAAACCATGTCAAATTGACAATCAATATTAACCAACATCTTGGGGACCAAGCATTTACTATAATGTCCTTTGCAGGATACTTAGATGCAAGCTATAGCATGCCATTTCATGACATAAACCAGAGGAGGAACTTCTCTGATGCCTCCTGCTGACATATTTTTCAATTTAATATTTTAGTATCGCCAACTAGACTTAATTTTTATTTTGATTTTTCTAGACATTTTTTTTAGTTCACACAATCCATTTTTACTTAAATTCTGTAACTGGTCTATTTATGTATTATGACCTCCATAAATATGAATTTATTTTCTTTTTCAGCCATAACAAATTACTCCAAACATGGTAGTTTAAACAACACTAAGTAGTCATGATATAATTATATAGGAATGCCAATCAGGCATAGATCTCACTACATTAAAGTGAAAATGTCAACTCAGGGTTGTATTTCTTTATGAAAGTCCAGGTGAGAATCTGTATCTAGCTACGAGGTCCATCCTTCTGCAGTATCTGTGATCTTTTTCCTGTATCCTCAAAACAAATGTTGTAACTCTCTGTGTCTCTCTTCCACAGCCACACCTTCCTATTTTACTTTTACTCACCTTCATGATTATAGTGGATTCACACTAGGCTAATCCAAGTTAAGCTTCATTAACAACCTCAGTTCCATCTATAGCTTTAATTCACCTTACTATGCATCACAAAAAGCTCCCAACTTCTGATGATACAAGAATGAGCTACTTTGTTGGGTCATTATTCTTCTTACCACAGCGGGTCACAAAACACTATAACAGCTAGCTGCAGGTCCCTAGCTATTAATTTTTATCCCCATGAGTCAATTACCTGCCCAGAGAATGTATGCAACTCCTTTGGGAAGTTGGTTCTGCTATTCTTTCTTCTTTATCTTTGTTCTTTCAGACCAATGATCATTATATGTCTAGATAAGAGTTCAAAAGTAGATTATTAAAAGGCAAACATCTTAATG
Source organism: Cricetiscus sungorus (assembly GCA_030556225.1). Lineage (NCBI taxonomy): Eukaryota > Metazoa > Chordata > Mammalia > Rodentia > Cricetidae > Cricetiscus > Cricetiscus sungorus. The sequence continues at coordinate 10,480,315 of JANBXA010000103.1, forward strand.
TGTTACTTAAAATACAATGTTTAACATTCATATTTTCTCAATGTGGATTTCATTTTTGTCTTAATTTTGACCCTGTTACAAGACTATTAGCCCAATTAGCCTAATGTAATAAGACCTTAGCGTGTCAAAGAGAGATTTCTCTATAGAATTTTTAGACATATTGGAAAAAGATTCAGTGAGATGGCCTAGAAGGTTAAGCACTTGCTGCAAACCTGGCAAACTAAGATGGATCTCCAACCTACATAGCAGCAGGAAGGAAACACAAACTGTTCTCTGACTTCCAGTGCATGCTGGCATGCTGTGCACTTACAACACACACACACACACACACACACACACACGAGAGAGAGAGAGAGAGAGAGAGAGAGAGAGAGAGAGAGAGGAGGAGGGAGGAAAGGAGGGAGGAAGAGAGAGAGAAGGGGGGAGGAAAGGAGGGAGGAGAGAGAGAGAGAGAGAGAGAGAGAGAGAGAGAGAGAGAGAGAGAGAGAGAGAGAGAGAGAGAGAGAGAGAGAGTTTTAAAAAGATTAAATAAAAGAAGAAATACTGGAAACTAAACCAAACTGGAACACAGTGATGCACACCTCAGGAGTTTGTTTCTAGATTGCTCAGTGCCCATCTCTGACATTCCCTCAAGCTATAAACAAAGCAGTTCTCCTGGGCTACAGAATACTGAAAATACAGTTAAAATTATGCGGCCTCCAGGGAAATAATCTGCCCCAATGTTTCATTTCTCTAACTGTGGGTATTGCTATTGCAGCAAGAGCAGCAAGAAATCTGACATTTTCAGACTGGAGACTGTTTCCACTGAAATATTTTTTTCTGTTTTCCAAAGGCCTTGAGCCAAATCATCAGATTTCTGTTCTTTCTGTTGCATCAATTAACAGCACCTGAAAATGCAATTTCACTTGATTTTCTTGAAATGGAAACCCAAGAAAAATGCCTTTCTTTTTCAAAGAGAACTTACTGAAGAGCTATGCCTGCTATCAGAGATGATTGTCCTCTGGGTCTCAGAGCAGCAGACACACACTCAGGATAATGGGGTCTGGAAAGTGGGACAACTTTAAGGGATACATACATCTATTCAAATCATCTATTCAGAAGAAAATTTCTTGTTATGTATTAAAAATCAAACCACCTGTACTAGTCACCGTGTTCTCTTTAGGAAAAGGAGCCTCTTTTTCATTCTTTATCATTTTAAACTCGACACCTGTTGACTTAAAATATCCACTGTGAAAAAGCTTTAACTAAGAAAACTGCCTCTAAATTGTATAATAAATTGATAATTTTTTAAAGAATCGTGACACGTTAACTTTCATGATCCCAACATTTTATCTACCTAATACAGCCCCTACCTAGACTCAGAAGATGCCCTAGGTTTCAGCCCCTGCTTTCTTTTGGTCTAATGGTATTTACAGAGAAGTCAAGAGATAAATCCTCCTCTCTTAATCCCCTATTCACTACCCTCTGTTATTAAGCAAAGTACTTGAAGAAATGCATTAACCTTTTTGCCTAGGTCCAGTTGCTACCATCTCTATCTGGTTCTTATTCCTAGCCAGATGCACTGTTTCTCCAGGCTCTCACCAAAGACCCCAGAGACTATTTCACTTTCTTCCCCACACCTTTTTAAATTTAAATTTGAAACAAGGTTGTTTTACATGTCAATCCCTGTTCTCTCACCCTCCCTCACCCCCACCAAACTCCTGTTCATCTTCTTTCTGCTCCCTAGGGAGGATGAGGCCTACCATGGGGAGTCTTCAAAGTCTGTCATATCATTTGGGGCAGGGCCTAGACCCTCCCCCAAGTGTCTAGGCTAAGAAAGTATCCCTCTATGTGGGACGGGCTGCCAAAGTGCATTTGCACATAGTGATAAATACTGATCCATTACTAAAGGCCTCATAGACTGCCCAGTCCTCCTAACTAACACCCACATTCAGGGGGTCCTATGCTGGTTTCCCAGCTATCAGACTGGGATGCATGAGCTCCCCCTTGTTCAGGTCAGCTGATTCTGTGGGTCTTCTCTTGGCCCCTTTGCTCATCACTCCTTCCTCTCTGTAACTAGATTCTAGGAGTTTGGCTAGTGTTTAGCTGTAGATGTCTGCTTCTGCTTTCATCAGATGAAGGCTCTAAGATGGCATATAAAGTAGTTGTCTATCTCATTATCCTGGAAGGGCATTATAGGTAACCACTCACTATTGCTTAGATTGTTAGTTGAAGTCATTCTTGTACATCTCTGGACATTTCCCTAGTGGCAGATTTCTCTTTAAATCTATAATGGCTCCCTCTATTGTGGTATTTCTTTTCTTGTTCCCCTCTATTCTTTTTCTGTCTCAATCTTCCTGTTCCCTCATGCCCACCTCTTTCTCTTTCTTTTTCTCCTAACCACCCTCTCCCCTCCCTCTGTGCTTCCTATTTGCTTGGGGGATCTTGTCTCTTTCTCCTTCCCCATAGACATTGAAAGAACAATCCTATATGGAAAAAAAAAATAAAGACTCAGGATAGCCAAAACAACTCTGTGCAATAAAGGAACTTCTAGAGGCATTGCTATCCCTGACTTCAAAATCTATTATAGTGCTATAGTCCTGGAAACAGTTTAGTACTGGCACACACACACACACACACACACACAAAAGAACAGGTAGACCAATGGAATCAAATTGAAAACTCTGATATTAACCTATACACCTATGAACACCTGATTTTCGACAAAGAAGCTAAATTATAAAATGGGAAAAAGAAAGCATCTTCAACAAATGGTGAAGACTGCAGATTGATCCATATCTATTGCCATGCACAAAACTTAAGTCCAAATGGATCAAGGACCTCAACATAAACCTAGCTATATTGAACCTCTTAGAAGAGAAAGTAGGAGGTACCCTTGAACAAATTAGTACAGGAGACTGCTTCCTGAACATAACACCAGTAGCACAGACATTGAGATGGACAATTAATAATTGGGGCCTCCAGAAACTGAGAATCTTCTGTAAGACAAAGGACACAGTCAACAAGACAAAACAGCAGCCCACAGAATGGGAAAATCTATTCACCAACCCCATATCTTACAGAGGGGCTGATCTCCAAAGTATACAAAGAACTCAAGAAACTAGTCACCAAAATACCAAATAATCCAATTAGAAATTGGGGTACAGAACTAAATAGAGAAGTTTCAATACAGGAATCTAAAATGGCTGAAAGTCACTTAAGAAAGTGCTAAACATCCTTAGCCACCAGGGAAATGCAAATCAAAACAACTCCGAGATACCATCTTACTCCTGTCAGAATGGCTAAAATGAAAAACACCAAAGACAGTGTATGCTGGAGAGGATGTGGAGAAAGGGAAACACTTCTCCACTGCTGGTGGGAGTGCAAACTCATATAACCACTTTGGAAATCAGTATGGCGGTTCCTCAGGAAAATGGGAACCAGTCTATCTCAAGCTTCAGTAATTCCAGTCTTAGGCATATACACAAAAGAAACACATTCATATAACAAGGACATCTGTTCAGCTATGTTCCTAGCAGCATTATTTGTAATAGCCAGAATTTGAAAGTAAACTAAATGCCCTTAAACTGAAGAATGGATGGAGAAAATGTGGTACATTTACACAGTGGAGTATTACTCAGTGGAAAAACACAATGAAATAATGAAAATCGCAGGGAAACAGATGGAACTAGAAGAAACATTCCTGAGTGAGTTATCCCAATCACAAAAAGACAAACACGGTATATACTCAATTATATATGGATTTTAGACATAGCGAAGGATTACCAGCCTACAATTCACACAGCCAGAAAAGCTATGGAACAAGGAGGACCCTCAGAGAGAAATTCCACCCTCTTCTATTGATATTCATAGGTATCTTTCTACATATTTAAGTGTGGTTTTATTGTTATTCCCTCCAATGACTCCTCAGCTCAGAATAACATGAAATTTGCACATTTCTTACCATACCTTCCCAAACTGCCTGCTAGTATATTCTTTTTGGCTGACATCATTGCTAACACTCTACTTTCTCCACTGTAGTCTACCCCATAGGTATTCTTAGTTTTCTCAAGTATACCAATAATGTTTCTGCCTCTTTACTCCAACCTCTGATTATATGACAAGAAACCTTTTTTATCTCCAAGAAACTTTCTCTGAATAGCCCACTAATTCTTGTATTTCTTTTTACTATACTCACATTGTCTAATTTCTTATATTATTCCTTCATTCTCTATGATATGTTTGTAAACTATAATGTGAATTCCATGACATGAGAGATTTCTTTGTTGATTGATGTATTTCAGGTACTCAGAACTCTGCCTAGAATATTTAGCTGGTTCTAGCTTGTTCTATTTTTCATATATTTAATGGTTATATCCCATGTGGAAAATATAGGAATGACTTGGTGAGAAGGGGTCTATACAAATAGGTATTTTTGCAAAGAAGTGGATGGTGCAAATACGGAAAGGATGGGCAAATGACGATGAAAGTCGGGGAATTTGAGTTTAAGTTGAGGATAGCACCTTAATAGTTTAGGGATTTTAGATAATCATTATCTAAAATAGTTTCATCTATAAACACAAAAGTATTAATGATATGAAATTAACATATTGCAGATATGAAACTAAACACTGTATATGGAAGGACTTTGTTTTGTGTTTAGAAAATATATCTTTAATCAGTAAAAGATCTAAAGTCAAATGGCACAGAATGCCCATTGGAAAATAGTGTCTCTACAGGTACAGTGAATGCCCTTTAATACTTTGTTTTCTTATGGAATGTACTTGAGATTGAATTACTTCACCTTTTCCACCATCAGGAAGGAAAAACCTCAAGCACTTTACGTACTCTGGCTGAGTTCCACATTTGGAATTTCACTGTGGAAGATTTAGAAATGTCAAAAAAAATCTATAAATGGCTATCTGAATTAATCCTGATTGGATGTAGTGAAACTATTGAAAATTTTCTAAACTTCTCACAGAGGACTCTTGTTCTTTGCAGAAAAAGCTTGGACATTTTAATGAAGATATGTTTAACCCTAGAGAAGCTCAGTCCTTCCTGCTTACTTGTGGTTCTCCACTCTCTTGAATATCAAGCACATCATCAGGCTAAAGGCAGTGCGATATAAGGAAAAGCTACTGCCTGTTGAGAACAGTTCATGCTATTGGTACAGAATACTAACCAGGCATAAAGCATACTGGTAAAGATGGCATGCCCACATGAACAAGGTACAAAGATAGCTGCATCTTAAAAAGAAAGAAAAAGCTACAATGCATTTTCCCCCAAATTTTCGAACACCATTAAAACATGGGGCCTGAAGTTGAATTTTGCTAAAAGAAACTGAGTTTTTACCCAATAGCCAAATGAAGAAGGATGTGTGTATCTAGGGAAATAAGACCTTATTTAGGAAATGAGGTGAGGAGGGAGTAACCATGATGTGAAGGGAGACAACTGGAACAAGATGCCAAGAGGACATTTCTCATATGGGGAAGGAAGTGTCATATCAAAATTGTAAGTATTTGAGAATAATATCTTAATTAGTCTAAATTGCTCTAACAGAATACCACAGCCTGGATGGTTTAAAGGGGGAAATGTTTTTTAATTCATGGATTTTAACCTTTGTCTATTGCTATATTCATTATGTAAGTATTTAACAGAATTTAAGAGTTAAGTTTGTTGAGAAAATATGAAGTCAAAAAAGCATAGATACTCAAAATAGTGATCTCTATTGTCCAGATGAAATGAGAGGTACAAACAGCTCATGTCTCACAATTCTAAAGGAAATTTCAATATTAAAAACATTATCTTACTTTCTATTGTCCCAGCAGACCCAACCCCTCAGGCTTGTCTGTAGAGTTTCAAAAGAACACAAGCCTACCTTCTCTTCTCTCTATACCTCCTGTGGTAAGCAGATGCTCCCTGCTCAACAACAGGCCATGCCTGCCCTCACACTTTCTCTGTTCTCCCAACAGACACAATCTCTCAGGATCCTTCTAATTGCAGCCTCCCATCCTTCCTGTCCATACTTCCTGTAGCTCAAACAGACTATCTGTTTGATAGTCTTCCCAAAATCAGCATATAGCTATATAGCCACCCCAAATCCAAATGCTTAGATGCCAGCATAAAAACACAACCAATTAACAAGGACAATATGTCTCCACTAGGACCCAGCTATCCTACAACACTGGCCTTGAATAGTTCAACATAGTTGAAGCACAAGCAAAAGACCTTAAAACCACCTATGTGAAGGTGAGAGAGGTCCTTACAGAGGAAATGAATACATCCCTTAAAGAAAGCCAAGAAAAACAGACAAACAGTTGAAAGAAATGAAGAAAACTGTTTAAGGTCCCAAAATGTGAACAGAAGCAATAAAGTAAACACAAACAGAATGAATTCTGAGGAAAAAAACCTCAGGAATTCAAATAGGAAATACAGAAGTGAGCTTCACCAACAAAAATACAAGAGATGAAAGAGAGGAACTCAGGCATTGAAGATATGATAGAAATGGACACATTAGTCAAAGAAATGTTAAGTCTAAAATTTTCTGGACATAAACCATCCAGGAAATGAGTGACACTATGAAAAGACCAAATCCAAGAAAACAGGAATAGAGGAGGAGAAGAATCCAAGCTCAAAGACCCAGAAAACATTTTCAACAAATCATAGAGGAAAAATTTACTAACCTAAAGAAGGAGATGTCTGTAAAGGTACCAAAATCATGAAGAACATCAGATGGTTTGGGCCAGAAAAGAAACCCCCCTCACCACATAATAATCAAAGCACCAAACTTACACAACAAAGAAAGAATATTAAAAGCTGCCAGAGAAAAAGATCAAATAACACATAAAGGCAGACCTACTAGAATTACACTTGACTTCTCAATGGAGACTCACTCTAAAAGCCAGAAATCCCTGGACAGATATCCTGCAGATTCTGAGAGATCAAAGATGCCAGCCTAGACGACTACAGATAGCAAAACTTTAATCATCAGTGATGGAGAACCAAGATATTCTATAATGAAGTCGAATTTAAAAAGTATCCATCTACAAATCCAAACCTACAGAAGGTGCTAAAAGGAAAATTCCAAAATAAAGATAACTATACTCACGAAAAAACACAGGAAATAAATAACCTCACACTAAAGTAAGGGAAGCATACAAACACACACACACACACACACACACACAGAGGCCACCACCAACAACAACAACTACAATCATTAGTCATTGATATCTTTGAATATCAATCATCTGAATTCCTAGTAAAAAACAGACTAATAGAATGATGTGAAAGCAGGATCCAACTTACTGCTACATCCAAGAAACACACCTCAGGGTGCAAGGTTAGAAAAAGATATTCCAAGCAAATTGATTTAAGAAGAAAGATGATGTTGCCATTTTTATATGTAACTATACAGACTTAAACCAAAACTAATCAAAAGATATAGGAAAGGATACTTCATACTAATCAAAGGAAAAATCCACCAAGATGACAGAGAAATTCTTAACATTTATGCCCTAAGGACAAGATCATCCACTTTTGTAAAAGAAATACATTGACCCTCACACACTGATAGTGGGAGACTTTAATACCCATCTCTCACCAATGGACAGGTCACTGAGACAAAAACTAACAGAGAAATACTGGAGTTTAATGATGTTATAAACCAAATAGTCAGCCTATCTCTGAAGGACCACTCTGAATTCCTGCAGGCTGGATCCTTGATCCCCATCACAGGGCCTCTGCTAAAGAGGCCTCAGCTGGAGAGTGCCAGGTCCCAGCTAGATCCACCTATAGGTGTGGAAGCATCCTGAGTATCAGCCCAGCCTTTGTCTCCTATCACCAGGCCTAGGCTAGAAGTGTGTCTGGGACCAATTCCTGTGGATTCTCCCATACACCCTTCCCCAGGAACTCCCTGGGTTGGTTCAGGATCTCTCTGCCCCTGTGTCCTTTCCCCATCAAGAGTGCTCTTGATTCTCTGATACACCTCCACCCACCTCTACTGAGAGCCTGCCCTCCCCTGATCCTGGATCTTACCCTGCCCACTGTCCCACCACTCTTGTTGAGCACTGGGAAAGAGGATGGAACCAAGAATCCAGCCACCTTCAGGGAACTTCCTGGAGCTGCTCTTAGCACACTAGACCTTCCTATCCATGCAGGACTACCCATAATTTCCACCTGCCTGGTCACTGACCCCCACCACTGGTCCTCTACTGGAGTTCCAGGCCCCTCCCACAGATCCTTCTATCTGTGCTGGACTACTCTGACTTCCTGCTGGCTGGATCTTTGTCCCCCATTGCAGAGCCTCTGTTAAAGAGGCCTCAGCTGGAGAGTGCCAGACCCAGGCTAGATCTGCCTATCAGCTTGAGGAACATCCTGAGTCCCAACCCTGGACATCTTTGACTCCCACTGCCAGTCCTCTGCTGGAGCCGGATATTTGACCCCCATCAATGGGCCCATGCCTGTGGAGAGGCCTCCTAGAGAGCTTGAAACAACCAAAACTACAGACATCGAAACTCTGACCCACCTAAGCCCATCAGGGAAGTACATAGAGAAAGAGGGAGAGACTCCCACCAACACCTACTGGAATAAGCTATGGAAAGACAGCAATACAAGAAAACCTAACAACAGAAAGACAAGCATAATTCCACCAGAATCTAGGGAATCTACATGAACTAGACCAGAACACAGCAAAGCAGGGGAAGCAGAAGAGAACGCCTTAAAAAATAATGTCATAAAAATGGTAGAAGCCCTCAAGAAGATGTAAGAAAAACCCTTAAAGAAATGGAAGAAAAAGCAAACAAAAAATTGGAAGAAATGAACAAATTTCTTAAGGAAAGTAAATAAAGTACAGAAATCCAAGAAAAAAAAAAAAAACAATTAAACAGGTGAAGGAAACGGTTCAAGACTTGAAAACTGAAATAGAGACAATAAAGAAAACACAAACAGAAGGAATGCTGGAAAATAGAAAAACTGGGTAAATGATCTGGAACTACAGACACAAGCATAACCAACATAATTCAAGAGATGGAAGAGAGAATCTCAGGCACAGACGATAAACTAGAGGAAATAGTTGTATCAACCAAAGAAAATTGTAAATTCAACAAATCCTTAACACAAAACATCCAGGAAATGTGGGACACCATGAAAAGGCCAAACCTAAGAATAATAGGCATAGAGGAAGATGAGGAAGCACAGCTCAAAGATGCAGAAAACATTGAACACAATCATTGAGGAAAACTTTCCCAATCTGAAGAAGGACATGCCCATAAAAGTACAAGAAGCATACTAAACACCAAATAGACTAGACCAAAGAAAAAAGAACCCTCAACATTTAATAAGCAAAACACCTAACATACAGAATAAAGAAAGAATATTAAGAACAGCAAAGGAAAAAGAACAGGTAATATATAAAGGCAGACCTATCAAAATTATCTCTGACATCTCCATGGAAACTCTCAAGGTGAGAAGGTCCTGGATAGATGTTCTACAAGTACTAAGAGTCCACGGATGCCAGCCCAGGCTACTATACCCAGCAAAACTCTCAAACTCTATAGATGGAGAAAACAAGATATTAATGACAAAGCCAGATTTTTACAATACATATCTACAAATCCAGCCCTACAGAAAGTTTTGGAAGGAAAACTCCAACCCAAGGAAGTTAACTATGCTCACAAGATGTAGGCAATAATCCCACTTCACCAGAACACAAGGATAAAGCAGGACAAATATATTCACATACCACTGCCAACACCAAATCTAAAACAAACAAGCATTAACAATCAGTGGTCCTAACTCTCCCTCAACATTAACAGTCTTAACTCTCCTATAAAAAGACACAAGCTAACAGAATGGACACAAAGACAGAAGCCATCCTTCTGCTGCAAACATGAAACACATCTAAGCTTCAAAGCTAGACATTACCTCATGGTAAATGACTGGGGAAAATGGACCCAAGAAGCAAGTAGGTGTGGCTATCCTAATATCTAACAATTTAGACTTCAAAACAAAATCAATCAAAAGAAATGAAGATGGTCATTTCATATTAATCACAGGAGAAATCCATCAACACAAAGTCTCAATTCCAAATATAAAGGCATTCACATTTGTAAAAGAAAAGCTACAAAAACGCAAAGCTCACATAAAACCTCACACACTTAGGGTGGGAGATTTCAGCACACCACTCTCACCACTAGACAATTAGAAACTCAACAAAGAAACAAAAGAACTAACAGAAGTTATGTGTCAACTGTTATGTGTCATTCTATAGAACATTTCATCCAAACACAAAAGAATATACCTTCTTCTCTGCTCCACATGGTACCTTCTCTATAATAGACCACATATTAGGTGGCATAACAAATCTTAACAGATACAAAAAAAATTGGAATAGTCCCCTGTATCTTATCAGACCACCTTGCTTTCAAATTAAAATTTAACAACAACAAAATTGTAGAAACCCTACAAACTCATGGAAACTGAACAATGTGAAATTGTACCACACCTGGGTCAAAGAAGAAATAAAGAAAGAACTTAAGGTCTTCCTAAGATTCAATGAGAATGAGGACAAGACATACCCAAGTATATGGGACACATTGAAAGCAGTGTTATGAGGGAAGTTCATTGCAGTAAGTGCCCATATGAAGAAAACAGAGGATAGTCAATTAGAGAATTAACAGCACAACTGAAAGCCTTAGAACAAAAAGAAGAAAACTCACCCTAGAGGAGTAGACACCAGAAAATAATCAATTTGAGGGCTGAAATCAATAAAATAAAAACCAGGAAACAATAAAAAAAAAACAATGCAACAAAGAGTTTGTTTTTCGAGGAAATCAACAAGATAAGACAAAACTTTATCCAAACTAACCAAAAAACAAAGAGAGAGAACATGAAAGTTAATAAAATCAGAAATAAAAAGAGGAACAAAACAACAGACACAGAGGAAATCCAGATAATTTTCAGGTCATACCTTGAAAACCTCTACTCCACAAAATTTGAAAATTCAAAGGAAATGGACAAATTTCTAGATAACTATCACTAACCGAAATTAAATCAAGGACAGATAAACAACTTAAATAGACCTATAACCCCCAATGAATTAGAAACAGTCATCAAAGGCCTTCAAATTAAAAAAAAAGCCCATGGCCAGATGGCTTCAGTGCAGGATTCTACCAGAAATTCATGGGAGAGTTAATACCAATACTCCTCAAATTGTTCCACACAACAGAAACAGAAGACACATTACCAAACTCTTTCTACAAGGCCACAATCAAGCCTCACGAAGATACAACTAAAAAAGAAAATTCAAGACCAATATGAACATCGATGCAAAAATACTCAATAAAATATTTTCAAACTGAATCCAAGAATATATCAAAGTAATCATCCACCATGACCAAGAAGGCTTCATCCCTGGGTTGCAAGTATGGTTTAACATATGAAAATCTATCAACGTGATCCACCATATAAACAAACTGAAAAAGAGAAACCATATGATCATTTCCCTAGATGCTGAAAAAGCCTTCTACAAAATTCAACACCCTTTCATGATAAAGGTCTTGGAGAGATCAGGGATAACAGGAACATACCTAAACATAATAAAAGCAATATACAGTAAACCAACAGACAACATCAGTCTGAATGGAGAGAAGCTTAAGGCAATTCCTAAAATAAGGAACAAGACAAGGCTGCCCTCTCACAATTCTCTTCAATTTTGTACTTGAAATTCTAGCTAAAGCTATAAGATAACAAAAGGAGATCAAGGGGATCCAAATTGGAAAGGAAGAAAGAAGTCAAACTGTCTCTATTTGCAGATGATATGATAGTTTACATAAGCGACCCAACAAATTCTACCAGGGAACTCCTACAGCTGATAAACACCTTCAGCAAACTAGCAGGATACAAGATAAACTCAAAAAAATCAGTAGCCCTACTTTATTCAGACAACAAAGAGGCTGAGAAAGAAATCAGAGAAACATCACCCTTTACAATTGCCATAAACAACATAAAGTATCCTGGGGTAGGTAACACTTACTAAACATGTGAAAGACCTATATAACAATAACTTTGTGGCTTTAAAGAAAAACATTAAAGAAGACACCAGAAAATGAAAAGATCTCCCATGCTGTTGGATATGTAAGAAAATTATAGTAAAAATGGCAATCTTGCCAAAAGCAATCTAAGGATGCAATTCCTATTAAAATCCCAGAACACTTCTTCACTGACCTTGAAAGGAAAATAATCAACTTTATATGGAAAAACAAAAGATCCAGGATAGCCAAAACAACCCTGTACAATAAAAGAAATTCAGGAGGCATCACCATCCCTGATTTTAAGCTCTACTACAGAGCTATAGGACTGAAAACAGCCTGGTATTGGCACAAAAACAGACAGGTAGACCAATGGAATCAAATAAAAAATCCTGACATTAATCCACACACCTATAACACCTAATTTTTGACAAAACAGCTAAAAGAATACAATGGAGGAAGGAAAGCTTCTTCAACAAATGGTGCTGACACAACTGGATGATGATATGTAGAAGACTACAGATAGACCCATGTCTATTGACATGCACAAATCCAAGTTCAAATGGATCAAGACCTCAACATAAATCCAGCCACTTAGAAGAGAAAGTAGGAGGAACCCTTGAACAAATTGGTATAGGAGACTTCTTTCTGAACATAACTCCAGTAGCACAGACACTGAGATCAACAAATAATAAAAGGGACCTCCTCAAATTAGACGCTTCTATAAGGCAAAGGACACAGTTGACAAGTCCAAACGACAGCCCACAGACTGGGAAAAGATTTTTACCAATCCTACATCTGACTAAGTGCTGGTCTCCAAAATATACAAAAATCTTAAGAAACTAGTCAACAAAAAACCAAATAACCCTATTAAAAATGGGGTACAGAACTGAATAGAGAACTCTCAATAGAGGAAATCAAAAAGGCTGAAAGACAGTTAAGGGCTCAACATCCTTAGCTATCAGGGGAATGCAAATCAAAACAATTTTGAGATACCATCTTACTCCTTCCAGAATGGCTAAAATTAGAAACACCAATGACAACTTATCCTGGAGACGATGTGGAGAAAGGGGAACACTCCTCCACTGCTGGTGGGAGTACAAGCTCGTACAACCATTTTTTCTTCAGAAAAATGGGAATTAGTTTAACACAGGACCTGGCAATCCCCCTCTTAGGCATAGACCCAAATGATCCATATCCATGCAACAAAGACCTGTGTTCAACTATGTTCATAGCGGCATTATTTGTAATAGCAAGAATCTGAAAGTAACCTAGATGTCCCTCAACTGATGAATGGATAAAGAAGATGTGGCACATCTACACAATGGAATACTACTCTGCAGAAAAATATAATGGAATCTTCAAATCTGCAGGCAAGTTGATGGAACTTGAAGAAACCATCCTGAATGGGGTAACCCAGTCACAAACAGAGGAACATGGTATGTACTCACTCATATATGGATTTTAGACCTAGAGCAAAGGATCACAAGCCTGTAATTCACACCACCAGAGGAACTAGGATACAAGTTGAGTTCTAAGAGATTCATATAAGGTCCACCACACAGATGGACAGGACAAGTCCCCCAGAACACATGGGAAGTGAGGGGGGCAGTGAATGGAGAGAGAACTAGGAGAAAGAGAAGGGGAGGACGATTGAGTCAGGGTAGGAATAGAAGAAAGAAGAGAGAGAGAGAAAGAGAGAGAGAGAGAGAGAGAGAGAGAGAGAGAGAGAGCATAAAAGAGGGAGCCATTATTGATTTAAAGAGAAAACTGAACCTAAAGAAAAGTCTAGAGACCTACAAACTGACTCCAACTAACAATTTGAGCAACCATGGAAAGGCTACCCCAAATGCCCTTTCCTGACAATGAGCTCAACAACTAACTTATCCATCATCATGGAGCCCTCGTCTAGTACCTGTTGGAAACAGAAGCAAACTCCCATAACTATGCACTGAGTTGAACTACAATCCAGATGCAGAGAGAGAGGACAAAACTAGGTTGCAGAAACAAATAGAGACAGCTGACCTGAACAAGAAGGAGATAATGGATCCCCAAAGATTGATAGCTGGGAATCCAGCATGAGACTGACTCAGACCCCCTGAATATGGGTCCCAGCTGGAAGGACTGAGCAGTCTAAAGGTCCTCAGACAGTGGGTCTAGGATGTATTCCTGGTGAACAAAGGCCCTTGTGGACACATTCCCCATGGAGGGATACTCCCTTAATCTTGGGACAGGAGAGAAGTCCTAGTCTCTACTTCTAATGACTTGACAGATTTACATGACCCCACCTGGATAGCATAGCCTTACAAGTGGAATGGGGGCGGGGGATGGGAGAGGAAGGTGGTCAGTGTGCATGTGGGGGGGGGAGGGTAAGAGGGAGAAAGGGAGGGAGGGAGAGCGAACTGTGATGGACATGTAAAATATAAATAAATAAACAAATAAATAAACCAAATAGTCCTAACAGATATCTACAGAACAACATTCCACCCAAACACCGAAGAGTATACCTCCTCTCACCTCATGACACTTTCTCCAAAATTGACTACATATTTGACACAAACAGAAAGCCTACAAATTCATGGAAACTGAACAACTTTCTACTGATTGAAAAAAAAATGGATCAACATAGAAATAAAGAAATAAATTAAAGCCTTTTTAGAATTCAATGAAAATGAACATACAACATACCCAAACTTATGAGGCACAAGGAAATCAGTGCTAAGGGAAGTGTTCATAGCAAGAAGTGCTTACGATAAAAACAAAAAACAACAAACAAAACAAAACAAAAAAATTGGAGAGATCTGATACTAACAGCTTAACAGAACATCTGAAACTCTAGAACAACAAGAAGTAAGCACATCCAAAAGAAATACATAAACTGAGTGATGAAGTCAATAAAATAGATACCAGGAGAACAATACAAAGAGTCCATGAAATGAGCTGGTTCTTGGAAAAAATTTAACAAAATAGACTAAGAGATGTAAAAAAATATATCCAAATTAACACAAAATCAGATATTAAAGAGTGCATTAGAACAGACACAAGGGAATCTACTGTCATAAGGATATTCTTTAAAAGCCAGATAAAGCTTCTGGTGGTAGGACTGGATTGCATTTAGTTGAGTTATTGGAAAACTGAGTCCCATGGAGATCTGCAAACAACCAAGGCTGATGCAAGGACAGGAGGTTGCTCTCTGAAAACAAACAGCAGGATCCATTGCCAAGGACAACATCCATATAACTCACTGAATGTAGAGAAGTTGAACTGGTACCTGCTTAGAGCCTTCACTTCTCCGTTCTAGTCTGCTTGGTGTGGGAAGGTAATCTGCAGGCTACTGAAAGAGTAGCAGGGACCCAGCCACAATCCTTTGACCTACCGTCTGTGTTGCCTACAAGATGTGCTGGGGAAATGGTAGTGCAGAACTTGTGGGAGTGGCCAACCAACATGTGATTTAACTTGAGGCCCACTCTGTGAGAGGAAGCCCATGCTTGACAATGTTTGGATGGCCAAGAACTGGAGCCTAGATAGCCCAGATTCCTATGTTAGAACCAAACATGACTGATCTTAAAAATAATCAATTAAATGATTCCTAAAGATATTCTGCTATACTCATAGATTGATGTCTTGTCTAGTAGTCATCAGAGAGGCTGTCTCTGCAGTGACTGACAGTGAGGCATTACTCAAAGAGACTTTAAATTGGAGGTCTCCATTTGGTCCCTCCCCTTGGAGATTGGGGAACCCTTGGAAAAGGGAACAAAATGATGCAAGAGTAAGAAGGAATGGAGGACACCCAGAAAACATGGCCCATTGAATCAACTAAGCACAGAGCATAGGGGCTCATAGAGACTGAAGCAGAAGACACAGTGCCTGCTTATATGCTGTGGCTGTTAGCTTGCTGTTTAGTGGAACTCCTAACTGTGGGAGTGGGTGTGTCTTTGACTCTTTTGCCTACTTTTGGTACTCTTTTCCTTCTACTGGTTTGCCTTGTCTAGCCACAAAATAAGGACCTTTTCCTTGTTATTGTATTTTATTTTGTGGTGTTCAGCTTTTAGCTTTTGGAGGCCAGCTTTTTCTGATGGGAAGTAGGGGGATTGGATCTGGAGAAGAGAGGAGGTGGGGGTGCTTGGAGGAGTAGAGGGAGGGGAAACTATGGTCAGGATATATTGTATGAGAAAAGAATTTATTTTCAATGCCTTTTAGGCATCAGATTCAGGTTCTCTGGCTTGCAAAACAAATACCTTTACATTGGGCCATCTTACTTGCCCCATAACTGCAGTTTTTGAAAAGCAGTTTTTTTTTTTTTTTTTCAGTAATAGGACAAAATATAAACTACTGGGTTTGGATGATGAGTATAACTGCTAATTCCCAGTAGTACTTTAATTTATGTCCCATTACAATGATAAATGCCTATGGAGCTAAATAAGACACATTTCCACTTATTAATAATCCCAGGCACTTTATGACTTCAGGCTATACAGCATGGAAGCCCACTTCTGAACCATCTAGCATCAACTTCCTCTGTGTAGTTCATGAAACAGACATTATATAGATCATATCTTTGCAACAATTTATCTAGCAACTATTTAGGGCATTAACTGTTGCAAATTATCTTAAATTATATTTTTAAATAATGAATTATTTTATAAAATGCAATTTCTAGTGCCATTTGAGAAACGAAAAGTACAGGGCTCAGTGAACATTTCATTTACCATGAGAAATAATTTTAAATAGCTTTACAAAATCCTCTATGTGAATTGAGTGAGGTTCGTCATTAGAAACGAGGCATGCACACCTAGTTTCCATCTTCATTCACACAGTAATCACCAGTCTCCCTTTGGCAGGTAAATGCATGAATGTGTGGGTTGAGATGATGATTCAGGGTAAGAATTTTTTCTTTTTGTTTTATTATTTTATGACATTGACATATTAGCACTTATGGAGTTTGTACTCAATGTACATGACTGTACTGGTGGAAATTTAATCTCATATTTTATCCCATTTGTATGAAAGAGTTCCATCTACTTAATATTTTAATATTTTTTTGCTTTCTGGAATGTACTCTGGGTTTCATATTATACTTTAAAATAATATCTTTACTTACATTTAAAGTGAACTAATTATAATATCATGATGTAAGATTTCCTCCAAAAGCAATATATTATTAGAATAAATATTAACAATTGCCTATCTTTAAAAATAGAACATAAGAAAAAATAATAAAGTGATAACATAAAAGCACAAAATTTTCTTTTGTGCTTACAATACTTAAAAAATCTCTGTTTACCAGGGAACAAATAATTGTGATTTAAATTTCTTTTACTTTATTCTTTTTTGTTACCTATACATGAAATAATGGGCTGTTTCTTTTTATAGCCATAGAAACAATGGTCTTGTAATATTAATCTAGAGAATTTCAAAGTACAGCTTAGAACCCCATTTCCACAGTTTATAAGGTCATTTAGCTGAAAGTATACAAATGGTGTTTAACTACTTCCATGTCTTTGAGGACATACTGATTTTCATTGCATTGTTCTTTTCTTTCAGAAAAGTAGTTATGTATAAATGGTGGTGCCTTAATCAAGTACACACATAAAACTGTCAGTGGTGATACACATACACACTTCAGAACAGCATTCTCATTTTAGTTGTTTGCTTCTGTATTCTCATAGTTTCACCAAGAGGGGTAACAAAAATGCCCAGACATTTATTTGAAGAGATAGTACATCTGTTCTCTGCAGTAACTGCCTTCATTACTCTGTATGCAACATATCATTTCATTTCTTCTGAAACCTCGATGTCTCTGTCTGAGGTCCTCTCCCTTTGGAATGCACAAAACTCATTCACAATGATTAAAAAAAATCCAGTGAGAATCAACAACATTTAATTTGTTCAAACTTCCACCAACTCATCAACTTTATATCCTTTGTTGCCTTAAGTTCATTTAAAAACTGTAGTTTTATCTAAGTAGTGTCCTCCAGGAAGTTCCTAAAGAGGAATTAGGGTAATCTGCACAAATGCAATTGGGAGAATTCCCTCCTGACTCATGGGCTGTCTTACACATTTCATTTCCATCAATTAGATGCCACAATGGAAACTTGTGGAGTTCAGATCACTCTGCTAGAAAACACAATTTTATTTTTAAAAAATTACATAAGAATAGGATGGAAATATTTTTGTGTATCAAGTTACTGTTACCATTACACAAATAATTTGCAGTCCAGGTGTTCTTGACACTGGTTTTGACCTAATTTGTCTATCTGTTTTTAGGCCATTATTTTTTATGTATTTTAGGTCTGTCATTTTAATTTTACAGAGTGTTCAGTGCTAGAGAAATATATATTACTAAAATTTTCCAGTTGTGTGCCTCACAAACAATTTTAAATTAAATAATCAAATGAGTAACATAGAAAGTTTTAAAAAATAAGAAATATAATAAATAATAAAAATAGCTATAGTTTTTTACTAGGTAATGGTAATATTTTCACACTGTATCTTATTTATGTGCTCTCTGTTTTTAATAAAAAGAAAGATCAGTTTTTTGCTTTTGAAAACATTTTGTAATAAACATTGTAAGAAGCATGGTGCTATTTTTTTTTTTTTAACGTTTCACCATGACTCTATGTATATGTGTGTGAGAACATGAGTTCACATGTACCATAGCAATCGGGAGTTCAGAGGACAACTTTAGGGTGTTGCTTTTGCCTTGTACTTCTCTGAAGCAGGATCTTTTTTGTTTTTGCTTCTGGGTTGAATACTTCAGGCTGACTGGCTGATGATTATTCGCCTATCTCCATCCCCCATCTTGGTTTTGGAGTGATGAGATTATAGTTGTACAATACCACACCTGACTATTTTATGTGGGTGTCTGGTACTAAACTTAATTCCTCAGGCTTGTGCCATCTCTCCAGACCAAAGATGCTCGTTCTTCAAAGTATAATTCTATTTATGAATATGAACTCTTTCTATTTAGATATGCAAATTGATGTATTTATGACTAATATTTGCAATTTCTTATCATAATTCCTTAGAAAAATAGCAGAAATTAATAAATGGTGAACTATTATAAACTAAGGTACACAAGGAGGAGGCTATAATAATTAAATTCAACATGCAATCCTTTATTAAATTGTTGTTTAAAAACACACTGAGGGACATCACAGGATAATATTAGGGAAATTGCTGTAAACTCAAATAACAGAATGGTACCTGCTGTAATTTGTGCTAGGAACATTGAATTGAGTGTATAAGAAAACATTTATCAACAATAGGTCTGAGAGTTGAACTGATTCTTAAATAAGTCATAAAAAGAAAGAGGGACTAATTTGGTGTGATAGAAGAGTTATCATTGATGAATCAGGGGTCTGGAAAGATGGCTCAGCATTTCAGAGCAGACACAGCTCTCCCAGAAATTCAGAGTTTGGATCCCACCATGCAGGCTGGTCAATTCACAAGTAACTACAGTGCAGGGGACTCACACACCTCTAGCTTATGCTGGCACCTGCATGAAAGTGGATGTATGTGGCACTTTTTCAATAGGAATGGCCCATAAACTCATATATTTGAATGCTTAGTTATCAGGGAATGGCACTCTGTAGAGGAAATAGGAGGTGTGGCCTTGTTCAGTAGGTGTGACCTTATTGAAGGAAGTGTGTCACTCAAGTGGCCTTTTGAGATTTCAGAAGCTCAAGCCAGGCCCAGTCTCACACTCTCTTCCTGCTGCCTAATGTCCTGGATGTAGAACTCTACTTCTCCAACACCAGACCTGAATTACATGCTTCTATGCTCCTGTCATGAAGATAGTAAACTGAACTTCTGAAACTTTAAGTTATCCCCAATAAATAATTTTCTTTGTAAGAGTTGCTGTAGTCACAGTTTCCCTTCATAGAAATAGAACACAGGTTAGCACAAAATAACACACACACACACACACACACACACACACATACACACACACACACACACACAATTAAATTAAACATTAATGGTGTTGGATAAATAATATACTAACATTGATTGTCTTGTTCTTAAATTTTCCCTGTAAGTCTAGAATTTTCCAGTGAGTTTTATATTCAAAATAAATTTGTTACCCAGAAGAAAACAATGGGTCATTTTGCTTAAATTTCAGATTACTTGTTATATATTAATCAATGTGGGCTATCCCACGAATCTGTATTAATATAAATGGAGTTCTTATTGCCTAAATCTATTAGTTATATTGCTCCCCATTTCTTCTCATGACAGAATAATCAAATGGAGCTCAATTAGCTGGTCTATATACATGCATATTTATGACAAGGTTCTTTATTCAACACTTTCAATTAAATATAAAGTAGAAAATCCTATTTTTGCTAATGGACACATAATTTACAATGTTTTAGATTCAAATTACATGCCCCCTACAATGTAATTTAAATGTATACCCTACAAAGCAATATTTTTCTTTCTAACTACCTAGAGGAAGATTAAAAAGGAAGAGAGAAACAAAGAAAGAAAGAAAGAAAGAAAGAAAGAAAGAAAGAAAGAAAGAAAGACGGGAAAATACTGTTCTTGGATTCAAATGGAAGAAATGCCCTTCATTTCCTTTCAGTTCAAATTGTGAACTCTGATGCAACATTGCCCCAAATACATGGTATGTATGTATGTATGTATATATGTATATATGTATGTATGTATGTATGTATGTATGTATGTATGTATGTATGTATATCACAGAACAACCAAGCAACTCTAACATTCAGTAGGACCATCTAACATTTTCCTGCTTGTGAATTAGACTGGTTGGGAATTTTCATATTATAACTCACATGGGACACAAAATATGTATCTCCTAAAATTGGTAAGTGGGTTTTAAAATGTGCTGAAGGTAAGACAAGTGTTTCAAACTCTGGAAA
This sequence comes from Cricetiscus sungorus, assembly GCA_030556225.1. NCBI lineage: Eukaryota > Metazoa > Chordata > Mammalia > Rodentia > Cricetidae > Cricetiscus > Cricetiscus sungorus. Next base: position 10,501,214 of record JANBXA010000103.1, read on the forward strand.
CTTTTCACACACTTGGAGTAAGTGGGAGTAGGGAGCTTTGCTACCCAGAGTTTTGCAGCTACTGCAAGTGAGGATCAGGGACTGGGTCAAGGTGTGCTATGTCTCTATGCATCCTCTAGGCTCCCAAATCACTCAACCACCTTCCTCCCTGTGGCAGGAAAATATAGTTGGCTACCCAAAGTCTTTGCTAAATTCCCCTCAGTGCCAGGTGACTCTACTTTTGTTTTAGTTCATCTACTAATCTCATGCTCAAAGTAGGGGCTGGACATCACTCCTCCCCTATTAATACCACACCCAGGTATGGTATTTGCTCTTTGGTTGCTATTCCTTTCTCTTTGACTGTTTGAAATGATGGGATTAGATCCTTACCAAGTGTTACAAATAATCACTGAATTTTCGAAAATGGTAACTTTATCCTATTTTGTTGTTTGTTTAGATGCAGTGGTCTTTTATGTTGTTGTTGTTCTTTTAGCAAAACTTCCAAGTTTTATATTTGACTTATTTTAGGAAAACCTGTCTTAGGTCTTACATTTAAATTACCCTGTAGAGGCAGACAATCTGAAGTTACCCGGGTCACAGGACACTTGAGTGGATAGACCCATCATCAACTTTAGAGCACTTTCTGAATGTGTTTAACAACTACTTTGTACTTAGCTGTGACCTTTGTTATAATAATGCACTTTGCTATTCCCACTTCCTAACCACCAAAAGTTTTATTCTTAGAACTCAATCATTGTTTCCCTGGTTCTTATTTCTCCAAGGAGGCTCATCAAGAATATGCTGGATGAAGAGGAACTGTCTGAGCCTAAAGGCAACATTTATGAAATGGGAACTTTTCCAAAACTCTCAAGAGCAACTCAAGAAAATTACTGTGATAACTTTTCTTTTGAAAGCATGAAACTCTTGGTTTATATAAAATAACAGATGTAAGGCTAGTGTTTGGGGGACCTAAGAAAATATGCATTACTGTGAATGCTCTTTGCACTTGACTAGAAACAAAAAATTTAATTGGTTAGTCTCTCATTTGTGATATAGAAATACACTAATCTGTACATTGACATGATTTTTTTAGACAAGGTTTCTCTGTGTGGCCCTGGCTATCCTGAAACTCGCTTTGTAGACCAAGCTGGTCTCAAGTTCACAAAGATCTTCCTGCCTCTACCTCCTGAACACTGGGATTAAAGGCATGTGAAATCACCACCTAGCTATTGGCATGACTTTTAAATTACATTTCACTAATCAATTCTTGACTGTCAAATCAAGAATACTTTGGATAATTTGAATGATTAAGATTGTAAGTTACCATTACAATGTGGCATTAAGTACAAACTAATTGTAGTATGGTAAGTCCGTTTGATTTCTAAATAACAAAATCTTTATTTTGGGGATGGCATTTATAAGAATTTATGGCATTTATAAGGGGAAGAAATTCTCTAGTTCTAACATAATGTATCAGTGTGATATCAGCCTTAGACCTCTAAATCTAGCATGTCCATGAACTGAGAAAAAGAAAGTGGATTCCCTTTTTTTTTTCTTATTTTACATATCCAGTTCCCTCTCCCTCCATCCCTCTCTCTCACTCTTCCACCCTCCCATCTCACCCCCCCCACACACACACAACACACTACAGGGAGGGTGATGCCTTCCAGGAGGGATCAACAAAATTTGTCAAGTCATTTGGAGTAGGGACTAGGCCCTCCCTCCTGCCTCTAGGTTAAGGGAGTATCTCTCCATGGGGAATGTGCTCCCAGAGTCCTTTCATGCACAAGTGATACATATTGGTTCCACTGTCAGAGGTCCCACAGACTGCCCAGGCCTTCTAACTGAAACCCATGTTCAGGGGGTCTGAGTCAGTCCAATGCTGGATTCCCAGCTATCAGTCTGGGAGTCCATTAGCTCCCCCTTATTCTGGTCAGCTATCTCTGTGTGTTTCTGTAGCCTGGTCTTGTCCCCATTTTTTTTTATCACTCCTCCCTCTCTGCATCTGGATTCCAGTTCATCTTGGTATTTAGCTGTGGGTGTCTGCTTCTGTTTCCATCAGCTACTAAATGAAATGAGAGCTCTATGATGGTAGATAAGTTAGTCATCAATCTAATTACCAGGGAAGGGCATATAAGGTAGCCTTTCCACTGTTGCTCAGATTGTTAGTTGGGGTCATCCTTGTAGGTCTCTGGACATTTTTCTAGAGTCTCTAGAGTCAGTTTTCTCTCTTCAAACCTACAATGCTTCCTCTTTTATGGTCTCTGTCCTCTCTCTCTCTGTCTCTGTCTCTCTGTCTCTGTCTCTTTGTCTCTCTCTCTCTCTCATCTATTTCTCCTCTGACTTACTCTTCCTATTTGTACACATACTATTCCTGTTGACTTTTGTCTTGTGATTCATAAGTTTTCACATGTCCTCGCCCCATGCTGATCACTAGAATCGTCATTAGTCTAGTGTGGCTACTGAGAACTTGAAACATGCTATGACTAGTGTAAACTGAGATTTTTCATTTGACATAAAAACTTAAATTTTTAAGACAGTCAGAAAATGTCAAATTCTGCTTTAAAATGTTTGTAATAATCACCTTTCTATAATCTCTTGATACATGAGGCCAACTGAAATGTACTTTTGAGATTCTTTTGTCTGTTTCTTTTCAACATTTTTTTTTTTACTTTTTGAGATTATAGTATAGTTACATTTCTTCCTTGCTTTCCTTTCTCAATAACCTCCTATTTACCTATCCCTACTTTCCTTCAAATTTGTGACCTTTTCTTTCATTAATTGTTATCACATGCAAATATGTGTATAAAAATACATATATATTCCTAACTATAACCTGCTCAGTCTGTGCAATGTTGCTTGTATATATATACTTTTAGAGCTGGCCATTTGGCACTGCACAACCAATTAGTGTGCTCTCCCTGGGGTGACCACCTCTCCTAGTTTTCCTCATTTGCTTATACTTGAAGCCTTGTAGACTTTCCCCATTTGACAATTCTATTGCAGTACTCCTCATCGTTTTATTTGACTTAAATAAGAATTGCTTATATGGTTTCCATTTTACTTTTTATTTGATATATCCCATCACAAAATCTTCCCCATCCAATTCACTTTCTGGAACAGCATCTGCTTTATTAAATTTGTGGCAATTGGCACTACCTAAAATAATGTATTTTAATATATCAAATGATTTCATTTAAAGGACATTTGTGAAGAAGCCAGAAGTGCAGAGATAGGAGCCTCTCTGGTTTTCTCACCACTCCCAAAAGAAGATGTCTATAAAAAGGTGTAAAGGGGTGTAAAGGTACTTTAGAGATGATGAAAGTGTGGTAAATGATAAACTTGAATTATAGTGTCAATAACATAATTCTTCTAAATTTAGTAAAATTCATTGGAGTGTACACGTTTGAAGGGCAGATTTTATGATTTCTACATTATGAATCCATTAAAATAAGCTGAGAAGTTGTTGTGGATTGCCACTCAGTATCCTTTGGCTTTTATAGTTTTCTCTTTCATAGCTTAAGTCTTTGGATGATAATGTAAAATCAGACAAATATTGAGCTATGCATTGGGAGTTTATTATGTACATGCTGTCTCTCCCCATGAGTCAGTAATTTATCTCTCTATAAATTGGACTACTATTTCCATCAGCTCATTATTTAACCCCATCCATACTTGATTACATTTATTTTCAATGGCACCATACAAATACAATACACTTCTATTATTTTTCTTAACATATTTTTTAGCCAAACAAATGCCTCAAACTTGACCCTTCCTGATATGAATCCGTGCTATACTTCTTATGTAAAGTATACATTTTACATTCATATTGTGAATTCTTCTTTATGTGTGTTCATGTTTTAATGAATGATATCATGATTATCTATACTTTTTGGAACTTTCTTTGTCAAAAGCTTCTTTCGGAGTTCTGATGAGTACTTGTGGCTCTTTTAGATTGTAGTCTATACTTAATTTAAACTGCTTCATGCTATTCAACTCAGGAGCATTTATGTTTGTTTATTTACCCCATTGGCTAACACATACATGAACCTAATTTTCTCTTACAAGTATTGCTGCAATGGACATAAACACTTGGATCAATTGTTTCTTTAGGTCAAGAAGTAAAATTTATAGATGATGTAGTATACTGGCTTTCAGATTTGCTAGATCTGGTCAAAGAATTTTCCAAGCACATTTTGGTCAGGGTAAGTTAAGGTAGCTGTGAGAAAGAATAAACCCTGGGCCAGCAAAATGGCAGAGTGATATGGGCATATGCCACTAAATTTGACAACCTGATGTCTAGTACTCTAATGGTGAAAGCAGAGAACCAACAGCCCCATTCTGTCTTCAGCTGACATACAAGAGGGAACTCATGCACTTACACACACACAGACACACAGACACACAGACACACGCACACACACGCACACACACACACACACACTTTAAATAAATACATAATTGAGTAAGCATTAAAAGATTTTAAAATGAGAACATTCTAAAAGGATATCCAACTAGAAATATTACAGTTTTATTAGTCACTTGTTTCTATAGTAAATCAGAACTGCAGGTGCTTGATAGCTCTGGTTCTGCCTTCTACTGCTTCCTGATAGAAGGGGAAATCTATGCACAGGAAGCCTATTTGCTTTTTAAAGGCTTTGTCCATATGGTGGTACTCATTTGGTACCACCTAGGGCCCAAACGGTGGTATCCATTTGGTAACACCTAGGGAGAAGTACTTTCAAAGGTATAGCCTGCAATATGAATTGCAATCAGTCTAGAGTTCAACAATCTCTTCCCACCTTACACTGTGTCCTGGGAGAGAATAAGGAAGCCATCCATTTTAAAGGATTTTGTTTTAAAGCAAATTTTAATCCTGATGTCTTCCTCACCAACATTTGTAGTATAAGTACAAATTGATATAATTTCTATCAACACTATAGGCAACCCTATTATTGTTGATTTTTCTTATATGATCTTGATTTAGAGTTGAGAAAGAAACATTTTGTTTGTTTACTCTTTAAAAAACTGGGAGGAAAGAAGAAAGGTGAAGATATTGAAGATGTACCTCTGTTGTTACAGTGTATGCTTAACATTAAGATGTTCTGAAATATTTTGTACCACATATGGTGGCACAGGCCTGTAGTCCCAGCACTAGAAGGTTGATGCAGGAGGATCAGAAGTTCAAGGTCATTCTCAGTTATATAAAAAATTCCAAGCTAGCTTTGATTGCAAGAAACCATGTTTCTAAATAAAATGAGGACAAGAAAAATCCAATTGTGGGTAATTTTGAGATAAGTAAAGATGTTGACAGCAAATGATAATGATTCCTTCAAGGACACAAAGTCAGAATGTGTGTCCCACAGACTCTTCATCAACAACATGGTAACACTTCATTTGTGTTCATGCTAGAATGAACACCTCAGCATAGGAAGTTCAGGAGGCACATAACTTATTTAGTACTAAGTGCTTCTCATTATCCACAGTTTTGTTCTTTGATTTCCAATTAGGCATCATCAATCATAATCCTAAAATATTAAATAAAAATTCCAGAAACAGATGAGCCATGAGTATTAAATTGAATGCCATTCTGAGAGATGTGATGGAATCTTGCTCCAGTATTCCATCTGCTTTCTATGCAAATCACTCATTGCCCAGCACATATCTGTGCTTTATGTGTCATCAGCTCATTAGTCTCTTAGTATCTATCTCTGCATGCATATCCTCTGTCACATGTCATCAGCCCATTAGTCTCTTAGTATCTATCTCTGCATGCATATCCTCTGTCACAAAACCAAGTGAGAGATATCACCTTATGTAACTTTTATTACAGTATATTGCTACAGTTGTTCTCTTTCATTTTTTTACTGTGCCTAATTTGTTAATTAAAGTTTATGGTAGGATGTATGCATGGGGAAATCATCACCACACATAATAAAGACTGGAGCTCAAGAATCTGTTCATGCTTTTGGAACACAGCTTGATGGGGAAGCAGAGACTACTGTGCTTGGCTTTTCTCTTGTTGGATCTTTGGGCAATGCTTTCTATTTTTTGTTTAAAATTCATAATCTTGCCTGGCATGGTAGCATCCTTAGAAACCAGTGGATCTCTGTGAGTTTAAGGCCAGCCTTCTCTATAGAGTGAGTTTCAGGATAGCAGAAGTATACAATGAGTCCTGTGAAAAAAAACTCATAATCTCATGGATAAACGTGTATATTCCATGCAAATTTTATTTCAGCTTTAAAATAAGAAAAAAATGCTTTTCTGTAATTTCTTTTTATATGTGGTATGATTGCACTTCTATTTTGTTTTCAATTTTTAATATTTTTATGTCCAGAGTTTAATTTTATTATTACATTTGTGTGTGTGTGTGTGTGTGTGTGTGTGTGTGTGTGTGTGTGTGCTTGCGCATGTATAAATGGATCTCAGAATGCATGTGGAAAGCAGATGGCAACTTGCAGAAATCAGTTCCCTCTTTCCTCCATGTGGATCTTACTCAGATTATCAGGGTTGAAAGCAAGAGTTCTCACCTGCTGAGTCATGTCTGAAACACCTTTTTTGGAAGAGTTTTAATTGTCCATCTTTTTTTTCAAATCCACTCTATATTTGAGCACTTTTAAGGATAGAGAAACACTGAGTATTAAGTCAAAATGATGTCCATTCACCCTCTGCTGTCAGATTTCCATCCACAGTGGCCGTACCATTTTCCTTCTCCACCAGCAGGGAATGGATGTTCTTCCTGCTCCTCTTACCCATCAACATTTGATGGTATTAGTGCTTTGCACTTTAGCTGTTCTGTCAGGTGTGCCCTAGTATCTCAGTGTTGTCATAAGTCACCGTTTCTTTACTGAGTATAATATACAGGATTCATTACCATCTGTTCATCTTTAGCAATTTCTATGCCAGTCTTTTCCAATTTAAAATCCAGTTGTTGTTTTCTGAAGGGAAACACCCTAGAGCTTTTTATTCTGATTCCTTCGTTGTCTGCTCATTTGGAGATATTGTCTCTCAAATAGGTCTGTTTTAAATATTAGTATTCTCAGTAGAACACCAAGTTCACCTCTATTGACAACCTACTTACCAAAACTTCTGCCATTGAATCTCATGTGTCTGTTTGGGTCTTTTCTAAGCTTAGAACTCTACCCAAAAACTCATCAATAAACTAGATCACCTAGATTTTCCAAGTATTCTTCTGACATCTTCAAAATTTTGATTTCAGGGTTATATCTAGTGTTCTATGTCTCAGTATTGACTTTTATTTACTCAGACTGGAAATTCCAATCTTCCTATGTTTTCTTTTTGCTTCTCTTAGATTTCTTAGCTAAATACCCAGATATTAAGACACTAGCTTTGCTGTGGCATTTACAACTCATTTTGAAGGGATTTGAACTTTCATATTTCTACCAAGTATTATTACTTTTTTCATGATTATTATCTCTGGGATTTTATGAATTAGGGTCTTATGTAGGTCAGGACACCCTCCTGTAGCTGAGGACGATAAACCCATTCTTCTGCCTCCATCTCCCAAGGTTGCTAGTGTGCACTACCTTGCCTCATTCACTAAAGAGTTTTGACAGCTTCCTCACTACCCTGCTCAAGCCAACTATGAGATCTTTTTCAGGCAAGGTTCACATGTTCCAAACAGCTGGAGTGTTGACAAGAGTTAGAAATAGAGTTTTTATCAATAAGAGAAGATATAAACAAATTTCCTTGATAGTGTTAGTTCAGTAGCTTTTCTGTTAGAAACACAGGAATGGCTTTCTTTCTGCTTATATTATACCCATATATCTACAAGGTACACCCCATGGCATCATCAGCATAAGCAAATGCAGTGGTTTTAAGTTCCCAGAGGTAATTTGACACTGTAGAATATGTTTTTCAAAAGGCCCTGCTTGCCTGCATAATGACATGTAGGTAGAGCTATAGTTAGTAAAACAGTTCCCAAGGAAAGGCTTTCTCTTGAAAATGCAGGAGACCTAGGAGTTGGGATAAAATAACATGCATGAATATTACTGCTGAGAATGATAAAAATAAAATATTTCCTTTACAAATAAAACTCTTGCTGAATGTGGTAGCACACACTGGCTATCTCAGCACATGGCAAGTGGAGCCAGAAGGGGCATGAGTGTGAAGTAAGCCTGTACTACAAGGGGAGTACTTCTCTCAAAAAGAAACATAATTCTCTTATAGTCAGTATTTATGTAACTTTTGTGTTTGTGTGTTGTATATGCTTGTGCACCTGCATGGTGGGTTGCACATGTACTTTGTTAACTTTATTTCTAAGTGCAGAGAACTTATCTTTCCACATCACAATTTTTAAGCGAGTGGGTTTTTTTCTTTTAATTGGTAGATAAATAAACCATTTACAAATAAACACTTGTACAAACCAACAAATCTATGTGGACATATTTTAGCCATTAATTGCTTATGGGGAATCTTGTAAACACTTGGTAAAACTGTTTGTTTTATCTAATCACTAACATGGTAAAAGGAATTCTAAATTTCTATTAGCTGTAATCCTGGCACAACACAGGACCTTTGCCTGAGGAATTGAACCATTGAGCAGGTTGATGCTAAGGCATCACAGCCAAATCACAAAGGCAAGGCAAACTGTAAGAGCCAAGGATGTGAAGAGAAAGGTGCTTTGGGCTTAACGCCAAACAATTGTTAGTGATCTGTTCCTCTATGTGACTCTTTATGGCAATTTACAAAAGTAAAGACTCTTTAAAGATTTGGTGTGCTAAGGAATTTTCCTACATACCTTCATTGTCAAATCTAGTTAGAAATGAATATTTTCTGAGCTGGGAAGACAGTTTAGCTGGGAAAGGTGCTTATCGCCATGTGTGGTGATGATATGAGTTTAATGGCAGAAACTCACATGATGGAAGGAGAGAACCAATTCCAGATGGTTATTCTTGGGCTACCATACCTGCACCGTGGTATGCAAGTACCATTCCAAACCCTTCATATATACACCTTACACACAGACACACAAAATAAATAAGTAAATGTGAAATAAGGGGGAATAACAATCTTAGGTAGGAGAGAAGGCATGAAGCATGTGTCTTTGTAGCCAGTTCTATCTTTGGGTGGATGTTCATGTGTCTATTGTAATATTTAATTAGTATATTGTGTGTGTGTGTGTGTGTGTGTGTGTGTGTGTGTGTGTGTATGTATGTATGTATGTATGTATGTATGTATGTACTATTGCTACAATCTTACCATTTCTCTTACCATCCCCATATGGATTGTATAGCTGGCAGCAATAGCATGATGACTGTTCATCACTTGAGATCACTAAGCTAATATCAAACCTTGTTCATGAATATCTTGTGGACTGTTGATGGATTTTATCATTATTTTAAAATTCTTCAATATTGAAAGCCATTATGTATAAACAGGAAAAATATATAATGGTTTTACTTTTTAACATTTTGAAGTCCATGAACCATAAAAGAAGATTCAATACGAAATTACAAAAATTATTGTTTGCCTACAGGTAGAAATGTTCTACCTAAATAAAGTCAGATATTTTAATACCTACAGTTACTAACCTTGTTTCTAATTCTAAATTGAAGGTTCTATAAAAAGCAGTTTAATGTATTTTTAACTCTTTCACCTCTTTTCACTTTGTATAGCTATCATTTTTAAATTTACACTAAGCATTGAGTTTGGAAACTAAATTACAAACAAAAGATGTCTGTTGAATTGATCTCTTGGGATTTGAAAGTGAGAACTAATGTTTTCAGGATCTAATCCCATTGAATCATTGTAATTCTACAAGTTTACCTATATTTCTTCAATTCTCCTTCACCTTTTCCTACCTCCTATATTTCTACATAAAATTTCTCCTGTATATTGAATTTCAACTACTGTGTGTCTTCTAAAAAATCTATTATTTCTTTTTGTGTGAAATTGGTTTAATTTTTTAACCATAGAAATTGTTTATATTTGAACATGTATGTTCTTATACATTAGTCTGCATCTTATTTATGGACACACCTAAAACATTCTTTTGACTTTATCCTCCAGTGATTCATATTATTTTCTAGCAAGAAACCTCCTATGAAAACTGTAATGTACAATATAAGTCTCAGCAAGAGTCGATATTTCATTTCAGAGTCTAAGCAGCTTACTGGTCCACAGAATCGGTGATGAAACTTTTCAACCATAGAAACCTGAGGCAAATCTTTTGACATTTGAGAAGTATAGTCCCTGTCAGTTGTTTTGATAAGAATTTCTTGAAAGTAGAAAACAACTTTCACTCTTTATATGTAAAGTTTACTGAAACAAAAAGTAATTTTTCTCTGCTCGAAGGCACTGCTCACTGCTTAGGTGATTTAATATGGCTGATGAGCAGTCCTTCCCTATTGGACTTTGATCTCTTACCTTCAAGGTAAGGGCTGCATGCTGAATGATGCAAAACATAGATGGAACAGCTCCTGAGTAGAAAGATGACAATGTTTACAGAGTTAAAAATATGAAAGTTCAATGACATTTTCACAATGTCTTCAGAATATACTCAAGTGTTGTGACTGATGGGTCCATTAATTCAGCATGTTTCTACTTTGCAAAGCAAGGGCCTCAGTTCTTACCACCAGCAGATCACAGAACTTGTTAGCAATACAGAATCTCAGGACTGGGATGTGGCTAAGGTAAGAGTGTTTGCAGAATGAGAATGGGGACCTGAGTTTGATCTCCATCACCCATGTAAAAATTTCTTAGTGCAACCTGGAGAAATGATTCAGTAGTAAGAGCACTGGCTGCTCTTATAGAGGAGCTGGTTTCAATTTCCAGCACACATAGCAGCTTGTACCCATTTATAATTCTATTACTAGGGGATCTGATGTCCTCTTCTGACTTCTGTGGGTACATATGCACATGGTACACATATATACATGCAAAGAAAACGTTTAAACACATTCAATTAAGCTAATTTTTTAAAATCACAGAGTGATTGCATGAAGGTATCTGTCACTCCAGAACTAGATGGGACAGAGGCAGGAGATATCACAGGGCTTTCTAGCTGCCAGCCTAACTACAATGGCAAATGAGAGCCCCTATCTCGATGGAATAATATGGGAAATGATAGGATAGGACACTCCAATGTCCACTGTCTTTCAAGGGCTTGAGACCTGCACTTACTTATGAACACAGCACACACACACACACACACACACACACACACACACACACACACACACACACACACAGGGAGAGAGAGAGAGAGAGAGAGAGAGAGAGAGAGAGAGAGAGAAGAGAGAGCCAGGATGAAACACAGAATCACAGCTCCCATAACAGATTCAATGAAATTGGATGCAGTGAATACTACTCTTCAATTCGATTTGAGGTCACTATATTAGATAGAACCTACTCCTGATACTGCTCAGGTGACCAAGAATATGTGACTAGAAAACAAAATACTGTTTTGCTAAAGGAGTATAGCAATAAAATGACTCTTCATGACATCCTGCTCTATCTATGACATCATGTCTCATCCAGTCACCTTCAGAGATGTCCCCTGCAACAAATGGGGACTGATGCACAGACCCATAACTAGATAATGTGTGGGGGATGAGACCTCAGAGTTCTTAGTTCTAAATAGGAGATCTTTATCAACCATCTCCACTAGGAGTTCAGGGAACTATCCTGAAGAGGAGGAAGAAAGATTTTAAGAGTCAAAAGAAATAGATGACACCCAAAAAAATTGTCTTCCAGACACAACAGGGCTGATGCATATATCAGCTCACAGAAGCTGTAACAGCAGGGACAGGATCTGAACAGGCACAAGCCAAGAGAGGTACCAGAGCTGAGATGGGGAAGTAGACATGAGCTACCATCCCCAACTGCGAGGTTATCTCCAATTAACAACCACTCATAAAGGAAAATTAGTTTCTCCAATGGAGTCTCACTGGGTATACAACCCACACTTAGAAATAGGCTCCACGCCCAGAAGCAGATAGCCAACGCCAACACACAATTATCTGAAATATAGTTTTGGATTTTTTTGCTTCATATTGCTTTGTGTGAACATTTTTCCACCTTACTGGTCCACCTAATTTTGAAGTGTGTGTGTGTGTGGGGGGGTGTGGGTGTGTGTGGGTATGTGTTTGTGTGTGTGTTTCTTGTGGTCTTTCTTAATTTCTTTCTTTTATTCTTTCTTTTTTTGCTTGCTGTATCTTTGTTTGTCTTTTTTATTTGCCTGTTTGCTTTCATAAGAGAGAGAAAGGAGTTGTGGAATTTGAAGGATTGGGAGGTGGAAAGGATCTAAGCGGAGATGAGGGAGAGGAAACCATGAATAGAATATATTGTATGAAAAACTTTATTTTCAATTAAAAATAATCAGAGCTCACCAGGATCTTGGGGTAGTTTTCAATGCATTAAGTTTTGAAATTCACTTAATATCCTAGTTCAAAGAATGAGCAGGTCTAATAGGGAAATTGATGCCTGCTCAATAATGCTAGGGCATCCAGATGAAAAAGGGAAGCAGCTAGCATGTTAGACAGAAATACCCAATAATACATTTTGTTCTATTTCAAGAACATTTTTATTATTTGATTAAAAAATAATAAATTTTCTCAACATTTTTGGCCTCCTTTTGCTACAGCCTATTCTATTTCTTTTTTAATTTTTAATTTAATTTTATTTAAATTAAAAACAATCTTATTTTATATACCAATCCAAGTTCTCTCTCCCTGCCAACCTCCCGTCCCCCCATCACCTCCCCATCCACTCTTCAGGGAGGGTGAGGCTTCCCATGGGGGAATCATCAAAGTTCAGCATATTCTATTTCTATAGAATTCTCTGGAACACCCCAGAAGACCTAGAATTTAAATATCAGCAACTGTTCCAGGCAGAGGGTGGGACGGAACTGTTTTCCCAATCCTTGTAGCTCTCTGTTTGCTTTGGCACTTGGGCCAAGAGCAGACACAACGTCCTGGTGACTGGGACATTGAATTTTAAGTTACATAGTTCCTGAATTGCTCGCTGATATGGTACTTCTAGGGAACCGTTACTGAGTCCTCCAGCAGTTTTCATTGATGCAACATTTCCTGAAGAAGTACTTGACAGGACTTGACAGAGAGAAATTGATTTTAATTTTAAATTTCTTTACCATAGGAAATGGTATAGAATTCTTTCTGGTTCTAGCTACATAATTGCAGACACAGAATGGACCTTTTAAAAGTAGATAACAGATAACCACTCCTGTCTTGAATTAAGTCAACTGCTGTTTTATCACTATCTTTCTGGGAATTTTTGTTTATTCTTCCAGTGCCAGCTGGACCATTTCCTAGCTCAAAGTGACTTCCTGATGATTTCTTTATTCTCCTGATAAAGTCCTGGCTCATTTTCCCTGCTTTAGACACAGTGACTGAAACTTCATAACACCAGTAATCCCTAAGCTACACTATCTATAATTGATAATTGGGTATAATCTTTCCTTCTTCTTCTCCTTCTTCTTCCTTCTTCTTCTTCTTCTTCTTCTTCTTCTTCTTCTTCTTCTTCTTCTTCTTCTTCTCCTCCTCCTCCTCCTCCTCCTCCTCCTCCTCCTCCTCCTCCTCCTCCTCCTCCTCCTCCTCCTCCTTCTCCTTCACCTTTTTCTTCCCCCCTTCTCTCTTTCTTTCTGGTAAAAGACATTGACTAGCCAGTTTTATCAAGACCACATTGTTTTTTTTCAAGCAAGATTTAAATTAGTTTGGAAAAACTGAGAAATTTTAAATAGGAACCTAGAGCTCTACTTGTTTTACATGCAAACTCAGTTTCAGTCGTGAAATGATTATGTAACTGGTGAGAACAAGAGTTCCAAGTGTGGGTGGGAATCCCCTTTATTTGGAACAGATTTAACATATCAATGATACCATTCACATAGTTTAGATCTTTTCTCTCCAAATAACTAGACTCCCTTACTTGCTCCTCTCTGAGGCTTATGGGGAAAGGATGTTAGTCACTTTTAGTATAGTTGCTAAGAGTCAAGTACAGAATGCTATTTGCTCTAGGAGAGAAATCAGCTCCCAGCCATCTTTAGTAGATGTATTCATGTCTCCTTGAACAGCAGTTAAATCTTAGACATTGGATGTGAGAACTACAAGTGAAGACCCAGCCTATTGTTCTTATTTAGCAAAGTTGTAAAAGATACAGGTAACAAGAGTGGTATTTCAGAGAGATATATTTTATTATGTAGTCATCTCCTATGTGAATTAAGGCAGATTTGAAATATACCAATCATATTCTCATATGAACTGGCCATTCTGAGTTTAAGTACCATTATTTTGGGCTGGAAAGTTGGCTCAGAGGGTTGGAGCACTTACTGACAAACTTGACCTCAGTTCCATCCCCAGAACTCATGACACATAGAGAATTGATTCCTCAATGTCGTCCTCTGATCTCCACACATACACCATAACCTGCATGCATAAACACACACACACACACACACACACACACACACACACACACACACACACACACCTCTACCAAAATCAGCAGTAACAACGATACTAAAAACTAAATAGCTTTATTTTACTCTTTGTGCTTAATCTCCATAACACTACTGTATCTTGAACTATGAAAAGATTCCCCAATGTTTATTTTGGATATTTGTTTTGAGATAGACTTGTTATAAAGCTCAGGCTAGACATGAATTCACTATATAGTCTGTGTTTTCCTCAAACGTACAACCTGCCTCCCTCTGCTTGTTAAGAACTGGCACCAAATATGTGTCTTAAAACTTTCTTCACTAATTGAAGAGATTTCCTCTTTATCCTGTTATTCTAGGATCTAATGAACTAGTTAGGTCTCTCCCACATTTTCTTTCTCACAACATTTAAATATCAAAATATAACTACACCCTTTCTTCCACTCTATGCCTTCCTATTTACCTTTGATCCCTCTCAAATTCATGTCCTTCTTTTCTTAATTGTTTATTGTTTATTTCCTCCTGGAAGAAATGATTGGCAGATGTAAACTTGGAGGTTTCACCACAGATGTTCTCCAACAGTCTATTTAAAACATGCTTAAATAAGATTGGCTTTGGATCTGATGCTCCAAAGAATCCCATTGTTGAAGTCTGTTTTTCTTGCCCAGGTGTGGTCTTTTAAGGCAGACACATTTTGTTTGGTTCTTTGATCTTCCTTTTCATCCAGACAGCAGATTTTTCCCCGGAAGACAGAGCGTGTTTCATTTTCTATTTTCCAAGGTTCTCACTTAAGTATATAATAAAGGAGCAATTCATGATGTATCAGTTTTCTATATAGTACAATTACTCACTCATATTGCAATTCTATAGTAATCTACTTAACACACAATAGTTTTACTGCAAAACTTTCTCCCATACATTTCCAAAGTTTAGGTGGTTATAGTCTCAGTGTTCCTTTGCCCACATAAATGTTCATTGCTTCAAACTAGTACAGCTGGCTGATTTTGCTTAGGGAAAAGCTCAACGCCCTTTCTAAACAGACTCTGTCACTGAAAATGTTCAGAAATGTTGCCATTTATTTTTGCTAATGCCAGCATTGCAATCAATCATTAATGATGACCCCTGAAGCATTTACAGCTATGATGGTGAGAAACTGTGTGTGAATGATGATAACATGCATCTAAACACACATTTTCCTTTTGAGAGGCAATAGAAAAGACATTTCAGTACAGTAGCCTAGAGTGGAAATAAAGTAAGTGTTTGTCAACAGATGAATGAGTTTTTAAAATGTAGAATGTCCATAGAATGGGGATATTATTCAATTATTTAAAAGAACAGAGGGGTTTTGGGAGGTGGCCCAGTTGGTATAGTGATTGCTGCACAAGCATGAATTTGACTCCATGAGCCCATGAAAATATACTTGGGGTGATGGTGAATTCCTGTTATCCCCATACTGAGGAGGAAGACAGGACATTTCCCCAGGGCTCACTGGTTATGCAATCTTACTCAATTGGTAAGCCCTAGGCAATGAGGTATCTACCTGGAAGTAGGAGAAAACATTCTTGAGGATGGCATATAGAATGGCCTTCCAGTGTCCACAAACATTCCTGTACATGTGAACAGGCATTTGCACATACAAGTATATCCAATGCACAGAAATGTATTTTTTAAAGGGTGGATTAGAATCCTGATATACCCTCTACAAGGGAAATCATGCTAGGTGAAGATAAAGAAGGCAAAAGTTGAATAATTTCACTTACAAAAAGCTAGTGCCATGAGGAATTTTCTAGGACAAGAACGTGTTAGAAGTAATCTATACCTACCTACAGGTAGTTCAAAGGGGCCAACAGGAGTCATTTAATGGTTACAGAGTGTGTGTTTAATACGATTAAAAAAACATATTGTTCATAGATTAGGGTGATGGTTTCGTAACACTAATTTTGTGCCAGTGGATTACATATATTTATGGTAAAAGTGGAATATTATGTTGCATATAGTTTATAATAATTTGAATAACCCAATAGCATAAAATGCCCAAAACCATGATAACAAAATCAGGAACACAAACTGGTCTTGAATTTGCCAGTCCAGCACCAGCTTAACCTTGCCAATCATGGGATTACAGACAAGTGCCTTCAGCCAGTTTTTTCTTGTTTGTCAGTGTTATGAAAAGGACAATGTTTCAAACATGCTAAACAAGTGCTCTTCCACTCAGCTTCATCTCCAGCTTCTTATTCTGTTAGTGTGTGTGTGTGTGTTTGTGTGTGTGTGTGTTTGTGTGTTTGTGTGTATGTGTATGTGTGTGTGGTGTGTGCAGGCCTGTGTGTGTTTGTGTGTATGATGTGTGGTGTGTGTGTGTGTGTGTGTGTGCGCGAGCGTGCGTGCGCGTGCACACGCGTGCACATTTTTGGGTGTGAGGATGGGCACACTCATCACTTTCATGCCATTGCATGCATGTGGAAATAAGAGGACCATCACAGGTGTCAGTCCTTGCCTTCTGCCTTGTTCCAGACAGATGTTTGTCATTATGCATGTCAGGCTGGCTGGCCTTTGAGCTTCAGGGCATTTTCCTGTTCCTTGGTCACCACATCTTGCTGTAGGAGCATTAGGATCACTGTCATGTGTTACTGTGCTTAGCTTTTTGGTTTCTAGGAGCCTGAACTTATGATCTCAGACTTGCACTACAAGCACTTTTACCCACTAAACCACCTCCCCAGCCCTGATTACACAGTTTAGACAGGTAAATTTTATGGCATATAAATTTTATCTCAATGGACTGTTTTTAAAAGTCAGTTGGAAGTTGAAGCGTGGAGGCATATAAACCTTCCACTTCTTGTTACCCCTTCACAAAAACAAAGTAGAAAAAAAATACACAAACAGAAAGTGAAGTTTTTGTATTCCCTATGAATACTTTAGGGATCTGGATGGACTCTGAGAACTGTGTATACATCAAGATGTACTCAAAATTCTAGGCTGCCTGGGCAGTGTTCAAGGATCTATAACTTTCACACTAAGACTTCTCTTGCAACTCATGTTCAGTGCATGCTACTTTACCCTCTGCCTTAGCAGAGCTCATCTCATCTCCAGAAAGCATTTAGGTGTCAGTGACAATCACTCATTTCTCCTCTCCCCCCTTCATCTAGGGACTTTGCAAATTTCAAGAATTGTTTTGTGCTCTGAAGGGCCTTTGGGTCTGTGAACGGCAAGGCTCTGCCAAGGTGGCTAGCCTGCCAAATCCTCAGCTGCCAAAAGACTAGCCTGGGTTCTTCATATGATGAAAGTACAAAAAAGGGCCATGTGCTTGGCAGACCTGGCCAATTCCCTCTGCTTCACAGGCAGTATAAATCTCCGAAGACGCCCGAGAGAGCTACCATCTGGTCAGTCTCCTGTCTTTGTCCATGTCGCCTCCAAACCAGATTGCCAAGTGTCAAGAGGACTTCCTGTGCTGGACAAAGCTGGGAGTCACTGTTTGGTGCCAAATGCAAAATTCAGAAGAGACGCTAATGAGATGAGAATCTGCAGACTAGCTACAACCTGTGCTCTCATCAGAGTCATTGGCTGCCTCAAGGGTGGGTCAAAATGCAAATTGGGCTAAAGTAATAACTTGCCTTATTGCTGTGGACTATTTAGTAACTTCCTGAAGATGCTACAGTGCATTGAACTTAAAAACTATCCAATTGCAACCTCACTAACACCACTGAGCACCGATGACTGGAAGCTGACACCACTCGAACACTGGAATTAACTACAGACCTTTTTTTTCTCAGTGCAAAAGCTCTGATGCTGTTTTGGCTCACTGCTCAGATCTTCAGTCCTAACATCTAATCCCATCTCTCTTTTCCTTTAGAGTTTCTCTTGCTATAAAAGTTCAGAATAAACCCTAGTACAGACTTTGCATGCTGATTGTTCCCTTAGACAGGCCTGTGATCTGCTGGGCTAAAAACAGTCATAGTGTTTATTCATTGGCATTTTACTTTTAATGTATGTAGTTTTTTAAACAAACCAAATTCACCCACAGCACATTCTATGAACCAGCCTCAAGTGGATGGTTGAAAGATGCTTTTCATAGTGAGGCCCTGCTGACATCCCTTCAAAGGTCAATTCTCCCTGCCCCCATTATTCTTCAATGTTTTACTTCTTTCACATGCTGGCTATCCTCTAACACACTTGCCTTTCATCCAGCCTCTCCATTTAGCTGGACATATTGTCCCATGGTTACTATGACCTCTATCTGTGACTATCACACAGATGAATCAAAAAATTTTCTACTCCACACTTTTTATTATATTTATGGTATATTTATTATATGTATATTAAAACTTATATTTATATCTTATATATAATATATTATATATGTATTATATTTATGTTAAATATCTCCAAAAGTTGTTCTTACTGCCTCTGAACAAAAATAAGGGAATCTTAAGGCATTACTACATTGAAACTCTCTTCCAAAGCAAAGTACATGTCTTATGCAAAGTAACTGTCGCCTCTTGTATAAGAATGGGTTCGACTGACAGTGAAAGAATGCTCAGGATAGGGTCTACACAGGAAGGGTCTGGAATAAGCATACTAGTACTCTTGTAAAGTGCACGAGACCACTTTCAAAAGAATGGCTTCTGTTGACAAAGAAACAATGCTCAGGAGTCTTGGATAAACATAATAGCCTGGGAAATTTGGGTGAAGCTTGGCTCCATAGATAACAAAAGTTTGCCACATTCTTAACTGAATCTAATACCAGATTTCTAGGCAGAAAACAGGTATGAATCACTTCGGATGAAGAGAAAAGCCTGTGAGTTTACTGTTCCTGCTTTCCCTAGTGTTGTCAGTGAGCATGAGGACCTTATACCCTCTACACATGATTTTTATAATGTTGTGTGTGTGTGTGTGTGTGTGTGTGTGTGTGTGTGTGTGTGCATATTCATGTGTGCATGTATTGTGCTTGTGCTTCTGTAAAGGGGTGGGTGCATATTACCATGACCCATTTGTAGAGGTCAGAGGACAACTTCTTGCTTGAAAGCACCTTTACCTGCAGAGCCATCATGTTGGTCATAGATCAACATTTTAATTACATCCTTTATTTTTCTGGGCTTAAAGAGTTAGTAAGGCATCCCCTCATTTGTCTTGAAATTAGAATTTATGGTAAAAGAAAAGAATGAGCTGTTGGAGCTACATTAATTCATAAATGAAATCTTGAGCCCAACAAGCCCCACCTCTTAATACCACAGAGAGGATAAGTTTCAACATGAATTTTGAAGGGGACACATCCAAGCCACAGCAGTGACTATGCCTAGTTGCAGCAGTCCAGAAAAGTTTATGAGGAAATCATATTTGACCTGAAGTATGAGGTGTAATCACTAAAAGGTTATTCACTGATATTATTTTTCAAATAAGTAAATTGCAGAACTGACTACTCTTTAAAAAACCATCAAAGGTCATAGAAGGATTTAGCGATAAAACCACTGTAGTTATGGCTTCTTCCACATAAAAGAATACAATGAAACTTTGGCTTCATTCTAGCTTTTCTAAGCTCTTCTTCAAGAGTTGTGTTATGTTGACCTTGTACACATTATATATTAATTACTTTTTGTTTTCACTGTAACAAAATATTCCACCAAAGCAGCTTAAGAAAAGGGTTAAGGAGAGGCACAGTCCACCACAGTCGGGAAGGTGTGGTGACAGAAACAGAAGGTCACAGTCAGAAAAAAAAAAAAAAAAAAAAAACAGAGTAGACAGACAGTGGAACAGAGTTACAAAAATCAAGGCTCATCCCCTGTGACCTACTTCTTTAAGTGAGGCTTCACATCTTAAATATTCCAGAATATTTGGAAACAGTTATACCAGCTGGGGACCAAGTGTGTTGAAGCACACAAGCCTAGAGGGGACATTTCACATTCTAGCCACAGCAGTTTAGAAGACTGTTTTAAAAAGAATTCTCTACATGGAAATGAACAGACTCAATTCTGACTAGAATTAGAAACAGAATTGGAACCTGTGTGAAGCAGACAAAGGAAGAAAGAAGCGATGGGATCTGAAACCTAAAGCAGCAAGCCCAACCAAAACCAGAATCAGTAGACAGAGGACTGGTAGAATAAACAGCTAAGTTCACAGTTGGGCCACAGAATGAATGTGGTCTGTGATTCAGAAACTCCTTTGCTTTGCAAACCTGTTCTTACACCAGGATAACCATTTTTATGGATAACCATTTTTATTACCTTCATGGGATTGGCTTTCTTGCCAGAGGGTTTATGAATATCATGAAAATAAATCAATATATAGGCCCTTTATGAACATAAGGTTTTCAAAAATGAAATCTACTTTTGATTGTGTGTTGCCTTCTTTGTGTGTTACAGTAGCTTTCAAAGCTTTCTTTACATGATACGTTTGAAGACTGAAGATATCAGAACGGAATTCTTGCCAGAACTGCTGACCCAAGGAGATCCAAACACACAAATTATAGGTCTGAGTTTAGCTAAACATTAAAAAATTTTAAAAAAATGAATGAAAATTGTGATATTTGAATGAAAATTTCTGTAATGATTAGATCTTCATGTTTCTTCTTGCACATCTTAAAATGCTTTATTTTATAGTTTTTGTACAACTTATAACATTCCCAGACAGAGGGATTATATTCAGTTTAATGGAAAGATGAAAACTGTAGCAAAATTTAACATTAGACATCATACAATATTTCATAAATAACAATTAAGGATCTAACACAAAGAATAGATAAAACTTTCATGTGTTAGGAATTTATTTTTAAGGAAAAGCACTTTGTAAATCAGTTGATCATCAATTATGAATGCCAATACATGAATCATGAACGTATAAACTCAGACCCCTAGAGTAGGTGTTATCCTTTCAATATGCAAAGCAGATGATAACCATAAAAGAAAATTTCTTATGAAAAAAACCACTAACATTATTTTTTTGTCTCTCATTTTAATGAATTGAAAATTGGGGCCCAAGTTGACAATTTTTATTTTATTTTTTCCATATGTTTTATATGGTAGATGTTCATTTATTCCATGGAAATTAGAATTTTAGAGCAAAATTGTGATGTATCCTATTTGTGTTCTACAGTCTTGGATTTTGGTTAAGCCTGGACTCACACTGGGGTGGCTGTTTAGGAAGCTGTCCTCTCCTCTGTCCTTCTGTCATCTCTTTCCAACAGAAGGCTGGTGAGGTTTAGATGGGATTACAGGTATCTTTATTTTAATTGTTTCCTGAGCCTTCAAAGCCTTTGGCAAATCTTTGGAGACATTTACCCCCAGTGTTGGCAAAGCTTGATGACATTTGAGACATCCAATTATGGATTGCTTGCCCCTTAGTGGCCCTTTTGATCTTAGTATTAGCTGCTACTTCTGTCCCAGATCCAAAATAAATATTTATGAGCTAGACTTGAGTCTAACCCATCAAGATAGATCCAAGATCAGCCAAGTCAGAGCCTAAAGGAAAGCTATCTACCAGAGCCCACTCTATAAACAGAACTGCAGTGCCCTGTAGTCCTGTCCGCTTCCATGCACAGGAGTGAGAGTGAGCTGTTCTACACCATCATTTTGCTTTCACTCTAACAAGTACTTGAAATGACCAACTTATAAGGAAAGAGAGTTTATGTAGGCAAACTGTTTTACACCTTCTGGTGTGTTGTGGGACCTACACTTACTGCATAAACAGGAAGAAAATAAATTTTAAAAAAAAGAAAGAAAAGAAAAGAGGAGAGAGTGGGACTTGCCCTGGGGTTCCACCTGTTGAGGGTGTGATACTGTGTGTTCACAATGATGAAAAGACTTCTCACTAGCCCCACCTCTTATAGTTTCAGAGCTGAGGTCAGATCTTTAACACTAACACACTGGGGACATTACAGATTCAAAATTACTCAAAAGCATTATTAAGGCAATTTCCAGTCAACACTGAAACTACCTCATCTTGCTGTGTGTCTTCTTCTATGCAGGCCAGAAGAGTATTCAATCAACAAGTACTTTGTTTCAAACAAACTAAAAAAAAAAAAAACTCTGCTGTAGTGACATCATTGAGGAACACTTCTATCATCCCAATAGTTGTACTTAATGCTAAAAAAAAGATCCATTTCAGGAATCAGAGGATTTGTTCTTCATAAACTATAGACTCAAGACTTGTCTGAAGAAATTATTAGATGGAATAACTAAAACCACACTGAGGATCAGATGCAAGCCTAACTTGTGATCAGAATGGTCAGATTTTTGCCCCATTAGAAGGAGAAGTTGATCCATTGTCCTGGCAAATTTTTCACCTGGGTTATTACATTCTGACAACAATCTGTTTAGTTCATTGCTCTCCCCTGTCAGATGAGAGACAGCATAGAGACTTCAGTGCCATACAAAGGCATTTCACTACTGAAGTGAAAAATGCAGACAATAAGCTGTGAATGAAAAGAATAAAGGAATCTTTGTGTTGCAATCCACTCCCACCATTTTTCTGTATCTGCAGCTTTGGATTAGGCACTCAGTCATGTTCGTGTTCTTGTGATCTCCCAAGGGTGCCATCTGCTCCATCTGCATTGCAGTGCTGGCATGAGGATTCTGTGAGCTAATGGTATGAAGCTGCAAAACCCTATACATTCGTGACAGTGGAGCAGATGTTAGGAAGCAATGCATCATACTATAAGTGGCTGTCAGCTTTGAAGCCATGTGGACCTGGGTTCTGACTCCAACTCTTCCATTGACTAGCCCTATGACCTTTAACATGTTGTTTTACTACCACTCAGTTTTCCTGGAAAAATTGGGTAGAAGTTTCTACCTTAGAACTGTGAGAAGTACATGAGATAAAGAAAAATAATGTGTGTGTGTGTGTGTGTGTGTGTGTGTGTGTGTGTGTGTGTGTGTGTGTGTGTTGCGGGATGAGTGCACTGGAGATGTGGCTCAGTGGATAAAAGTCTTGTGCAAGCATGAAGACCTGTGTTCCCATCCCATGTAAAAGTGAGACCCATTAGATTGATCTGTAATTTCTGAAATTCAGGTGCTTCTTACAGAAAGGTGGGAGATAGAGATGAAGAAAACCCAGAAGCTTGTAACCAATTATCGTGATATATACAGTGGTAAAAAACAAAGAGAGGTAGAAAGTGAGAACCAACATCTAAAGTTGTCTGATCGCCACTATGTATGCTTAGGTACACACACACACACACACACACACACACACACACACACACACACACACACACACACACACACTCAAGTGATAAAAATAAAAATAAATGTTTAATTTAGGACAGTGTCTAACAAAGTATAAGGGCTCAAAAGCACAGAAGATGTTTTTATTACCATGCTTTAGTTTTTAGCATTTGTTGATGCAACGGAAATGGTTATAGGCATGGACTTCTCATCATGCTGTTCCATGAAAAAAAATCATTGATCTCCCTGGCCTTTTTCTGCAGTTACTGAGAACTTCTTATCATCATTCCTCTCTCTTTTGCTACTGATGAAGAATGCTGGCTTCCAAACTAGAGTTTTGACTAGCCACCCTCCTCCTATGATTCCTCCACTCAGTACAATCCCTAGTATTTCCTATTCAATGATATCTATGATATCATCTCGAGTACATGGAGTTTACAAAGATCTTCATGCCTATTTGCCCTATGGTTGCTATAGGAAAACAGAAAACATTTTATATATGTGAGTTCTCTGTGGGCCATAGCTTCCCCTTTTCTCTATCAGTAAGAAAGACTTAAATCAGGTCTCAAGAATTTTTAAAAAATTGTTTAAAAAATTCTAGCTGTCTTGTGGTTTAGATGTGAAATGCTCTCCTGTCAAAGGAACACACAATAAACTTGGTCCTCAGGGTGGGGCGTTCAGTCATTGAGAAATGATCAGATTGTGATATCTTCAAAATAAGAAATGATTGACCCACAAATACAGTTGTAATTTGGAAACCTCGGAATTAGACTCTCCCTGCTTCTGGGATCCCATGTGGTAAGCAGCCTCTTTCACATGATCACATCATGATGACATTCTGTTCCACCTCAGGCTTAGGACAATGGGTTTAGCCGACCACCACTGAGCCCTCTGGAAATGAGAACTATATCCATCTTTTCTCACTTGAAATCCCTTCTCTCAGGTTTTGTGACAGTGATGAAAAGGTCACCAACAGAAATCACCTAATAGCCGTGTTCGGTTTATAAGTGAGTTGTATCCTGAATTATGATAATTTTTGTGGAATGCAATTACAATGTTTAAATTATTTAGTTTCAGAATTAGAGGGATGATTAGAGGAGCACTTGTTGCTCTTCCATAGGAGTCAGGTTCAATTCCCAGAACTCACATGACTGCTCACAACCATCTGTAACTCCAGTTCCAGGTGATCCAGTACCCTCTTCTGACCTCCAACAGCATCAAACACACATGTGGTACACACATACACACAGGCAAAACACTCACATGTGAAATAAATGAATCTAATAGAAAATTAAATATTTGGTTTCATCTCAAATAAATACCATTCAGTTCCCATTGTAGAAATGTCAGAAAAACATATATTGCAAGAAAAATCAAATACCAAACTTAAGTCTCCTATGGATGGATATCAACTTTTTACAATTTGGTATTTTCTCTCCAAGTAGGTTTTTTCCTCTTACTTGAGGAAATCTGTGTGTGCTTATGGTGGACAGAACAATTATGTTCAGCTTTCAAAATATCCCACTCAAATTAATTGACATGGGCACTGCTTCACATTTCTTTTTTTTTGTGAGAACACCAAAAATATACTCTCAGTAATTTTAAAATATATAAGGTGTTGTTATTTATTTGTATTTTACCATGCTGTGATACAAATCTCTTAAACTTTGTCTAAATGAATTGAATCCTTTGCCCGATGTTCTCCAAACCCTGTCTAGTCTATGGTAGCTACTATATTCTTCAGAGTTTAAGTTTTTTAAATTTCACAAATAATGTCAGGTCAGTCATGTAACATTTGTTTTCCTATGCTTTGTTTGCTTCACTTAACACAATGTCTCTGGTTTATCCACTTTGCTGCAAATGCTTAAGATTATTCTTCTTTAAGTTGGGACAGTGTTCCATTGCACACATGCACCAGACTTTCATTATCTGTTTATCCATTTATAGACACTTAATGTGATTCCATATTTTGGATGTTATAACTAGTACTGCAATAAACACAAGGGGTGTGGCAGATATCTTTATCAGGTACTGATTTTATTTTGGATTTACTACAAAAAGGGACTGCTGGATCGAAAAGCAGTTTTTTGTTGTTGTTGTTTTATGGTTTGTTGGTTTGTTTGTTTGTCTTTTGAATGGCCTCCATAGTATTTTCTTCATATGTATACTTATTTCTAGTTGTTTGTGTTGGTAGACAATCAAACTGGATAATTTTCCAAGTGAATATTCTTCTGCTTTTCTGGTAAAAGATATGTGAGCATCACAAATTGAGGCCACTTTCAACATGTGACAGAACACTGAACCTTTGTCTTTGGTGTTTTCCAGGCCCACAGTAACTGTGCTGGCTTTGTAAGGCATTGAGAAGGCATGCTTAAAGTACAACACTGACAAATGCTTGCCATCTTAAAAGCTGGAGATGAGTCAGGACAAATTGAATGTGCAGTTGTTCCCAGTGCCACCAAGAAGAGAAGAATACAATGCTCATGACAGTAGCCAAAGCACCTTATATGGGTTTGTTTTTCAGAGTGTCTTCCACTTGGGATTTACAAAGTCCACATGATCTCTAAAAATGCCACAAATTCCTGCCTATGGTGCCCCAAATCGAAAAATAGCACTATGGTGAAAGGCAGTGACTTAGCTTACAGACTCATATATATTAATCCCATTGCTGTGGTCCAGAGATGGAAAATTATTATTGAATAAGACTTTTGCATCACCCAAATATTTTCTAATACTCCAAATATTTTCTAAGACTTCCTTGCTCTGCACATCTGCTTCTCTCTTTGAACACTGACATTAATCTGAAGGTTAAATGCAGCTGCAGAGTCCTAAGTAATTAGTTCTTTCCATTATATATTACAACTGATAGATAAGAACTGAAAAACACTCAGAACTTGGATTTGCATAAACTCTGGGCAGTTAGGAGACTTTTCCAAACTTCAGATCAGTCCTCTGGAAATGCTTGCAGAGTTTCCAGCCTCTTTCTGGAATCCCTTACATTTCATGTCTCTTGGAGAATTTTCCCTTTAGTCTATTTCCCTGCATTTTTATACTTAATTGCTGGCAGCTCTTTATGATCCTCACGGGGACATTTTAGAGATGATCAGCTTGTAGGAGGTAACCCTGGGCCTGACAAGTGGGCTAGGAAAGCTGTGGCCTAGTTTTCTACATTCAAAAATGAGGGTTTTGACTGCGTTTCCTTCAAAGCTTTAGGCATTTTGTGATATCCCTACAATAGTGTTTTTGAAGTTATCTCCCAAGAAGAAGTAAAAATCCACCACCTTATTTATCCATCCACCAGTCATCCACCCATCATTGCTGGTGACACTGTGAGTCATGAATAACTTAGGAAGATAGTCATACCTAGAGAGAGTTCCTCAGACACCATAAGAAGTCTCCAGGTATTTTCATTTAAGTTCAATGTTTTATGCCCGCTGAGGGAAGAAGAGGCCAAGAAAGAGGTGAGGGAGGTGAAATCCTCACAGCCAGAAGAAACAGAAGCCAGACCAAGGGGAAATAAGAGAGTCTAGGATGGGAGAGTATTGTAAGCAAACTGCAGCATTCCTTTTCAATAAGTGCAAGCCAGATAGAATTTGCCCAGAAATACCACCCAGGTGGCCATCATTTCCCAAACCCAGTTTTGTGAATACGTTTTGAAAAGGAAATCTCTGGTTTTCAACAGCTTTCCTCTTAAATTTGTAGGTGGTGAAAAGATATTGCATGGTATGGTTAATAACTTTTACAGAGGACCACATCCTTTAAAAATGAGTGAAGGAATGAACCAATAACAAAACATCAACCGGGTGGAGGTTTTCATCAGGTGTATTTATTGGAGGTGGGTGATGTTTTCCTGTCTCCTGTATTCTGTCCTTATTGGGAATAGATTTGGCTCCGTTGATAGCTGCCATGGCTTGGAAATTTTTGGTTATATAGCTGTGTATAAATTTACTGTATCTAAATGTTTCCTTATTTTACAAAACCAAATTTCACAGGCATCCAAAACCCCTGCCAGTAATCTTAATCGAGTAGGAAAGTATGTTGTTTTCATTGTTCTGCTGCATGCTCCATGTGGGTGAGCTGGCAGGAGGCCTGAGGGGGAGAGTATGCATGCCATTTGACCAGTGTTTCTTAGTTTCTGCTCTTCTTTGACTTCCAGTACTCTACACTGACCTGGTTTGCCCCCTACTTCCCAGGCCATGGTATCAGTGCTGCACTCTTGGACTCAACTGAGGTGGAAACTTTTAGGCATTGGTCTTGAGTCTTAATTTATCCCCTGCGTCTTTCCACACCACCTTGTGTGTGTGTGTGTGTGTGTGTGTGTGTGTGTGTGTGTGTGTGTGTGTGTGTGTGTGTGTGTATGTATGTGGGTGTGTTGGTGCCATCCTCAGGAAAGCTGTCTACTTCCTTTGAAACAAGGTCTCTTCAATGGCCTGGAATTCACCAGTTAGTACAAACTGGCTACAATTAGTACAAACTGTCTACCAGTAAGTTCCAGGGATCCTCTTGTCTCCTCTTCTCCAGAGCTGGGTTACAGGGACATGAGGAGCACCAATCCCAAAGTTTTTGTGTAAGTTCTGGGATCCAACTCAGGTCCTCATGCCACTCAGTGAACATTTCACAGACAGAACTATCCCCATCCTCTTTGATTAATGTTTTCCATGGTGTAACAATATTCATTCTCATGGATCCCAGATGTACCTCCAAGATCAGACTCTCTCTCTCTCTCTCTCTCTTGGATTCAGTATCATATCTAAAGGGCATTTGTAATGTTTTACTAGGTTATGTGGAATCCAGCCCTTGCCTCACAGATGCTCCATGGCTGAGCTATAGTCTAGGTGCAGTTGGAATTAATAACTTTTCTATCTCAATTGCCTAAGCCCTTGAACTCTGACTTTCAAACCCACTCCTCCATAATGCTTCTGTACTACAGTAGATTAAATTACTTTTCCCAGCCTACACCTTTTCCTTGAGTCTGAGAAGGTTTAATCAGTGTAACACTGTGTAGTTTCTTGCTCTAGTCTTTTAAAATGGCCGGCGACTCCCATGTTCTCTCCCCCTGAATACCTGAAATATGTCCAAAATAAAGACTTTCATGGAACTGGAATGATGGCACAACCAAACAATCAGCTATAACATCAACTTTAAGATTGGTGGCAGCTGGGAGCTGAAGGGTCTAGGAAAACAGTTGTTCAGACAGGCAAGGAAAATGCTGAGGACATGATCACATATATTATATAAAAGTTTAAAAAAATACAACAAAACTGTTACTTTTAGAATGTGGGAAACAGTGAGGCTGATGAGTCTTTCACTAAGGATACTTCCAGGTAAGTTGCTGACAGACAACGATCTCCTTTTTAGGTGAGCAAGACAAAATAAAAAGCCCAACTTAACCTACAAACAGCTCACTTTTCAATGTAAGTTTAGAGAACATATAAAGGAATATAGAACTTCCTGGTCTCAAAAATAAACTATTTTGCAATTGGGGAAAAATATAATCAGAAATAGCTTTGGGGCAGAGACCAAATCTGAGGCTCTACTGGAATGACATGGTGTCAAGTCTCAGCAATACTTTAAGATTCTTTATTAAGACTTCAGAGAGATTTCCAGGTGTGACTGTGTAGGGTTTGTGAAAGGCCTAGGCTTAAGAACCATAGATCCTTTAAGTAAAAGGAATTTTAGGAATTAAGGGCAATGTTTCTCAGCATCCTTCCTAGATGCTCAAGACATAGAAGGATCTCTCTTGGAAAGAAATGTGAGTCTTACTTATTTGTAAGGGAATCAACTAAATATTGATGAAAGATAAAAAAACACAAATTACTTTTTGAAACTACATCTGCTAGGTGAGAAGGAGAAGAGATAGGGAGAAAGGGAGGGAGGGAAGGAGGGAGGGGAGTGGGAGAGAGAATAGTAAGATGTACTTCTTAGATCCTTTAATATGCATAGGGAAGAAACAAACTGAGAAAATTAAGGGGGAAATTATTTAGAAGATAGAACTAAGAACCCATTGAAGGGAGCCAGTAGCCTTGCAGGATGGTTCTCATAATCTCTCTGTTCCAGACAGTGACCACATCTGCTGGCATAAGAAGATTCATGTCCTCCATCTGGAATTCAAGATGCCACCACTTGTGCACATCAGGCTAGGGCAACCCCACTTTCCTAGTTATATTTTCTGCAATAATTCTGACATCTCTTTTGGGTTAGCTCCACTGAGTACCATAGCATTCTTCCATGGCTATCTCTCACTAGTGAAATTCCTATTTCCACTGCAGCTCTGGTCTCCCTTCATTGCTTCATATATCAGGAGTCCCATGCTATTTTAGATTGTTTTAGACACTGCCTAACTTCATGGGATTTCTGGAATCTTAGTGCCCAGCATCCTTGACATTCTCAAATCTTGAAAGCTGCATGTCTGCCGATCCAGCACTATAGGATGTGTGACAACAAGTTATGCAAGCAGCTTGAGCTGTATTCCTGCCCTCTTGAACCACAGCACTAGAAGTCCTTTTGCATCTTCAGGGCTGAAGCTTGGAAACTAGTTCCTTAGATGGCTGTCTTCTAGTAGGGTGTGCTAAAAGCTCTATCTTTTCAGGCACTTTCTTTTCAAATGAGGTGCTCATTTGACTTACTTGACTCTACTATGCTTATTCAACTCTACTATGCTTATTTGACTCTACTATGTGGGTTAATGTCATCCCAGGGCAAGTCAGGGTTTCTCATTAAAAGTGTTTATCTAGTTAACTCTTATAGGTGCTTTATTTGCATCCAGTTTGTACACAATGTTAAACTCACAGAGGCTCCATTCCTTGCTAAACTGTACATTTTTCATTTTCTTCTGTCCTTCTCACTGTAAATCTGCATAAGTATAGTTGAAACTTCCTCCACCAAACAGTCTAAATTACGTTTGAATAAAGCCTTCCTCAAACATACAGAACACAGATTCTTCACCATAATGTCACATAAATGACCTATAGTCCCATTCCCAATAAAGCCACTGTTTGATTCTGAAATCTCATGAGCACAAACATTTCTGTATGCTTCCCTATCTGCATTATTATTTCTGGTCATTCAACCAGAATGGCCCCATTCTGCTTACTGTCACCTAGGGCTGAAAACTCCTCCAGATTTCTTTCCTTAACCAGCTCCAAAACTTAGAAGGTTAATGGTAATATTTATCACAGCAACAAACCTGTTCTTGGGACCAGTTTTCAGGATATGTTACTTTCCCCATCACTGTGACCTGAAAAAAGCAACTTAAGGGAAGAAGGTGTATTATCATGTAGAGTTTGAGGGTGAGACCCATCAAGGTGAAGAAGCATTGTAGACGCTTTTGGCTGTTGGCAGAAGCCTGAGGCTGCTTGTGACTCAATAATCTCAGGACAACAGTGAGTGAAGGAGAGCTCTGAATGCCAAGGTCCACACCACATTGATAGATCTCCACCAGCTAAGATCCAGTTAAGATCATTCAGTTGATGTAGCACCTAGGCATTCCTTTACCCAAACCATATTTTAAAAGTTGCCACAACATCACATGTTTTGATATATGGTAGGAACAATTGCTTCCTTTACTTAATTTTATTTTTAATGAAAATAGTTATTTTCATCCAATATATTCTGATCACAGCTTCCCCTCCCTCATCTCCTCTCAAATTCTACTCACCTTCACCCCCTTTCTACTCAGCATGACTTGAAAATAGACATGAAAATTAAAAAAAAAGAGTAAAACTAAATGAACAGACAAACAGCAGAAGAACTAAAAGAAAGAATGCATGAAAAACACACACACACACACACACACACACACACACACACACACACACACACACGCACCATACAAACTCAAAATTGGAAACCACAATATAAATAAGGAAAAGACTAGTAAGGAGAAAAAAAAGCCCAAACAAAACAATATTAGAAAACATTTTCAAAAATACATTTGAATTCATGTTGTGTTGGCCCTCTACTCCTGGGTATGGGACCTGCCATTAAATGTGGTTTATATACCCAGTGATGCTCTCTTGGAGAAATCAATTTTTCCTTTGCAAGTGATGGTTAACTAGAGCTAGCTTCTCGGCTGGGGATTGGAACTTGTGTTTATTTCCCTGTCTCAGTTCTAGAATTCCATCTGGTTTGGACCTGGGTAGGTCCTTGCATGTTACCACAGCCTCTGTGTGTTCATATGTGTGTCAGTCATGCTATGTCTGGAAGACACTATTTCTTTGGTATCATCCATCCCCTCTGGCTCTTACAATATTTCTGACTCTTCTTCTGATAGTTCCCCGAGCTCTGGGAAAGGGATTTGATGAATATATCAAATTAGGATGAATTTTTCCAGTGTCTTTCATTCTCTGTACATTGTTCAGTTGTGGGAAAAACTTCTCTGAAGATGTCTGAGATACGGATCTATGGTATAACAGAATGTCATTAGGAGTCATTTGTTTTGCTATACAACTTTAGGTGTATAATAGTATTTTCTTTTCCTCTAGGTTAGTTTCCCATCTAGTCTCAGCGTCTTGGCTCTGGAGCAGTGTCAGGTTTGGGTCCCATCTCATGAGGTGAGCCTTAAATCCAATCAGATATTGGTGGGTTGCTTTCACAATGTTTATGTCACTATTGTACCAGTGTATCATGCAGAAAAGTCACTGCAGTAGATCAAAGGGTCACAGCAGGATTGGTGTTTACTTTTCTCTTCAGGTAGTATGCAATGTACATTTGATTTTCACAAACACTAGTCAGTATGGGTGAAGGCTCTAGTTAGGCACCAACTCAACATCTCCATGTCCAATGAGATATGCAAATGATCTTCAGCAGTAGGACCTTACCATCAGTTTGTGGAGTGCAACCAATAATCCTGGTAATAGCCTGAGCTGCTTGGGGTTTTCCATGGGGTCCCTGAGACCTATGACTCAATATGATGTAACCTATTCCTGGCAATGGAGGTTTCACGGTAGTAGGAGTTTAGTTGGGTGTTTTCTTTCCCTTGTTTGTAGGCAGATTTTTTCTGTCCTGCCTTAAGCTCCCAAATCACGACATGAAGACTTATGACTTATAAATTACAAAAGTTCAGCCAATAGCTTATTCTTGTTTGCCTGCCTGCCTGCCTGCCTTCCTCCCTCCCTCCTTCCCTCCATCCCTCACTTCCTCCCTTCCTTTCTTCCTACTGTTCCTTCTTGTTTGTTCTGGAGCTCACTCTGTAGACCAGGCTGGCCTCAAACTCACAGAGATCTTCCTGCCTCTGCCTCCTGAGTCCTGGGATCATAGGCGTGCATTGCCACCACCACCTGGCTTAGGCTTTGTTTCTTATAATTTAATTTAACTCACATTTTTTATTGATTTACATGCTCCCACATTACTTTTACCTCCTATTTTGTATGTCTATCTCATTCAGCATCTGATTGGCTTCTCTGCCCTTCCTTTTCCCAGCATTCTCCCTGCCCCGAAAAATCTTGCCTAGCCATTGATCATTTAACTTTTTATTAAACCAAATGCAGTGACATATCTTTACACAGTATAAAGGAATATTTCATAATATTTCCTTTTGTTTAAATAAAAAATTTTAACTCTAACATAATAAAACTATAAACGATAAGAAGAATTAGGTTAAAAATAACATTTACAATATCCCCTCTACTTGTATTCAGCCTATTAGGTTAAAAACTTCCATTATTTATTCTATCTTGGTGAGTTCAAAGATCTGTACCTAATTAATCTTCTATAATAACTACAGAAATATGTAACTATGACTATTTAGTATTCAACTATATCAAAGATCCCAGGAGGATATAATATTATCTGAGTAAACAGTAAGCACAGAGCAAGCAACTTCCAAAAATAAAAGATAGGACAGAAACAGCTAGCTGCCTGCAGTCACCCAAAGTTTCTGCAATGTTGGGGCATCTATCTTCTGCCTACAGGCCTAGAGTGTCTGACAGACTTTTTGGTGAAGCAGGAATTTTTGAAGTACAGTTCTACCCTGCCTTGGCAAAATTTGTCAGTCCCTTTTCTTTGTGTCTTGCTGATCCACTTTGGACCTTGCCTCAGCACTTGAGGCAAGGACAGTTTCTTGCCAAAGTGTCTAGCTTTTGCCATCAAAAAGGAAACTCCATATGGAGGTTCTTTGATGCCCATCATCCTCTTGGGAAATAAACTGGTGCTGCCAGCAGCAGATATGTCTGACTGTCGTGGAAAGCCTTATGTTATTAAAGCATTTTAATGCCATATTTTGTAGGTCTTTGAAGTGTCTGAAGATTACCTGTCTAAAATATATCTTTGTATGACCTTGAAAACATACCTTCTTCAGATTGGGAAAGTTTTCCTCAATGATTTTGTTGAATATGTTTTCATTAAACACTATAAATTTGATAGTTATAATTGGCTATTAACCTGTATTTATTATCCTAAATAGCTTTCAAAGGCTGAAACTTTACATAACATTTTAAAATAAACTGCATAGGTATAATACCTTAAACAAGAATAGGAACATATGTACAGTACATCAAAAATAACCTTAAATTTGTATAGTCAAAAAATCCATACAAATATAAAATATTTGAGACTAGTGGTTGTTTAAAAGTAGACTAAACAATCCACTTTTTTATCTCATAATTTTTGTACTTTTAGCCTTTTTCCTGGCCATGACCAATAACAACTTGTAACCAACCCCCTCTAAATGTTGACAAGCATCTATAACCTATAGAATGACTAATATTCATCCACTCCAATTCTTGGGAATATGGACATTTTGTCTCTAGACTACTTCCTTTGTCTAGAGGTTCTAGAATATTTAGGAGACCATGGGAAGATTGGTACAATGGTCAAGTCCTAGGAGATCTAGCAGTTTTCTGATTCCTGTGTGATGGGATTTGCAGGGCATATCTGATGTCCTGGCTGGAGTAGTCTGTGAGGCTGGACCATCTTAACCCGCATTCTTGAAGCTGTTCTAGATGAAGAACTCTAAGGAAACTGTAACAGAGGCAGTCTGAGAAGCTGGATCACCTGACACACTGATTATCATTAGTGTCTGGTTCCTTTACTCTGAAAACACACACTTTTAAAGCTAACATGGGACCTATAATTTCCACCTGCCTGGTCTCTGACGCCCACCTCCCATCCTTTTTGGAGTTCCGGGCCCCTCCCAGAGATCCGTCTATCTCTGCTGGAACACTCTGAGTTCCTGCAGGTTGGATCCTTGAACCGCACCACAGGGCCTCTGTTAAAGAGGCCTCAGCGGGAGAGTGCTAGGTCCCAGCTAGATCACCTTATTGGTGCATAAACATCCTGAGTATCAGACCAGCCTTTGACCCCTATGGCCAGGCCTTGGCTAGAGGTGAGTCTGGGGCCAATTCGGGTGGATTCTCCTCTAGGGAACTCCCTGAGTTGGTCCTGGATCTTGCTGCCCCTGTGTCCTGTCCCCATTGAGAGCACTCTTGGAGCTCTGATACACCCCACCCACCCCCACTAAGACCCTGTCCTCACCCTACCCTGCCACCTGTCCCACCCCTCTAGGGACAGAGGGGGAGCCAAAAATCCAGCCACCTTCAGGGAACTTACTGGAGCTGCTCTGAACACACTAGACTTGACTGTCCACATGGAACCAACCATAATTTCCACCTGCCTTATCTCTGACCGCAACCACCAATCCTCTACTGGAGTTCTGACCCCTCCCAGAGATCTGCCTATCTCCACTGGGCCTCTCTGAGTTCCTGCGGACTGGATCACAGGGCTTCTGCAAAAGAGGCCTCAGCTGAAGAGTGCCAGGTCCAGGCTAGATCTGCCTATCAGCTTAAGGAACATCCTGAGTCCCAGCCTTCAAGATCTTTGACTCCAATCGCCAGTTCTCTGCTAGAGCCAGATCTTTGACCCCATCGTCAGGACCCTGCCTGTGGAGAGACCTCCTAGAGAGCTTGGACCACCCAGAGAAACAGACATCGAAACTATGACCCACCTAAGCCCACAAGGGAAGTACCATAGAGAGAGGGAGAGACCCCACCAACACCTACTGGAAGAAGCTATGGGAAGACCGCAATATGAGAAAACACCTAACAACAGAAAGACAAGCATAATACCACCAGAATCTAGGGAATCTACACCAACTAGACAAGAACAAAACAAAGAAGATGAAGCAGAAGAGAACAACTTAAAAATTATCATCATAAAAATGATAGAATCCCTCAAAGAAGATGTGAGAAAATCCCTTAAAGAAATGAAAGAAAAAACAAAAAATTGGAAGAAATGAACAAATTTTTTAAAGAAAATACAGCAAGTCAAGAAAAAGCAATCAAACATGTGAAGGAAATTGTTCAAGACTTGAAAACTGAAGTAGAAACAATAAAGAAAACACAAACAGAAGGAATGCTGAAAATAAAAAAACTGGGCAAATGATCTGGAACTACAGACACAAGCATAACCAACATAATTCAAGAGATGGAAGAGAGAATCTCAGGTGCTGAAGATAAACTAGAGGAAATAGATTCATTGACCAAAGAAAATCATAAATTCAACACATCCTTAACACAAAACATCCAGGAAATATTGAACACCATGAAAAAGCCAAACCTAAGAATAATAGGCATAGAGGAAGGTGAGGAAGCACAGCTCAAAGTTGCCGAAAACATATTCAACAAAATCATTGAGGAAAACTTTCCCAATCTGAAGAAGGACATACCCATGAAAGTACAAGAATCATACTAAACACCAAATAGACTAGACCACAGAAAAAAGACCCCTCGACATATAATAAGCAAATCACCTAGCATACAGAATAAACAAAGAATATTAAGAGCAGCAAAGGAAAAAGGACAGGTAACATATAAAGGCACACCTATCAAAATTACACCTGACTTTTGCATTAAAACCCTCAAGGCCAGAAGGTCCTGGATAGACATTCTACAAGTACTAAGAGTCCACGGATGCCAGCCCAGGCTACCATACCCAGCAAACTCAAAATCACTATAGATAGAGAAAAGAAGATATTTAATGACAAAGCCAGATTTTCACAATACATATCAACAAATCCAGCCCTACAGAGAGTTTTTGAAGGAAAACTCCAACCCAAGGAAGTTAATTATGCTCACAAAGACGTAGGCAACAGATAATCCCACTTCACCAGAAACCAAGGGTAAAGCAGGACAAATATATTCACAATACCACTGCCAACAACAACTCTAAAACAAACAAGCATGATGGGAGATGTTATTCTGTAAATATGTTTCTCATACTGGTTAATGAATAAAGCACTGTGGCCAATTAGAAAGCAAGATAGGCAGGGCTAGGAGACAAGGACGAAAGAGGAAGTAGTTAGGAGGAGTCAGCATGTAGAGTGTGGAGGAAGCAAGATGCCGGCCCACCACTCTGGTAAGATGGCCACGTGGAAATACTTAGATAAGTAGAAATGGGTTAATCATTAAGACTGAGCTAGCCCATAAACAATAATAATAACTGGCCAACAGCATTTTATCAAATACAGAGTCTCCACATGTTATTGGGGCTTGTGTGGCAACGGGTCCGGGCAGCCATCGGGGAGGAACAAAGAGTGGGTCAGGTGGCCTGCAGAAAAGACCTGCTCGTAACACAAGCATTAAAACTCAATGGTCCTTATTTTCCCTCAACATTAATGGTCTTAACTTGCCTATAAAAAGACACAGGCTAACAGAATGGATACGAAGACAGAATCCATCCTTCTGCTGCATACAAGAAACATATCTAAGCTTCCAAGATAGACATTGCCTCAGGTAAAGGGCTGGGAAAAGATCTTCCAATCAAATGGACACTAGCAGCAAGCTGGTGTGGCTATCCTAATATCTAACAAGTTAGACTTCAAAACAAAATTAATCAAAAGTGATGAAGACAGTCATTTCATATTCATAGCAGGAGAAATCCATCAACACAAAGTTTCATTTCTGAACATCTGTGCCCCAAATATAAAAGGCACCCACATTTGTAAAAGAAATGCTACAAAAATTCAAAGCTCACATAAAACCTCACACACTTATAGTGGGAGACTTCAACATACCACTCTCACCACTACACAGGACCACCAATCAGCAGAAACTCAACAAAAAAACAAAAGAATTAACAGAAGTGATGTCTCAACTGGGTTCAACAGACATCTATAGAGCATTCCATCCAAACACAAAAGACTAAACTTCAACAGATACAAAAGAATTGGAATAGTCCCCTGTATCTTATCAGACCACCTAGCTTTAAAATTGGAATTCAATAACAACACAAATCTCAGAAACCTTACAAACTCATGGAAACTGAATAATGTGCAATTGCACCACACCTGGGTCAAAGAAGAAATAAAGAAAGAAATTAAGGGCTTCCTAAAATTCAACGAGAATGAGGACACGACATATCCAAACTTAAGGGACACCTTGAAAGCAGTGTTATGAGGGAAGTTCATTGCACTGAGTGAGTACTCATATAAAGAAAACAGGATAGTCACATTAGAGAATTAACAGCACAACTGAAAGCCTTAGAACAAAAGAAGCAAACTCATCCTGGAGGAGTAGACGCCAAAAAATAATCAATTTGAGGGTTGAAAACAATAAAATAGAAACCAAGAAAACAATACAAAAAAATCAATGCATCAGAGTTGGTTTTTCGAGAAAATCAACCAGATAGACAAACCTTTATCCAAATTAATGAAAAAGTAGAGAGAGATCATGCAAATTAACAAAATCAAAAATGAAAAGGGAGACATAACAACGGACACAGAGGAAATCCAGACAACTTTCAGGTCATACTTTGAAAACCTGTACTCCACCAAATTTGAAAATTCAAAGGAAATGGACAAATTACTGGAAAACTATCACTTACCAAAATGAAATCAAGAACAGACAAACAACTTAAATATTCTTATAATGCCCAATGAAATAGAAGCAGTCATTGAAAGCCTTCCAACCAAAAAAACCCCACGGCCAGATGGCTTCAGTGCAGAATTCTACCAGAAATTCAAGGAAGAGTTTATTCCAACACTCCTTAAATTGTTCCACACAATAGGAACAGAAGGCACATTACCAAACCCTATGAGGCCACAATTTCCTTAGTACCAAGTCTTACAAAGGCACAACTAAGAAAGAAAACTACAGACCAATATCCCTGATGAACATCAATGCAAAAATACTCAATAAAATATTGGCAAACCGTATCCAAGAATACATCAGAGATATCATCCACCATGACCAATTAGGCCTCATCCCTGTTTGCAGGGATGGTTTAACATATGAAAATCTATCAACATGATCCACCATATAAACAAACTGAAAAAAGAAAAACCATATGATCATCTTCCTAGATGCTGAAAAAGCCTTTTACACAATTCAACACCCTGTCATGATAAAGGCCTTGGAGATATCAGGGATAACAGGAACATACCTAAACATAATAAGAGCAAATATACAGTAAACCAATAGCCAACATCAGTCTGAATGGAGAGAAGCTTAAGGTGATTCCTCTAAAATTAGGAACAAGACAAGGCTGCCCTCTCTCTCCAAATCTCTTCAATATTGTACTTAAAGTTCTACCTAAAGCTATAAGACAACAAAAGAAGATCAAGGGGATCCAAATTGAAAAGGAAGAAGTCAAACTGTCTCTATTTGCAGATGATATGATAGTTTACATAAGCGACCCAATAAACTCTACCAGGGAACTCCTACAGCTGATAAACATCTTCAGCAAACTAGCAGGATACAAGATAATCTCAAAAAAAAAATCAGTAGCCCATAACTAAACACTGAGTCGAACTACAATCCAGATGCAGAAAGAGAGAGGACAAAACCAGGTTGCAGCTGACCTGAACAAGGAGGAGATAATGGGTCGCCCAGACTGATAGCTGGGAATCCAGCATGGGACTGACTCAGACACCCTGAATATGGGTCTCAGATGGAAGGACTGAGCAGTCTAAGGGACCTCAGGCAGTGGAACCAGGATGTATCCCTAATGCACAAAAGGACCTTGTGGACACATCCCCAATGGAGGGATACTCCCTTAACCTAGAGACAGGAGAGAAGTCCTAGTCTCTACTTCAAATGACTTGACAGATTTACATGACCCCACCTGGGTAGCATAACCTTACATGTGGAATGGGGGTGGGTGGATGGGAGGGGAGGGTGGTCAGGTTGCATGTGAGGGGG
The DNA here is from genome assembly GCA_030556225.1 of Cricetiscus sungorus. Taxonomy (NCBI): domain Eukaryota; kingdom Metazoa; phylum Chordata; class Mammalia; order Rodentia; family Cricetidae; genus Cricetiscus; species Cricetiscus sungorus. The sequence goes on from JANBXA010000103.1 coordinate 10,540,897, forward strand.
GAGAGAGTTAAAGGGGGGAGGGAGAGGGAACTGGGATCATCATGTAAAATAAATAAATAAATTAATAATAATAATAATAATAAGACGAAGAAGAAGAAGAAGAAGAAGAAGAAGAAGAAGAAGAAGAAGAAGAAGAAGAAGAAGAAGGAGAAGAAGAAGAAGAAGAAGAAGAAGAAGAAGAAGAAGGAGAAGAAAATTAAAGGTAACATGCATATCTGCATCAACACAAGTATGAAATGTATGGGGTGCATAAGTCAGTTAAAGATGATTTTTTGTTTTATGTTTGAGCAGCTAAGAGGTATATCAACTTTATAAGTCCATTTGTACTGTATAATTGAACTGCAATACAAACGTCTATCCATGCTATATGAAAGGATGACATGTAGTAATATGTTGTGAGGACTCTGTAGCCAACAAGATTTATCATGTCTCTTCTCAGAGCTGTTCCCATATCAAGGGATCGGCTTGCAGGTCACCTGTCTTGTAGTCTTTCCCTGCCCCATTTCTATAGCCAAGGTACTCCGGAGGAGGACTCCCTCTGTCAAATCGGATGCTTAGTAATCGGGAAGGAACAAAACCACAACCTTTTGTTTCCTGTGGAAACAAAATCATAACCTGTCCCCAAATGCAACACATTACCCAACTTCCATTTTGAAGTGAAGACATTTTGAAAATATATAGGTTGATTAAATTTAGCAGTTTCCATAACCCAATGTCTCTCAGCTGCTATTGTGTTTTGTACATGCTCATTTTATAAAATGCAAAGTTAACAAGACACCTTATAAGATCCAGACTCCCTGTGTATTTTCCATCCTTACATGGCATTTTAAATGTATTATTGCTTTACTCTCTCTTTAATGACTTTACTGTTTTTAGACTATTTTTTTTTATGGCTGTCTACATCTATATTTTTTAAGCCTACCTACATTGTTAAACACAATGTAACCTGTTTGGAGGTGCTTTTTGTTTTTGTTTGTTTATTTTGTTTTCTCTATCTGGACCTGCTTTACTGTGTATCTATAATCGTTGCTGTCTGCATGAGCAAAACCTTAACCCCCCCACATTGTCTAGCTCTTGGTGGTACTGGTTATTCAAGCATTCAGGCATTGGGCTTTCCCTCCTCTTCCCTCTCTTTTTCCACTTAATCCTCTCATTTCAGTTCCCATTTTTTCTCTCAAATGATATATTTTATTAATCTATCTTTGGGAGATCCTTCTCTGCTCCTCCCCAAGTTCCTTAGTGTATCCTAACATCAGCACTTATTCATATAGTACCATGCCCATAGAAGGCTTAAACCTTACATTCACCTATAAAAAAAATACATGCCATATTTGCCTCTTGGGTGTGAACTACCTCACTTGGGATGATTTTGTGATTTCATAATTTTAATTTTTTACATCTGATTAATATTTCATTATCTATTTATTCATCAATGAACATCAAAGATGTTTCCAATTTGTGGCTATTATGAATATAGCAGCAATGGGCATGGATTATCAAGTGTCTCTGAAGTAGGGAGTAGAGTTCTTTGGGTTTATGTTCAATAGGGGCATAGCCAGATCTTGAGATCAACCAATTCTCAGCTTCTTGAAGGACCACTACACTGTGATCTACACAGTGATTGTACATGTTTCACTCCTACCAGCAATGGATGAGAGTTCTGCTTACCCCACATCCTAACTAGCATGATCTGTCATTTGTTTTATTAATCTTGGCCATTCTGGCTGGTATAAGATGAAATCTCAAACTAGTTTTGATTTACATTTGCCTGCTGACCAAAAATATTGAACATTTCTTTAAATGTTTCTCAGTCATTTGTGTTTCATCTTTTGAGAACTCTGTTTTGTTCTGCAATCTATTTTTCAATTGGCTTTTTTCCTGAAGTCCAGTTGTTTTAGATCTTATATATCTTAGATATTAACTCATTATTGCACACATAATTAGTGAAGACCATTTATCATTCTGTAGCCTGCTGCTTAGAATAAATGATGATGTCCTTTACCATACAGAAGCTTTTCGATGTCTCTCCTTTCTATAAATTTGGTTAGAATATATCATATGTATATGATATATATACATATATCATATATTCAAAAGATTTAATACAAGCCCAAATTGTGGAACTAGTTAATTTTGGGGTTTACTTATATAAGCATGGCTACTCAATATATGCTATGTTACCCAAAGTCTTTTCTCAGTATGAGTGGTAACTCATGAAAAGTATACCACTAGAGCTTTCACCCTCTTAACAGAGCTCTAACACCCTCACCTCTGTAGAGCTCTAACACCTACAAAGATTTAGAGCAGTAAGGGTAAACACTGGGATGTTTCAGGAGGTGGTCTTAGGGAGGTTTTATGGCCCTCTCTAATCCTCCTATGTTAACAGCTTTATTATCTTATCCAACAGACCCAGCTCTCATAGCTGTTATTTCATAGTCACACTGCGAGTCAGCATGTCCTTGGGGCCATAGCCATTCAACTTCATGACAACAAATGTTATGTCACTCCCAGAAGCATTACTCCACAACGCTTCCCATATGTTAGCTGTGCTTTTACATCTGAAGCCTTTATTCTTGTCTTGGTCCTGAGTTTGCCTTCAAGATGCCTAAGCTCTTGCATCACATGCAACACCTCATCCACCTGGTCATCTTGCCTTCAGCTCCTTGATTTGCCTGGTGTATCTCTATCTCTGAATCAAATTAACTGTCATTTGAACGATCTCCTGAGCATTTATCTCCTTTCTATATATTCAAATATAGAGTTCAGTTCTTTAAGAATCTGCCTGCCACACTGTATTTAATCATGTAGTGTCAGATCTCATTAATAAACTGGAGGTACAACTTAAAGTCACACTCACAGAGTCATATGACTCTAAAATAAGGAGGTGTCTGCTGAAGAGCTTTTAAAAGGATAGAAAATATCCCCATGATGAATCTTTTAGCTATTTGGAATGGCGCAACAAAATTTAAGACATAGTTATAATATTCTGAGAAAATCACAGTATCTCCTAACAGATATGATGGCAGATGAAAAACCAATAAGCAAAATGAAATGAATTTCATCCTAATACATAAAGTCATGTGTATGTTATCTTGATAAGAGTTTAAAATGGTAGATGTCATTTTACCATGATAATCTTAATAGGAAGCAAACAAAGCTGCTCAAGCCCACACGGTCTCTTCCTATCTTTTCTCTCCTGTTCAGATAAACTCCATATATTATTCTCACTGCTGTGGTTCCCCTCTCTTCTCAATCACTGCCCAATCAAATTCATATTCCACAGTTTTATCAGAATGTCTCTTGTCAAGGTCTCTGGTGGCCTCTGTGTTGCCAACTTCAAAGGCTAATTCCTCCTGGTCTTCATCATATTTACTCTTTCTCAAAAACATCTGTGTCCCTTGGCCCCTCATGGCCAGTTTCTCTTGGCTCTTCTCTGTCTTTCTTGGCCATAAGCCTGGAGCATCCTTTTCTGGTAACTCTCTGCTCCTCACAACTCTGTATCAGAATTCTTGGGCTCCAGTACTGATAATTTTTACTTTATTTTCAAATCCCTTTCACTGATATCAATACAACATTATATATTTAAGTCACATCAACTTTCTAGCAATAATAAAAATCTAAGTTTCCAGAACAAAATGTATTTCTGTACCAACAAGTGTTGTTTGCTGTTGCTTGAACAACTATGTCTGGGAATCTACTAGCCCAGAAAGACCGTTGAACACTGCTGCATCTACCTGTCAGACATCCCTATCTCCAGTTTTAAAGCAAGTTTTCCCTCATCTTCCTTATCTTAGCAGATGAAAGTTTCACACTCTACATGCTCCAGGCAATAACCTTGGACAAGTATTGATGGCTTTTTTTCTTCTCATTTCATCATTAAGTCTGTTGGAAAATTCTATTTGATGTGTCCTCAAAAGAAAATTCCGAACATATGTATGACCATGCTTTAACCCATCAACATATTTGTCCATTGTTTATTCTCACAAGAGATCATAGAATATAAAATCAGAATAAGTTAATCACCTGACAAGTAACTTCAAATGACTTGTATGCCTTTAAATCGATGCCAAATCACCATGGCCAAGGCTCACTTTGCTTTCTTTGTGACTCCATTTATCTCCACTCTTTTCTTCCTTTTCATATTAATCCTTATGGAGTTCCTCAAGTAAACTGAGCCCAGAGATGCTTCCCTTTCCATCTTCCTGAATATTCTTTTCCCATGAATTTAACCTGTTTTCTTCAGTCAATTCATCATGTTTCTACCTATTTACTTTGTGAAGACCTTCACTCACTGTATGAGATTAATTTAGCAAGTTGCCCATGTTGGGTGGTTAAATTATCTTTCTCTGATTTATTTTGCTTTATAAAACATTTCAGTCAGACTGCCTAATTGTTATCCCTCTGTTTACTGGTCACAACAGTATTTTTCTGTAGAACAAGGGCTCTGACTTCATTTGATGTTGCCATCTTGGCCCCATAGTTAGTAACAGATACCCTTCCAAATTTTTTTAAATGATGAGAGGAAGCTGGGAATGAACGTAAACTGAGTGGTGATTTGGGAAGGTTCATTTGATCATGTCATAAGGTTATATTCAAGGATTTTTCAAATTCAGAGAAGGATTGTTTCTTTACCTAAAAAGAGTACCCAAGAGATGAAACCCAAAATAACATGTTATAGGAAATTATATATGAAAGCTATATTGGCCAGTCTACTCCTTCCTGATTAGAGATAGGAAGATGTTATGGCAGGTTGTTCCTGCCGGCCACAGCAGGTCCTGCCGCCATGGTCCCACAACCACGTGTGCCCCAAATAACACTCTGAGACTCTGTATTTGATACAATCCTGTTGGCCAGTTACCATTATTGTTAATTGGCTAGCTCTGTCTTAATTATTAACCCATTTCTACTTATCTAAGTATTTCCACGTGGTCGTCTTATCGGGGAGCCACAGCTGGCGTCCTCCTTCCTCCTGGGCTACATCTCGACTCCCTCCCTACTACTTCCTCTTTCCTCCTCCTAGTCTCCTAGCCCCACCTATCTTGTTTCCATTGGCCACAGGGCTTTATTAACCAGTATGAGAAACATATATGCAGAATAACATCTCCCATCATCTCCTCTTTTCTGTCTAAAGTAAAAGAAGGGGTTTAACCTTAACATAGCAAAATATACCATACAACAGTTATCAAATAAGAATGACAGTTAACAATATTTAGTCCATTAACATTTTGTAAGACTTAAAGAAAATATCATCTATCCTATCTTTGTGAGTCTAAAGTCCTATATGTAACTTATCTTTAATCCTAACTAAGGAAAACTATAAGCATAACTATCTGTCTTCAACTCCTTCGAAGACCACAGAAGGATAATATATAAACTCTAAAAATGACAGAGACAATTCATTGCCTGGTCAGTCACCCGAAGTTCTTCTGTAATGTTCCATCTTCAGCCCATAGGCCATAATGTGTGTCCAGACTCCTCAACAAGGCAGGAAACTTTAAACTGTCCACCTGTAATGACAGTTTGTCAGTCACTTTTCTCTGTGTCCTGTAGACTGTCTGGCTGTCTAGCAGCCTCGTGCATGAAGCAGGAATCCTGTAGCAATGTCCATCTTGCATCAGCAGTCATCTTTTTGTGGGTCCTGCATGTCCAGTTTCTATACATAAAGTCAAACAGTCTAGATAAGAGAAGTACCTTGCTCAAATGGCTAGTCTTGCCATATTAGAAGCAAACTTCATAACGAGTTTCTTCAATGTCCATCTTCCTTTTTGATGCAGGTGGTGTTACCAGGAGCAGTTGTGCCTCACTGTCAAGAAAATCCCTAAACCATTTTAAATGCCATATTCTGTAGGTCTTTGAAAGGTTTGAAGAATGCCTATCCATCTCAAATACATCTCTGTATATCTAGAAATCCTAACTAACTTAACTCCAAGTTTTGACTATCATAGGTAACTCTCTATAATCTGTACTAAATTATACATTACATTTCCCAATGAGCTATATAAACACAATACCTAAACAAGAGGAGAAATATACATATTACAAATTGACCTTAAATTGTATCAATAAAAGAAAATCCATTTCAAAGCAATTATTCATATCTATACCATAATTCCCTTTTCACCTTTAAAAAGAATGCTTGTGGTTATAACAATTTATAACCAAGCCAATTTAAATGAAAACCAACATTTATAAAAAATATTTGGGAATATGGGCGTTGTTCTTTCCAAACTACTTCCTGCTGGTAGAGGGCGCTGTCATGGGGGTCCAAAGAAGATGCAGAAATCTTGGCTGTATACATTGCTTCAGGGTCTTGCTTGATCAAACCACATAAGTCTGGAAAGAATCCATAGCTTTTCATTTTCTGTGGAAACAAAAATAGAAATCCTTTTCCCCAGTAACTTGTCCTTAGGCTTAAATTTTGGAGTCAAAGCATTTTTAAAATATATAAATTGAATTAATCCTGCAGCATTTCTTTTATCAGTAGTTATTTTCTCAGCAATCAAATAATTTAAAGACAACAGAAGCGCGTATAATATCCAAAATCTGTCTGTGTTTTCCATCTTTACGTGGCTTTTTATATTACTCTTTTTCTTCTATTTCTATTTTTACATATTTTGAGACAGGGTTTCTCTGTGTAACTTTTATCTGTCCTGGAATTCACTGCATACCAGGTTTACTTTGAAATCACAGAGATCTGCTTGCCTCTGTCTGCCGAGTGCTGGGATTAATGGCCTGCACCATCATACCCATCCATTTCATTTCCTTTTTTCTTTTTTAAACCATTGTATCCTGTTTCCTTTTCTCTCCCAAGCCAGCGTATTTTTTAAAACACGGTGTAAACCTACATTGTAGCTCTCGTACACACCAATGAATTGTTAGCAGAGCTCTTTAAAAGCAAGGCGGTTTTTTGCTGCTTATGCTAATTTTGGAAACCTCCCGTGCAAATCTCTGTCTACAGCAAAACAAATCCAACCGAGAAAATGCTGCTACTAAGAAGTCTTGCTAGTCTCTGTTCCCTTGTTTCTAAAAACTATTTTTTAAGCTTTTGTTAAGTTTTAAGTGAAAGTTCTCAATCCCACTTCTGACACCATTATGTTAAGGCAGGTTGTTCCTTCCCGCAGGCGCCATCCTGCTTGCTACCAGTCTGGGCCCACAGCCAAGCCAGCCCCAAATAACATTCTGAGACTCTGTATTTGATACAATCCTGTTGGCCAGTTACCATTATTGTTAAAGGGCTAGCTCTGTCTTAATTATTAACCCATTTCTACTTATCTAAGTATTTCCACGTGGTCGTCTTATCGGGGAGCCGCAGCTGGCGTCCTCCTTCCTCCTGGGCTACATCTCGACTCCCTCCCTACTACTTCCTCTTTCCTCCTCCTAGTCGCTTAGCCCGACCTATCTTGTTTCCTATTGGCCACAGGGCTTTATTAACCAGTATGAGAAACATATATACAGAATAACATCTCCCATCAGGAAGACAGGTGGGTGGGAAGGTGGCTGCCAGATGTTCACATCCCAAGGATGTAGCTGACTGTAAGAGAGGTGACAAGAAAATTGGAAAATTTTGCTAGTTGTAGTCTTCAATCAGTATCATCAGTAACAAATTACTTCCTGTACTTTCTGTCTGTTCAGAAAATGGAAGCATTAATTAGACATGGCCTCTGGACTCAAGGACAGAGCCATGATTTGATAGAAAAAAAATGTTTCTAGTCTGTTTTAGGATAGTACAATAGAGTATTAGAGTGTGTAATCTTTAAAGAATAGATTGTTTTCACACAGTTCTGGAAGTTGAATGCCTAAGATGATTATGGGAGCTTCAGGAAGGACCAGGCTCTGCATTCAAGATACTGCCCTGAGTGTAAGATGCTACATAGGAGAGGAATGCGTGTCCTCACATGCAAGAAAGTAGCCTGTCAAAAGGTATAAATTATTCTCCTTTAAGACCACTTGCCGTTTTAATCCACTCATGGCCTTCTTACTTGCCAAATAAATTTATGTTGGAGGAGAGGACAGCTCATTCAACAAAATGCTTGCTTTACAAACACAAGAACTTGAGGTTGGTCCTCAGAACTCACATTAAAATACCTGGTGTTGTGGAGGGTGAGTCAGTCCTAGCTCAGGGATTGCAGAGACAGGAGGATTCCTGCAGCTCATTGGTCACTGTCTTTCCTAATTTGTAAGTTCCAGTACAGTGAAACCAGAGCAATAGTACTCTGTATCCTACATAATTATCCTCTAATAGTTAGCCTCTTAGGAACCAGGTAAAAGTAGAAGAATAATGATTCCTTTAGCTAAAATGAACTGACTCTGCCTTCCCCTGAGTCTGTGGGGGCCTAATGGCTAACTCACAGCAGGATTAAAGCTTGCCATCTAAGCCTTTATTTTGTATGCATCTCCTCCATTTTCTTGAAGCTTTGGGTCAGATCCTTCTCTTCCACGCACACAGGCATGTTAGTCATTTAAAGAATGTCCATTTATTGCTGTTAATCCTCACCCTCAAAGGCTGAAGAAAAAAGTTAAGTGTAACTTAAAACTTGCAGGTGTTTTAAACAAATTGTCAAATGCCAGTTTTCCCAACATCCTATCCCAGATTCCCTGAGTGATATAAAGCAGTCTCTCTCGAGTCATAGCCTTAAACCTTTTAGGAACAAAGGAGACTTTCAGGTAGATGGTCCGTTGATGAGGCTGTCATTTTCAGGGAACCAAATAGTTTATCTTCACAGGGTCAAAGGTCAGATAGTCAAGCATCCTGTGATATAATGGAGAGTGTTATCTCCCCAGTGTCAATTTCCTTGTTAAAACTCCATGTGACCATAACTGAGCTAATATGAACCAGACCACAGATTAACCAACACTAGTTGATGGTGTCTAGTAGCTTCATTTTCTTATATAATCACAACAGTATCCCTGAAGTCATGGCTGGGGCACTTGCTCCCCATTATCATTTCAATTCAATTCCATTGATTACATGTCTGTCATGAATCTCAGCATTATTTATATTTGCTTTCTTTGGTGTTGAGTCCTCAAGACTCCAGTCTCTGGCTTAGGATTCCTCCACAGTAAGAAACATTGTCCTGCTTAGTTTTGTTGTCAACTCTGCACCACTTAGTGCCTCCTGGGAAGAGAGAAGTTCAACTGAAGAATTGCCTTGATCACATTGGCTTGTGATCATGACTGGAAAAAACTATATTGATTGACGTGTAAGGGTCCAATCTATTGTGGGTGGCAGCATCTCTAGGCAGTTGGATCTGGGATGTAGTCTAAGCATGATTCAGGAACCAAGCCAGCAAACAGCATTCCCCCATGGTTTTTCTTTCCCTTCTTATTTGACTTCCAAGCCTGACCTCCTTTATGATGGTCTAGAAGAATAAGCCAAATAAACAATTTCTTCTCTTGAATTTCTATTGGATATTTATTGGAATTTCTATTGTTTATCTTGGCAACAAAAAGCAAATCAGAACAAGTATCAAGAGAATATGTTTCCTACAATGAAGCATGGGACTGACTGTAGCACTAAGATGTGAGCAGTAGTTATTTCCTTCACATGAGTTAAACATAATTCAGCTTTTGCTCTTCTTGAGTCTCAAAGGAACACAGCAACTTGGGCTAATGGGTGCTTCCTAAATTAATTACTATGTGAGATGTGTGGCTTTAGTAGGTTATTTCCTGGCCACAAATTTCCCTATAGGCAACCTACCTATGTCTCTGTGAAGTTTCAGGAGCAAGACCCTAAGTTCAGTCAAATAAGTGATAAACATCAAATGTTCAGACTAAAGGAAGCTGCATTTTCCCATGTGTTCTTTGAAGCCTATGTTCCCAAGTGGCCTATCTACCATGATTGCTATTACATAGCTGTGATTGCTACAGCTTTCTAAGATGTCTATGGTTTTTTATCAGAGAATTGAGTCATTAAAAGAAAAAAGAAAAGATTTAGAAGCAACAACCCTAAAAATAATGTATGTCAGAATGACATCAATTCAATTAGTGGTTTAAAAATAGGAATGGAAGTGAATGAATTATGGCCAGCAAAACAAAGGAAGAGATAGTGCTATTCATTTGATGAGTTAAGTGATACTGTCTCTTTACACTATTAAATTGGCAAGAGTAAGGCTTTTAATAAGTAATTTTAAGTATCTTTGAAGTGAATATACCTGAAGGAAAAGACTTCAAAACGCATTATCTTCAGAGGGAATAATTGAGACCTGAATGGCTTTTGTCATTTGCAAGTTAACTACCAGCCTTAGGTACAACAAACACACACACACACACACACACACACACACACACACACACACACACAAGAGAGAGAGAGAGAGAGAGAGAGAGAGAGAGAGAGAGAATACACAAATGCAGTATGCAGAACACTTGTATTTTATGAGATCCTGAGGCTTCAGACATATACAAAGCACACACAAGATTAGTGTAAATTATGAAGATTTAGTAAATGCCATTTATTAAAAGGGGAAGAGATATCAAAAAATAAAGTCCCTTTTAATACAAATTACATCCCACAGGCCTTGACCTCTATTTCTTTCCAAGCATCCTTTGCTAGCCTGTACTGCCATCAGATTCCCTCATAATGTAATGATTATAACCCATGCCCCTGGATCACACTGTAATGATCTTAACACATTTTCCTGGCTCAAATCTTTCCACATTATGATCTATTGTGTGTTACTTTACTAGATTAATATTTTTGAAGTACTACCTTCACAAGTAACTGAAATAATTTCTGATTGTCTGGTTTTTCTTTTTTGACACTAAAGATATAACAATGAAAAAAACATTTTATTTAAAAAAAATCTTTTTGTATGACAGATAAAAGTGCCAACAATTAAAAATTTTATATAGAGGAATAGTTGAAACCATGAAATGTCTGAGTCTATACTAAATGGTGAACCTTATTTTTATTTCTTTTTTCAAAAACCTGAAGCAAATGCTATAATCAGAATAAAATAAAGCACTCTAATAACCAATATTTTAGTATATACAATAGCAAACTGAATATTTAAGGACTTTATTAACATAACAAGCCCATTGTGAACTTGGAATATGATCCTATCTCATCATAATAGACCCATAAACTTGTTCTTTGCTTTTATGAAAAGATCCTGAAATTATTTAGGTTAAGGGGAAAAACCAGGATTCTAGGCATTTCCTGCAGTTCTATTTGAAGTTACCTACTAGTTTAGGGAAGGTTCATTCACACACATGTGCATCCACACACACTCATATCTATCCTAGAATAGCTGATATATTGCTCCCATTGCTGATTTTGGAACTGTGGAATATATTTTAGGCATTCTTTGTGCAGGGAATATGGGCCCCATCTTCCCTCCTCCGTAACTTTGTCTTGTGTTCAAGCATTTGTGAGGACAGAAACTTCTTAGGAAAATGTAGTCTTGAGTGATATCTTTGAAATACCAAACGAATTTAGTCTACCAGAATCCAAGTCACTCTTCCAGTTAAACTAATTTTGAATTTATGATAGAATCTGAAAGAAAGCACCTTAAGTGTGGGTTAGATTCTTCAATGGACTAGCTTTCATAAAAGCTCTCTATGTTGGGGTGGAATATTTGGTGATGTCACTGAGTCACCCCAGTTACTATAAGCAAACACTCAGCTGTGATTCTGTTAGTGACATCATTAAGCCTACTAGTACTGAGTAGACTTGATTAGTCTTGTTCCTATGGTCTGCCATTGATACCCTATAATTATATATAAATATATATTTTCCTACCTCTTCTTAGAAAAAGACATGGAGGACTGAACCAGACTACAGGATCAAAGATGAGAAGAATGGTTGGATATCATGACAGGTAACTGAAACTGGTCCATTTGAGTGAGGGGAGAATATCCACCAAGGTGAATCTCACTATGGTTACCTTTCTTCATGGTGTGTAATTGTATGTCTCTTTACTGTAGTGGGAGTTGTGTGATCTACAGGTAATCAGACATGAAACAAAAACTAAATCATTTGAGAGTGGAGCAACACTGGGAAGGTTCATGGGGTAGCTTGTGTGTGTGTGTGTGTGTGTGTGTGTGTGTGTGTGTGTGTGTGTGTATGTTTTAATATAGTATGGATTGGCATACATCCTTGGTTAATAAGGTTTGCCACATATATACAAGGTTGTAAGGTTGTATCTCAGAAGGCTAATGGATTATAAGAATATATTGCAGACCCTGAAGTAGAATTATTGGATGATATCAAAAGTAAATTATCATGGTACTTGCATGGTACTTGGAAAAGAAGACAGGTAATTGATGTTCAAATGTTTTCCCATAAAAAGCTTGACCATACTAAGACAGAAATTAAAATGGGAAAATACATGTGAATAATATCCTTATATATTAGACTTTGATAATTAGAAAATGTGAAGAAAAAGAAGCATGAGATAGAAGTATTAAGGTTTGTTGTTATAGCTGGCAGTGTGGGACTGGAAAAATGAAAGATGCAGATACTTGCTAAAGAACTCTTCCTGGGATCTAGTCAGTAAAAATAATCAGCCAGTGAGGAAGAGATAGAAAAGAGGGGGGGGAGAGGAAGAAGAATAGAAAGAGAAGTAGGAAGAAGGAAAGAAGAGGAGGAGGAAGAAGAGAAGAAGAAGAAGAAGAAGAAGAAGAAGAAGAAGAAGAAGAAGAAGAAGAAGAATCCCTTTAATTTGTTCTTCAGCACAAAACCCATAGTTCAGAGTGTAGACATGGGCCTACACCCCAGTACAGAAAACTAAGATAATCAGACTCTTTGTCTCTAAAGTGCTTGATCCTGAAAGATTTTAAAACCATAAATGAAAGAGCCCTTCACAGCCAGTCTCATGAACCTATGTGATGGGAAATGTCATTCTGTAAATATATTTCTTGCATTGGTTAATGAATAAAGCATTGTTGGCCAATATGAAAGGAAGATAGGAGGGTCTAGGAGACAAGGAGGAAAGAGGAAACTGTGAACCAAGGTGCAATGGCATCGCATTCGCTCAGGAATCTTTCTAGTGTGCTTTTCTTTATTTTAAGTTTCTTTGACAAAAGTAGCTCCTGAAGAGCCAAAAAAATTGGATGAGACTAAGAAGTCCCCATCTTAAAAATTTTACTTTCGGTTTGTTACAACCTCTTGCTCAATGCCTGAGACTTTATTGTCGCTTATTTCCACGGTCTTTAACTTGGTCCCAACTTACCTGGGACTTTATAGCTCCTTATCAGAGACCTCATTGCCTCTTTACCAAGGGCCTTAAATTTGGTCCCAACTTACCTTGGGAACTTGCCAGCGCTGCCCTGACTGCAAGAAGTTCTGATCTGAAAAATTCCTGGTACGGACCGCCATTTGTACGCACACCTGACCCTGCCAGCAAGGAAGGATGCGACTCCGGGTAGATCTTCTTCATGCAGTTTTAATCAGTATCCTTGAAGCATGTTTCCTCTGACCTGCGAGAGATAGAGCCGGGGGACCCCTGCACAGTCTTAAATACCCTTGCTCTAACCAACCCCAGTGAGCTATGTGGATCCTGCAGATAGGCTACTTTAATGCAGAAGCAGACAGGCTGAACAGACTTAACCAAATAAGGGCTTATTTACACCAGAGAGCGCTCACCCATGGGGAGGTGGAAGGTGGAAGCCAGCGCCATCTTTAAGGCGTGGCACTTAGCGGCTCTCTACATATAACAAAGCAGTTATCAAATAAGAACCATAGCTAACTATATTTAGTCCATTAACATTTAGCAAGATATATAGAAAATATTCCACCATCTATCCTATCTTTCTGAGTCTAAAGTATTTTATGTAACTTGTCTTTAATCCTAACTAAGGAAAACTATAACCATAACTATCTGTCTTCAACTCCATCAAAGACCACAGAAGGATAGTATATAAACTCTAGAAATGACAGAAACAACTTGCTGCCTGATCAATCACCTGAAGTTCTTAAATATTAACCCTTTCTATTACTCTAAGTGTTTCTACATGGTTTTACCTTACCAGAAAGAGGGTCTGGACCTTCTTGTCCCTCCAGTCTCTATATGTTGAATCTCTCCTACCTCTTCCCCAATCTTCCTCGTCTCCTAGTCCCACCTATCTTGTTTTCCTATTGGCCAACAGGGCTTTATTCATTAACCAATACAGGAAACATATTTACAGAATGACATCTCCCATCAAGGAGCTAATAAAAAAGTTAATTCAGTATGGACCATTGGACTGACTAGGGGTTTGTATGGTGACAGAAAGGTAAGAACCGTGCTGGTGATTCTCTAACATTCTTTAACACCTGAGCAACAACAGTTCACCAGGGAGACCAAAGAAAGTGTGAATACCAGAGCAGTAAAGGCACAAAAAATAAAGCCTGTGCATTTTGTCACTTCAAGGAAACAATTTTTCACCCAAATTAGGGCTCTTTTAGTAGTCATGTGTGGGTTGATGGAAAGTTAGAAGACTTGCAGATTGCCCACAGCTTGTGAGACCCAAGGAGCCAGCTGGATCAGGGATGATCCAGGGAATAATATGGTCCTGCTGCCGCTTCTGGTTATAGGCCAGGCTGAGTGGTGTAGCCAACCCCATGGAGAGCTTTGGGAATAGGGTAATATTAGATAGTCCCACAGTAATAGCAGCATAACAGAATGAAAAAGACAGAAAATTACTGTAGATTATGGAGGGCTCTACACAGTGTTTGCAACCCACTCCACACTGCTTTTGTAAAGAAACAATTAATGCAAATAGTGAACGATTTTCGTGTTGTTTTGGATCTTGCTAGCTTCATCATTGTTTTCTCAGACATTGAATCCCAAGACCAATTGGTACTTGCTTGGGACAAATGGCAATGAGCCTTCAGAAGTCCTGTCCACCCACTGTAAAATGGCTTCACTGCTGAATGGCAAGCTTCAATGTGTTACACATATAGAAAATCATCTGGAAGTATAGTAAAAATAACAGTTAACATGTTTTTAAAAAAATTATTATACAAGTAGAATAAGCCACCCATGGGCATTGAATAAAAATCAGTGCCATAATGGGGGCACTCCCTTCCCCATACTGTGTGCTGACCAATCAGAACACTGATGTCTCATAAACCTAAAGTTTGTTTGCTTTGTCTAGACAAACATTGGAATTTTGTTCTTATCTTCCTGGTTCACTTTTGTTGAGAATTCTTTAAACTATAATAGTACTTTTTCATCAATATAATAAACCCAACTCTAAATCATAACTAGAAGAATTTGTAAAATTGTGCTGAGATTAGTAACTATACCAGTTTTGTATAGTTAGATTTGGCTTGGATCTTTTTTTCTTGCTGTATAATTCAGGCTGTCATGGGGAAAAAAATCCTTCCTTAACCTCCCTATGGCTGTAAGATAAACACATGAAAATCCATTGCCTTTCTAGATACATTTCACTGAACTGTTGACTAAAATTTGGCTTAAGTGGTTTTATCTATATTCATAGTACAGACTGGCTTAGGACTTTCCTTTTTCTTATCATATAGAGTAGTTTACTTTAGAACTAAAGATAATACTGTTTGTGTAAAAAAAAAAAAAAAAAAAAGACCACAAAGGGAAAGATTAGACAATGTTAATGCTTTAAAAAAGTTGAACTCTCTACACACCAGAAGACACTATCAAATAATGTTAGAATCAGAGGTAACATTTTGGTACAAATAAGCAAATGTGACATAATCACCAACTGATCCTCATAGGTCAGTCTGTCATTTAAAGAATTAAGTATGGAGATGGGATTGGGATGCAGTTGACCATGTAGATGCTGTGTCTTCTGGTCCTTCAGCAAGCATGGGATCATGTGACTAGTTTATGCCAATAAAATGCAAAATTGAACTTTTTCTATTTCAACTGCTAGCATTACCTAACACAAAGCCTGGCAATTTTTATCATCTTAGATTTTTTTTCTTAAATAAGAAAAACAACCTAACAGGAAATATGCATAACCTATAAACTGACAAGTGACAGAAGAAGAAAAATGTTAAAGAATTAGTAAATATGCCTGACTTCACTGTAATTAGTAATTGAGAATTTATGCAAGAAGTCAAAATTTTTCTTATGCTAGACATAATTTAAAAATCCATAATGCCAAATGAAAATCATACTGTGGAGAACTGGGAATCCCTACACAGTGTTGAAAAGGATGTTAACATTATTAAATTCATGTCAGATCAAATTAGGAAATCTAAGCAGAACTGAAATGGACTATGACCCTGGGACCCAGATGAGTACCACAGAGACACCTTCATTCATGGCACAACAGAGGCCAACACAAAAGAAAATTTAAAATTTAGTTAAGATGTTAAATGGATGAATGCATGATAGTCTATCTCATAATGGAACATGGCCTAACAGTTACACAGATAGATTAAGTTTATACATGTTAATTTAGATATATCTTAATATTTAGTCAGAACAAAGCTGAATATATTTGTACTAAAAGCAGTATGTTGATATTTACCAAAATGAATTATTACAATTGTAAAAGTGCTGAATTAGAAAAGGATGAAGATTGGGAATTTAAAGAAATAAATAAACAAGGGGCTTTAAAATACTTGGTAATATATGAGTGCTTAGCCCACTGAAGATAAATGTGTAAAATACCAAGGATAACTAAAACAACCTGTGATGGGCAAGACCCTTCATTAAATTAGCCTCTATGTCACTTGCCTATGTGCTTAAAATATTTTAAAAATATTTGAAGTTACTGAGATAATAAATTATACTATCATTAAGCATGAAGAAACAAAGTGAAGGTAGCTGGCTCATCTGATTTCTTTTTAATGAGTGAGGGACCTTGGTGTCTAAGGTCCAGTGTGATGCTCTAGGTCTGTGATTACCCTTAGATGGCCATTTCTAAAAGAATTAGGAGAACATCTGAGTTAAGCATCTTAAGACCTTTAAACTGATTTGGATTATGAGCTGACAAGGTGCATAATTACTCTTTATTACTCCTGACAGTACCCTGGCACCAGGAATGCTGCTGAAGATGCAAAAGTTATATCTCTGATACAGTTCAACATCTACTTTTGATGACTGCCTTATATGGAATGAAAAGGGTCATGGTCTTAATTTTTTAAGTGGATAATCAAAGAAATTTGAAAAACTTTATTTCTTCCTATTTATCATCACATTATAATGGAAATTCCAAAGATTTGTATTTAACATTCTTTTTATTGATGTAAGGAAAGCAATCATCCTTTTCTGAAAAATACGAAGAGTTTTTATATTCCTGCACAATGGATGATAGGTCTCTCTCTTGAATTTACTTCACCTTCCTACTTTGCAACTGACTGCACTAAGCAGTCTGCTTTGCAAGCTACCATTTGTTCAAATAATATTCAACACTAAATTAGATATGTTCCCTCAAAAGCATCTTATACTAATTGTTACACATCTCCTTCAGTTAGTATGAATGCTTACCTTCCATCTTTTCTTTACCAGTAAAGACACCCAAATAAAATACTCTTCCCTTTTTCTAAAATAAAATGAGATTACTGTTACTGTTGTGGTAAACAGTTTTTTAAGACCTAATTTGGTAATGCCTGCCATAGACGAATCACAGAAAACTGTCCCTTTAGTTTTCCAAATAACCCATCAAAACAAGTACACACAATATTTATTGAATACCTCCAGTACTACAGACATATATTTACTTCATACATGCCTTTTAAGTAAACTTCCACATGGCGATTATTGTTTTGATTTGTCAGGTGAGCAAACTGGGGTTGGTAAGTTTAAACTTTCAACTCTATCCCACCACTGACCAGTGTTGGTAATGTATGATGCATAAACTCAATCAGTGGTCCTCCATGATTGATAGGCATCCATTATGCAAAGACCTGCTGAGTGTGATTAGTTCATTAAATGGAGATTCATATATATGAGATTTTATGGAGCATCCCAATAACAGTTGCAGGCAGAAGTTTAAACAGATGTAAAGTGGGAGCTATGATGCCTTGTGAAGGGGACTTTACCACAGAAAGTGAAAATGTGGAAGACTTCCCAGGCATCCTTAGTGAAGGCAAGCAGCAGGATTCACTGGATCCTCACTTTGCTTTTCAGAAACAGGCTACCCCAGGGAAAGAATGAGGATACTTCCTAGACAGGGACTCAGCTGAGAGCTGTCAGTGGCTAACACCCACAGCAGCTGGGAAATAATTGCTGGGGTCCTGACAGCCTGATGTGGGTGACCCCTGCACACACACACACACACACACACACACACACACACACACACACACACCATATGCCTTTGATTTTTAAGTCCTTGGATGGCAGCAGGTGATGGTTCACTAGTTAGCATTGCTGTCAATCGTGCTTAATGTTTTAGGAGAACTGAAATGAACTTATGAGCACACTAAGCACCTAATGGGTCATGCTGAAGGAAACACTCATTTTCATTATTTCATTCCACATTTAAAATGATGCTTAGAGGTTTTTCATTTCCCAGACAAGACACTAAGCCTCAGAGACCAAAGACCTCAAATCACACATGGGAAGGTCTTCATACTGTTCCACTAGACAGACACCAGTTTGTTTGGACCATGATATTTCGTGTATTTTTGGCATAATGTCCAAAATCCAAAATGCCATATCAGTAACAAAATCTCAATTTGGCTTCATCTTTCAAGTCTGATCACATATAATGTTTCCTTTAAAGAATGATCCCAGCACATCTAAAGATTTTAAATGTTGAAAAGTCACAGAAACTGTGCACCATGGCAGGGAGTACGGAATAGGCTCTCCGTCGTGCCTGTAGGTTAAGGGAGTATTCCTTCATGGGGAATGTGCTCCCAAAGTCCTTTTGTGCACCAGGGATACATCGATACATCCTGGTTCCACTGTCCGAGGTCCCTTAGACTGCCCAGGCCTTCTGAGACCCATGTTCAGGAGGTCTGAGTCAGTCCAATACTGGATTCCCACGTATCAGTCTGGGGTCCATTAGGTCCTTCTTGTTCAGGTCAGCTGTCTCTGTGGGTTTCTGTAGCCTGGTCTTGACCTCCCTCTCTGCATCTGGATTCCAGTTCGGCTCAGTATTTAGCTGTAGGTGTTTGCTTCTGTTTCCATCAGCTACTAGATGAGGGCTCTATGATGGTGGATAAGTTAGTCATCAATCTTATTATCAGGGAACGGCATTTAAGATAGCTTCTCCACTGCTGCTCAAATTGTTAGTTGGGGTCAGTCTTGTAGGTCTCTGGACATTTCTCGAGAGTCAGTTTTCTCTTCAAACCTATAATGGCTCCTTCTTTTATGGTATTTCTCTCTCTCTTTCTCTCTCTGTCTCTCTCTGTCTCTGTATCTCTCTCTCTCTCTCTCTCTCTCTCTCTCTCTCGTTTATTCCTCCCCTGACTCAATCTTCCTAGCCCCACATGCTTTCCTCTCCTCCCCTTGTCTTTCTCCTAGCTCCCTATTGGTCTTTAAAAGCCCTGCTTCTTATATACATGTTATATGAGAAACAGATGAAATGCCATGTGGACAAATGGAGAGAATGTGTTTACGTTCCTCATCTGAAAATAAAATTATAGTGGGCGATTTTAACAACTGTAAAAAGCTGAAGGCAAAGAGTATTAAAACATTCTAAAATACACTGGCTATATTTATTGTCCCCCACCCATTCATGCTTTCCCTAAAGTCAGAAGAATGTGCAGTGTTAATGTGGAGACTGTCCAGAGAATGATGTGGGGGAAACCGCAAACAATAACAGTGTTTAGGAGATTTTGTGTACTGATTCAATACACCCAGGGCTGTCATTCCAGAGAGAAAGGAGGTATGTCTGAATTCTTTGCAAACCTGTGGTCATTTCTTTTGTTTTTCTAGCAAGAGTATTAGTCAAATGGTCTTATATTAGGTAGAAATACTGTAACACAGTTCTGCTTCCTGAGCTTGGTCACAGGATGCAGCTAACATGTGGGGGTACTTTTACTTGATCAAATACTCAAGAACAAATTTCTCCTTACAATTGTGCATGAAAGATCATCCGTTTGGAACTTTGAAGAATCTCATATGAAACTATCTTATCATAAGATGCTACTTAATTCTGGATTCCATGGAGGAACTTTCTTGGACGCTGTCATTTCACAGTGAATGAAATCTAGAGGGATTCCCCTTACTAACATCTTTAGTATTCATACTACTGCATAGTCACAAGGGGTGGGGGTGGGGATGGTGGGAGTGGGAGTGCTGCATCTTTGCTGAAACAGGGCTAGGAAACTGAGCATCAGCTGAAACTCAAAATTATTTGCAGGTCTTCCTCCCCTCTCCCCCCAATCCCTGCTCCTATAAGCTAGGAAAATGCTCTACCATTGACCTAAATCCCAGCATTAACCTCAGGATATTCTGATTGAAGGGTTTCAGACTCTTCTCAGCACAAATAGCTCTAAAGCCACAGTGTCCGCCGTGAGCTCAAAACAATAGTAGGGTAAAAATTGGATATTAACAAATCTAAATGTACCTTGTAAAGAATTACACAAATCCCTATTATTTTTATAAATAAATTGACATTGTCATTGACTGAATGTTTCATAGACATGAAAAAAGAATTCATGTTGGTGTATCTTTTAAAACTTTCAAACACAGCTCTAGTAATTTTAAGATATATAACTTTCCACAGCTTTTATAGAGATCACTACTGACCAAGAAGCTATCTGTAATTAATACCTGCTGGAAAAGTCAGTTGTGTAGGGAACTGAGGATATCATAGAGGAATTGAGGAAGGAAAAAATTCATGATAAAAATACATTGCATGAAATTTTTCAATTAAAATTGATATGGGGAGGAAAATGCAATTTAGAACATTTTGCAGGCTAGGCAGGTTTAATTCTCCAAACTAAATATGAATATTAATTATATTTTAACTTCATAGATAGAGAAAATAAAATTCCAAATAGTTAATACTTGAGTGTATAGCACAGGAAGTGGCAAACTAAATCACAGTCTGACTGTGAATCTGATCCTGTAAATGGAATATATGTGTGAGTGCATGTGTCTTGTGTGTGTGTGTGTGTGTGTGTGTGTGTGTGTGTGTGTGTGTCTGAGTGTGTTCCCATCCTGTCTTGGAGTATTGTTTCAGGTACCAGGCAAACAATCTGCTGATAGAAACACCACATTGGATAAGATCCAGCCCTCACCTTATTTTTCTTCACTGTGACATAAGAAACACCAGTATTTGGATTGTGCATTCATGTCACCTAGAGATGTCACATAGAGATGTCAATATAGAGATGATTTATTTTCCAGACTATATAATTAAGAGCAATTGATGAGTAGGATATTTTTTTCCATTTTAACTTCAAATTTGAACTATTCATATTTATATTTACCTAACTTGAAGGGTCAATATTCAGTGCTGAAATGGTTCCCTCAGGAAGCTTTAGAAACCAAATTTGCATATTTGTGATGGACAATTTAAAAGTGATAGTAGATGAAAAATAGAAATTAGACTGAATATAGAATCATCAAATTTTGCACTGTGGGAATCTTGATCTCTGTATTGCATGGCTTCTCTTCTTGAGGAATTCAAACAGTCAATTCCCCCAACAGTGGTCTCAGTCCTCAAAATTATGGCAACTATTCTTTGTCTATTGAATTTCTGTTTATATATTTCACATGTGCATTGTATGTCTTTGTGAGTATGTATGTGTATGTATGTATGTGTATAATGTGTGTGTGTGTGTGTGTGTGTGTGTGTGTGTGCATCTGGAGGTCATAAGTAAATTTCATGTTTCTCTCTCAATGATTGTCCAGTATGTTTTTTGAGACAGTGTAAACCTGGGCTTACTGACTTGACTAGCTTAGTTTAGCTGGCCAGTAGGGTTCAAGGATCTGTTAGTTTCCATCTCCTCGACTCCAGAAATCCTTCTATGTGCTGTTATGCCAGAATTGTTATTTACAAGGTTTCTGAGACCATTGCACACATCCCTGTGCTTGTGTAGTCAGTGCTGTAACTGCTGAGTCATCCTTCATCCAACTGTTGATTTTCTGTAGACATTATAGAGGTGAATTTTTTTAAATTTAAATTTGAAACAAGCTTGTTTTACATTTCAATCCCAGTTTCCCTACACTCCCATTCTCTCCTGTTCCCCCCCAACCCCCATCCCATAACCTTTCTATTCCCCAGGGAGGGTGAGGCCATCCATGGGGAGTCTTCAAAGTCTGTCATATCATTTGGAGCAGGGCACATGCCCTCCCCTATACACATAGGCAGAGGGAGTATCCCTCTATGTGGAATGGGCTCCCAAATCCATTCATATACTGGGGATAAATATTGATCCACTACCAGAGACCCCATAGACTGCCTAGTACTCCCAACTAACACCATATTTAGGGACTCTAGGTCGGCCCTATTCTGGTTTCCCAGCTGCCAGACTGGAGTCCATGTGCTCCCACTTGTTCAGAGGTAGGAGGAGATTCAAAATGTAGGAAGGACTGAGGGAGAAAATCTTCAGACCCTCTCTCCAGTAAGATGAGACCAAGTGGAAATACTTCGATTGATAGAAATGGGATAATATTTAAGACACAGCTAGCCAATAAGAAATGCTAGTAACAGGCCAACAGTTTATATCTAATACAGTATCTCTGTGTGTTATTAGGGGTTGGGTCGCTCTGGGACCAGGCTGGCAGGAAAACTGCTCAAAACAGTCTACTTCTGCATCCATCAGCTACTAGATGAAGGCTCTAAGATGGCATATGAGGTAGTCATCAATCCCATTATAAGGGAAGAGCATTAAAGGTAGACGATCCACTATTGCTTAGATTGTTAGCTGGGGTCATCCTTGTAGATCTCTGGACATTTCTCCAGTGCCAGATGTTTTAAAATTTATAATGGCTCCCTCTATTAGGGCATCTCTTTTCTTGCTCTCTTCTATTCTTTCCCTGACTCAATCTTCCTGCTCCCTCATGCCCACTTCTCCCCTCGTTTTACTCCTAACTCCCTCTCTCCTCCATCCTAGCTCCCAATTTGCTTGGGACATCTTGTCCCTTTCCCCTTCTCCAGAGGACAATATATGTCTCTCTAAGGATCCTCCTGATTTCCTAGCTTTTCTGGCAGTGTGGCTTGTAGGCTAGTAATCCTTTGCTCTACATCTAAAATCCATATATGAATGAGCACATACAGGGTCTTTTTGTGACTGGGTTACCCCATTCAATATGGATTCTTCTAATTCCATCCATTTGCCATCTAATTTTAAGATTCCATTGTTTATTTTTTTCCCCTCTGAGTACTACCCCATTGTGTAAATATACCACATTTTCTCTATCCTTCAATTGAGAGACATCTAGATTGTTTCCAGGTTCTGGCCATTATAAACAATGCTGCTATGGACATAGTTGAACAGATGTCCTTGTTGTATGAATGTGTATATTTTGGTTATATGCCTAAGAGTGGAATTACTGGATATTGAGGTAGACTGATTCCCATTTTCTTGAGGAACCGCCATACTGATTTCCAAAGTGGCTGGATGAGTTTGCACTCTCACCAGTAGTGGAGGAGTGTACCCCTTTCACTACATCCTCTCAAGCATATACTGTTTTTGGTGTTTTTGATTTTAGTCATTCTGACAAGAATTAGCTAGTATCTCAGAGTTATTTTGATTTGAATTTCCCTGATTGCTAAGGATATTGAGCATTTTCTTATGTGTCTTTCAGCCGTTTTAGATTCCTCCATTGAGAGTTCTCTATTCAGTTCTGTACCTCACTTTTTAATTGGTTTATTTGGTGTTTTGGTAACTAGCTTTTTGAGTTCTCTGTATATTTTGAAAATCAGCCCTCTGTCAACATGGAGTTGATGAATATCTTATCTCACTCTGTGGGAGGCCATTTTGTCTTGTTGACTGTGTTCTTTGCCTTACAGAGACTTCTTATATATTAATTCTCAATCTCAGTGTCTGTGCTACTAGTGTTATGTTCAGGAAGCAGTCTCATGTAACAATTCTTTTGATGGTACTCCCATTTTCTCTTCTAAGAGGTTCAGTGTGGCTGGATTTATTTTGAGGTCTTTGATCCATTTGGACTTATGTTTTATGCATGGGAATAGATAGGGATCTATCTGCAGTTTTCTACAAGTCAGCATCCAGTTATGCCAGCACCATTTGTTGACGATACTTTCTTTTTTTCCATTGGATAATTTTAGCTTCCTTGTCAAAAATCAGGTATTTGTAGGTGTGTGGGTTAATATCAGGGTTTTCAATTCAATTCCATTGGTCTCCCTGTTCTTTTTTGCACCAATTCCAAGCTGTTTTCTGGAACTTGACGTCAGGGATGGTGATGTCTCAGAAGTTTCTTTATTGTACAGGGTTGTTTTGGCTATCCTGGGTCTTTTTGTTTCTCCATATAAAGTTGAGTATTCTTTCAAGGTCTGTGAAGAATTGTACTTGGATTTTGATGGGGATTGCATTGAATCTGTACATTGCTTTTGGCAAAATTGCCATTTCTAATATGTTGAGCCTTTTTATCCAAGGGCATGGGAGGTCCTTTCTAGTATTAGCTTTAAATTCTTTCTTGAAACATCCAAAATTCTTATTATATAGGTCTTTCATTTGTTTGGTTAACATTACCCCAACATATTTTATGTTGTTTGTGGCTATTGTTAGAGGTGACATTTCTCTGATTTCTTCCTCAGCCCCTTTATTGTCTGTATATAGTAGGGCTACTGAATTTTTTGAGTTTATCTTGTATCCTGCCTCTTTGCTGAAGGTGTTTATCAGCTGTAGGCATTCCCTGGTAAATTTTTTGGGTCATTTATGTAAACTATCATATCATCTGAAATTGTAAAATTTGACTACTTCTTTTTCAATTTGTATCCCTGTGATCTCCTTTTGTTGTCTTATTGCTCTAGCTAGAACTTCAAGTACAACACTGAAGAGATATATATAGAGAGGGCAGCCTTGTCTTGTTCCTGATTTTAGAGGAATTGCCTTAATTTTCTCTCCATTCAGTTTGGTGTTAACTGTTGGTTTACTGTATATTGCTTATATTATGCTTAGTTATGTTCCTGTTATCCTTGATCTTTCCAATACCTTAATCATGAAGGGGTGTTGGATTTTGTCAAAGGCTTTTTTTGCATCTTGTGAGATGATCATGTAGTTTTTCTTTTTCAGTTTGTTTATATGGATTGATGGATTTTCATATGTTGAACCATCCCTGAATCCCCGGGATAAAGCCTCTTTGGTCATTGTGGATGATTTCTCTAATGTGTTCTTGTTTTATTGAGAATTCTTGCATCAGTGTTCATGAGGGATATTGGTCTGTAGTTCTTTTCCTTAGTTGTGTATCATGAGACTTGGGCTTCCTTAAAAAGAGTTTGGCAATGACCCTTCTGCTTCTGTTGTGTAGAACACTTTGAGGAGTATTATGGTGAATTTCTGGTGGACTTTTTCACTGAAACCATCTGGCCCTGGACTTTTTTAAGTTGGGAGACTTTTGATGACTCCTATTTCATTAGGAGTTATAGATCTATTTAAATTACTTATCTGTTCTTTATTTAATTTTGGTAAGTATTATCTATTCAGAAAATTGTCCATTTCTATTGATTTTTGAAATTTGTATAGTACAGGTTTTCAAAGTATGACCTGAAGATTCTCTGAATTTTCTCGGTGTCTGTTGTTAGCTTCCCTTTTCATTTCTGATTTTGTTAATTTGCATGTTCTCTCTCTGTTTTCTGGTTAGTTTGGATAAAGGTTTGTCTATCTTGTTGATTTTTCCAAAAAACCAGCTCTTTGTTACAATAATTCTTTATATTGTTATCCTAGTTTCTACTTTATTGATTTCAGCCCTCAATTTGATTATTTCATGGTGTCTACTCCTCCAGAGTGAGTTTGCTTCTTTTTGTTCTAGAGCTTTTATTTGTGCTGTTAATTCTCTAATGTGACTATTGTTCAGTTTCTTCATGTGGGCACTTAGTGCTATGAACTTTCCTCTTAGTATTGCTTTCAGAGTGTCCCATACATTTGGGTATGTTGTATCTTCATTCTCATTGAACTCATAGAGGTCTTTAATTTCTTTCTTTATTTCTTCCCTGAGCCATGACTGGTGCAATTGTGCATTGTTCAATTTCCATGAGTTTGTAGGGTGTTATTCCAATTTTTTTTGTACCTATTGAGGTTTGCTATATTGCTGAGTATGTGGTCTATTTTAAAGAAGGTTCCATGTGGCACTGAGAAGAAGGTGTATTCTTTTGTGTTTGGATGGAATGTTCCATAAATATCTGTTAAACCCAATTGCATCATAACTTCTGTTAGTTTGTTACTTTTCTGTCTGGTGGGACTGTCTAGTGTTGAGAGTGGGGTGTTGAAATCTCCCACTCTAAGTGTATGAGGTTTTATGTGCGATTTGAATTTTAGTAATGTTTCTTCTATGAATGTGGGTGACTTTGTATTTGGGGCATAGATATTCAGAATTGAGGATTTATCTTGTTGAATTTCTCCTGTAATGAATAAGAAATGATCTTCTTCATCTGTTTTGATTGATTTTAGTTTAAAGTCTTATTTGTTAGATATTAGGATTGCTACACTGGCTTTTTTCTTGGGTCCATTTATTGGAAAATGTTTTCCCAACCCTTAACACTGAGGTAATATCTGTCTCTGAAGTTGAGATGTGTTTCTTATACAAAGCAGAAGGATGGAATCTGTCTTCATACCCATTCTGTTAGCCTTTGTCTTTTTATAGGTGAGTTAAGACAATTAATATTGAGGGATATTAATGACCATTGATTCTTTTTTTTGTTTTGGATTTGGGGTGTGTGTGTGTGTGTGTGTGTGTGTGTGTGTGTGTGTGTGTGTGCAGGCCCCAGGCCTTAGGAGGCTCTCAGCAGGGTCCCAGAAGGCAGGTAGGAAACAGGCCCAAGTTTCTCTCCTACTGTGGTTGGAAGTAGAACCAGGATTCTGGCAGACTCTGGGAATGCCAGTCCTTGTGGACAGACACCCTGCTTACATTTCCTAGAAAGTAGGAGGCTCTGAGCAGGGCACCAGAAGGCAGGCTCTCTTCGATGCAGATTTTAAATCCTGCTGGAAATATGAGAAAAGGTAACACCTTTTGCATATTTTCTCCAAACCCCAAAAAAAAAAAAAGGGAAATAAAACCCAGTTGCTTTTTTTGTATTTATTATTTGTTTGATAAATGTCCTTCATTTTAAATACATTACCCAGTTGAGATATGATGGGAGATGTCATTCTGTAAATATGTTTCTCTTATTGGTTAATGAATAAAGCACTGTTGGCAAATAGGAAGGCAAGATAGGCAGGACTAGGAGACAAGGAGGATTCTGGGAGATGTAGTGAAAAAGAGTCAAGATGTAGGGACTTGAGAGAAAGAGGTGTAGATCTCTCTCTCTCTCTCTGGTAAGATAAGACCATGTGTAAATACTTAGATTAAAAGAAATGGGTTAACATTTAAGACAGAGCTAGCCAATAAAAAATGGTAGTAACTGGTCAACAGCTTTATATTAAATACAGAGTCTCTGTGAGTTATTTGGGGATGATGTGGCTGTGGACCCAGGCTGGCCAGAGAAACTGCTCATAACAGATATTCTTTATTCTTGTTAGGTTCTATTCCAAGAATTTTTATTGTTTAGATACTGCAAATATTGTCAATTTTAATTGAAATTGTCCATCTATGTTGCCAACTAATATAATTCATTTATTGTGCTTAACATCGTTGCCAAATTTTCTTACTTTGAATAATTGGTAGATTTTCTTAGATGCCTATGTGCTATCTCTGAAACCCTCAAAATATAGTTCCTGAGTCAGCAGCATCAATATTACCTGAGAACAATGAAATAAACAAACAAACAACAACAACAAAATCAAAAATAATGCTGGGATAAACCTGAGACTGAACTTGAGACTTGAGACTGAGCAAGCAAGTAGGCTAGTTTCCTTAGGCATTTGCCCTTCCTCTAAGAGTTAGAAAATCTCTCTCTCTCTCTCTCTCTCTCTCTCTCTCTCTCTCTCTCTCTCTCTCTCTCTCTCTCTCTCTCTCTCTCTCTCTCTCTCTCTCTCTCCCCAGATTAGCAAGTTGCCAGGGCATCCAGTTGTTCATTCCCACCAGTGATGAATGGTGCTAAGGTTTGTTTTACATTCATGAAAGGACTTTACATCATGTTTAAATTAAAAAAAAATTATTGATTCTTTGGGAATTTCACATCACATAGCCATAGCCCAATTCTGTTCATTTCCCAGTCCCTCCATTTCTGCCTTTCACTCTTGCAGCATCCTCCCCACCATAAAAGAAAATTAAAAAATAAAATAAAATCAACCAAACAAACAAACAAACCATTTTGCCTGTCTGTATTTCCTGCCTCTCTAACACTTCTTTATTCGTTTTAGTGGCATTGGAAGTTGCAGTGTGTCACACCGTATACCCTATTGTCCTATCAGCTTTATTTCCTAATGTTCATTGCAATGAACATTACGAGTCTCGTTCCACAGGACAAGTCTTTTCATATACTCCAGCAGGTCCTGGGATGTGGGCCTGGGCGTTAGGTGAGTAGATCAGACCCCGCAGTTGGGGCAGCCCCTTAGGCATGGGGCCAGCTCTCTTATGACAATGCCATCAGGGACAGTTCTCCCACACCCATGGTAAGTGGTGGGGCCCTCCCTCCTAAGTGTAGGGGCCTAGCTCTCCTGTGCCCAGGTCATTGGGGTCAGCTTTCTTGTGAGGGTGAGGGCCAGATTTCTTGTTGCAGTGTCCAGAGAGGGGCAGGACACGTTTCCCAGGACCAGCAAAGGGCAGGGTCAGCTCAGCCTGACTCTCCAATTTCATTAAGTATGGTTCTTATGGCCCCTATTATAACACAGGAAACAGACATAAGCACAGACTCCAGCTGCAGCAGGACCATGGACCACGGGACACTGCCTTCAACTTCAGCTTGCCTTGGATTTTACCATGGTCCCTGTAGCAATTCAGGCCACTCAGATCAGTATGGCCCAGGTATTCACATGGCCTTTGTTGCAACAGGAGACACAGACATCAACTGAGACCCTGGCTGCTGTCGGGACAAGTACTCAGGCATGCAGCAGCGCAGGTCTAGATGACATTATGGCCCCAGGTGTCAGCACAGGCCACTCAGATCAGCACGGCTTTAGTGGCAGCATGGCCTTTGGACACCGAAGTGGTATCGGGTTGCGGCCTAGACCCTTGACATTGCCATGGCCTTTGATGGTAACAGGAGCCATGGGCACAAACATAGACCCTGGCTGTAGTAAGGTCACAGACTCAGTCATGGCCCTCAGCTGCAGTTTTGACCCAGACACCACCATGGCACCAGGTAACAGCAAAGGCCACTCAAATCTGTTTGGTCCTGGTTGCAGCATGCATTTAAATTTTTTAAATATACTTTTAGCAATTCCAAAATATAGCAAAATACATTGTGGTTTTATTTCATTTTTAAAGGAACTAATTATATTGAATCTGATTTCATGTTCTTACCTTCTACTTATATATCTCATTTCAAAGAGTTTGCCTATTTTTTTAATTGGATCATTCATCTTATTATGTTGTAAACAGTTCTCAACATAGTCTGGTTAGTAATTTATTAGAAGATATGTTTTACAAACATTTTAATTTTTAGTTATCAATGAATGCTGTCTTGATAATTGCCTTTTCCTTTTTTTTTTTTTTTTTTTTTTAGCAGTTTAAAAAATCACCTTGAAATTCTAGAGTTTTAACTAGCTGATCAATTTTACACTTTTTGAACTTCACTATCAGAGTCCCCCAAGTCTTAACAAATGCATCTATAGTTAATGTTCACTTATAGTTATCTTTTTGCATTTGTCTGTATGTGTTCTTAATAGCAGAGATAGTTCAGTCACATGAGATAAATCGAATGCTTTCTCTTTGTAATGATTTTCTGTAATAATTTGCGTAAGAGTCACTACCTCACATACAGTTAAACATAATCCGGCATATGTTCATTTCTTTTGTTATTGCTACTATCATTAATTTTATAACCCTAACATAACCAAAATACCTATAAATCAACCTTTTTGAATTCAATATTGTTTGCTCTTTTATTTCTCTCTCCTTTCCTTCTTTCTCTCTGTCTTCCTCTCCATTTCTGCCCCAATCCCAAAGTCTAAAAGAGTACTGGTTTTGTTGTTGGTTTTTTTTGTTGTTGTTTGTTTGTTTTTGTTTTGTTTTGAGTTCACATGTCTGAAAATGTCTACTTGACACATTTGATTTTGATTTATGACTTGACAGGAAATAGAATTCTAAGTCATAAGCCAGTCTGTATTCCTCTTGAAGGTAATTTTCCATTACATTTTTCTGTTTTGCTTAAATAGTTAAATAACTAAAAAAAAAAAAAAAGTGATTTCATTCTCGTCTCTAGGCTAGGACCAAATTCCTGTCTTTTTATCACCTCTTTTTTATCCCATCTAAATCCCAGAAATACCACAGTGATGGCTTTAATATCTCAGTCAATTTGTTAGACAAAATGTACTTCCTCATTACTTCTTCAAGCCATGAGGAATGTAGCAGCCAGGAGTTGCTTACTTGAGTCCTTTTACATACCAAGCAAGGAAACCTGCAAACACGTCAATGTCTTTACCAAGTGGAGAAATCCACACAGTTAAATTAGATCCATTTGTCAAGTAGATGACAACATACTTCTCCTTACTTCATTTATCAAATGAGACAGTTCTTGTTTATATGTGATTTCACTTCTTATACTCATTGACTTCATGCCTAAGAGACAAGTGGATGGTTTGGGGTAAATGTCAGAAGAAAATACTTAGAACTGGAATCTGTTATAATATGTCAAATTATGAAGTTTGCAGAATAAAAATGAATTATTGAAAATTTGGAAATTTATCTGACAACAATATTATCTTAAAGGAACACACATTGGTTTTGAGTCATCCCATAAATGTAAATACATTCTGAAAATTAGATAATTGTGTTGACATGAGAAGTCATGTTTGTCATGTTCATGTGACTAATTAATAGGAGGTAGGATAAATTCAGTAACATATGATTAAAATTGGTTGCATAAGGATTCGAAGCAGTGCTAACTACACAATGCTGAGGTAAGCTAGAACTAGGAAATCCAGTGCCCTTTCCAGAAGCACTTATAAATGTTCCCCCAGCTCTCATCATATCTATTCTGTTTAATTTCCATCCTGGGCTCCACTTTCAACAAGCAGAAATAGGGAATTCCTATGTGGATGTTAACTTTTCATACTCTTCAGGTATCATTTTTTTTTGTGTGTGTTCAACAAGAGTCATTGAAAGAAGGGGGCAGGAAGTGAAGAAGAGTTAGGTTTATTTATTTATTTATTTATTTATTTATTTATTTATTTATTTTCTCACTGTCCTCATCTTACTGAGGCTTGCTTCCAGCTGATTGTGGTGACAATCCTCTACAAAACAGTTACTGATTTCTCTCATACAACTGTGGGCTCTCTCTAGAGTCATGTAACTTTCTCCTTCTAACCAAAGGTTTTAATAGATTTTTGCTCTTAATAGAATTTGTTATATCATTATTTTTTGCAATTATATAGTTCTCTTGTATAATTTCATCCACTGACATCTTTTTGAGTAACTAACTCTTCTTTCTTGGTCTCTGGCTCATGTTCTGGCCCCATCTCCCATCTTCTCTGATTTACACCTTTAGCAGGAAGGCTTCCAAGCTTTAAAAAATCCTTTTTATTTTTGTTTTTCTTTCTTTTTTTTCCTTTTCTTTTTGTATCTTATAGTTGTCAATCCAAAATTTCTTAGCTTTTTCTCTTCCCTGGAGATCCTTGCCTCATGGATAAATGGACCTTTAATGTCTATGTGTACACATAGTTCTATAGTTCCCCAAATCTCTTATTATTATATATCACAATTATTTAGCAATTTTAAATTTACTTTTGTTTATCCTTTTGTTAATTATACTGAAAGCTTTTTGAGAATAGATATCATGTCATGTTTCAGTTTTTTCTATGAAGGAAGAGCCACTGGAGCAGATGAGTGCAGGAGGCTCTAAGCACTGAAGCAAACTGGGTTGGTGGACTATGAATTGAAGTGGTTGAATGTAGGAAGAAAATATGATCATGGTGAATATAAATAAAGAAGAAAAAGATGGTGGCATAATTACATGACTAGTTTAGTAGATTGGATGCCAGAGATAATGATGAGAACATAAAGGAAGTTAAAGCATATTCCAGGGATGTGGATGAAAGCCTGAAACTGAGGTTGGAGAGGGAGAAGGTGAGCATGGAAACCAATGTGGAACTTGGTCAGCTTTTGATGGGAGATGTTTTTCTGTAAATATGTTTCTCATACTGGTTAATTAATAAAGCCTGTGGCCAATAGGAAACAAGATAGGTAGGGCTAGGAGACTAGGAGGAGGAAAGAGGAAGTAGTTGGGAGGAGTCAAGATGTAGACCAGGGAGGAAAGAAGACGCCAGCCGTGGCTTCCGGATAAGATGAGCAACGTGGAAATACTTAGATAAGTAGAAATGGGTTAATAATTAAGACAGAGCTAGCCCATAAACAATAATGGTAACTGGCCAACAGGATTGTATCAAATACAGAGTCTCTGAGTGTTATTTGGGGCTCACGTGGCGGCGGGACCATGGCAGCTATACCGGTGGCAGCCGGCAGGAAAAACCTGCCTTAACAAGCTTTCAAGTGATAACCTCAGCAGATAGGCTGAACTTTTAGAGGGAAATAGTGTGCTGTGAGTTTCTTGAGACTAAAGACCAGGAAACCAATGAATCAGAAACCACTGGGGAGAGGAGCCCAAGAGGAGTCATGGTCTTGTATATGATGGGTGGCATAGATGTAATTGTGACTTTGTTCACCACCAAGCTTCTACATGTCAATTGCATGCTGATAAATATGCACAGGTAGTGGCATTTCTTCCTGGAATTCAAGTCAAAGTGCCTTAATATCCTGTGTTAGTGCACTTTGGTCACTAAGACAAACCGTGCAGATGTCTGAATTGTGGACATCTCACATCACAGCAGCACATCATTGTGGGAGTGTGCAGCAGAAGAAAACATCTCATGTCACAGTGAGGAAGGATGAGAGAGGCAGAGACAGAGGCAGAGACAGAGACAGAGAGAATAACTGAGCTCCCATGATCTCTCTCAAGGACAAGACCCCAACGATACCAAAACTTGCCACTAAGCCTGTCTTAAAGTTTCCACCATTTTTCAATAATGTCTCCTGGGACTCTAACACATGTAGAGAAACTAGATCCATACTGCAGCAAATTCCTATTGCCTAGTCTAACTGTCCTTTGCGCATCCATTAATGGACACTGGTGGTTTTTCTCAGTCTGTGAGTATTACTCTGGCCATTTCTTTGCAGAAGTGGGGTATGTATGTTTGTTTTGTGTTTGTGTAATCTGCATGAGGTAGATGTGTGACAGTTGATCGGTATAAAAAGAAAGCCAAAAACTTAACTTCATGTCAAAATAACATAGACAAATAACATTTTTTAATTTCAGTAGGTGGTAAATAGAAAACCCTGATTATATATTTAAATTTGTAAGTATTCTACATTTTATTATAAGGTACAATTTTTTTTAATCTGTGTATCTGAGAATATATTTTCTTTTGTTTCTGATTTTAAAATTTACCCATCTCTTGTATTTGTTGCACAAAATGGACAAAGTTTCTGGGGTGTTTGAATTTTGATACTTTAAAGTCATTATATTGAATTGATTTTCAACAATAACAACTATAAAATCTGCTTTGTTTCTCATTTGAGGCCCGTTTTGAACACCTCTTGAATTGTGTGGTTCCCAGATGGCATAAAAGTAAGTCCTTGGAGCTGGGTGTCCTCACATCTCCTACATGCTGGCATGCACTCAGTTGACATAACCTGACAAAGACAAAATGGGCACCCACTGCCTGTGTTGGAAGACCCTGCATCACATTTCAGCCATGGGAGACAAACAGAACAAAACAGCCAGTAGCATTTGTTAAATGTCAGCATTTTCAAAGAGCAACCAACATATTCCAATGAAATTTCTGAACTTTTCCATATAGTGGTAGATGCACCAGGAACAGCTTTCTTTATTTTTAAATGTTGTTTATTTACTTTTATTGCTGGGAAGAGGTGAACACAGAACTTTGGACTAAGAAACACAATAAAATAAATAAAAGAAACACTAAGGTACTCTTTTATTTTATTAATTTATCTTTTTATTTTTATTTTACATATCGATCCCAGTTCCCTCCCCTCCCTCCCTCCCTCCATTCCTCTTTCCCTCTTTTCAACTCTCACATGGCCCCTGACAGCACTCCCCTCCCAACCCTTCCCACTGCACATGTGGGGTGATGCCCTCCAGGAGGGATCATCTAAATCTGTGAAGTTATTTGGAGTAGGAACTAGGCCTTCTCTCTTTTTAAGGGAGTATCTCTCCATGGGGGATGTGCCCTCAAAGTCCATTTCTGAACCAGGAATACATCCTGGTTCTACTGTCCAAGATCCCTTAGATTGCTCAGGCATTCTAGCTGAGACCCATGTTCAGGAGTTTTGAGTCAGTCCCATGCTGAATTCCCAGTTATCAGTCTGGGGGGGGCGCGCCCATTAGCTCATCCTTTAGTTGTGTTCCTGTTATCCATGATCTCTCTAAGACCTTTATCTTGAAAAGGTATTGAATTTTGTCAAAGGCTATTTCAACATCTAGGGAGATGATCATGTGGTTTCTCTTTTTCAGTTTTTATATGATGAATCATATTGATAGATTTTTATATGTTCAAGCATTCCTGCAACCCAGGGATGAAGCCTATTTAGTCATGGTGGATGATTTCTCTGATGTATTCTTGGATTTGGTTTGCCAGTGTTTTATTGAGTACATATGTTCATGTTCAATATTGGTCTGTAGTTTTCTTTCTTAGTTGTGTCTTTGTGTGGCTTGGGTACCAAGATAATTGTAGCCTTATAAAAACTGTTTGGCAATGACCGTTCTGCTTCTATTGTGTATTGTGTGGAACAATTTGAGGAGTATTGTTATTGGTATTAGTTCTTCCTTGAATTTCTGGTAGCCATCTGGCCCTGAGCTTTTTTTTTTTTTTGGTTGGAAGGTTTTTGGTGACTGCTTCTATTTTGTTAGGGGTTATGAGTCTATTTAAGTTGTTTGTGTTTGATTTAATTTTGGTAAGTGATAGTTATTCAGATATTTGTCCATTTCTTTTGAATTTTCCAATTTTGTGGAGTACAGGTTTTCAAAGTCTGACCTGAAAATTGTTTGGATTTCCTCAGTGTCTATTGCCCTGTCCATTTTTGATTTGTTAATTTGCATGTTCTCTCTCTGCTTTTTAGTTAGTTTGGATAGATGTTTGTCTATCTTGTAGATTTTCTCCAAAACCCTACT
This sequence comes from Cricetiscus sungorus, assembly GCA_030556225.1. Classification (NCBI taxonomy): domain Eukaryota; kingdom Metazoa; phylum Chordata; class Mammalia; order Rodentia; family Cricetidae; genus Cricetiscus; species Cricetiscus sungorus. Next base: position 10,576,177 of record JANBXA010000103.1, read on the forward strand.
CTTTGTTTTATTTTTTGTATTGATTTTTCTGGTTTCTATTTTATTGTTTTCAGCCCTCAAATTGATTACTTCCCGATGTCTATTCCTCCAGGGTGAGTTTGCTTCTTTTTATTCTAAGGCTTTTAGTTGTGCTGTTAATTCTCGAATGTGACTATCCTCTGTTTTCTTCATATGGGCACTTAGTGCAATGAATTTCCCTCATAACACTGCTTTCATGATGTCCCATAAGTTCAGGTATGTTGTGTCCTCATTCTCATTGAATTTTAGGAAGTCCTTAATTTATTTCTTTATTTCTTCTTCGACCCAGGTGTGGTGCAATTGAGCATTGTTCAGATTCCATGAGTTTATAGGTTTTCTGCTTTTTGTGTTGTTGTTGAATTCCAACTTTAAAGCATGGTGGTCTGATAAGATACAGGAGACTATTCCAATTTATTTTTTTTGTATCCATTGAGGTTTGTTATGTCACCTAGTATGTGTTTGATTTTAGAGAAGGTTCCATGTGGAGCAGAGAAGAAGGTATATTCATTTGTGTTTGGATGGAATGTTCTATAGATGTCTGTTAAACCCAATTGAGATATAACTTCTGTTAGTTCTTTTGTTTCCTTGTTAAGTTTCTGACTGGTGATCCTGTCTAGCAGTGAGAGTGGGGTGTTGAAGTCTCCCAGTATAAGTGTGTGAGGTTTTATGTGAGCTTTGAGTTTTAGTAGAATTTCTTTTACGAATGTAGGTACCTTTGTATTTGGGACTTAGATGTTCAGAATTGAGACTTTGTGCTGATGGATTTCTCTTGTGATGAATACGAAATGACCTTCTTAGTGTCTTTTGATTAATTTTGGTTTGAAGTCTAACTTGTTAGATATTAGGGTAGTCAAACCTTCTTAATTCTTGGGTCTATTTGATTGGAAGATCTTTTCCCAACCCTTTACCCTGAGGTAATATCTGTCTTTGAAGCTTAGATGTGTTTCTTGTATGCAGCAGAAGGATGGATTCTGTCTTCATATCCATTCTGTTAGCCTGTGTCTTTTTATAGGCAGGTTAAGACCATTAATGTTGGGGGAAAGTAAGCACCATTGATTGTTTTAGATTTGTTGTTGGCAGTGGTATTGTGAATATATTTGCCTTGCTATACCCTTGAGTTCTAGTGAAGTGGCATTATCTATTGCCTATGTCTTTGTGAGCATAGTTAACTTCCTTGGGTTGGATTTTTCCTTCCAGAACTTTCTGGAGGGCTGGATTTGTAGAAAAGAATTTTGAAAATCTGGCTTTGTCATTGAATATCTTGTTTTCTTCATCTATAGTGATTTAGAGTTTTGCAGGTATAGTTGCCCATGTAGACTCTTAGTACCTGTAAAACATCTATCCAGGACCTTTTGGATTTGAGTGTTTCCATGGAGAAGTCAGATATAATTTTGATAGATCTGCCTTTATGTTACCTGGCCTTTTTCCTTCGCTTCTCTTAATATTCTTTCTTTATTGTATATGTGTGTTACTGGGTACTGGCATGGAGGCAGGACCAGACCTACCGGTAGGGAAAAACCTACTCTTAACAAATGTTGTTAAGAGTAGGGTTGAGAATGTTCACTTAAAACTTGATAAAAGCTTAAAAAAGGATTTTAGAAACAAAAGAATGAAGACAAGCAAGGCTTCTTGCTAACAGAATTTTTCTGGGTTGGACACTGTTTTATGAAAGACAAGCAAAGATTTGCATGGCTCCTTTAAGGGAGGTTTCCTGACTCAGTATAAGTGACAAAAACAAAAACAAAAACAAAACAAAAATAAAAAAATAAAAAATAAAACCCACACAGCTTTTAAAGAGCTTTGCTAACAACTGAATGGTGTGTACAAGAGCAGGCAATGGCAGTGAGCACAGCTCCCAGTGATGAGTGCTGGTGATAAAATAGCTGCTGCCATCTTGGATAGACCGCGGCTAAAAACAACTGTAGCTTTCATTTTAGCAATGTGTTGTTTAGCAGATAAAAGACTTGTGACCAGAAAAAGATAAAGATTTACAGTAAAGACAGATTCACATTAAGAAAAAGCGCTCTAGGTTTACAGTGAGTTTTAAAATACACGTTGGCTTGGGAGTGATAAAGAAACAGGATAGTGATGGGAGATGTTATTCTGTAAATATGTTTCTCATACTAGTTAATTAATAAAGCACTGATGGGCCAATGAGAAAGCAAGATAGGTGGGGCTAGGAGACAAGGAGGGAAGAGGAAGTGGTAAGGAGGAGTCAAGATGGAGACTGGAGAGGAAGGAAGATGCTGGCAGTGGCTCCCCGGTAAGATGAGCCACGTGGAAATACATAGATAAGTAGAAATGGGTTAATAATCAAGACAGAGCTAGCCCATAACTATAATGGTAATTGGCCAACAGGATTGTATCAAATACAGAGTCTCAGAGTGTTATTTGGGGCTGGCATGCCAGACTAGCAGTGGGCCGGCTGGCGGAAAACAGACAATCTACAGTTGGCGCCCAACGTGGCTATAAGAACTTACACTTAAAACTTGATAAAAGCTTAAAAAGAGATTTTAGAAACAAAGGAACAGAGACTAGCAAGACTTCTTGGTAGCAACATTTTCTCCGTTGGAATTGTTTTGCTGTAGACAGAGATTTGCGTGGCTCCTTTAAGGGAGGTTTCCAGAATTAGCATAAGCGGCAAAAAAAGCCTTACTTTTAAAGAGCTCTGCTAACAATTCATTGGTGTGTACGAGAGCTGCAATGATGGTTTACACTATGTTTCAAAAAATACGCTGGCTTGGGAGAGAAAAAGAAACAGGATACAATGGTTTAAAAAAGAAAAAAGAAAGTAAAATGGATGGGTGTGGTGGCACAGGCCATTAATCCCAGCACTCTGGAGGCAGAGGCAAACAGATCTCTGTGATTTCAAAGTAAACCTGGTATACAGAGGGAATTCCAGGACAGATAAAAGTTACACATAGAAACCCTGTCTCAAAATATGTAAAAATAGAAGTAGAAGAAATAGAGTAATAAAAAAGCCATGTAAAGATGGAAAGCACAGAGAAATTTTGGATACTATATGCGATTCTGCTGTCTTTAAATTATTTGATTGCTGAGAAAATAACAACTACTGATAAAAGAAGTGCTGCTGGATTAATTCAATGTATATATTTTTAAAATGCTTTGACTCCAAAATTTAAGCCTAAGGACAAGTTACTGGGGAAAAGGATTTCTATTTTTGTTTCCACAGAAAATGAAAAGTTGTGGATTCTTTCCAGATTAATGTGGTTTGATCAAGCAAGACACCCTGAAGCAATGTCTATAGGGAGTTGTCTCTGTCATTTCTAGAGTTTATATATTATCCTTCTGTGGTCTCTGTAGGAGTTGAAGAAAGATAGCTGTGGTTATAGTTTTCCTTAGTTAGGATTAAAGATAAGTTACATATAGGACTTTAGATTCACAAAGATAGTATAGGTGATGGAATATTTTCTTAAATCTTAAATGTTAATGGACTATATATTGTTAACTGTGATTCTTATTTGATAACTGTTGTGTGATATATGTTGCTATGCTAAGGTTAAAACCCTTCTTTTTATTTTAGACAGAAAAGAGGAGATGATGGGAGATGTTATTCTGTAAATATGCTTCTCATACTGGTTAATGAATAAAACACTGTTGGTCAATAGGAAAGCAAGATAGGTGAGGCTAGGAGACTAGGAGGAAGAAGAAATAGTAAGGAGGAGTCAGCATGGAGAGCCAAAAAGAGAGCAGCATGCAGGCCGGCCACTCTCCAATAAAAAGACCACATGGAAATACTTAGATAAGTAGAAATGGGTTAATCAGTAAGACAGAGCTAGCTGATAAAAAATGATAGTAACTGGACAACAGAACTGTATCAAATACAGAGTCCCTGTGTGTTATTGGGGGCTGGTATAGTGGCAGGGAAAAACCTACTCGTAACATGTATGTTAGGTGTTTTGATTATTTTATGTCGAAGGGTCTTTTTTCTTTGGTCCAGTCTATTTGGTGTTTGGTATGCTTCTTGTACTTTCATGAGCATGTCCTTCTTCAGATTGGGGAAGTTTTCTTCATTATTTTGTTGAATATGTTTTCTGCACCTTTGAGTTGGGCTTTTTCACCTTCCTCTATGCCTATTATTCTTAGGTTTGGCCTTTTCATGGTATCTCACATTTCCTGGATGCTTTGTGTTAAGGATTTATTGGATGTATGATTTTTTTGATCGATTAATCTATTTCCTTTAGTTTATCTTCAGTGCCTGAGATTCTCTCTTCCATCTCTTGATTCTGTTGGTTATGCTTGTGTCTACAGTTCCTGATCGTTTGCCCAGTTTTTCTAGTTTCAGCATTCCTTCGGTTTGTGTTTTCTTTATTGTCTCTATTTCAGTTTTCAAGTCTTGAACTGTTTCCTTCACCTGTTTATTGTTTTTTCTTGGTTTTACATATTTTCTTTAAGATATTTGTTCATTTCTTCCAATTTTTTGTTTGTTTTTTTTCTTCCATTTCTTTCAGGGATTTTCTCACATTGCCTTTGAGGGCCTCCATCATTTTTATGAAGATATTTTTTTAAGTTGTTCTCTTCTGCTTCATCTGCTTTGGGGTGTTCAGATCTAGTTGTTGTAGAGCCCCTAGATTCTGTTGGTGTCATGCTTGTCTTTCTATTGTTAGGTGTTTTTTTGTATTGCTGTCTTCACATCACTTCTTCCAGTGGGTGCTGGTGAGATCGATCTCTCTCTCTCTCTCTCTCTCTCTCTCTCTCTCTCTCTCTCTCTCTCTCTTCCTCCACCCTCTCCCTCTCATACTCCCCCAGTGGGCTTAGGTGGGTCAGCAGTTTGATTTCTATAGCTCTGGGTGGTCCAAGCTCTCCAGGAGGTCTCTCCTGAGGCAGGGGCCAGGCAATGGGTGTCAAAGATCAGGCTCCAACAGAGGCCCTGGGAAGGGGTTCAAAGATCCAGTAGACAAGAACTCAGGATGGTCCCTTGGGGATAGTGGATTTCTGGGAGGGGCCTGGAACTTCAGCAGAGGACTGGTGGTGAGGGTCAGAGATCAGGTAGGTGTGGATTCAGGGTGGTCCCATGTGGATAGGCAGGTCTAGTGTGCTCAGAGCAGCTCCAGAAAGTTCTCTGAAGGTGGCAGTATTGTTGGATCCACCTTCTTTTACAGTGCTCAACCAGCATGGTGGGACAGTGGGCAAGGTGTGGCACAGGGTGGGGGAGGGCAGTCTCTTCATGGGTGTGTGTGTGTATCAGACCACCAGGAACATTCTAGCTGGGGACAGGACACAGGGGGAAGAAAGATTTGGGGCCAATTTAGGGAGTTCCCTGAGAAGGGAATGGGGGTGGGATTCAACCTGAACTGGCCTCAGACTCACCTCTAGCAGAGGCCTGGAGATGGGGGTCAAAGATTCAGCAGGCAGGGACTCAGCATGATCCTGAGGGGATAGGTGGATCTCACCAAGGTGCTCTTAACTAGAAGGGAGAACACTGAATTCCAGGACCCACTCTAATCTATTGATTAGATAAATTTTGCATTGAATTGGTAAATTTTGTATTTCCATAAGAGTGAGGACACAAAGTTAAGGGTCAGGCTCAGGGTTATGAATTTATGAATGGGATATGTGCCCTTAAGAACAGGCTTGAGAACAGGCTTGTCCCTTTTGCCTCTTCTGCTCTTCCTCCATGAGAAGAAAGACCATATCCTTCTGTTCAGAGTACACAAGAAGGCACCATCACAGAAGCAGAAATCAGGCCCCCACCAGACACTGAAGCCAACAGTCATTTTATCTTAGCTTTTGACCTTTATACCCATGTGAAGTAAAGTTATATTATTTATATGTTACTTAGTCTGAGAGCGTTTGTGATAGAGACTAGTTAAAACAATGTGACAAATGCCAAACTTTGAATGGGAGACACAATGAGTAAAATTATATTTTCATTAACTGCCTATTATCTGAGAGTTTTGTCTATAATAGTGAGTGGCAGTAGATATTATAAATCCTCATCCATATGATGTAAATAAATGCTATAGAAAATAACTTACAAAAACTGATCCTGGCTAAGTTTGGTGGCATACACCTGTAATTTTAGTACACTGTGATTATAGTTGGTGGATCGTGAGTTGAGACCACAAAAAGTATTGAAAAAATTTAAAGTAATTGATGTCAGTAACAAACTTCAGGTGAGGTTTTCTAAGTTTCTCATGTGGAAGGGATCTGAGGGAAACAAATTTTATTATTGAAGATGTAAAACCTGAAGTACTTTGTTTTTGCATGAATTCCTACATCCCCCAGTATCTATGTGGGCCACATCAGTATGTATGAAATGTACTTAAGCCATATTGTTTACATCTTGGCAATGTTGCTATCATTTCTTGTGGTCTATAAGCAGTCTATAAGTATATGTAGTAGCCATTAACATTATTGCTAACTGTTATTGTGAGGCTCCCAAGTGAGTTGAAATGTGTAAACCAACAATGATACAGGCAATAGAACTTCACTCTCTCTACATGTTATAATCTTTTGATTAATGAAGTTGTAAGAATTATGCTAGAAATATCCATATAATACTTTGATAAGCATAGCACCTTTCACCTTGGGTGGATTTTCCAATGCATAGGATGTGTAGAATTATAGCTGTCTTAGTTAGGATTTTCTATTTCTGTGAAGAGACACCATAAACTTTAAGCTCTTATAAAGGAAAACAATAAATTGAAGTGGGCTTACAGTTTCAGAGGCTCAGTCCAATATCATCATATGGGAAGTATGTCTGTATGTAGGCAGATGTGGTACTAAAGGAGTAGCTAAGAGGTCTATATCTTGCAGGCAGCATAAAGTTGACTAAGACACTGGACAGTATCCTAAGCATAGGAAACTTCAAAGTCAGACCATACAATGACACACTTCCTCCAGCAAGGCCATACCCACTCCAACAAAACCACACTTCCTAATAGTGCCACTCCCTATGAGATTATGGGTATCGATTACATTTAAACTACCAGAATAGCTATACCAGAGCAGTTATTGTAAAAGGATAAGGAAAAGTTTGTGGGCAAAGCATTGGGTTCAAAGTTTAAAGTAGGTTTGTCAATCTCTGGGTTAAATGTGTTTTAAACACCTTCACAACACAAATATATTTTGTTTTTCTGTTTGTTTGCTTTTGTTTTTTGAGACAGGGCTTCTCTGTGTACCCCAGGCTGTCATGGAATTTTCACTGTAGATCAGACTGGCTTTGAACTCACAGAAACACTGTCTCTGCCTCACAAGTGCTGAGATTAAAGGCATGCACCACTGTAGCATGTATGTTTTCCACCTGCCTGCCTGCCTGCTGCCGGTCTGGTCCCAAAGCCACGCCAGCCCCCAATAACGCTCAGAGACTCTGTATTTGATACAATACTGTTGGCCAGTTCCTATTATTGTTTATGGGCTAGCTCTGTCTTAATTATTAACACATTTCTACTTATCTAAGTATTTCCACGTGGTCATCTTATCGGAGAGCCGCTGGCAGCATCTTCTTTCTCCATGCTCTACATCCTGACTCCTCCTAACTACTTCCTCTTTCCTCCTCCTAGTCTCCTAGCCCTGCCTATCTTGCTTTCCTATTGGCCACAGTGCTTTATTAATTAACCAGTATGAGAAACATATTTACAGAACAATATCTCCCATCACACCACTACCTCCTGACTACATATTTGGTATTTATGATGGACCAGACATGTTGTCTGCATTTATAAATATTAACACTATAATCCAGTTAACTACAAGATATTATTCTCTTTGTTTTACCAAGAACTGTTGTGGGATATCTATATACTTTGTGTAGATATATTGCTGTGATTGGTTTAATGAAGAGCTGAATAGCCAATAGTGAGGCAGAAGGCATAAGCAGAATTTCCAGCCAGAAAGATGAGGTAGGCTGAGATAATCAAGGTGCTCAGAAGAGACCAATGGAATTAATTGGACATGCAGGACAGAGGAAAAGTAGCTGTTCACTGTGATAGAATGTAGATTAATAGAAACAGGTTAAATTGATTACAAGTTAGAAAAATACTAAGCTAAGACCAAACATTCATAATTAGTAACAAGTCTTCTTGTCATTATTTGTAAGCTATCAGCACAAAGAAAAATTTGATTACAGCTATGTTCTATCACAGGGCACGGTTACTTTATCCGATTACAAAATGGGAATCAGTCTACCACAGGATGTGGCAATCCCATTCTTAGGCATATACCCAAATGATCCACATCCATGCAACAAAGACATTTGCTCAACTATGTTCATAGCAGGATTATTTGTAATAGCAAGAGCCTGGAAGCAACCTAAATACCCCTCAACTAAAGAATGGATAAAGAAAATGTGGCACATTTACACAATGGAATACTATTCAGCAGAAAAAAAAAAAACAATGTAATCTTGAAATTCACAGGTAAATGTATGGAACTTGAAGAAACCATCCTGAATGAGGTAACCCAGTCACAAAAAGAGGAACATGGTATGTACTCGCTCATATATGGATTTTAGACCTAGAGCAAAGGATCACCAGCCTATAATTCACACCACCAGAGGAACTAGGATACAAGGTGGATTCTAAGAGATTCATACAAGGTTCCCCACAGAAGGGGAAAGGAACAAGATCTCCTGAGCATATTGGGAGTGGGGGGGCAGTGAGTGGAGAAAGAGAAGGGGAGGAGACGAAAGCATGTGGGACTAGGAAGATTGAGTCAAGGGAGGAATAGACAAGAGAAAAGAGTGAGAGAGACAGCGAGCAAGAGAGAGAGAGGGAGAGAGAGAGACAGCGAGCAAGAGAGAGGGAGAAAGAGAGAGAGAGAGAGAGAGAGAGAGAGAGAGAGAGAGAGAGAGAGAGAGAGACCATAAAAGAGGGAGCCATTTTAGATTTGAAGAGAAACTGACTCTAGAGAAATGTCCACAGACCTACAAGACTGAGCCTAGTCATGAGCATCAGTGGGGAGGCTACAATAATGCCCTTCCTTGATAATGAGATTAGATATAGCATCCAATGCGGAGGTTCAAATATCCAAACACAGGGCCAGAGAAAGTTAAGAAAGGCACTGAACAAGCAACCAGATGTGGATTCCTAGTGCTGCAGTCTCTCAAGCAGGCCAGCGCTCAGGTGCTCAGTATACAGAGACACTGATCCTTGCTGCTAACTGAAAGCTGGAGTCAGCTGCCATGCCATGTGCCAGAGCCATGCATTAAACCAGAGCTATACTGTCGCTGGTGTTTCTGTTTAAGGTTTGTGTCATGGTCAGACAACACTATAGAAAGTCAGGTATAGACTGAGAAAACTTGCAAAATGTTGTAGTGTGTTTTAAAAAAATGCTTAGATGCTAAAGAAAGAAAAGAAAGTGAGTATAGACAGTCATAGAAAAATATTTCAACATAATAAAGTAAAATCTTTAAAGAGAGAATAAATAATATAAAAAGAATAAGCCAAGTCTTTACTTGGAAAGTACACCGGATGTCTGGATCCTATACAGTGCTTTGTTGACATCAAAGTTTTTAAATGCTTATATAGAAAAAAACAATAGCTGATGAGAGTTCTCGTGTTGTGGGGGAAAAATACTAAATTAAACCAGTCTATATACTTCAGAGATGCCTTGGCTTCAAAATGGAAGTTGGGAAATGTGTTGAGTTGGGGTTATGCCTTTCCTTCCACAGAGAACAAAATTTTACTGATTTCTTGGTTAATAGACATCAGATTTAACCAGGGGAGATTTCCTGAAAGATCTTGGCTACAGACAAGAGGAAGGAAGCCAGGAAAGACTACAGGACAGGTGGCATGTATTTTGACCCCTAGATGTGGGGACATCTGTGAGACTGGATGAGACATGATAAATCTTGTTGGCTACAGAGTTGTCACGACTTATTATTACATGCCATCCTTTCATATAGCATACATAGAGGATTGGTTAAACAGTTCAAATAGACTTGTAAAGTTAACAGATGCCTTTCACCTGCTGAAACATAAAACAAAAAGTTGTGTTTAGCTGAATTGTGCTGACTTCACATTCCATAATTGTTTATAAACCTTTAAAAGTTTATATGTTTTCTTAACAAAAGAACCAGACACCAATGTAGGCTAATAGCCCAGGTGATCCAGCCTCTCAGAATGCATCTTCTGCTGTTTCCTCAAAATTCTGCATCCAGAGATTCTGCTAAATGAGATGGTCTAGCCTCAAAGACAATCAAGACAAGACTACAGATAAGCACTACACGTTCCCCATCACACAGAGAGTAAACAGAAATTAGTACAGCTACCTCTTCCAGGACTTGATCACTATCACAGGTTTCTTAGGGTTCCCTAAAGATGCTGTCACCCCCAGAAAACAGGAAGCAGTCTACAGAACATAATACCCACATTTCTAAGAGGTGAGGTGCGTGGTTTTTGGTCATTCAGTGGGTTATAGATGTTTGTCATCATTTAATGGGGTTGATTACAAGTTGTTATTAGTCATGGTAAGAAAAGAAGCTGAACAAAAGAGATTAGAATCAGAGATCTCTTTCTGAAATGAAAAGGGGGCTACAGTTAGAAACTATGGGGTAAAAGGGTGGATTGTTGAGTCTACTTTTTTAATAACCACTAGTCTCAATTATTTTATATTGGTATGGATTTTTTAATATTGAAACAAATTTAAGGTTATTTTTGTTTATATGTGTATGTTTCTACTCTTGTTTAAGGTGTTGTGCCTATGCAGTGTATTTAAAAATATAATGTAAATTTTTAGTTCTTAAAAGCTATTTAGGATAACAAAGAAAGACAGATTAGTATTTTTGTTTGAACCATAAGAATCAAACTTGTCATATTGTATACATTTTCAAGGTCAAACAGAGATGTATTTTAAATAGATGGTCTTTAGACCTGAAGAATATGACATTTAAAATGTTTTAGTAACATAAGGTTTTTCATGACAGTAAGACATGTCTATTCCTGTAAGCACCAATTCATTAAAAAAAAAAAAAGATGATGGGCATCAAAGAATCTCCATATGGAATTTGCTTTCAATGTTGCAAACTAGCCATGTAAGAAACTCCCCTTGATTCGACTGCTTACAATCCAAATTGAACAAGCAGGACACAAAAGAAAGTTACTGTCAAATTTTCCAAGAGAGGGTAGGACAGACTCTCAAAATTCCTGCTTGACAGCAGAGTTTGACAGATATTCTAGGCCTGTAAGGCAAAGGTAGATGCCCAACATTTCAAAAGAACCTTGGGTAACTGTCCAGGCAGCCAGATGTTTCTTTCATTTCTGTAGTTTTGGAATTTGTTTGCCCTGCACTTGCTGTTTTCTTAGATAATATTGCATTCTTTTTGATTCTGTAATGTAGTTGAAGATGAGTTAGTTCTAGTTACAGTTTTTCTTGTTACCAAATTTGGAAAAGAACATTTTATAAAAGATGTAAAATTTATAAAATTGACAGTATAAAACTTTGGACTCACTAAGATAGGTGAGATAATCATACTTTCTCTAAATCTGCCAAATACAAATAGACTGGACATTATAAATATAATTCTTACTTGATAATTGTTCTTATTGTAAATAATTTTACTATGTTAGAGTTAAAACCTCTTCTTTCATTTTGACAAAAATGGGAAAGTGCTGTGGGACATTTGCACACTGCTGTGAGTGGTGTAATAAAAAGCTAAACGGCCAACAGCTAGGCAGGAGGTATAAATGGGATCTCTGATGAGAAAGAGGAAGAGGACGAGAAATCTTGGCAGGCAGGAGACACCAACGAGACATGGAGGGAGTTGGACATACAGAATGAAAGAAAGGTAAAAAGCCACACAATCACAGAATAAAATAAATGGATTGATTTAATTTATAAGATCTGGTTGGAAACAAACTTAAGCCACATGCCTAGCTTTCATAATTAATAAGAAGTCTCCATGTGATTATTTGGGAGCTGGCTGGTAGAACGGGAAAAACAAAGTCATTATAAAGGAAAAACACGAGGAGGTTAGATGCACAGTAACAGGTTGCACTGCTAAAATGAGACAAGCCAGGGATGCTCTGTTCCCCACACTCTGCTTTAGCACTAACATGAGCTGGTAGCCCTCTTCAAGTTTGCAGAGCATACTGACCCCCTGACAAGGAATTCCTTCCACTTACTTAACCATAGCATCTACTTAAAAAAAAGTATTAATTTGTTGGAAGAAAACATGTGCACATGGAGGTCAGAGGACAACTTTCAGGTTTCAATTCTCTTCAACCACATGAGTCCTGGGGATGGAACTCAGGAGGCCAGGTTTGGTGGCAAGCACATTTAAATGCTGAGCCATATCATAGGACCCAACATATTTGCAGTGTGGCCATAGAAATAGTTTCCCCCATATAAACTAATCTGCTGACCTCAGTGGAGAAGAAATGTTATTCTTATGTGCCAGCAGTAGCATGGGCATTTTCCTCCTCAGGTTGGTAGGTAGTGGGTGTGCAAGTAAAGCATCAGCCTACAAATGACTGCCTGTCTGTGAATTTGATAAATTAAGCCCGTGATATGCTATGGCAGTGTATCTAATCCCCACTGCTGAATTTTCCAGTCTATGGGACACAGTTATTTATGGGATCTGCCAGAATGAAATAAACTATGTGCCAGGATCATAAACAACAATCTTAAATTAGATCACAAATAACCTCTCAAAGAACCAGGCCACCCTTGGGCTGAAGGTGTGTGCATGAATATCCAGTCCAGAGGATATTGCCTCTGGAGACCTCATACTACCCCAGGTCAGGGCCTACCAAGCCACCCCAACCTCTTTCTCACTCAACTCTTTTGATTGCAAGCTACATTAAGGCTACATGTGGCAGCAAAGAAATTGTTACCCGAGAATTGCAACCCAAGATACAGCAGAGTAACTCAAAGGACTTAAGTAAACACATCACAGTCACCTAATTCTTCAGAAAGGTAAAGAATAAGCCACATCCTGTAGAAAATGTATGAGATGCTCTCTTATAGCTTTCTTGGCAACCATAAAAGCATTTGGTTCATGGTGTGTGGTTGACTTAAGCACAGAAAGATGAAATACTGGTCAATGCCTTTAGACGTCTTATTCCCTAAGCCTAAGTGACAACAAAACTGCCTTTCTCATAGAAGCAAGTAAATTATTTTTTATCATTAGTGTACATTTTGAGTCTTCTGTTTCATTTATGATTGCTAATGTCAGTTAGTAAATACATCTCAGTATTCCTAAGTACATGGAGTAAATAAACATGGTCTTGCTACAAACTAGTTATTTCTTTAAAACCAAAAATTTTGGGCTTCTTGCTTTTGTACTTTTTAAATTGCATTTTTTATTCATTTGCTTTGTGTTGCAGTGGGGATGCTGTGGAACTTGTGTGGAGCTCGGAGTACAACGCCTGGGCATCTGTTCTTTTACCATGTGGGTTATGGGGATTAAATGCAGGACATGGAGTTCAGAGAAGGGCCTTTGCTTGCTGAGCCATTTTCTGGCTCTGGATTGAGTGTTCATTTCACTTATCTACGTTTTTTTTAGGAGAGAATATTTTTTAATGTGGTTGGATTAGACTAGGATTTTTAATCGGCAATAATTGTGGCTCTTAGATCATCTTTTACACGATTCGTATGAGACAGTCTAAAGAGCAGCATTGGGTTGTGGCTCAGTAGAAGAGCATTTGTTTGGTACATATGAGGCCCTTTGTTTGAACCCCAACACCCTAAAAGAAGAACACAAACAATACCAGCAACAAAAACAACAGCAACAACAAAACCAAAACAAGAACCAACAAGACACAGCATCCATAAACCTTAAAGATTCAAGAAAAAAAAAAACCAAACAAACAGAAAATCTATCCCAAATTGTATGTTAAAATGATCTTTCTTTTAAATATGTCAAAATGCTAGTAAATTTTTCAAAGATAAGAAAAGGAAAATTTCTAGACACCTATGTAACTATTCTTTGTTATGGTATATAGAATCTAAAGCTGCAACATTTTATGTCACCTTTTGAGTTTATACTTTTACATAGTAAAAGGCAGCCTAATTTTTCCTTTTCCTTGGAAATGTGGGGTGATGAATCAAGGAGATTTTCCAGCTTTAGAAGAGGGTGGTACCTGACCAAGTTAGTTAGGTGTATATTTTACAATTTCATCTCTTTGTGTTTCCTTTCCTCTCACCATCTTGCCTCTTCTTCCTCACATCACACAGATTCTGCTCTTTGATCATCTGCTCTTGTCATGGATGTGAAGAAGAAAAATAAGTTTAAGAAATAACATTCTTACTCTTCCAACTTCTATTTTCCAGAAGCTCAAGTGCTTTGGGGACTTTTAGATGATTTTCACAGACAGATAAAAGACAGGATTCCTGACTATAGACAGCCAAAGAATCTTGGCTCCAAACACTAGGAAAGCTTTTCACTAATCTATAAAGAGATTTTTTTTGGCTGGGTAGATGGGAAGAGAGTGGGGGATTCAGGGTTTGCCAGCTCTGGCAGCTCAGAATAAATGGCTTCAGGTTACATAGAGGAAAAGGCTGGTCATCCTCAAATGTGCCAGTCTTGGCCACAGACAATCTAAAGAAAACCAACTTTACTCAGAGATGTTAAGAAAAAAATATCACCAGGTGTAGAGGTGCAACTCAGTTGGTTTCTTGCAGCTTAACTGCTTTGTGGTTCATGCTTCTGTAGCAGCTTTGAGATGATGGATGCTCAATGATTACACTAAATATCTTCCTCAGAGAACCACTGAACATCTCTGATATAAACCACATATGGTCTATGGAAGCCAAAGAGTTCATCCATCTGTCCATGTATGCATCTAGTCATCCAACCATTCATCCATTCTTCTTTTTTTTAAATTCAACAATTGTTAATTGAATATAAGATATTGCTGGGCACACCTGTAGGACCAAGAAAATATTAAAATGCCCCTGTTACCCTTCTCATATTGATTATGGAGATGTGTAAAGAATCTGCCTTTATGGGCATGTCTACCCAAATCTCATTATATAAAGCACTACTTACCAGGTAGATTAAAAAAAAAATTAGTAGTGTTGGGGTAAAAGTGAATTATAACTGTCAACTTATGGCTAGAAAGGTATTCAAAAACTAAAGTTCAAATGTGGAAGTATTTTTTGGTTAATGCTTATAAGAATACTGGCAACAAAAACCCAGCAATGCATTTTTAACAATCTGATATTAAAATGCAAACAACTAGGGAAGTCTGCATTTGAAATTATTAAAGTTAGATATAGGAGTTGTGACAATTAGCATTGCCAGTCAACTTGACTGGATACTATTTGAAATAGGAAAATCCAAGTTGGGAAATTCAGCTACTGCCTCTACCTTCTACACAAATATTAGACCCTTGTTTAAGGAGTCCAAGATAGACTCAAAACCAGACTCAATAAGAATCCCATAGTCCTTCAGCACTGTATCTGTACTGTTGTGATATCCAGCCTCAAGGAGTGAGCACCTATAGTGTTCTAGACCTCTGTGGTGTGAAACAGCCACTATTAGACTATCTAACATGAATTGTGAACATCAATCTAATGAGTCATCTTTTCTTTTAGAATATGTTCATTCCATTGGTTCTCTAGAGAACCCTGACTAAACAAGGAGTCCCCCTTATAGATCATGTTAACTAGCTTCCCAGAACGTTTGGCCCACTTATACTTCTAATTACAAAGTGAATTGTCCCATCCCCTGTATTGGGTATTTGACAACGTATTTTGTCAGAATCTCATTGTCATTTTTAAGATGCACATTAGTTGCCATTGATTTTGAACACATCTTTAGCTTCAAAATACCCGGGGTACTAAATTCCTGAGTTGCTTTGCTCACTGATTTTCCCCAGCTCAACTTCTTGGTGTCAATATCTCCAAGTTTTCAGTTCTTCAGCCACATGTTTATTTCATCTATGTTTGATTGAATGACTTCACTAGGTCCCATAGCTTTAAACCATATGCATGTCAAAAACTCCCAAATTTATCTAGTTCACATATCTCTCTTGACTTCAGAGCCATAAATTCTTTTTTTTTTTCTGTTGAAAACTTCATTTAGTTGTCTATTTTCTAAAAATACACCTCATACACAAAACATTAGAAGCTGAGCCTTGGTGTTTCCTCTGCTCTATTGTTTTGTCCATCATAATTAATGGCTACTGCATTGCTTCAATCCTGGGCTCTCCTGACATGTCCTTAGTAAACTGAGCTGGTTCTTCTTCCAAATACAGCCATGGTCTTAAACTTGACCAGTTCTCACCATTTTTACCCCTTTATTTTCACATAGCCCATTTGTATCTAAAATGCTAACTTGATCCAGTCCTGAGACCTTGATGAAACTGGTTAGTTACCCTTCTTTAATAGCTGAGTAAACACCCTTACTCACTTTTCTTATTGGGTTCACACTTGATGCCATCATATACTAACTTCACTCACAAAAGCCAGATAGAATAGCTGCTGTATTCTAGAGTTTCCCCAAATGCATACTGTGGGGAGCCGCGAGCCACCGCCATTACAGGATGGCGACCGCTACCCTACAGGACGCTGTGAGTACTCTGTTGGGCAACGCCTCCTCGGACTACGCCGTGTCCCGGGCTTCCCGCATGCGCAGTAGGAATGGCGTCTCTGGCCAATCCCGAGGCCTCGGGTGTCTGCAGTTCGGTTGCGACCAATCAGGGTCCGACCCGTGTCCTTTTTTTTCCCTATATAAGCAGCTGCATTTGGGTTTTCGGGGCTCCTCGCTTCCTGCTCTCCCTTCAACCAAGAGGCTCCAGTAAAGCGTGATTTGAGAAGAATCCTCAAGGTGTGGTCCTCAAGGTGTGGTCGTTCTTCCTCGCTGGTCGAGGTGCGTGCCGCAGCATACTTTCCAGATAAGTTATTCCCACTCTGCTTGCTTTATATAAACTACTCTCTACATTTTAACATGATGTCTCACTCTGGGGTACACATCTGCTCAGCTCTGCTTGCATTCTTCTCCATTTCAGAGATGAAGGTAATATGATTGAGAAGGTTGGGACTTTCAAGTCTGTCATAAAACCTCCAGGGAGAAGAGAGACTGACATAATCACCAGTAGCCAGGATTTAATCAATCATGCCTCAGTATTGATTCCCCTGTACAAACTACAACATGATGGCTTGGAAAGTTTCTAGCACTTGGAGAATGCATGGGGGATCCTCTTCTCAAATCCAGTACCTTATGCACCTCTTCCATCTGGTTCCTGAAATACATCCTCAATAATTAGCAGGTAATAATAAAGTCTTTTTTTTTTTTTGCCTCAGATCTATGAGCTGTCTTAGCAAATTATTGAACTTGAGGAAGAAGCCTTGGGGAAAATTCCCAGTTTACAGGTGATTTTTGGGAAATACAGCAAGCCTACAACTTCTCACTGCCAACCGATATGAGACAATGTTGATTTTTGGCACAAAATGCTGTTTTATGGCAAGGGAGATAGCTCATTTGGTAAAATGCTCAACTTGTAGGCCTGAGGACTTGAGGTGAACACACATTTAAAATGTTGGAAATGTAGGTAGATACTTGGTCTGGGGAGGCAAAGGTAACCAGATAACCAGATCTATGGATGTTACTGGCCAGCCACCTAACATACTTGGCAGGTTTCAGGTCAGTGAGGGATCCTGCTTCAAACTAAAGATAGACAGTGAGTGAATCAAGGGTGTGACTACTCCAAGGAATGGTGGCAGGGTAGTGGTGGATGGTGGTGGTGGTGGTGGTGGCAGGGAGTATCATTGTAGGTGTGAGGGAAAGAGAGTTCAGCCAGAGGCAGGGAAGGAAAGTAGTGGACTACCCAAAGAATGAACCAGGCCTTGGGGTGATGGGGTGATTGGGAGGGGCAAGAGAGGAGGATGGGGAGACAGGGGTGTGTGTGTGTATGTGTGTGTGTGTGAGAGAGAGAGAGAGAGAATGAAAAAGAACCAAGAGCCAGGACAGCACACAGCTCAAATGGCAGTTATATAGGATTGAGACCTGGGGAAGGGAAGCCCATGAGCTAGAGATGTTTAGTGTAGGGGCAGGGTGAAAAGAACTCAGAGGAACCACTGGTATTGAGTGAACCTGGAGGCCAGTGGACATGTTGATGTGCTAAGATGAACCAGAGTTAGAATTGTATCCTGTTTTTCAGATGGAGCCTGGGGCTGGCCTCTGGTCATCACATGCATGTGCACATGCGTGCAGATTTGACTTTAAGTTAAATTTAAGAAGAGGGAATAATTACTCAGAGAAATAGATTATAATTTGAGCAGCTGGTTGTAAGTCCCTATTAGAATTTTCTTACTCATTCTTCTTGCAAATATCAATTTTCTTTATCCGTTGGGTTATGGCCACCCTATCTGTTTCCTAAGCTATAGAAAAGCAAAACAGAGAGAATTAAAACTGAAGGGATGAAAATCTAAGCAACATAAGACACGCTAAATTTTTCATCTTTTGTTTGCATACTAATGCTTGGATATAAATCCCATCTTTATCCTCATTTCAGAGATAAACAAGCTGGGCTCTGAGAGGTTGTCCAGGTGATATCACCGAGCTTGTCTCCTTAATTGTTGAGCAGGCCTGAATCAGATGCTGTGATTACCGTTGGCAGAGAGAGAAAATTTGTCTCAGGATACTGACCTGTAAACGTGAGAGCAGCTGCTGCTCCATCAGCTCTTTATGATCCAGGGCCCCTGGATGCACATTTAGAAGAAGCGAAGAGGCAGCCACCACTGAACTTCCTTCTGGTTTTATTGGGCACTGCAAGGTTTCACGCCCCTGAGCAGCAACTGCAGGCTCAGTTATCTGCTGTGATTTTATGTTAAGAAAATCAAACTGACTGCAGCAATCTGTCTGAAGTAAATGAAGGCCCATCTTAGTGCCTCGGTGAAGCTTCATACCAAACATAAAGCGAAACAATAGAAAACCCACAAGGAGCTCCCCTCCCCCAAGTCTTTCACATGTATAAGGTCAGAGTTCATCGCCTTAGACTTGACTGAGGGGTCTCCTGGGATATCCTAGCCCCGGCTGAAACTTCTCTCTCATCCAAGTGCCACTGTTCATTTGGCCTATTGCTGTTTAACCTGCTGGGAACTGGTCTCGTTCAAATCACATATATCTCCTCAAGATGGCATCTAATTAAATTCCAAATGACACCATTTGACGACAGCAAGCAGGCTTGCTCATTTTATTTATCTACTTATTTCAAGAGTCACAATTTTTCTTTCCAGAAGGTCTCTTTGCTCCTTTACTGTGTCGCTTCAAGGCATCCTGACACAGATTTAAAACATTCTAGAAATAAACAGAATTCAGAAATCCTATGACATGTAGGATAATTTGTGCAGACCATCCTCTAGGCTCACAGCCAAATGTCAGCAGGATAACTTTGCTTCATATTTCACCAAGATTTTTATTTACATACCAAAATGAGTCCTCCTGAAAAAAAAAAAATCTAAATTGCAATCACACAGAGAAGTTCTAGAGGAAGAATAGTCAATTCTATACCCCTTAAATATCTGTAAAGTTCTCCATAAAATCTGAGCTCACTGTGTGGTTAGAAGTTCAAAGGCTGACAGTAAAGTGTGTTAACAGCTATTAGAGTGATATGCATTAGAAAGGGGTCAATTAACATTTATCCACAGATGTTGGCATTTCAAAACTGTATTTATTCTGTAAGGCCAAGTGGATCTGCTTGTCTTCAAAAAATGGCAACCCACAGTAAATAGTAGGCTTGCCAATAGGTGGAACATGGAGCTTTTAAAATCTTGAAAGTTAAATAGCTCATGGGATTCTCTCATTGCTTTTTTTTTTTTTTTCTTCTTCCACACATTCTTAAAATTTCCAAAACTATAATTGTTCCATGTTTATACTTGGCAAAGGGGATATATAAATACTGATTTTTTTTACATGCCCACTGCCTGGATCAGGATTATTAGTATCAATTAAGGAAGAAATTCCTATCTTTACAGGAAGAGATCTGTTCTCTTTCTGTACCTATACCTTTCTCATTTTCCTTCCTTATAGTCATTCCACACCCCAGAGAAGTTGAGTGCAGGCCTATAAATCTGCTACCTGTAAATGGGATTCTGAAAGAGTCTAATAGCCTAGTTAGTTTCTGTTCTAATGGCCTCCTGCATCTCCAAGGTGCAAGCCACTTTCTCTGGCATTCACTGTGAATGAACTTGAACTACAAGGCTGTGATCTGTAAATATATGGCCAGGGTCATGGGAGCCAGCTGGCCTCCTTTACTGCTGACATCTCCATTGTTTTGCTGATGACTAAATCAGATATTCGTCTGAGGCCCAGGGGAGCTCTGAAAACCTTCCACATGCTCCTGCTCTCTCAAATTATCCAGAGGCCCTCAGAATTTACCCTTTGAAATTCTGCTGTCTGGACTCTTGGAGACTGTCCGTTTCCATTGGTCCTGATGTTTAGATCCCCCCTCCCTCCAGGATCTGATGTCTTTCTCCCCTTTACAGAATTGCTGAGCTTTGAAATAATCACAGAGACTCCCGTGATTGTACTATTTCAGGGGCCATAGCTTAAATTCTGATCTTTTAACTCAAATGTCCTCTCTTGCCCTTCAATAGCTATAAGAAAATTGACAGTGGTGGATAGATGCTGTTTTCTTGTTACATCATCATGGATGAAAGTTCCTTTCTTCCTTGGTCTGTGTTCCTTTTTCAGATTTGATAAACTGGAGTTTTTGTTACATGGAAAGTAATAACTCTGGGCAGGTCTGGTCCAATTTACAGGAAACTGTCAGACTGAGTTGTATCATGAGTGTGGGGTAAAGAAAATACATCATTTGCTAGAAGGGGTGAGTATGAGGGAGGGCCATTTCATATGAGCCAGAGGCTTGGGTTTAATTAGGAAGAATTGAGAACATGGATGAAGCTTGAGAGCTCAGAAGAAACAGCAGTAGCCAGAGAACAGCCAGGGCCCTCCAGAGAGATCTTGCATCAATGTGCCAATGGGAGGTCATTCTGGGGGAGTTTGGTTATAGCACTCTTCTGCTGTAAAGGTTCAGGGTGCACTATCACCTTGTAAGCAAAACAAAGATCATAGCCATCAGCACAGTCTAGACCCCATTTTCTGATTGTTCAACCATTCTTCAGCAGTTTACTCCCCTCTTCAAAGTCTTGACTTCCTGTGAAATATCTGCTTATTTGCAAGATCAAGTTCACGTTTAAATACCACCAGTTTTATAAATATACCTGGCTTTTTCCTTAACTTTTCCTGCCATGTCTGCACAGCCAGAGTAATGAACATGGCAGAGGGTGTTGGGATTGAAACACTTAACAGACCACCATGAGAAGTTAAGAAGCTGCTGTCGTTTATTACAGAGATAATGGGCTTATATCCCCAAGCCAGAGGATGGGCTAATCATAGGAGGAAGTCATGTGCTACCCACACTTGGGGTCAAGGCACAGGCACTGCACACAGAAAGTTCTGAAAAGAACCTTGTTTATTCAACCTTGTTTGCACGGAAGTTCTACAGCTGGGTAGGGAGGAAGAGAGCTGTAAGGTACAAGTACATAAATGTCCCAACAGTTCTTCCCTTTTTATTTTCTTAAATGAATCGATACCTGGCTTAGGTCACCTGGGGAACAAATACCTTACCTGTCATGGGGAAATGCTCCCATCATTCCCTGTCTTAGGTGGCATGATTATCACTTCTCCAGCATCTGTAGCCATACTCAGGCTGATTCAAGTTACATTGCCATGAACACCTGTCAGGTGACACTTGCCTGTCAATTGTACTGGTTGCAGAATCCAGATGCAGGCACCAATACCCAAGACCCCAGCAGGGAATACACACGCAATAGACCCTGACCAGTACTGTACCCATGCCCCTACATGGGACATGAAATTTTACCAATTTTGTTTTTAAAGCCCCCTTTTCAATCACTTTTCTCTATAAATAATATTTGGGAATTTGGGTGTCATTCTTTCCAAACTGCTTCCCGCTGGTAGTGGGTGCTGTCATGGGGAGCCTAAGAAGATGCAGAAATTCTGGCTGCAGTGGTCTGCAAGGCTGCCTTGTCCCAGTTGTTTTGAATGTTGGATCACCTGGAACACTGCTTCAGGGGGTCTTGCTTGATCAAACCATGTTAGTCAAGAAGGAATCCACAGCTTTTTATTTTCTGTTGTAACAAAAATAGAAATACTTTTCCCCAGTAACATGTCCTTACACTTAAATTTTGATGTCAAGGCTTTTAAAAATCTATAAATTGGATTAATCCAGCAGCATTTCTTTTAACAGTTGTTGCTATTTCCTCATCTCTCTTATCTGAAGACCCTCATGACTATGTCCCCTGTGAGTTTTTTTTATGACTATGCAGCAGCTTATTAATAAATTTCCTTTATTAAAGTTTCCTCCTCCAAGTCCTGGGACTGAGAAGATGTTAACCATTTTTTATCATTCTCTTCACTAGGGAACTAACTAATTGTTACTTTTTGTCTAGTTTCTTCCTCTTGGACTTCTCTAAAAGCCTCCTTAGTGGTCTTTAGTTGTTTTTTTCACTTTGTCTGTTAGTAAGGCATCTTTGAATAACCTCCACAAAGAGAAGGTGGCTATTGGGACGCTGTCAAGACCCTCTTTATGTAGCTTCTTCTGTAGGTCTGATTTTACTTGTTCCCAATCAAGAACATTAAGTCCTCCCCTTGTCAGAAACCAAGGACTAACTTTCTCTATGATGTCTGCAGCTTTACTTTTAATTTCAGTTCCTTGTTGTTTTAAAAGCTTTCTTATTTGTTCCTTTGTTTCCTTCCCACTTGAAGCAGTTCCCATATTGTTGTATGTACCTTACCCCTATTCACTCTTGCTGGCTACAGAGCGTCCAGTGGGACCTCCACTTGCTGCGCCTGTGCAGCCAGAGTACTGAGCTTGGCGGAGGGTGTCGGGATTGAAACACTTAACAGACCAACATGAGAAGTTAAGAAGCGGCTGCCATTTATTACAGAGAGTAATGGGCTTATATACCCATGCCAGGGGATGGGCTAAGCATAGGAGGAAGTCATGTGCCTCCCACACCTGGGGCCAAGGCACGGGCACTCACACAGAAAGTTTTGCAAAGAACCTTGTTTGCTCAACCTTGTTCGCACGGAAGTTCTATAGTTGGGTGGGGAGGAAGAGAGCTGTGAGGGACAAGTACTTAAATTTCCCAACATTTTTCTAAGGGTGAAATTTTTTCATGTTCTATTCTGTCATGTAAAGCCATGTTTACCATAGCTTTTGTGTTGTGAGGTGTGTGTGTGTGTGTGTGTGTGTGTGTGTGTGTGTATGTGTGTGTGTGTGTGTGTGTGTGTGTGTATATGTGTGTGTGTGATGCGCATATATATATATTAGTATATATATATATATATAATATATATATATAAAGCAGTAGTTCTCAACATGTGGGGTGTGACTCTTTTGGAGGTAGCATATCAGATATCCTGCATATCAGGTATTTATATTACAATTCATAACAGTTGCTAAATTAGTTATGAAGTAGCAATGAAAATCATTTTATTGTTGAGAGTCACCACAATATGAGGAACTGAAATAATGGGTCACAGCATTAGGAAGGTTGAGAATCACCAATGCAAAGGCTAGATGCTAATAACATCTTTCTTCATGTTATCCTTCTCCAGCTTATTTTTTGAGACATGGTCTCTCACTAAATCTAGACCTCACTGATTCAGCAAGACTAGTGGTTCTGGTGTTCCTGGGATTCTCCTATCTCTGCCTCCCTAGTGCTTGGATTGCAGGTGAAGGGCATGCTATCACACTGGACTCTATGTGAATTCAACACAGGTCCTCATACTTTCATGGTGGGTATGTTACTGATGGAACCATATCCTTTGCCTGAAATTTATCATATTTTATCAAACATCTGTATCCTCTGGGCTAACTAAAAACAAAGACCATGGCTTGATATGTCCCAGTATGCTTGGGTCCTGGAAACCCATATAGAGGCTTCAAAGGAGACACATACACAATGATGTTGAAATCAGGCAAAGTTCTTTAACATCTACCATGGCAAACCAGGATGTTTATCAGGTGGAGCAGGGGTAGGGGTGGGGCTAGTCTCAGTAGGAGGTCAGCCTCAGGCTATAAACATCCTGGAGAAGCCAGCTGAAGTTGCTAATCTTTGCATACACTCATTAGTACTTCATAAACACTCCTCCTTCAACTCCAAAGAACAGCCTTGACATTCCTCTTGAGCCTTGACCATAATAGCTTTGCCAATTGTCCTGTGTGTTCTAGGTCTTGAAAATCTTCCACATGGCTCTGTGCTCACATCAAAACACACATCCACTCAGATCTTCACCCACTTGAGGACTTCCTCTGCTCCCTACAATGCCTTCTTCCTTTCTATCAAGTACATTTCTTGGCACACAATAGCCACTCAATAAAGTTTTGTGAAACGAAGAGGGAAATTTTGAAAGTGCTTGTTAGGAGTCCCTGACTCTGAAAATGTGGTTTGGAAGAAACTATCGCAGAGGAGACCTGGGATTTATGAGAAACAAAACTGCAGTTAGTTTTAAAAGGCACGGTTGTCATCAGCCGCTTTGTTCTTTAACATATGTCACCCAGGTTCACTCCCTGTCTTATTTAATTAATGGCATACATTACTTGATTTCCTCATTGTCAGGAAAAGTGGCCTGATTTGCAGTAATAATTTTCCAGTTTTGTCACCATAAAGTTAATTGACACTCATTTAAAATTGATCTTCTGAATTATTTCAGGGTATTGAAGTTTAGTCAATACATTTAAAATAGTTTCATGCCTTTAAAAAAAGCCAAAGCTGAGGGAATGCACAGCCTGGGATTGCTGTCAGTTCCAGGTACCTTATGAGCTTCTTGGTGCTAGTGTTAGGCCCGAGTGTGCTTGGTATTGTTAAAAGAACAGCCCAAAGGGAGAATACATGAAGGATATTTGGGTGGTGTGAAGCAGTTTCCACTGAACTGAAACATTCCATCTGTTAGAAACCTGCAGTCTCACCCTGTTGGGCCATGCCCAACCCCCACCTTTTTAATAGTAATAAGAGGTG
This sequence comes from Cricetiscus sungorus, assembly GCA_030556225.1. Taxonomy (NCBI): domain Eukaryota; kingdom Metazoa; phylum Chordata; class Mammalia; order Rodentia; family Cricetidae; genus Cricetiscus; species Cricetiscus sungorus. The sequence continues at coordinate 10,601,152 of JANBXA010000103.1, forward strand.
GGAATGTTGAGGCTTGGCAGTCTGTGGGCCCCGCCTCTAATGGGCAGGATGAGTAATCACTATGTCAGGCCTTACCTGGCTGGGCGGACACTGGGTTACGCATGCACAAGCTCCCCTTTTAAAAGCAAGCGTGCCAAGCGCACCTCTCCTGCTCTCTCTTGCTCTCTCTTGCTTCTCTTGCTTCTCTTGCTCTCTCTTGTCCCTCTCATCTCCCTCTCTCTTGCTTCCCTCTCTCGCTCTCTCTGGGGCCCCCTTTATCTCTCTCTCTCCCCGCTTTCCTCTCCCCTCTCTCAATAAACTCCACGTGGGCGCTCAATCTCGTGTTTGTGTTTCTTAGGCCATAGCAGCTGCATCACAGCAGCTGTATCAAAAGAACAACACCATCCTGGAGATAAATACTGTAAGCACAACTTCCAAGCTTCAGGAAGCAGCACCTCACAAATACCATGAAGAACTCAAAGCTTACAGGACTTGTCCCCCCCACTCCCTTCTCAAGGTTTGAAAGCAGTAACAATGGAAGAAGAGGTGACTATAGTCTTAGAAGAGCTGCCTGCAAGTGTACAGAAAGCTCCAAGGATGTAACTCATTTGAGTTGTCACCAAAGCAGGGCTACACTGCAATGATGTGACTCCCTTTGAGTCATGCCACACTCCTGTAAACATCTCCCTGTCTTAGTTAGCATTAACAGTCAACTTGATAAAGCCTGAAATCACCTAAGGGGAAAATAAGTTAGGTCTATGGGCATGCCTTTAAGGAATTATACTGATGATTGATAAATGAGACTCAAACCCACTGTGGGTGGCACCAGCTCTAGGGCAGGTTATACTTAGCTGTAAAATAAATCAAGCTAACCATGAGGGCCAGAGAGAGCAAGACAGCAATCCGTGTGCCTCCATGGTTTCTGTTACCAAATGCCTTGAGTTTCTGCCCTAACTTCCTCAAAAATGGATTATCATGTGAAATTATCAGCCAGATAAATCCTTTCCTCCCTAAGTTGCTTTTAGTTTGTGTTTTATCACAGCATCAGAAAAAGGACCAATATCTGTTAGTTCCCTTTCTATATTCATGTATACTTCTTAAATTAATAAACTTCCTGTGTTACTAAGATACACTGGTTTGTTGACAGCTGTTCAGATTTCCCCAGGAAAAGTCACATAGTGCTGAGATTTAATACATCTTCCTCCATAAAAATTTCCTGAGACAAACTTCCAATGGTGCCTAAGAAAAAAGGACAAATTTTTCTAGAAAAGTTTTTTAAGGAAAGGTTAAAGCAATGGATAGCTTTCTAGAACTCAAGTGCAAAATAGGCAAAATTAAAAAAAAAATTAAACAAAACAAAAGAAAAACAAAAACACAAAGACACTGAGGGAAGTAAGAGCTGCCTTTAGGTGTCTGGATATATTCTAGCTCCAAGATTTAAAAAAAATCTGCTAAAATCACATCTAGATCAATCAGGATAACTCACACACTATGACTGAGAGGGAATGAGGTTATTCCCCACTTGTAAGCTATGAAAATATCTTACATGTGTACACACTCACAAATGCGCGCATGCGTAACACACACACACACACACACACACACACACACACACACACACGCACACTTCAGCCTTTAAATGATTTTAGTAGTTTTATGTTTACATCTCAATAAGCAAGTGCACTGCATGAGTGTGGAGGTCAGGAGGGAATCTTAGGAAGCAGTTGTCTCCTTCTACCATTTGACTTTTGTATTTGAACTCCAGGCTTCAGGGTTAGGGGCAAGTAGAATCACCGGCTCAGCCATCTCTCCTGGGCTCTGCATCCTGTATGTCCTACAACTACACTACCCGGTGTCCATTCCCTGTGGAAGAACATGATTAAGAGCAAAAGGATTGTCTGGCATGACATTAACTGGGTGATCTGTATACTATTTGCAAACAATACCTTTCACAAAGTAGGCAAAATAGAGGAAAGGAGAAGGAATTGTGTTGAATGACAAGGGTGAGAGTATTTAAGAAATTAAAACAATGCTCATTTATTGTTTTTAATATACAGCCAAACATGACAGCAGTGTTACAGAAATAGCTCCCTTCTTCCCCTCTAAAGTTCAGAATTTATTGACTCCGTCTGAAACACAGTTTTAATTCTGAAAAGAGCAACCTATAGCAGGAGTGCAGGTCACATTTGGTCACTAGTAGTTTCCAGTCCTTAGAAGTTATATTGTACAGGTACAAGTCAGTATACTGGGTTTATAAAAGAAATATCCTCTACAGTGTATGCAGAACCAAAATGTCAGAAAAACTTGGCATAAGAAAATGTGTAAAAAAAAAATTAAAGAATTATTACAATCATATGGACTCCCAGGTACAAGATAGAAAATTAATGGACTGTAAGAAAATACATTAACACTTAATTTGTCTTCCAGTAAAAATGATCAGGATACTTGTAGTGCTATGCATCATCTGAATTATGGAATTTGAACCAAGAGCTCCAATGGAGCTCACACACCTTTTGCTTTCAGATACCATCTGTGCAAAATCAGACATAGTTGTGTCTACATTTAGAGGTTCAGGTATGTCCAGTGTGACATCAATGAGAAGTATGGACAGACTACTGTAGCATGACAGAGGCAGCTCAGAATGTCTCATGGACAAGGCAGAAGAAATAGGAATAATGCCTGGAAGACAGGAAGAAATTTGGAATGCTGTTTTTCAAGCCCATACTAATAAAAGTTTGGAAAATCCTCTGTAAAATTAACCATCACCTGAAAGACACACACTTAGTTGGCCACAGAGGGCTCTCATAAAGGCAAGACTCGTAATGGGTGAGTCTTGCCACAGTCTTGCCTGCTCGACCACAGTTTTTCTTTTGCTTGGGCTGACTGGGTTTGTGGGGTCAGATTTTCCTTAGTGTGCTCCTCTCAGAAGCAGACAGGGAGCTTTGTGATTCTGACACAGTCCAATTACGTCCACTTTGAGCCACATCACAGTGTAACTGGCAGAAAATGTGGATAGCATACTCTCTACTCCAGTCCTTATGTCTCTTTTCACCCTTCAACATTTCAAATGACCACAAGCAGAAAGACCGGGAACAGTAGTACATTCCTGGCATTTGAGGTTCTCATGATCCCATCTGGCATGCAAGGAAGGCTGTCTCTACTTTTTCCTTTAAAAATAATGTGCTTACCAGGTCCCTACCCTGATGCTTCAACTCAGGCGAATGTGAGGTTTGTTTTGACCACTCAATGAGGTCTTCTCTCCGCACTTAGACAGGGCGGCTAACACTTGTGTTACACCATATACAGGGCATGTGTGTCTCAAGATGCTTAGTTGATTTCATTAAAACAATTTTAACATTTTATTATAAGGGAAGCTCTGGTTTCTTTTGAAATTATTTTCACAGGAGTGTATTGGAAATGACTGGGGTTTATTTCCCTGCTATGCTTTACAATCTGAATATAGTTTTGTTCAATTCACCATTAGATATTTGCATAATTGTTATTACAGCATCCAGGCAGTGATACTAGGGTTCAGATCCTGAGATGGTCAGATTTCTCATAGATGAATCTTGGAGATCACAGATGAAATAGTTCTTATGGATTTTTCAGAAGAAGTTCTTCTGTGTTACTTTTGTTGCTTTTGTGTGCTTGGCTGGTATAACAGAAATTGAACAGTATGTTCCTGTCTTTTAAATCAAGAGAGACAAATGGAAAAGCAACCACTTGATTATTAATAACTCAAGTCCCCAGACCAAGGGACTCAGTGTGTTAGGATTGGTATCTTCAAATAAATATGTGTGAGTGATCACTCAGGTTTAGACTAATTGGGCATGTCCTATACTTGGAGTCTATCACATGGTTCCTGGTGTCACTTCCAGAATCTGTGCTCCTATGTCTGAATGACTTAAATTTGAGCTTATCCTCAATGAGTACTTATTTGAACACTGCTCTAAAGAGTTGACCCCTCTGCCTGATACTACATATAAATATTTACTTCACTGGGATACATGTTTACACACATACTATTATGTACAAACTTCCTTTAGTGTGCCAAACTTCTAAAACCACTGCCCTGTTATGCCTGTGCTGATGAGCTTCAATTATCATTTCATGATAACTGAGTGATATTTTAATTAAGAAATACATATTTTATAATGCTAAGAAGAAGCGGGACTGCTATTAAACTCTAAATTCTCACAGAAGAGATTTTTCAGATGAAATATAAAATGAATACATATGTTGGTATCTGCCAGATCATTTATTTTCATTTTAATGCACTAGAAGGGTTTTGAGAGATCATCAGATTTTAAATTCTTAGAAATAAGATAAATATGAATGCCAGCTTATGATTTACATTTTTAGCCTTTTATCCTGGATATAAAGTAACAGGACCTTTTAGTGTTGACAATGTGATATAACAAGTCTTTAGCATGCACTCTTTGGATATTTGCAGCTTTAGAATAAACAATATTGAGAAGCCACTGTAATGTGTTCTACAAAATTTTAAAGAAAATCTTTCCAAGGAGTCAGGCTTCTATACAATATTAATTCTAATGACAATAGACACTGAGTGCTGTCAATGTTATGCCTGTAAATAATTAGGCAGATACAGTAGAATTTGAGTTAAATTTAGTGGACTAGCTGACCCAGAACCTAGAGAAGTAATACTATGTAGTCTAACATGACAACGAGAGTGTAAAACTCTATATGCCTATGTGGTTCCCCACGATTGGATTTTTTTGATTTTTAAGCCTGTGAAAATATTCCAGAATAGTCTTTGTCAATATTTAAGGCCTACAGAATTTTGTCCTTGAATTTACTATCATGTTCATTAATCATACATATGGAATAATTCTGAATGCTACCAAGTCTGATTGATCTTTAACAAAAAAATGTAAAGGAAACTGGATATTCTAGCTTTTGTTTGTTATGTTTCTAAAATATTCATAAAGGACTATCTTCACCCAACTTCACCAAGTTTGCCAATTGGTGCAAAATGTATACAAGTGGAAACTGACTGTATAGACAGTTATCCACAGGAAGCTACTGGTCTTCTGGGAAACTGACATAAGGCACATTGAAAGAGTGAGTATACACTAGTGTGACATACTTAAGCTTTTCAAGTGTGAAGTTTCCAAATTTAAATTTCTTGGGGCATTGTTATTTTCATAAAACAATACAAAATCCTCCATATGTTGACAATATTGCTTTAAGCACATAGCTGATAGGCAGCAGAAGAGAATATCCTGTGGTACTGACAAAAAACTTTCAGGAATTTGTAGATGAGGGAAATAACCCAAGTTTCTGAGATACTCAAACTGCATGACTTCAGGATCATGGCCCTGTACTGAGTACAGTACAGATTGTTGCCTGGCAGATGTGGCTGCAAGGAGTCATTGCTGGACAACCTGATGGCTGATGATCTAACACTCAAATTTCAGGTTTCTAAAGAGATCCTATCCTCTTATCTCCTCTTAATGTAATTATATTCTCTTAATTGTTAGATTAACAGAAAGAGTACTAGATAAATGTGATTCTGGGTTATGGTAGAACTATGTGTTACTTTTATACTCTGAAGTGTGTGATTCCAAGCTTTCTTGTAAATAAAAGTTCACATATGATAAAGATTAAATAATCAAAAGGGGAATTTACTTTGAATCTCCTCCTCTCTCTCTTTCACTCTTTCTCCTCACCACAGATTTTCAGTTCTCCTGCCTCACCCTCCCACGGGCTTGAATTATAGATGTCCACCACTTTGCTGGGCTCTGACTCCTGCCTGAATTTACTTAAAAGGCAAAACAGTGATTTTTACCAGGAGATGCTTTGGCCAACCTCTCCCTTTTCTCCACCGTGGGAACACTTATGATGCCTAAAAATATCTTTTGTTTGAATGGATGTATTTGCTGCTGCATAATCAACAAAAGCCACAAAGGTGGCCAAACGCCCTACAATGTGTCGAACCACTCAACAGACTTAGCAGTGCTAAGTTGAAGAAATCATGTCTATCCTCTTACAGTACAGCTGTAGCACACCCAAAGGTCACCTAAAGCCTTTTGAATGCACTAGTGCTTCTGGGCTCTAAAATGAGTGATGCTCATCATTTAAAAACAACATCAGAAGTATTCATGCAAGTGAAGAAAACTTCCACTCTGGATCTGCTCAGTAAGAATTCAAGCGAATTGGAAACATTTGCTGATCTAAGACACCTTTGAGATTTTTTCCTTCTTGTTTGTAAAATTATCAGCTTATTTGAAAAAAAAAGCAACAGTTCTTTGAATTAAAAATTGGTAGACTAATGCTTTTCTTATTTTCAAAGTTGTGTTTGAGGATTTTATTGTATTATGATACTAGTTCCCTGAACCATTTATTTAGATATATTAATGTTTAATTATGTCTATATGTATGTTTAATTACATCTGTATGTATGTTTGTGTGTGTGTATCTGTCTCTTCCCTTCCCCCACCCCCCCATGTGAGTGTAAATACTCATAGAGAACAGAAAAGTATGCTAGCTCCTCTAGAGCTTGAGTTGCAGATAGTTGTGAACACTGTGCATACTGTTGACCAAACTCTGGTCTTCTGTAAGAGTAGTAAGTACACTTTACCATTAAGCCACCTGAATTGTTTAACACACACACACACACACACACACACACACACACACACACACACACACACTTTTATCTATACCACAAGATCTGCAGAGTAACTTTCAGTACGAGCTTAACATGTAGTAAAATTGTGTGGTTCAGTGAAAAACCAACAAGTAAAAGGATGAATCAAAGTACTCTGTAAAATGTAAAGTGCTTTATAAAAACACAATTATATGAGTATATCATAAGGAACACCTCTGATCTCACAATATTTTTCCATAACCTTCTTGGGACACAAGTTTCCAAATAGTTTTCTTGAACAAAGAAAAACTGATTATCTATGTGGTGGAAATTCTTCAACCAACAGTATTAGTTTTCAAATACAATTGAATAGAAATGAAACAGAGGCAGAAGAACAGTTAAATGACAAAGATAAAAATTGTTGTTAACCTTTTGACCACAGTTGAGAAGTGAGAGAGGGAGAGAGGACACAAGGACCCTTCAAGAGATGGAATTCAAAATAAAATAACAGCATTCTTGAGATAGTAACAGGATGCATGAAGGTTGTTTCATGTTTTATATTATAGTATAGGATATACAGATCATCCCTATATCAGATAAAGTTACTTTTGTCATGGATTATAACTTTAAGCTGTTTGGTTGACTTAATTGCTTGCCAAGAAATGCAAGTAATAACAATTGAAACAAAAAGGATCAATTGAGAATTTTCAGTTCAAAACACACTTCTGACAACAGAGAGAATTCTTATATATATTTAAGTATGGGTTTCCTTATTAGTAAAATGAGCAGGTAACATGAGTTGCCTTCCCACACTGTATATTATCTGGACATGAACATAACTTAAAGTAACTTTATTCCTTTTATAATGTTTCAATTTTCAGAATTTACATTAAAAAGCAAGTCTTCATCGTATCTATATTTTAACTTCATAGTTCCTTATATCTGTAATAGAAATAAAATATATATGAGATAACTAATGTTGGTAGTATCATTTGTTTTTGTTTTCAAAACAGACTCTGCTAAAATCCTGGGATTCATTTCACTGAAAAGAGTAAAGGAGAAAAGTAGAAAAACAAGAGGCCCCAAGTGACTCCCCATAAGAAAGAGTCCAGGCAGGTAGAGGACACACAGCAACTGGGCAAATAAGAAAAAGAGTCAGGAAAGAAAAATACGAACAAAAATAAACAATGAACAAAAAATATTTATGCAGTTTTGCTATGTGCTTTAACAGTTTCTCAAGAATGTATTGCTTTGATTATCTTTAGTTGATTTTTGGAATGATGGACTATTCTTCCTTTGTGTGCAATTTGGTACTGGCCCTACAGATGTGCTTTGTAGATTACATTGATTTAAGGTTTTGAAAGTCTCTACAACTGTATATATAACCTGTCTGCAAAATAATATTTCAAAAAAGACAGGATAACATTTAACTTTCTTTTACAACTTGAAAATTGAGACTCATGGAGATTAAAGTGATTTTTTCAAGAAAACAGTATGATGACACAAAACCCTGTCGACTGGTATTCTCTTCTTTCTCTATGAGGTCTCTCTTATATTACAAAAATATTTAATGTGTCTAAAAGTTATCATATTTTCTTCTTTCCTTCCTTTCACTATTTCCTTCAAGAACAAGTAGTTCAGTTAAAACATTATAGTACTTTATAGTAAAATTTTCTGCAGTGATAGAAATGTGTGTAGCCCACAATGGTAGCCATAAGCCATGTGTGGCTATGGGTCACTTGAAATATGACCAGAAGTTTGAATATAAATTGTATTTAATCTAAAAATTACTAGCCATAGTAATATAATAGTGGGCAGCACCTCTCTAAGACATACATTTGAGAGTCTCCTGAATACCCCAGAAATCTTACAAAAAAGAAAAAAATCAGTGCTCAATTGACCTTTGTCATTAACCATTGTCTTCCTATTTGTTACTATACATTAAGGTCCCAACCATGCACAAAGAAGCAAATAGTTGACATGTACCATATATTTGGTTGATTAGTAATCTGATCACTGATCATTACTCTTACAATTAAGGTAAGCTCCTCTGCAGCACCATTTGCCTGGTTTATTCTTAAAGTTGTATGCATCCCATTGTTACTCTTCTCATAAGAACAGCATTGCCATTCTTTCTTCATGCTCACAGAATGGTAATGTAATTACTTATAGCTATGCTTCACAACTCATAATACATATATCATCCACATTTTTTGAGAAATTTCTAGAAACCCTAAATGCTTTTCCTCTGAAGTAAACAGGATTCAAGAACAGAGCAGAATGCAAAAAGAATTAAAGTTTCATAGAGCAAAGAGACTCTACCAATATTTTTGTGGATTCATACAAAGCTGAACTCTTTATTCTCTCTTTCAGGTATCTTAGAAAATTTCCACACAACTTAGAATCCTTCCTGATTCCATATTTTCTCCATTACTTGGTGCTTTGATGTACTGTATAATTCAGAGGGTCTTGTGTATTCATGTAACAAAATTATCATTTTTTAAAGTAACAAATGGAAGATGAGCTTTGAAGGGTCTAAGGATAGCATTAATACTTGTGGGAATCATGTTAGGAGTGAGATGTATATGGAAAGAGATTTATGTGATTGCCAACCCATTGCTATTGGAAGCCATGCTTATTGGCAAAGCCTGTGAAAGCATCCTTATCTTATCCTAAAAGGAAAATCGTCTATGTGTACCTTATATGTCTATAGAATACCATTTGCACCAGTTACATTGGCAAGTCATTTGGCTACTGCTTTCTCACCAAAGCTACACCAACAAGAATAAGATGAAATAGCTCATATGACTGGAAAGGAGCTGGTGGGGAACAGATTGTCATCACATCCCCCCGTCATGCTGCTCTTCTACCTTTGTCTTCTGACATGTTTAGCTGAAGTTAGGAAAAAGTTACCCTCATCAAATACATGTGTAAAGCAAAATACATGTGACAGAAAAGAGCCCTCACTTGTCGGATACTGGGGATGATAATGTGATACCATATGAGGGGATGGACTCTGTCCAGTGTAGACACTGTACACAGATTGTAAACTGTCAGTGCAGTGCTATTGTTGAGAATCTTTGATTTGTGAAACTAGAATTTGCAAATGTTGAATGCTGTACCTTGTAAGAACCAGGACATTCCTTGGAACAGAATGTTGAAGTTTTACAGGTCAAATGATTGGTAGACTTCTACACTACAGTACCTGAACTCACTCATGTTTAGAGATATGGTTCACAATAATAACTTTCTTTCTTGATTGATAAACTTCCTTTCTTTACTTTTGGGGAATTTCAATCAGAGTATAAATGAGAACTCCACTCAAGGGATGTTTACAACTGCTTTGAATCATGGAAGGAGGAGGTTGGTGTGAATGAAAGAGGAGAGCCAATAGTCAGCAAAATGATATATGCTGCAACTAAATGAACCACTTCTGGAAGTGACATAAAAATATTCCAATATTAAGGATTATCTTACAATGTTCTGGAAGAAATGCAGTGATACATCTTGCATTTGTTTTGTCTTGGTGACAAAATACACTCTTTAGAGCCACAAGAGCCTGCCTTGTGTTAGTTATAAACAAAAATATATTTATATATACATTTATGCAACTACTATGTGCTTTAAAGAAAATTACTGTGTGATTCAGCAGGGTTATTCCATTCTTTTTTTTTTTTTTCATTTTCTTTTTTTTCTTTTTCTATCACCAGGGATGTGTTGACTTGAATGGCTTCTTAGACAGGAATTGACAATGAAATGCGTTAGCCACACAAACATGGTGAATTTTAAAAAATGGGTGTTCAAAATCCCTTAAGATATTTGTCTTCAAAGATGATCACAAAATTCTTCCTGTTATTTCCATTAGCTAAGAGCAAATGAGGCTTCCAGGGACTCCAGGTGGGGTAGGAGGCGGTGCCTCTGAAAACAAAATTCATTTTATTCTCAAGTGAGAGAATGGAAAACCTCACTGGCTATGCCCTCCTCTCTAGTCCTTAGCTTAACATTTGGAAATTGTGTCACAGCTCACAGAAAGGGTATTCATTACCAGGGAAGAGGCAGGCATAGTGAACTTCTGAACAAATGAATAGTCCTGCGAAGTAATGAACTTGTTGGAACAATTGCATCTAGAGCAAAAATTAAAATCCCTTTGCCGAAAGTCTGTTTGGAAAAGATAAAAAAAACCTCTGTTTGGGTTTTGTTTTGCTCTCACGTGAGCTATGGTTTCCAGCAATCTTGAAACATTCATCATTGCTCTTACCAGAGAAAGCATTCAGGCTTTGGAACATAGTTATCTTTGAGACATCAGAGAAAAACATTTGAACCAAAGGTGTAGATCCCTTGTGAACTAAAGCTTTATTTATTATCATTATATTTTCCTTGATCCCTTTGCAACCCTGCACCTAAACTAAAAACATTGTCATCTTGTCACACTTCTGGCAAGTCCACAGGAGATGTTCCTTGTGAACCATGGATGTCATTCCATTAGGGAATTTTAAATTCAGTGTACATGGTGTCTTGTACAAATCTGAGTTTTCTTTTCAATGTTCCTGGGCTGGGCTCATCCAGAAATCTTGTCTCCCTTCTGGCTACAGCAGTTTAGGACTTCTTTGTGTGTGGCTGTGGATGTGTGTCTGTTGTTTTAAAGGTATAAGCAAATTTTAGTCTTAACACCTGTAAGCCAGTACTGGTGCTGCTCTGTCCTAAAATTTTAGCACTGCTCTGATACAATAAAACCTTCTTTCTCTCCAACTGGTTCAACTTCTGCGTAAGCAGGATGTCCTGATCCTCTTCTAAACTTCATTGCTGGCCATCTGCTTGGGCGTCTCTACAATGTGAAAATACAAAAATAATGAGCATTACAGAGAGATATTATCATCAACAAATACTTATTTACCAGGCTATGGATGTTTCTCAGTTGGTAAAGTGCTTGCCATGTTTGAAGTCCTAGTTTCAATTCCCAACATCATATACATCAAGCATAGATGGCAGATTCCTGTAATTCCAGCTCAAGGGAGGTGAAAGCAGAAGGTCTGGAAGTTCAAAGCCAGATTGTGATAACATGAACTTATTTTCTAACTATCCTAGGTTATCTTCTCAATGCATCACATTAAATGATGTCTTACAACAACCACCATTAGAATTAATATAAGGTCCTTGTACTTAAGCCTCCATTCTCGCTATCAACATCCAGCAAGTGACAGTCTATTGGCCATATCTACTACGAAGTTTCTCAAAGGCAAGGTTTAACACATGTTTTATAATCATTTATGTCTGAAAAGGGCCGCATATAACAAGATAAACTAGGATTTTAATGTTTATTTACTTAGATGTATGAATATATGTATGTGCCTACATGAGCTTATGTGCACCTCATGAATGCAGGTGCCCACAAAGGATAGAAGAGTGCAGCGATCCCCTGAAAATGAAGTTATAGATGGTTGTGAGCCACCTGATGTGGCTTTTGGGAATCAAACCTGCATCCTCTGAAAAACAAAACAAAACAAAACAATATGCTCTCTTAATTGATGAGCTATTTCTGCAACCCTTAAAATTCATAAAAAACAAAATGAAACAAAAACTCCACTTTATTTGAGACAGAATCTTACTATGAAGCTCAGGCCAGCCTAGTACTTGAGAAATGGATACCTATGTCTTTTGAATGCTGATATTAAAGGTATGCAACTCCCACATCTAACCCTGAAGTGTGATTCTCTTTTCTAGAAGTCAATACCAACATCACTGTTGTTGTCTTCAGTTCACTAAGAAAGTAAGGCATATAATTCTCTAACCATTACTGTGATCATGGTTTCAATTAGCTATTAGATTTCCTAACAAATGAGATAGAGGAAATATCACACAGTCTTAAGAAATTGTTTATCAAACTAAGCACATCTATATATGACTTTCATGGTCAAACATTAAAGGTGTAAAATCTTGAAATGGGGATCCATCACCAAAAGTTATAAACAAATCTAAGCCTCTGAAGTTAATTTTGCATGGTAGACACTAATTTTAAAACACAGACTATTTTTATTGACAAGAGGAGCCTTTCTTTCCAGCACTCTGTCTATCAAATAAACCCAGTGTGATTTCTAAATAGATGTGCTGAAATGAATTATTAAGTCACAGTCACAGAAGACATTAAATGCATTTCATAGTCACAGTGACACTAGAAGTGATTACTCCATTTATCAAAGTGCCTGCAATTTTAGCGTAAATAAGGCAATAAATATTGAGGGAATTTTATTTCTGTGTAAAGACTTTTAATGCAAAAAAGGTTAAATATCAGCGTACATATAGTGGCACTTGGTATCTTGCTAGATTTGCTAATGACATGCCAACATCCATGATTAATGGCTGAGGAGGTAGTATTTCACATCAAGCAAGGATGAGTTTTAGCTTTATGCTCTGGAAAAACACCAACTGAGCTAATTATATTTTGCTTATTAATAATACTATGCACTGTCACCATAGCACCATGTGGCCATGAAGGCCAATGTTTCTTAGCTGATCAAATCTCATGAGGTAAATGACACTGAATGATCATTGCTACCCAAAAGAAGACATTAAAACTAGTGCGCAGAGTAGCACAAGGCAGAACAAGGTGTTGGCCTTGGGCCTCGAGATCATCATCTATGATGGACACATGCCCGGTCTTTTTGGAACTGGGTACTGGAACTCATAGTTCCTACCTATTTTCGGGAGAAGATGATATGCCTTGGGGCCTGTTTATAGCTCCCATTTGGTCTCCAGAACTTCAGAACTGTAGTTCTCTAAAGGTATAGTTGTCCCAGGCAAGCAGAATTATTAATTCCTTGCTTCATATCTATTTTCTAAAAGGGCAAAAAGCACAATGGGCTCCTGGTCCAGCTGGCAAGGGCAGCCCTGCAAACTAACTCTCATATCTTGCTCTTAAAGATGTTACACTCAGGGACTCTTCACTAAAAAGATATACTGGTGACAGGCATCCTGATGATGTCACTCTCAAAAGTTGCATATTAGAAAACTCTCCTAAGTATAGTTTTATGATTTAAAAATAAGTGATAATTTGAATTATCTACTAACTTGCAAAATTAGGAACCAACAGCTGAGATTAACATTAAATCTATCTACTTACAAAGTTAACTCAGTCCACTGTCAAAATTACTTCCTACAGTTCAATAGTTTACACATACCTCAGCCAACATTTGTGGACACAATTTTGCCTTCATCTGACTCTTAAAGTGCAATATCACTAATGATATCAGCATTCTCTGTATATCACAAACTTGTAGTTAACTTCTTTTTGAAAGTCTGGGATTGTTGGTGGTGTTTATTGTGTTAGAGTTCATCATAGACTCTTCAAAATAGTAAAAGAATATTGAGCAGGGTAAGCATAATCCAAAGTTATTTTCAGAAGTTTTTGTTTTTTGTTTGTTTTTGTTTTTGTTTGTTTGTTTGTTTTACTTTCTAGTGCTAAGAAAATGAACCCAGGGCCTTGAACATCCTGGGCCGGTGCTCCATCTCAGAGATCCACTCCAACATACTTTCAGAAACTTTTACAAATCTGTATTTTCCTTGATTTATTATCACTCATTTTAGAAACACAACCAGAAATACCTAAGCAAGATTTAGAAACCCTTGAAGGCCCGCCTCACACATGATTTGATTACCACCCACCTATATTTCATTAGTAAAGGTGAATGAAATGGATACAGCAGAACTAAAAGTTATTCAAGATATTTTACATTTGTACAAAACTAAAATCTTTTATTTCCTTATTTATGCTTAATTAAAATAGATGGAATTTCTCATACTAATATGTTAAAGTACATATAGGTTAAATACACTGAAAACTCAAATTCTGAATATTAGAATTATTTTTGTAGTACTGATAGAATGCTACAAAACAAAAATTTCACATCATTAAATTTTTCTTTATGAATCATATGACAAAATAATATGATATTACTTCCAGCATGCATTTTATATATATATATATATATATATGAACCAAATCAACTTGTGTTTGGAATGTAAGAAACAACTTCTTTTTCCTTGCATTTTTCCATGGCTCTTTGATGCCTCCATTTGATGACTAAAATTGTTGCAAAAAAAGGGTGAAAACTTTGCCAAAAATCTGTTGTCCTTTTTCAGAGGAACTTCAGAAAAACACAGACATTGTCTTTCCATATCACAAAAGAACCACACTATAATAAGTTTCTGTGATATTTCTGGACCTTTGTTTTCTCATCTTTAAACTGGTATCTAATTTCCCCTTCAAGAATCCAGGATTCTTATTCTTGCTTTCCTGATTCACTTTAAAGTCTGAGGGAAGATAATAACAAGAGCAATAATAATACCTCTGTGCTGTGGTTATTTAATTATCATTCCTTCTGTCTTGGCCTATTACAGAAATCCTAAGTATATGCGGGATTTACACTCATTAGTCTCCACTGATGTTGTTTTAATCTGCCTCTCTGAAGCTGCTCAGCTGTTTGGAGGCAAATAATAGTTAACTGTGACATTAATTGGAAGAGTAAGTATTTAGGTCTCCTAGGAAAGTCCTTAGTGTTGGTGCTGCAGTGCAAAACAACTCCCCAATGGGCTGTGAAGGCATGGGCAGAGGAGTCTGGAAATCAGGGTATTATCATAGTCTTGCTGTGAACTTGTCTGACCAGTGAGAATCAGCAATTTAGGGACGGATTTCTTCCTTGAACGGAATTTCTTCCTTGAGACCCAGAAACTGCCAAATCTACAGTCTTTTAAGAATGGCCAATTCAGAGTATTATAAGAACTGGCAGAGACTACAAGGTCACTTGCTGGCAAATCAGAGTGTATGCCAAAATCCCCAAATTCAAACCAAAATGTAGTGAGAATCCATTACAGACACCTAGGGTATGATGCCTAAAGACAAGACGGAGTACAATGTGTAGGTGACCTTTAATTTCATTTCTGAGAATATCACATTCAAAAGAATATGTTCACAGTGATATGTAGGGACTGAGGTAAGTCAGGCAAGCAGGTACTCTTCTTAACTATTCCTTTAGTACTATTAATTGAACAGTCATCTAAATCTGTGTCAATGGTCCATGGTGAGAAAATTACACAAAAAACATGTCAGGTACCCTCAGCTAGCAGTGTGCACAAAACTGCAGCTGGAGACCTGTCCTCGGTACACAAAGTAGTTCTGCAGAGATTTCTATAGGCTTAAGTAGGCACATATTTTACCGAAATGGCAAATGAGAACATCATGGGCCAGACAGAAGACACCTACATACATAACTGGCCTTGATAAGCAGCCTGTTTGGGTCCTGCTATTTCATACTGCTTTCCTCTGTGGGCACAGGAAATGGACAGTGGTTGGAGTCACCTCCAAACCCAGGGCTTGGGCAAAACCAAGTGGGTCATTTGTTATGTTGCTTCATTGGGAAAATGAAAAGAACTGAAGTACAGAGAGGTTGGTTTCTACTTACTCCCCTCTTTAAAAGCTATTAATGCCTTAGTCTTTTTTTCACTAATAGAACCTCACTTAGTGATCAATGAGCCCCGAGGAGCCTAAGGCTTCCTTCCTTCCATCCTTCCTTCCTTCCTTTCTTCCTTCCTTCCTCCCTCCCTCCCTCCTTCATTCCTTCCCTTCCTCCCTCCCTTCTTCCTCCCCTCCCTCCCTCCTTTCTTCCTTTGTCCTCCCTCCCTCTCTACCTCATTTCCTCCTGTCCCTCCCTCCCATCCTAATTAAAAATATTTTATTATTACTTTATTTAAGCATGTTTGTAAAGTTTGTATTTAAATCTTCTTGTCTCAATATGAACCTAGCAAACTCAAGGCAGCCTGTTTGAGGGTCTGGGAGGCTAAGGAGTCTGCATTACTAATCAGGGGCCCGTGCTGTGGCACTGCATCATAATGTATACCCTGAAGAGGAGGGGTCATGATTCTGGGAGGTTTCTCAAAAAGGAATACCCTCAACATGAGTGAAAGAATATGAACTTTAACCATGTGTACCGAGCACACAGATCTACCAGGGAATTAAACACACATTTTTGCAGTCATATCGGCTTTTCAACATTTAGCTTTGGTAAACATTGGCTGAAAAGAGGAAGGGAATGTTTTTGTTTTTCATACCTTAAAACATAATCATCTTCAATTTCCCTTATTCATGTTGAATATTTCTTGGCTTAGAGAGTTACAAGACTGAAGTCTCAAGACTTAACAAATAATTATAAAGGACACCAGTTAAATTTGAATTTCAGATTAACAAGTCACTTTTCAAACTAGGTTTAATTCCAGAAACTTAAACAGAAAAATTACTCAGTTTTGTTTAAAATTCAAATATGTTTAAGTGTCCTATATTTTATTTGGCAACCTAGTATAAAAATACTGGCCTTGAGTTCCAGCCAATGAAACTTGCCATCAAATTAAAATAAAAGACTTCTGTTTGAGGCTGTGTCTCTGCCTCATGGACTATAGGACTTAAAAGTATCTTACATTAATTTTCTAGAAATGGCCATGAATTGCCAGCACTCTCTCAAATCCTATGTGACTTGATTCCTGAATGTTTTATTTTTCCTGTTTTTCTTAGTTTAGTGTTTCATCATTTGGAAGTTGTCTTCTAGAACTTACCTCTGGATAATCCAGAAATATTAATTGTAACTGTTACAGATATAGATACAAATGAGAGTATTCAAAAACATGCATTAACAAAAAGAATGAAATTATACTGTTTGATATTTTTCTCCAAAGCAAATGCATTGAGAATATGAAGCAAATGAGTTTCCATAGTCTAAATTAAAGAATTTATAATTATTTACCACCCCTCTCTCTCTCTCTCTCGTGTGTGTGTGTGTGTGTGTGTGTGTGTGTGAGGAGAGAGAGAGAGAGAGAGAGAGAGAGAGAGAGTATCCAGTACACTTAACTGCTGAGTCAGCTCTTCAATGTGAGAAGAAACACTTTCAACACCTACATCTCAAACACTTAATGCCTTATTTTCTTTCACTGTAATTGGTTTTCAAAGCTGAAGTTAAAATCACTTTGGGAGGTGAAAGTAAGAACATAACTGATATTGAGATACCCTAATGAACTCAAACGCTCCCAAGCAGGGCTCCAGCAAGCACATTTGATAAATGTTCCCCAGAGCACTAGTGCTACGTGAGAGTAAACACTTCCCACTATCTTCTCACTCATCCATACGCATAGTTTCCTTCTCTGAAACTGTCTGCGATAGTCCTTCAATCAAGAATGCCACTTAATTTATCATCTTTACTTATACAAACCTGTTTATTTCCAAAGAAGCTATCCAGATAACCATGTGCAGATGAGGAATCACTTCTTAGCCTTCTGTGCTATTTTGGATATTTTCTGGTGTTTTATCAACCTCTCTTGATGCACTTTGGAAACACAGTGCTTACTTCTGTGGATGCAGTCTTGTAATGTCTGTCCATTTGTCCTGTTCTTTATAGATATCCTAAAGGTTAAGGGACATAGCTGCTTGACTCTGAAATGTTTACAGCAATGGAGTACCAAAGACAGTTGACACCTGGAGCAGACCCTTTCTTGTGAGACTTGTGACCTAACATTCCTTCCATGAGTAATCACAAAAGGATATGGGCTAAATATGAAAACTAAAAGATAACATAAACTTATTGTTCTACCTTTCTTTCTGTTGCTGTAATAAAACTTTAATGACAAGCAACTTAAGGGGAGGAGGGTCCATCAATAAGGGGGCCCAACTCAGAGCAGGAACTCAAAATACAAACTAGAAAGTGAAGTCACAGAAAAATGAAGCTTGCTGCTTATGTTTAGTTAGCTTTCGTACATGGCCCAGAACCACCTACCTAGGGATGGTGCTGATGGTCTTTTCTCCCCTCTATCAAGTAATAATTAAGAGAGAGGCACACAAGTGATAATATGACCTAGACAGTTCCCCCAATCAAGGATTTCCTCTCAGAAGACTGTAGCCTGTGTGCATCAAATTGACAGTGAAATCAAACTAGGAAAATTATCAAATAAATTAAGAAAGTAGAGCTGAATGTGCACCCTTTGAATAACAGAGAAAAGGACATAAAGGAGAATTATAAAGTGAGTGAACTTCATCTAACTCACAGGATTGTTGTCCTATAACAACTGAACCAAAAGTCCTGTATTCTCATCCATACAACTGTGATGCCAATAGGTTTCTCCAAGTCTATGTTTTAATGCGAATGTATAAAGTAATATAAAGTGGGCTGGAGGTAACTCTGTGCTTTAAACAAGTGTCAAGAATACTAAATGCTCCAAACACACTTTCTAAATGAATATTTGTCACAGGGTCAGGGACCAAGTGTACAACTACGTGTTCTAGCAACAACAGCCATGTAGCAGTTCATTTACTTGTGAACAAAAATTGAAACTATGCTAAACTGATGTTGACCATCAACATTGTGTTAGGAAAAGCCAACAACAGCAGAATCTATTCTTTAGCAATTTGTTTGGAATTTATTTTTTTTCCAGCAGAAAATATTTTTCCTTACTACGGTTTAGAACTTCTGGTATATAATACTATTTAAAAACTAATCTTTTTTATTTTTACCCAGCAATGAACCTGTAAATAAACAGCTCACCCTCTTATTACCTGTACCTGGATCAGGCAAAACCTTAGTCTAAATTAAAAACAAAATGACATGGATAAGAAGACTCCCAGTGAGTGTTGGTGTTAATTTGTGGAAAGGTTAATCTTCTGTACAGTATCTATATTCTTAAGTTATATGCTATGTTCATGACTCCCATATTCATCCTGTCTCTTTGATGCAATAACTGAGCATGAGCATAATGACCAAGAGTGAATGCATTCACTCAGTCACACATCTATTAGAAACACACTGCAAAACTTATGGCATATATATTGTGCTTAGAGAAAATCATCTATTTGCATTAAAACTTAAAAAAAATTAACCAATAGCATTACACCAAACCAAACATGTTAGATTGAAACTGTATAAGAACAAGTATTCCCTGAAAGTGTTCAATATATGCTATGTGTTTCAAGGAAAAGTCTTTCTTTCATTTGAATTTGAGTCAATAGAAATGGTTCCATGGACAGAATGATTATAAAAAGCAGACAATGAATCTCACCAGTGGTACACCACACACCCTACTACTTGGCAGACAAATTCCTGGTCTTCAGAGGCTGTCAGGCTCTGGTTTTGTGTGATTTGTTTGTCTCTTTCAGCAACTTTAGTAATCTTTTTATATTAAGGCTCCTTCCAGACCATTTACACTGCTCGTTTGACCTCACATGACCTCATCACAAAGCAGCTATCTTAGTATCTCATAGACCTGCCCTGCCTCTGTGTCCTTTGGCTCAACATGGACTCTCATAAATCTCTGCCATGCACCCAACCGCCACCACACACCCTGTCAGCCTTGGAATTTTCATTCAATTCCCAAGCTGCTCTCTCATTTACCCAACAAGCAATTCTAGATAAACCTACATCGTCTTTATCAAAAATTATAATCTATTATATTTTCTGATTCCAGATGATAAGCCTCTACAGCTAGTGCACAAAAGGCCACACTTGCAGCTTTGCCTGGCACAAGATTGTCACTCTAACTTCAGTTAGGAAGTCAGTGCTCAGGATACTGTTTGCTTGTGGCATTTTCACAGTATACCTGAACCCACCTATTCAATTCCCAGAATTTAACCCCTGCTGTTCTGCAGTTCTGTCCAACTCAACCTATGTCTACTTAAAATTTATGTTTTCTTCTCATCCCAAATTCCCTTCTTTGTTGCATACTTTTTTTTTCTGCCCAATAATCTTGTCTCAGCTAGGAAGTGACTGTATTTCTTTCTCCTTTGTAAACCCTTTAAAACTCCTATATTCTCCTTTCCCCTTTTTCTTCCCTGTTATTTCTCCCTTTTCTTCCCGCAGCTTTTACGGAGACCATGCCCAAATTCCTCTTTTCTCCTGAGACATCCCCACAGTACTTTATACTGCTTCTGAACTTTTCATTTTACACAGTCCTTTTGCAGAGTGACAACATACTCTCTCACATCGTGTTGTTTGTTTTCATTTAAGCTGGTCTGATTACTGATTTGTAAACAATGAATGTTAGTGGGCTCTAGCCATCATATGTGAACACACTTATCTCTTCTCAGTGGGGTTTGATTTTTCATCCTCTCACTATTATAATTCCCACATTTCTCTCCTGACTCTCACCTTCTTTTCTTCCTTTTCTTTGGTTGCTCCTATGAAAAGGCTGGGCAAATGAAAACTTACTCTGTCTTTAGAATTAACCCCATTGTGTGTCTTCTGTAAAGACCTAAACGCTCAGCAACCACCTCACACAGTCTCTGACTGAATATTTAGCTGTATTTATTCTTCTGAGGGTTCTCAATTTTCACAAGTGGTTGAATAATAATTTGATATCAGACAGGCAATTTATTCTAAAGAAAAGTAAATTGCAGTGGGTGTGGAAACAAGCCTGCTCACTATGACCCAGTGACGGGGCCAAGTGAAGTGACAATGGTGCTGTGGTCATAAATGTTCTAGTAAAATCTAATGTGAGTTAATACCACTTGCTCCAACAGTAAGAGGGGCCAAGTTCCTCAAAAACTGCTCTCATAAAGTTGTTTGTGTTGAGAGTACCATCATGTTTCAAAGACAAAGAGACCTGCAGGTTTGGCCCTCATCTGCTCTGACCACAGGAATGGTGAAAGGACAGCCCTTCTCTGCCCTAATGTAGTTGTGCACTTTAACCCACATTTACTCTCACAACTGGGTAACAATCTGATAGGATAATTTAGACTATCAAATCTAAGAGGATGCTATTTGAACATTTAGTGTGATACCTACCAGCTAGATGAGGACAAAAATAGATCTTTTGAAATAATCAGTGTATTCTGACATTTTCTAATTTGTATGACTTTGATTGAAATTAACATTCTAATACATGTTTTAACTACTTAAGTTTTAATGGTAATTGCACTAATAAAATGCAAAAATAATTAGAAAATTATACATATGATACATTGAGTACAGTAATAATGTTTTTCTATGTATACATACTCAGTGTTTTTTTATGTTTTTTAAAAGAGTACAGGAAGTTGGGAGGGAAAAAGTGATGTGGCAGATAGGGAAGAAACTTGAGGGGAGAAAAAAATGGGATGGATTTGGTTAAAACACATTACATGCATGCATGATATTTCAATAAAATGAAATATATATTTATTTATTTAAAATAAGTAGTTGAAACCAAGTGTGGTAACATATGCCTGCAATCCTAGCACTTGAGAGGAGTCATGAAGATGAAGAGTTCCAGAACACAGTTGGCTATTTGAGTCTCTTTCTCAGAAGAGGTGAGGAGATAGATACTGCACATACAACATTTTCCCAACTGTCTTCTTCTTCACCTTTGTAGAAATTGATTTTTTCCTCCCTAATATCTGGGTCCCTAGTCTGTTTAATTTTTATGCCATTTGGTGAATTTTCTGCTATTGCGTGGCATTGCCAGACTGTGGAAGTTGAGCCTGATTGGTAACTACTGAGCATTGCTTGGATTACTCATGCATCTCTATCAGTGGTAGCAAAGACCCTCTACTCCCTGCAGCTGGAGTGCATACTTGGGCTTACTGTGACTCCTGGTCAATGTCTCTGGCTCTCTTGTTGTTAGGCCAGCCATGGCTGTGCTTTCTCTCTCCCTTCTCCCACAGTGATGAGACTATGATTGTCTAAGGAAAATGCCTGTATTTGGGCTTTACATCATTAGCTGATTCTTTTGTAAATGTTTCCTATCGGGTTATGATTTTGACATGCAATTGTTCTTCTGGTTTTATATGGGAATTTGAGGAAAGTATGTTGTTTCATTCACTGCCAACATCCCAGAATCATTCATTAAGCTCTGTTTGTGATTCTTAAACTACTTTTGTGTTTATCATTAACTACATTATGAGTTTTGCTATATGATACTTTATACATTAATTTGGATACAAATGTTACATATGATAGTTTAGTATTTTATTATTACACTCATTTTTCATTTCTTTAAAAAATCATGGTTATGCTCTGCTGAGATAACAGACGAGTAAGTATATGTATACACACACACACACACACACACACACACACACACACACACTACTTGAAGTTCAACAAAAGACACTGTATCTTCTTAATAATAAGGGAGGATAACTAAATAGTTTCAACTTTCTCATTATTCTTCTTGATCAAATCCGATGTAGTTGGATGTAAGTCATATATGTCAGCACATGGAGTTTAGTCTGATCAGAGCAGAGACTGAATGAGAATCATTTTTACATGATAAAGACACAAAGATTACTGACTCCCAGTGAGTCCAGAATGGGAAAAATATCAGTGTTAACTTCTGAGAAAAAAATCGGGATGCAAATATTTTAAAGTTCTCCAAGACAGCTAGGCAGAGAGTATGAGAGAGGCAGAGATGTGGCTGATGCTGGAATGGCCAGGGTTTACAAGGTAAGGTGACCACAGATTGGCCAATCCCAAAGCAGTCAAATCTCTAAAGAGACAATTTAAGAAAGAAGGAAGGAAAAGATAGAAATGGAAATAAAAACACAACATGGCTGGTTTGTAAGTACAAAATTCCACACAGAGTTCTCCTACCTGTTTAAAAACCAAAGCTTCCAACTTGCAGTGTCTTAGTAAAACTTAACTGATGTGTTTGTGGAGAGGATTGTGAAAAACATCAAGGAAAAATGTTCTGTGTCACTGATTCTGTTACTCCTGTTTCAAGCAACTCAAGGGGAATATTTATTTAAAACACTCCAAACAATTATTATTTTAGTAAGTCCCTTGAATGATACTCAGACTTTTCACTAAAGGCAAATCTGAACCTTGCTTATCTCACAGTGACATGAAGATAAACTCTAAGGTATAAACCAAAATTAAAACTTTAATAAAGATGGAAAAAACCTTTCTCCAATTGGCACTTCGGAAACAATCTTATTCTCTGCATAGAACTGCAACATTGTTTAGATACATGTTTTATTTTTTCCTCTTAGGTTAACTAAAAAATAATATGTCTACATATATTGCAGTCATGCAGTTTTGTATTATTTTTTTCTAGAGCATATAATTCTTGGCAGAAAGGAGAACAAAAATTTCGTAAATTTAAAAGAAAATATTCTTATTAGACTATTTAGATAATAAGTTTCCTGCCCTCTCCTTCCTTTCCTCCATCCTCTCCCTTCCCTTCTCCTCCCCTTCCCTCCCCTCCCCTCCTCTTCTCTTCCCATCTCTTGCTACCTGTCTCTTTCAATAGGTTCTCACCTCTTAATTCCACCTCTCCACTGATGACATTAGAGGCATGCACAATCACAACTGGATCCATATTTATGTAGCTATAGGATTTGAACCTAGGGCTTCATCTTTGTTAGACAAATACTCTACCAAGTCAGCTCTACCCTCAGGAAGCTTGACAAGGACCTTCTTTAAATGCTGGAGTGCCTTTACAAAAACAATCCTTATCATTCATGAAGTCCATTGCATCTCTGGGTCCTTATGATTAGTAGCTTTTAAAAATGGGTCAAAATTTACACCTTCACAGTTTCTTCCAGATCCTGTGTCTATAACAGAGACTTGTCCAGAACAATTAGCTCCAGGTTCATATATCCCTTTACAACTGGTAGGGGATCCATCATGATCTTTTTTTGCTTATTTTTGCTAGAACTTTTTCTTTATATCATTACTTTTCAGTGTGAATTTTAACTTCTAATCCCTCTGCACTGAGGCTCTGTTCCTATTCAGACACACAGAGAATGGACTTGGCTGCAACATCATTCTGTTTTCTAACTGTTACATACTGGCAGTGTTGAGGGTTGAACCAGATCTTTGCACATGCTAGGTTACAAAGAAGCTGAAGTTTAGCCCCACATGATGCATTTTCCCATTCCAGTCATAAACTATGAATGATACTTCTGACTGAATTTCAATACTCTACATAGGCTCAGGCTACATTCAATATTCTCCACATTAAGCTTATGCATAGTCAAGATTCTTATCTAGTTATAAATAAGCTACCGAACCAGAATGACATGTTCCAAGGTCAACCCTGAGTGAGAAAACTTAAGATGAGACATGAATTGAGAACAAAACTAGGAAACATTGGAAATATTAGTGAGAAAGAATTATTCTTTACAAAATCCCTGGGACTTAATGTCACCCTGTGGTGACACATAATTATAACAAGTTTATTTCTTTTCATCAATGAAAAAAAATCTTGTCTCATTTTTGTAAAGGAAACATCACTTCTACTTTTAAGCCTGTAACAAATATAAGCTCATCACAGAATCAATGCTCAAAAATGAATTTTAATATATGATTATCTTTTATTATCTATTTAAAATTTGTTTTAATCACAATGTTGATAAAACTATAAATATATGAGTCAGCTGAATGAAACTGTAGCCATAGAACTAATGGCCTGCTAACGTTGTTTTTGTTTTGAATTAAAAATTACTTCATTCATACTAAGGTTTTTATAGCCTAATCATCACGAGAAAAAATAAAATAATTCATTTATAAATTTAAAATAACCCATTCATAAATGTAATTGCCTTTGGTTAATTGCCTCCCATATAGTAACAAAAAGCATGATTAACACCATTATTTATAATAAATCACTTCATTATTATTATCTGGATTCTTAATTTTGTGATCTATAAAAGTCAAATTTAAAACTTTAATTTTTTATGCACTGAAATAATGCAACTCAAGTATGAATATGTTGACAATCTATATATTTCAGATAGTTTTATCTCAATGCCTAAAATGTTATACAAGTGGGTTTGATGGAAAAATAATTTAATGATAGAAAAATAATTTAATGATAGAAAAAATAATTTAATGATAGAATACATTGACTAGTACATGGAATAATACTTCTTGTTGAGATCAACATTTCTATGACCTATTCGCATAAATAGGCTTAAGTATTTATTTTAGTATAGAATGGTTACCAAAGCTACAGGGAGAAATTAGTCAACAGTTGATACTCTAAGGACAGTACCCTTCTCATCCCAACATTCCAGAAAAAAGCATTGGGTATCAAAAACATAAATCATATGCTTTAAAATGACACTGTTCAGATTTGCAAAGGCTCAAGGGAACTAGAGCTTTCCATTCACTTTTTTGTAGCAATCTTTTATTTGTGCAGACCTTCACTGTGGATCTGCCCTCCACCGTGAGTGTGTGTGTGTGTGTGTGTGTATGTGTTGTGCACGTTGTGCATGTGGGTTTGTATGCATGTGCATATCCATGAGCACACATGAGCACATACATCTATATGCCCATGTCATATATGTACTGAGTTTCATGGTCTTATCTACCACTACAAATCAGTTAAGACAAAGTGATTAAGAAGGAATTTATTAGAAAGCTCAATGAAGTACAAGATCTTTTATTGAGTACTTTTAATAATTCTTCCCCAAAAAGCGAAGTAGATATTTCATTAAATCAGAAACGCTGTTTTAGTTTTGGGAATTTAAGTGAAAATATACCAACCAGCAAAGTAAATGATCAATGACAGCTATTAAATGAATCTTATTTTGAGGACTACATGCAAAACATAATTACTATGAACCCTACAAGTTGTCACAAAATATCTAGTGATGTACTTGATAAAAGTCTAGCCTGTTAGAATGAAAAGTAAGGATAGAAAACCACAGACATCGGAGTAGTTTTACAGAGTATGTAAGGAGGTGAGAGGACAACTATGGGAACTAAGTTCTCTCCTATCATGTGAGATCCTGGAATAGAACTTAGGTTTCCGGGCTTGGCAGCAAGCAAGCCATTTTGCTGGCCTTCTCATTTTGAAATAACATTTTGTAATCTACTTTGCTTATACTTTGTGATAGCTCTGTAAACTGTTACTCAGCGATGCAGTTTCCTTAACAAGGGTGTAAGAGCATATCAACTAGCTTTGCTCTATTACCCAATGTGCAGGTACTCATGAGAACTGAATATCATCTTTTACCCCCTTTAAGAATAGAAACAAGAAGTAATTTATTTTAGTGCATCATCCCCCCCCCGATTTGTTTGAAGATTGAACTAAGAAGTAACTTAAAGGCAAAATTCACTTATAAGAAAAGTGCCACTTCGATGAAGAAAGATTCATGGTCTTGTGGAATGTTTTCTCTATTTACTGCATGGGTTTGCTAATGATCATGTCTTCCCAACTCCCCAGTGTTATTCACAGAGCAGCTGGAGAGTGAGATGGCAAACTAGCTAAACAGGCTTTCTTCCCAGGCAGCAGCAGCTGGGACCTTGCCTGTCTGTCGTTGGCTTCCTTCCTGGTGGCACTGTAGACTGCCAGGAAAAGTTGAGGGCCACAGCTGCCCATGCTCCTTCATATTCTCCATGAGTCATTGTTATTCACAAATATTTCTTAGAATAGGGGACCCACAGAGTATCCAGTTACTCAAAAGATTCTTGTGTTGCACAGTCTGCACACCAGGCTGAGGAGTCCTGAGCTGTAGTGAAGACTTTGTAATCAGCTGTGTCAGGCCCTAAGGAAGAGACTCTGCCATCTTGTTGCTATTTCCCCACAAGGTTGGACTTTAAAACCTACTGCTCATGCAGATTTTAAGCACCGAGGCTTCAGTTAGTATTTATCTGGGTTTTATAGTAACTACATGATATATCAGAGTACCAGTGAATATACTGTTAAAAGAAATAAGAATCACTCTTTGTGTTGTTAACATTGATAACTGTGTTATTTTCTACATCCCCACAAATGCCTATGCTACAGGGTAAAATACAAAATCCTTATAGGTGTTTAATTTACAGTGCTGCCGGAAATGCACTCGAGGTGAATACTTGGGAAATCTCTGGGCTTTTAGTTGAGTCACTTACAAGCATGCTGACTTTTCGCTTCACCATTCTGTGATTTTGTTCATCAAAAACACTCTACACTTGTGTGAAAGACAGATATTTTTGCTTCTCCAGAAATGAAAAACTTTCAAAGCACAAGGTAAATGTTTTGATTTTGTGTTTAAATTTTTATGAAATTATTTTTGCAGCTTCTAATTTAAGCTAGGGTGCACAATTTAAAATGGTGTAGTGGCTTCTCCCTTTAGAGAAGTTCATTGTTTAGGCCAACAATACGTTTTTATTTACACATTTTACTGAATGTTGTTTTATTTACCAACATATGCTACTAGTCCCATAAAATGTCTTATGATAATGGTAATTATATTAACTTCAAGTACTAAACTTTGATACATTTAAACCAAATGTTTGATGTGCAATCTAGAATTTAAACCAAGTACTATATCTTCACTCACTGGCTTGTTGGATCCATGTGGTGGGCTGCTCTTACAGACTCTGTTTAAAGTTGGCGTAAGGCAGAAGCTCACAAATAACAAAGAAATGGACTAGTGAATGGCCAAAATACCAGTTGCTCATTAAGCTTCTGTGTCATTAGGCTTATAATTACTTCTTTTCCCTTTGTCAAAATTGATTGTTTTCTAACTTGTGATTAGCATAAAGAGACCCAATATTTCTCTTCCAATCTTCCTTCCCCTTCCAAGACTATTTTCAGAAACCAGTATTTTCCAATAGAAATGTATGGCAGGCCATCAAGATCATTTAAATCTTTCTAGTGGGCACAGTCTAAAAGAAAAATCAGAGAAAACAACTGAGAGATCAGGGTCTTGTTCTGTAACCCAGGCTGGTCTTAACACACAATTCTGACTTAGCCGCATTAGTACTGGTGTGCAGCAAATTGGCTTTTGATACTTTGTAGTTATTTAAATTGTCAATGATCCATTTTAAATTCATTTTTGAGTTACATACATGTGAGTGTGCAGTCATTTCAAACAGAATGCAAGTTAGTCACACTTCAAGTGATTCATCATTATATAGAGTGCTGTATTTTGGGGACTACTTTATACTCAGAAAGTTCTTCAGTATTCAGAGGATAAATCAGTGCTTGTACCTACAACCAATGCCAATACCAATGTATTCATCATGTTAGATCCGTTCTGAACTAGAAGTGGCACTGTTCCCATAACCTTTGACCTTACCATTTTTAGTTTTTGCCTTTTGTTTTCAGTCTTTTCCTTATACGAAGAAGCATCAGCAGGCTGAGATACTCAGGTTTTCTTTCCTATTAGAAATAAATTCCAGTATTTGGAGCTGGAGAGATGGCTTAGTGGTTAAGAGAGCTTGCTGCTCTTCCAGGAGACCTGATTCCAGTTACAAGTACACCTACATTAAGCAGCTCACAATTGGGTGATTCCAGCTTTAGAAGGTGTGACACCCATTCTAGTAGACACACACACACACACACACACACACACACACAGATGAACGCATGTATGCACTTATGCAATACACATTCCATTGTTTTACTCATAATCTATTTCTCAGAGTTTTTTTGATATGCCTTGATTTTTCATCAATTTTCTTTTTTAATACATGCAGAACAATCAAACCTACTCAGGTAGTCAAATGTGAGGTATTGTTTAAACATACTAGAAAAATCAACAAAGTAGTTAATATTAATTTTTTGAAGATTACTAATTATTTTGTTTAAAATCTTAATAAATTATTTCTTTCATGGTGGGGGACACGGTTGAGGATGTACAATAGTGGTAGAACTCTTGACTGGCATATGTAAAGGCCTAGATCCAATCCCGCAAAATGGGAGAAATGTCTATTTTGCATGATTTTCATTATATAATAATTTTTTTGCCTAAGCCTAGATTTAATTTTATCTTTTTTCTTGTAAACTTTGAGTTTTCTATTCTTTATGGTTAGTGAAAATTATTATAAATCACAGAATTTATTGATGGAAGTATTCAGCAATCATTAAATTTAAGAAGGAACCTTGGACACTGACTCATCCCAAGACATACCAGTTTTATCAAAATTTGTAAAAGCATTTTAAAATGCATTTTCATGTGAATATGTGTCTCTGTTGATGATTTCAAAAAATATTACATTAGAAAATGTTAAAGCTCATGTAGCTATGACAGATTTTGATCAAAACAGATAATTTTTTTAGAAAATAGCAATAAAGCCAGCTTTATTGCTGGCTATCTAGTATAAAACTCAAGGAAAATTCTTAGTCTCAAATCTGTAGAGGATGATGGAGGGTCACAGGTGGTATGTTAGTGAAAAAGAGACTATGTTCTAAGCTAAAGAGAAAGATGGGACATGAGGCTGGGTCTCCTGTATGTGAAGACAAATATGTAAACCATGGTTTCACCTGCCTATCTGACCATAGTTGACAGTGATCATTTGTTTCATCAACTCATTTCCTTCCTACAAACAAGTTTAAAAGCTGAGCCCATGGAAACATCATATGATGACTCGAGTCTGTGCCTACATTTTCAGCAAGAATAAAATACACAGATAACAGGCTGTATCCTTGTTGTTATTACTCAAAATGAAAAGTAATAACAACAACTGTATGAATGGATACACATCTTTAGGCAATGGTTTTGGCATGATGTATTAATTCTTTAAGCTGTTTAATTCTCTTTAATGAGTATACTTTAAGGAATCTATTATAATGTCATAGTGTATGTCTTAAGATATTCAGTACACTACATTTCTGAATATACTCAATGAAGAAAAATCCTTAGCAGAGAGGTGCAGTAAGCAGCACTGTCCATTGCTTAAAGGTTTGATTTCTAAAGAAAAAACATCTGTGCTCAAATTTTAACTCTCTCCTGGAGTGAATGAGAACTGTTGAGTAAATTATTTAAGATTCATGCCTCAACTTCCCTATGTCTGAGATGAGTATCATCCTAGGCCATATTCCTTCTTTAAGGCTTAATGAGGTAATGGTACACAGGACATGGAGATTCTCTTCTTTAATCATGTATGCTCAAGAATGGGCTAATTATAAAAGGAAGAGATGAGAAGAGAGGAGTTGGAGAGAGATGTTCTAAAGTGGGAAATTCGTTGTATGAATTTTGGTACATACACACTACACTTAGTTTGTGTGATACAGGAAATAAACAACTATTTATTAAAGTTGAGATTTCACTATTAAATATATAGCAATATACACTTGATATACTTTTAACATCATTGAATTTTGAATAAGTTACTAAGTTAGTATATTTTACTAAGTTAGTAAACTATGACAACAATGTGTCATAGTTTAATTGACAATGTGCAATGTATTTAATGAAATCTGTGGTTGACAGACTGATGGTCCCTAAAGAAGTTTTTATTGTGAACTGGAAAATCCATCAGTGCTCCCTTCCGTGGTCCAAGGTACATAGTAGATCATGGGATGGAGAGGTTGTTATTGGTTTGTTAAGTGGATCAAATGGAATCACCAAGGGCTTTACAGAGGCAATAGGGTCAGAGTTATGCTTGATATGATAGACCATGAAATGTTAGAGAGGGAGGCCAGGAATCAAGGAAAATAGACAACCTCTAGAAGTTAAAAGTAGCTGGGAAAAGATTTTCCCTGGAGAAATTTGAAGCACCAAGCCTTGCCAGTACCTTGATTGTGAGGTTGACTTTGAACTTCTGACATTCTGAACTGTAAAGTAACTGTATGTTGCTTTAGGCCACTAGGTTTGTGGTCATTAGTTTCAGCATCTACAGGGAACTAACACAACACCTTAAATGGTAAGACAAAGCTTTTTTTAAAAACAAAACAAAACTGACTTCTAGGTCTGTATTAGGCTCTTTTGCTTTCTGAATTAATCCTTGCATGCATAACTCAATCAATATACAGCTACTGAATGGCTTTTAAAAGGGATAGTTGATAGTCCTTCCAAAGAGTATCAATTATAGTATTCATTTACATTCCAGTGAAGTTTTATGATGTCATTAAGAGGTTAAATACTAAGTTACGTAAGGAAAACTTCCGAAAGAAGATTGATTAAAATATTAATGGCATGATTTCTCTGCCCCACTAAAGTCACAAAAAAAATGACTTTACTTTTTTGCCTTCCTACTGTCCTAATTTTCTATAACTAGTATCACTTTAATGATGACAAAGCACATGAAAATTTTTAATAAAGAGACTGTATCATGAAACATGAAATATAATATAAGCAATACCACTATATTCAACCACAGATACCAAAATACTAATCTAATGAATAGTTAAACATTTTCAGAATCACAGGTCTGCATGTTCCAAGTTGTTTGGTCATCACAGATCTGTGGCCTGGTTTAAAAAAGAGTGGTTAGCTTTAATAACGGTACAGTTACAAACATCTACTGATCAGCTACTGTGAACTGCATGATCAGAACAGCAGGTGATTTGAAGAAAATGATTTAGCTGATTCTGGCCATCAATTCAACTAAAAGGGAAAAGGATAGAGATTAGAATAGGCATGGAGCCTGCAGACTGATTTCTTTTCCATTTTATATGGAAAAATGAATTATTCCTGAAACTATGGCTGTTTGCTCTTGGAAAAGTCATCCACCCTCTTAAGCTTCATTCTTTCCCTGTTAGAACAAAATATTCTCCATAGCCCTAATAACCTATAAATATGTGCCAGCAGAACATTTTATACACAATCAGGGTTACAAGCACTGGTTATTAATCAAGGAGACTAATTCAAACAGTAAACTAAAACATAATCTCCTGAATTTTATAGACTCATTTTGTTACCATACAGGTGTTGCCATGAATTACCTTCAGTCATGTCTAACACACCGACAGGACACAACATGCGGGTAATACCCTTAGCATCACTTATTTCTCGGCATCTTCATTTTTTCATAACATCAGAAAATAAACAGTATACTAAAAGATTCAAACATGTGTTGGCTTCAGGCAGTGGCAGCCTGATGCCTGGCTGGTCAACTGAGACTTGCAGCGTGTCACTTTTCAGCTCTTTAAGGAATGTATTTATAACCTCGGGTAAGAGGCCCACATTCTTCTAGGAAAATCAGACACATTAAAATAGCTTAACAGCTTTCCAACTAAATTCAAGGCCTGATGCGTGCCTAGTAACTACAGGGTGAAATGAGGATGCCATGTCTGGAGTCTGCCTTAAATGAAATTTTACTCAAGTTAGAAATGTCCATAAATATTTACTGTGCATTTTGTACTTTTTCCAGGGAATATTGATAACATGCCTATTCTTTGAAAGAGACTTGGGTTACTTAACCTAGATTTTAAGAAATTTACTAGTCTTGTAGGGTAGAATAATCACACACAGATTGAGCACTAATATAAAACAGAAAGATAAATGTCAAAGAAAGATATGGTTGAAAGAAAAATCAAGTCCACATGTTCTATCAAGGAGATGCTTGTAGAAAGCTTATATGGTGCATGTCATTGAAGGCTGCTAGACACCTGAATTCAAGAACCAAGGTGGAAGGAGACAGCTTTGTTGATGGAAGAAACAGAATGAATGTCTTTTTTTTTTTTTTTTTCAGAGATAGTGTTTGGGGCAGCTAGGGTGTATCTGGAGAAGAGAAGAGTAAAATATGATGGTAATTCCCACTCCCACTTCTCCAGGGAGAAGAGCCATGGCAGAAAGATGGAGATGATGAACAAAATCTGGATTGCAAATGCCTTGAATAGCCACATAAGGAGACCACACTTTATTATGTAGATAAAAGAGAGCCATTTATGACTTTGACACAACTATCTAATTCAGCTTTTCCTATCATAGGGGACAATGATAATTGCCATCCTGTTGTGAAAGCATTATAATATCTCATTCAACAAGCGAACAAGATTCCAAACTGTTTCCCCACATATTGTGCAGTGAATTCAAATTCAGCCCTCACATTGTCTGAAAATCTGCAAAGGCAGATTCCCTTTGTCATTCTAGCATTTAAATGTTGTCTGTTGTTGGAAGAAAAATGCTCCTATAAAATCCTACCATAAAAGTTGCAATTATGATGACACAGGAAGCTTTTCTGGGCTAAAAAGGAGAAAGAGTTTTGTTTATTGTAGCTACTGGTTTTGAGTCTCTCCAGAGAGACTCAAACCCAGTCTTCTAGACTCTCATGCTTAGCCATGGCCCCTGTATGCACTCCATGATTCTTCTGTTATTAATGCTAAACCTAAATTATGTATAGGACTGAGCAGCATCAAACCAATCTTACTGTGGATATATGGGTATGCATTTATGCAGAAATGAATATATACACTATACACAATTGCAGTATTATATTGTATATCATTTTTGCATCTGTCATTTTACAGTGGAAGTTATATTTTCTGTGTATTTTATAAGCGTTTTGAGAACAGACCTACTTTATTGTATTATATACACAGCCAATTTTCAATGAATATTTATTTATCAATTCAGTCAAGTCCTTCTGTCTCCAGGATAGTCTGGATTTCCTCATAGGACAGGAGAACAGCTGGTTAACATATTTGATGTAAGAGGACTGGAAAGTATGGTTTTTATTTTCCCTTCAGTCTCTAAGGGGAAGACGGCTTGTTTGTTTAAGAGCTTCAGAGATAAGAGGTCTGACCTCATCATCTGAAAGTAATCAATCAACATGGACATGAGTGGGTGCGATGTGCGTGACATCAGCTAGCCTGACACTGACAAATCATGTGCCAAACATTAAATCCAGGTGGTGTGTGCTAGCTCACACAACACATCCACCAGCATGGCTTTCGTGACTGAATTTTGCACTTACCTCAATGAAGAAGATGCTGGCTGCTGATGTTGGGTGGTGATACATATAAACTGTCACCAGGATGGCTGCTGCTATAATGAGGACCAGGATAAGAATTCCAACGATGAGACCAGCATGGAGGGTTCCTCCTTTCTTCTCAGCTGCACTGTCATCTGTGGAGGCTGAAAAAAGATACCAGCTGTCAGGCCCTTCATATTTGGACCCTTAAACTCAAATTTTACCTGTGGAAAATTTTTGTATTTAAGCAAATAGCACTAAATCTTTATTGCATCAGTTCAGGCTTGTGTGTGTTCACACAACTCATGTCTGGAGTTATTTAAGCAACAAAACCTTAATATTTATTGCTGAAAATGAATTTAATGTTTTTAGTGATGCTAGGAATCAAACCGATGAACTTGTTCATGTTAGACAAGCACTCTACTGCTTAACTATATCTGAAGCACCTGCAGCAGAATATCAACTTCTAGCTTAATAAACACAACTATTAGCTTTGTGTGTGTGTGGGGGGGGGTGGGTGGGTGTATATCATCTTGAATGCTCGTAGGTGTGGGAGCAGGTCAATGTTGGGTAACTTCTTTAATTGATCTCAACCTTGTTTTTGAGAAAGGACCTTTTGGTTTAATTGAAACACACTAGTTGTTTAGACTGGCTGGGCATGCAGGGCTACAGCACAGACTAATCTTTTTACATGAATGATGGCGATCTGAACATATTGACTAAACCCACTCACAAAGCCCTGTTTGATTAATTACAACAACCACCTGTATTGCGAGAAAATCCCAGATTCTGTTTAACTGCACAATACATTTAACTTCCCTCACCTCTCTAAACAGACACTGTTATTGACAAAACATGACTGTTTTTTAAAAAAAAAACCCTATCATGTTCTGTATGAAATTTTACATGGATGAGTACAACTTTTTTCAGTTTTCAACACATTTTCTATGCATGAACCTCAAAGCACAATCCACAAAATCTGTTTTAAATGGCATAGCTTTTTAGAAATTTAACAGGTAGAGGCAAAATGACCCTTGAATAATTTTATCACATTCTGAAAGGAAAACTATAGCACATGAAATGCTTTCAGTATGTTACAGCCTGGCATCATTTTCTCTAAATTCTAATAAGGTGTGTACCAGTTTTTTGAGTTAGCAAATGAAGGAATTTCATGGCTGTCTAATCCAAAGTCAATTAATTACATCAAATAATCTAATATTCTAATAATCTAAGATTCTGCAAGTTTTGATGACTGCTCAGGCATTTGGAGATCATCCTATGTTATATGTTGCAGTATGCTAATGTGTAGTGTGACAAATATTTTTGAGTCATAGCTAATTCTAAAGATGAAAAGATATTCTAGCAAAGTGGTTCATAACCCTTATATTAGCAGTTCTCTGTTTATTCTTGCCCCTTACTTCTATGCTTTAAATAGGCATCCAAGTGTCAAGTTTGTTTGTCTTTTACTTTAAGAATTTGTTAGTAAAATTCAGACATGGTTTTCTATGTGTGGTTGGAAGTGTGGTTGATGTGGACTTACATAATTACACATAAAGCAAAGAAACTTAATAAAATCCTTCACAATCTCTTTAATTCCCTTCCTTCAACTTTTCTTCCTCTCCCCTTACTCCTTTCCCCTTTCCTCCCCCCTTCTCTCTTTTTTTCCAACCTTCTGTCAAGCTTTCCTTTCTTCACCTCCTCTTACCTCCTCCATCTCTCTTCATTGATAGGTCCTAAAATCTTACTTAATCCTAGATCTCCCTTTATTTTCCTATCATCATTGTTTGCTCTTTCCTTGACCCTTGGTATTCAGTGATCCTTCTTTAAACCCTAATACTTAAAAATCCCAGATTATTTTTTTTCATTACATAAATTAGCTAGTAAAGAATAGAAAATGTAAAGGGCAATTCATTATATAAACTTGCTTTGCTATATATAGAAATATGTCTGTTCTCTTGCATATATCCAATAATCAACCCTAAGAGGTGGGCATTATTATTCCTGCCTTTTAATAGGTGAGGTAATTGAGGCACCAGGAAATTAAGAAATGTGCTAAATCTGCAGTTACTAAAGTAGAGCTGGGCTTAAACAGGGAAGGCTGGTTGTAAACCTCAGCCCTGACCATCACTTCCTTAGCTAACACTTAGCTCTTAGCACTTCACTTCCTTCTTATTTGACATCATGAGTCTGGCATATAACTCTGGAAAAAAATCTGGTAATTTTAAGTAAGGAAAAATAATTTAAAAGACAGTTCAAAATTTAGTTTTGTGCCATTAACAAAGGTGGTGGTTGTGCCTCTCCTGTGGCTTCTTCTGGGCTCAGGCCAGTGCCTCTCCTGTGACTTGGCCAGTGTTGTCATCAGAAGCAGTTTCTCAAGTTTAGGGAAAGAGAAAGTTTAGAGTGACTGAGGAAGGAAAATGAAAGACTTATAAAGGCCTTTGCAAACCTGTGGCAGCCACCAGAGAGACATTCATGAAAGCGGAGTATGGCTTTGAGAAGTGACCTCATCTCTCTTGTCCTTAGTTGCCCAGTCTGCACTGTGATGTTAATGACAGTATTATCCCACAGAATTCCTTGTAGAACTTAACATCTACGTACATAGATCTCAAGGGAAACATCTGGCATGTAGTAAGCACTTAATAATGCTAAGCTGTGATATTAATACTTTAATTTTTCTATGAATCCAATAGAGGGAAATGATAGTGACAGATGCCTAACAACATAAAATTAGATATTTGGCTTCTCTACTAACTATGCATCAAGACTGCATCTTATAAACTTAACGTATTATTTCCAAAATTGTGACATGTTACTTTTACAAGAAAAGAGGATTGATTTAAAAAGTTACTATGGGGCAAAATACAGTAAAAGTGAATATTCGAGCCATATAAAAGTTTTTAACGTTTCTTTGAAGGCCAGGTGGAATTCCATCTCTCCCTCCCACCATCTATTGCAGCAGTCTTTGCTTGTTCTTCTCTTTTTCTGAATCCTTCCATCTCTGCATTTCTCTTTCCATTCCTTTACCAATGTTTTCCCTCTCCCTTTTCTATTGATACCCCAGCCAGCCAGCCAGCACCTGTCCTATTGTATATTTATGGGGTTCACATTTTCACATACACAGCACCAAGCTTGAGCCTTATATGTCTGATATGTGCAGGAAATCAAAGGAAAAAGGAACTTGGCCTCAGGCTTTGTCTTCCTGAGTGGACCATAGGACGGAACTGCTGCTGAGACAAGGGGCTTCCTTGTCCAGGAGGAAGTGAAAAGAGGTTGTGTCCTATTTGGTAAGATCCCAGTCAGAACTAAAACCATCACTAAATTATAGGACCTAAATTTTCAATCTTGGAAATATAAAATAAAACAAAAATTGAATATCCAAGGTTATAAACCTTGGTTAGTTCTCTTCTTAAGGCATAAAGGTTAACTTTCACTATCATTATTCAGCCATGTTATATATACAGATTTAAGTTACGTTATCACCCTCTGAAGGATACATTTACATTGTTCTTTATTTTTTGATATTTAGACTTCTGGTCATGGTATTCTCCGTGAAGAGTCTGATTGTTTCATAATCTTTCAGATGATGATGATGTTAATAAAATAAGCCATTTTCATAGTTTCTCAAACACTGGTTACCATAGGCAAATATTTACTGACCTATGAATGTCTAGTAATCCTGATGTGTCACAGAATGTGTGGTCATAAGAAGAAGCAATTTAAGGAGAAATGTAACACTTAATTCTAAAATATTACAAAACATGTTAATGTTAATTTCAGAATGATTTTCTGTGATCATCTATGATGAGAAAAAAAAGCACATGCATATTTGTTTGTTTCTTTCTTTGGAGAAAATATTTTTCTAATCTCATGTAATTTACCCATTATTATTTCTTCTCACAT
The DNA here is from genome assembly GCA_030556225.1 of Cricetiscus sungorus. NCBI lineage: Eukaryota > Metazoa > Chordata > Mammalia > Rodentia > Cricetidae > Cricetiscus > Cricetiscus sungorus. The sequence continues at coordinate 10,639,216 of JANBXA010000103.1, forward strand.
GAGTATACAAATACTGTAAAAAGCTCTTTTATTGTAGCTGCTTTCTATGAACTTTATGGATCGGAAACCAAGATGCTATTGGGATGTTACAGGTTGTTGAACTGAAACATCTGCATTGATATGTTGGATTCTAAGTTCTGTATTTGGTTTTCAATTTATCATTACAACTCACACAATACAATAGGATATACATGTGGTTATCTGTGGACAACACACAGGGGTCATATGTGTCCAAAGTTATGAGCATCTCAATGCCAAACTGCAATGTAAAAACAAAACCAAAACAAAACATGAAAGCAAGTCCTTGGTAACACCCGTCATTGGGTAATTCATGTACTTCAAAGGAAGACCATCAAATGAACTGATACCAAATCTCTAGAAAAGTCTATGAACAAAAATGTCAGTTTTGGAAAACAATCATTGGTAGAGAGAAGTACGCAAAAGACAACACATGAACAGCAGACACAGGCCTTAGGGGAAGACAGTTTCTGCTACATCTTAGAGTCTGTAAAGGAAAATGTGCAAGAATGGTCACAGGAGTCTCATTATGAGACCAGAAATCATATACTTTTCTTAGAAATACCATAGGCTTTTTAAAATTCATATTCCAAAGAAAAGAAAACCAAACAACTATCAATTCTGTATTATACACCAGATAATTCAATCTTTGCTCTTGTCTTTAGCTTTAAATTGAGTACTAAACTAAAGAGGATTAATGATAAAAAGCAGTGAGACATCATAAAATGAGATATCCATACTGAAAGAATATTAGAAATACACACTATACGTCCACACAGCGATGGCATTTTTGGAACATGCTTACAAAAATTAAAGCAAAAGTGGAGCATGGAAAATCAACAATATCAAAGAGGACATACTCTCTTGTGATACTCTGAATGACCCAGGGAGGGCTTGTGGCTTTGTAGTTCATAGAATGATGATCAGCATTCAGACACAGACAAGACTAACAATTGTCACATCTGTCAAAGCAATTTGTCATTGCTGGCTGAGTTTCCGTCACCACAACAGTCAGTCAGCACAACAGATTTGTAAAAGCAGAAAATATCCAAGACTTTGTGTGAACTGATTCATTTACTCTATTCCATGAAACATTTTAGGAAAAATGATAGGAGAAAAAGAGCAAGAAATAAAGAGAGGGATAAGATGGAAGAGTGAAAGGAAAGATTTATAAGTTTCTCCCAAGTAGAGTGGTGGATTTTAAAACTCTGGCTCACAGTTCTTTATATGAGTTTTCTCAGAATTTATGTGTGAGTGGCACTGATATTTAGAATTCTGTATTTAGAATTAGGCTTCTATATCATAAAAGATTCTAAAACATTGTTTAAAAAAAAGACTGGTAGCTATTATCACCAGTCCTTAAAATCTGAGAATAAAGAAAAAGCAAAAATTCTGGTCTGAAATTATATCCCCTTTAGAACTAAGTCTTCTGGCCTAAAATGAGCCACTTCAGCCTATAAATTCCATGCCATATTAATATCTTTTGGGGATTTAAGGCCTGATGGATTGGGCAAGGTCTTGTACAAATTTGCTCAAAAATCCATAAATCTTACATGGACTTTGCCAAAATGTTCTTTCTTAATGCTTTGGAACGAAGTTGAACTAAAAATTCCTTAAATATCAGTGTTCCATGTTTTTTATTAAAAACACACAGACACACAGCTATTTTTTTGGAATATAATCTAACCCATTTATATACTAAAGCAAGCACTGGAAAATCATGTCAAGATTTTTTAACCAAATTGATTTTCCTTTGGAAGGTTCCCTTGCAACAGATCTGATTTTGTAGCTTGTTTGTTGCCTGCCTCTGTTTTCATTTTTTTTTTTTTTGTACTCACAATCATGACCTTGACTGAATCAAATTTTCTCTTGATAATTCATGCATTTCATAATTTTTCTTAATTCACTTTTGAGGTTCTTAAGTTACCATTGTATATGTTTCTTAGTTTATTGAAATTACAACACATTTATGGTGTGTGTTCTCACATATGCTTTCATGTGTGCCTGTTCATGTACATACATTCATGTGTGTGTTGTTGTGTGTGTTGTGTGTGTGTGTGTGTCAAATTTCATTATGGAATTGGGTCTCTCTTATCAACTATATGTGGTGGTTTCTAGAGATTAAACTCAGACTACAAGGCTTTTAATCAAGCATCTTTTCCTTACTGAGCCATCTTGCTACACTGAAAGTTTTTAAGGATGAGGGTGACCTGAAGTAATTCATACAGTATACCCAATTCCCAATACTGCCATGATACAAATTGTGACTGCTATTTATAGGATTTGGTAAGTTCTCTTAAAAGAAACAAAGACAGGTACACACACACACACACACACACACACACACACACACACACACACAAATAAAAAATGTATAGTGGAGGGAGGGACTAGTTTCTACTTCAAATTTATTCAAAAAATAAATTTATTTTTATTATTTTACATATTGATCCCAGTTCCCTCTTCCTCCTTTCCTCCCTCCCTCTCTCTGACCCTCCCATGTCCCCCAACCACCCTCCCCCCACCTCACATGTAGGGTGATGCCTTCCAGGAAGAGCCATCTAAATCTGTCAAGTCATTTGTGGTAGGGCCTAGGCCAGGCTAAGGGAGTATCTATCCATGGGAAAAAGACTCTGAAAGTCTGTTCATGCACTAGAGATATTATTACCTTTAGCTTTAAGGCTATAAATTTTTCCTAATGTTAGTTTTCTATATAAAATTATCTTCTTTATTTAAGATGAATTTACACTTTTCTTGTTCTTTTTTCCATTTAAATATTCTTTGAAGGGCTGTAGTAACAGCTCAGTGGTTAAGAGCACTGGCTGTTCTTTCAGAGGACCTGAGTTCAATTCCCAGCAATCACATGGGTTGCTCACAACCATGTATAATGAGATCTGATGCTCACTTCTGGTGCTTAGGCATACATGGAGACAGAACACTCTATACATAATAAACAAATCTTAAAAAAAATTCTTTGGAAATTTCAAACACATATATACTAGTCATGAAAATGCTCATACACCACTCCCTCATTTCATCCTTTCTTCTTCCCCACACATCCTCCCACCCTACTCTTATGAACTTTCTTTTGACCCTCTGAGTTTAATTATGATTATCTGAATGTGCAAGGCCAGGGTCTTTCTTAACTGAAAATCAAGCACCTTATTATCTGTGATTACATCACTGACTCCCTATTCCCCAGCATCCACAAAATTTTGGGAGAAAATCTACCTCAGAAGAAAATCTTATTGTTTAAGTTTTCAACTTAGTATAAAATTGAAGGCCTTCATGAGATGCTGACTTGTAGAAATTCCTGCCAAATACTTGCATGATTAAGATATTGGGAGTTTTAATTAAAGGAAAAGTTAGCAATAGTTTGCTAAAGATTGTATTCATTATGGAACACCAAAAATGTGGTTGACAAAGTATTGTCAAGTTTGAGAAAATTAGAAAAAAGTGGATCTTTTCAAGCCCACAAGCACTATAATAAAGCCATTAATATTAAAATAGCATTTGCACACATAACCTAGCTATGAAAACTGTTTACTTTGCTATTAAATGGATTATCTATTGTGAGAATAGATCAGAATCCTCTTCAAAAAGGCTAGTCATGTAGCTTAGTAGTACAGTGTTCATTAGGAATGTGGAAGCCCACTCCTTCCCAATGCCAGGGAAAGTTCTGGTATGAAAATGGATGCATTTCTAAAGCTGATATACAACCTTCAGGCTGCCAAGAATAGGAGCAGCTCACGCTGTCCAAAATGACAAGGTCTCTTCCATCCTGTGTCCTCTTCAAAAATAAACATAATAGCGCTGCCTATCCCATGATGGCTGTGACAATGGGGGTGATGCTTATAAAGTGATTGGCATTGTTCTTCACATATGGTGAGTATTAAGTGAAATGTCAGTTGTTACTACTGCGTATCACATTATGATACTCTATCCATCATGTTAATATTATTGTTTATGTTGTTATTGAAATAAACTCACCATAGAGTTCTACCATACCGTTAAAGAAGAATTAAACTGAAGTGTCTTAGAGATTCCCATGCAACAGAAAAGGAAGGAATACTTTCTAATTCATGAAACCAGAATTATACCAACAGCTAAAGCTAAACTTAATAAAGACACAATGAAAAAAATATAGACCTATCTTGTTGATGAACATAGATGCAAAAATTTCCCCCCAAAACCACTTGCAAATTCATCTATCACAATCAAATAGGTTTCATTTCAGAAGTGCAGATATGAGCTGACATCTATAAGTAAGCTCGAGTGTCTCAATAGAGACTCAAGGAGAGAAATAACTTGATCATCTGAGTAGATACCAAAAAGGCCTTTCCAAATTGAATAAATTAAAAACTAAAACTAAAATAAATGTGATAAAAGACTCAGAGAGACTGGGAATGGAGGGAATATTCCTCAAGGAAACAAGTATGGGAGGGAAAATACCCACCCCCCTACACACACACACACACACACACACACACACACACACACACACACATACCATTTGGCTAGAGCTTTGAATTTCATTTTCATTCATGTTATTAGAATCAGTAAATGATGTTTTATGTATGAAGCAGAGAAAGAAAAACCTGAAACTGTTAAGATACTGTTTGCTGGTTGAATACAGTTTAGGAGTCAGTATCATTGAAGACGCAGGCTAAGACTTTGCCTCTAACTGATAATAATCTACTTGGGAAGAGATCTATCATAAAACTGTGTGCCTCAAGTCTGTGCCTCAAGACCTGGGATCCCAAGCCTCCAGAAAAATACATCCTCATGAATTGACTATTAGAGAGACTATTGCTTATCTATGGATGAGTATGAGACGGATCTAACTTGTTTCACTCAGTCAACTGCACGAAAGCCATCCACCTGGCTGGTAGCTCACTCTTTCATGATTTAAACAGTTTGCACAGGTTTTGCTTTCACGTTCTTGAGGGATAGGCTCTGAGAAGGAACAAGGCTCCTTTTGATCTTACAATGAAATTGGCAAAATTGATGTTCCCTCTGGGATAGTTTTAATACAGGAGAATTGCCCACTAAAATGGATGTAATGTCACCTGAGCAACATGAGAAAAATACTCTTGGGAGGGCAGTATAGTGGTAAAATGCTACATGCATATGAAACATGGGACCTCAGACAAAGGACAGACTCTGCTTCTCATGATAGTCCAGTGTGTGCTCTTAACTACCAAGCTAAATCTATTTATAGAATATAGCTGTTAGAAAGAGAAATCTAAAGTTATCAATCATATCCAAGTTTGTTCAAAGTACATTTCTTCTCCCTCTAGGTTTTGACTAAGTTTTAGGACTGTGATATTTTCCTGATGAACTGCCCTTCTGTCGTTCTTATTTTTTCCTGCTCATCTCCATGTGTTTAAGTTTCATTTGATACTTACAGTTACTCCAGGTTTTACAAGTTGTGTTGATGGTATACACATTTCCTATCACTTCACCTTGGAGCTCTTTATAGTCATAAACTTTTGTTTTCCTGGAACATTCATTATACACTGAACATAGTCTTGATTAATGTTTTCTACAGTGCCACATATTGAGTCCCTTGGGTCACATGTGCTGGGGTAGCTCTCCTGTCACTTAGCCTTACCTCTGGCTATGCATCTTGCTTTTGAAGACACCAGTCTGATAAGCAATGCCTGACTATTGTTTTACATTAAGAATTAAGACAGCAATTATTGTTGGAACACATCTGCCATGTCACTGCTTTGGTTTGCCTGTCTGGTTTGCCTGCCCTTTTGGTATTCCACCTTCACTCACCTGCCTTCTTTGGGTCCAACAAATACTTTCTACACTTAAATTTAAATATCTCCAAGATTTTCAGCATAACTCTTAAAGTTATTTTTCCCCTTCAGTGGTTACTGAGCATTAATATTAACATGCACTAAAAGTATATGGAGCAAGTTGCTAATTCACTATTGTAACTGCAATAATAACATTTGGCCAGAGTTAGCTTACAACACTTAAGAATTAGTGTTAAGTAATTAGCCCTCATCTTTACTGGCCAAGACACATTGCAATTTTTGCATGGTGTTATTTGAACACCAAAGAAGAAAACTGAAGGAGAAATTAATATTATTGGAACATCAAGCTGTTATGAAAGATTAGTGGTTTTGAAGCATTGTTATTTCTTTTAATGTGGATCACTGAATTATATGATAACTATGCACTGTTTGCTCACACACAAATGAACAGAATTTACTGTTAAACTCTACAGGCAGTCTCCTCTCTTTTGGTCTTCTCATCCCTTTCCCGTTCCCTCCTCCTGCCTCTTCCCACACTCCCCACCTCCATACACAATGTTTTTGAGACAGAATCTCATGTAGCCTAGCCTGATCTTGAATCTACTACATAGCTAAAGATAACCTCTAATTCCCTTTCCTCCTACTTTTACCTCCCAGCTGCTGGGATTACAAATGTGTTGTACCCAGTGTCTTAATTACTTTTCAATTGACAAATTAAAGAAGAAAGAGTTTATTGGGGGATTGGCAGTCTAGAGTGTTAGTGTCCATTACTGCCATGGTTGGGAACATGGCATCAGACAGCAGGAATGACACAGGTGCAGGATCTGAGAGCTCACATTCTGATACACAAGTTGGAGGCTGAGCGCTACCTGGGAATGGCCTGGGTTTTTGAAACCTCAAAGCCCACCCCTACTGACACACCTCCTCCAACAAGGCCACACCTCTTAATATTTCTTAAACGGACTACCACAGGAGAAAAGCATTTGAATATATGAGTCCATGGAGTATGGGGGTGAGTTCTCATTTAAACCAGCTTGCACACTGACATGATGATGTGTATGTGTATATAAAATAAGTTTCTAAGCTCACTCATAAGTACCAGGTTCCAAAATCCAATATAGAAGTTTCTTTCTTCTAGAAGGATATTTTCTATTGTGGGACAGAATAGGGTACATAGATATAAAATTGGATGGAAAGAGAAAGTAGTTTTTGATCAGATAGACATGGTAGGACATGTACAAGCAACTAATGAAAAGTATATTTGCAGTGCTTTGAGGTGTACACATTTTTTCCCAAATACTCTACAATAGTATTTTATTTTATGTCCTACAAGTAGCAGAAATTCTGACTACCAATCCCATCTACACATCAACAGAGTAGATAAAGGGACACTACAATGTGAGGGTTTTTTTTTTCTTTCTCCATGCTTAAGAACAATTTTTCAAGCTGTTAGGTGAAACAATGAAATTACAACTATTAAGGTGAAAATGATTTTTAAAAAACAATTTCATTTAATTCCATGAAGTATAACCATGCTTACTAAAACAAATAAACTTGCCAACATCTTAAATGGACAAATTTTACACATCAATTTCTCTTTGCCAACAAAGTGTTTCAGGATAGCCATAAGTGTGGAGACAGATGAGTAGATTCAGTAGTTCTTATTTGAAGGACTGGGTATGACGAAATCAATTACTCCCAACCCTCGATAACTGAAACATTCTGAGAAAGAGTGCCATTAGTCCAGAGTTTGTTAGGAATACAGTGGGATCATTAGGCTATCTGAAGTAGAGTATCAGAATTTGATCAACGATTAATTGTACTAGACTGAACTAAGGTCTTATATGTCCCCAGCAAGAATTCTATCTCTGATCTATAACCTCAATTCAGTCTTCTTTTTACTTTTTATTTCCATGCAGGTTATCAGTAGCTTGTGTAGGCTGGCCTTGAACTCATTCTGTAGCCCAGGCATGCTTTGGTATGTGAGTCTTTCTGTCACATCCTCCTGGTTAGCTGAGGCTACAGTTTTCTTCTAATGCCTTGCTAAGGGGTATATATTTGAACAAGATTTCCTAGCCTAATGCTTCTGATGTTCTATATTATTGATGAATTTTGATCAAAACAATTTTACTGTAATAGGTAGAAATATTAACCTCTGTGACCTAAGCCTAATGGTTAAAATTAGATTGAATTAGGGCAGTCCCAGTTTAGAATATTTATATAAGCCCAAATAATAAAATTAGCAAATAATCACCTGAGTTTATTATACAGAAAGAGATGAGAACCACAACTCTTTGAAATAGTTGAGGAGAGAAATTCTTAATCATAGGGCACTCTCAAAACATCCAAAACATAAAAAGCCTTCATTATTACACTAGATATGTGCTCAGAATAGAGTTAAGGCTAGCATGAAAAGATAAAACAAAATGCCAAGATATTTTACAGTGTTCCAAACAGAAGGTGATAGATATTCAATAGCCTGTCAAAAGCAAATAACAGCCTTCCTTTGCTTCTGAGACTGTGATCTACACAAAGGAAGTAGGTAAAAAACACAACAAGGCAACACAAACATAGTGAAAGACATGTTGCTTTGATGATTTATGTATGAGAGACAAAAAATAATTTGAAGGATAAATGTAACAGAAGAGGCTTGACACAACAGACTAAACAAAAAAATAGGACCTCAGAAGCAGTTTTGTGAAAGTCAAGGTCCTGCTCTAACATTCATTTCCAGACAAAACATCTTAAGAGATTAAGTTCAGAAATAGGAACCTGAACACAACAGAGCTTGAGTTTAACCAGCCACAGGAGCATCAAAGCTTATCTCTCAGTTGGTTTTTAACAATCACTCACTCTAGAGACATTCACTCCTGAATTAAGTTAATCAACATGCTGTGATGTGATGTAGCAATTGCCTCTTCCCTTAGAAAAGCCAGGCTTCTGTGCTCCAAGTTTGGTAAATTTCCACCAATAAGAAGGAATGGCAGTCTTGGCAGTGTATTCTATCCCAGGATTGTGTGCAGGACAGACTTTAAATATTGGTAATTAAATATGCATGCTCAAACATTTTTAAAAAGAAATTCAACTCAATCAAAAAGAAAAACCTTCAAGGCAATCAATACAGAATACAATTTGGGTACTTCGATACATCTGATAATCAATTTAAAATAATGAAATCTTTTCAAGCTAATGGAGTTTGAAATAATTTCCCAATTGCAGCACAGCAGAAAATCATAGTTAGGTTAACTAAATTGAGTTGAATTCTGGTCGAAAATGTTATGTTTCAATCATGCCCTTGATTCAGCTAGCAAACCTCTTCTGTGTCCTAGATAACTATCTTCAATTTGCATCCGGAAGACAGATATATCTCTAATTAGGTAGTGAGTGCCATTTGAAAGCAACCTATTCAAATGTCAGAAAGGTCTTTAGTAGTCACGCCTGCTAATATATACAATTCAGACATTCTTAAAAGATATGCTTCTTCTAATAAACCTTCCCTGGGATCTGAAAACCTAAAAGAGACTTTGCTTCAAATGCTTATAACAATTATTCACATATTCTTGTTTTGCAAGGACATAATCTAGGTCCTCTTTCCAGGTGAGCTAAACAAGAATGTCTAGAGGTTGAAAGAATTTCTATTAAATTTTGAACATAATCAACATAGTATATCTATAGAGTTCTGAAGACTGGAGGCCACTAATTGTGATGCAGTGGCTTCCACACGAGCATTGATGCATGTTGCTTTCAGAAGAACAGATGAAATGGAAAAGAATGTGTGATTATATAAAAAGGAAATTTCAATTTTAAACATTAAGTATAACCAATCATTTAAAAAGAGAAACAAAATGCAGAGTGTGTAAATAAAACAGATTATTATTAGAATTTCTTACGTTCAGGTCAAACCTAAGAGACTTGTATTGTGAGAAAGAACCAGCTTTGTAAATCCATCGCCAACAGGGAGACTCCTATATAGATTCCTATCTCGACTCTGCCCTGTGGACCTCTAGGAACCTATTTTGTTTGTTTACATTCTGTTTCTGTTTTCCTTTTTTGTGGTATTGGTGATTGAAATTGGGGTCTCTTTTATGCTAGACAATCTAAATTTATGTACTACTTTAAAGATATTTACATTATTACTTTTAGTTATGTGTATAAATGTATGGGTGTTCAGAGTGACTAGAAGTGTCAGATGCCATGGATCTGGTTTTACAAACAATTTTAATCCTGTTAATGTTGAGTTCTGGGAACTGAACTCTGAACCTCCTAAGTGCTTTCTGTTTATCCATGGTGCTGGGGCTCAAACACCAAGGCCTTTGGCATGGCATGTTCTTCAGGAAATCTATTAAGCTCTGTCTGCAGGAAAGCATTCTTAGAAGAGGCACAGCTTGCTTCGGTTTGGATTGATCTATAGTAACTGCAATTGAAACTGTCTGAGGAATGGAAAATGTTCACACTTACTGTGATATTTGGGTATTCTCATGGCTCCCTGATATATCAATTATCTAAATGCTATTTAAAAGTCCAACAACCTCAATTCCAAGTGTACCTCAAATGCTACATGTTTTTTGTTTTGTTTTTGTTTTGTTTTGTTTTTTTTCGAGACAGTGTTCCTCTGTATTGCTTTGGAGTCTGTCCTAGAACTAGCTCTGTAGACCAGGCTGGCCTCAAACTCACTGAGATCTACCTGTCTCTGCCTCCTCAGTGCTGGGATTAAACCACTGCCCAGCAACATGTTTTTATTATGTGGTTTACTGACTCTGAACCATCATCATAATGTATTTCTAATGCATAGTTTAAGAATATATTTTGTTGTGTGCTTCTTCCATGCTTAAAACAAAACAAAACAAAACAAAAACAAACAAACAAAAAAACCAAAAACCAAAACAAAACAAAAAGACTAAGATGCTAGTGGGAATAATTGGTAATACCTTAGAGATATACGTTTTATGTGCACTCTAGAAAATATCTATTCTGTAAAAAGCTACTTGTAAATAATTTTATAGCCAAATAATAGAGAAACACCAGACAGAATATCTTTACAAATATCATGAGAAATTTTTGGAGGGCATAGTCACTGAAGTAAAGAATTTGTTTAACAATCACCCATTATTATAAGCCTCTAGCCTGTAACAGTGCTTTCTAGAGCAAATAGTCAGAAGAAAAGATTGAAAGGATGAATACATTAACCAAGGTTGTAAACAATTCTTCATTGAAGAATATTTAATAATTGCCCACTTATTAATGAAAGGTCATAGGAATCCTTTTTTCCCCTTGTTAACACTATAGAATCTTCTAAACTGGTTAAAATTAATAAGCAAACAAACAGAATAATAAAGAAAGAAAAATACAACAAACATGAAGTAACTTTTACTTATGTTGAGAATTTTAACACCACAAATATAACAGAAAACCCATAAATTTCTTGGGAATGCCTTCTTTACATAGAAAGAGGATAGGAAAATAAATGGCAAGCAGTTTGAATGGACAACCCACTTCACAGAATAGAATGTCTCCTCATCCCAGAGTAGGTTGACCAGATATTAGGATATAGGATCAAACGTACTTATTAGCATCCCTCTCTGGGAAATCTTGATTAGGCAATTGCTAACATCTTTTGAAATCTATGGTTTTAGATATTTACAACTGTAATGCACAATGGCCATCTGTAAATGCATCCATTTACTGATTTAATAAACAACAAATGAGAAATTAATGTACTAAAAAATATAGGCAAATATGAAACAGTGGGCAACTGATGCAATGACACATACAGAGAAGCCAAATTTTTCGTTTAGATGGGTTGGTGTAAACTCTGTGCTGTGCACACATAAGCATTGATCTGAGAATGCACAACCACTGGTATTTAATACAGATTGAATAACTTAGGAAATATTTTCTACAATTATAAGGAAAACAGCCTCAACTACATCATCTATCAATCCTTTGTTCATCACCTATCAAACATCTATCTATATGTCTGTCTATCTATCATCTATCTATCTATCTATCTATCTATCTATCTATCTATCTATCATCTATCTATCATCTATTTCTTCCCCCCTTCTCTGTCAGTTTTTGTTGTTATTTTTGATAATAATCTCTCCTTACTTGTTTGGGATTGATCTTTAACTCATAATTGTACTAATTCAGTCTCTTGAGTGTGTTTCAGCTAGTAAATCATAAGAAACTACAGAAGTAACCCATGCATGGGACAGTATTAAAGTGTTTTCATATCTGTGTGATAGACACTATTAAGGAGTAGCAATCCATTTCTAAACAGAATAAAGAATGTCTCATAAAAATACATTTTACCAATATCTAGCATACCCATGAGCTAATACAGTTTAATAAAAATACATTTTAAAACATTAACTAATATTCTTCATGGTATTTTTTAGTTAGTTTTCTTCAAAACTGTAAGTACCAGTATAGATATTTCTAAGTTCTCTTAGACAAACTTTGTTACTTGTATTATGTTCTTTTGAATATTTAAATTTTGTCCTTTGTAACATAGGACAGATGAAAAGATCTACCACAATACATTTCCGTTCTTACTGACCTACTTTTTAATTGTATGTGCAAAGCAACCAACCAAAGAATTCAGTGAAAAAAATAAACTTTTGAACCAAGTTTCTGCAGCTGTGCAGATGACTATGCATCTAAGAACAAAGGCAACAAAGCCCAGCAATACATGTGGATGGTTTTCTGATCTCATAGATGATGGCTGACATCATTTATTTATATAGACAAACACAAGAATTGCAATTTCAATTCATTTCTTAGCCCAACCCACTGAATTCCTCACATGAAATCTAACCCTGTTCTGTCATTGTAATCCCACTTGCTCCTTTATTGTGTTAAAATGAATACAATGCATTAGTGTGTATAAGTATTCATGGAAGAAAGGCATGCAGTCCTACCTCCATTGTCTTTGAGATGCAGTGCTATCTTTGTGTCATCTGAAAGAGAAGTTAGGATTATTACAACAGAAAAAGGTTTTAAAGGTGCACAGATCTCATGCTGGGTAAGTGAATAAACTGCCTTACCTATAACACTTGCCTTTTATAATTCAGAGAGTAAATTCTAGCATAGTGAGAGAGAAAGCCCCATGTTTACATGATACAGCAATAAAATGTCTCTCATAGATTGTTTAGGCTAAGGTATTAGTAACAGGTCTGAGCCTCAAATCTGTGACAACGTTTAAAAACTAGTTTTGATCAAAATAGACCTTTAACTTCCTAAAACAACTTAGCATAGGACTTCGTGTACTTGAAATCAAGACTGAAAATATTACAAATTAAGAGGAACAGTTAGGATTTTACAATGGTTAAAGTTTTATCTTAAAATACTTATATCAGAACTGGGTGTTGGTGGTGCATGTATTTAATCCCAGCACTCAGGAGCCAGAGTCGGGCAGATCTCTATGAGTTCGAGGCCAGCCTGGTCTACAAGAGCTAGTTCCAGTACAGCCTCCAAAAAATACAGAGAAACCCTGTCTTGAAAAACAAAACGAAACAAATACTTATATCAGTTATGGATAATTTTTTTCTGAATAGATAAACATAGGGTAAACTTTTCCATTTTATTTTACTATTAAAGTTAGGGTTCCAATTAAAGCATTTTTTCCCACAATCTTTAGAATAATGAGCCAAATAATTTGAATTTAAATATATGTTGCTTTTAAGAGAAACACAATGCATCTGGCATTTCAACCCCCCTCATCTCTCTTTATTTCACTTTACAATATCCACTTAAATTACAATCAAAACTTAATGTTTCAAATTTAGATTCCTATCCAAAAGAGTTATACTTATGACAATAGTATATGAAACTATGTTTTCCCTAAAAAATATACTGTGCCCCCTACATCTTTTTATACTGTATAGTATCGAAAATTATCAACTATTGACTATTACATTTTCACTACTCAAGAATTTTACCTAGTTGTTAACACTTTAGTAGCTTTATCTTCTCCATAGAAGGAGATACACTTGAAGAACAATTTTGTGATGTTCACAATGTCTTTGTGATTGTCTACATTAAAAACTCTAACTATATAACTGTATGTGACTAATATTATCTATTGTTCAGAATTTCATATCAATAGTTATTTTATGTGCATATGTTTTTGAATCCTGCATCCAGAATGTAGCTTGATGATTACTAAATTTAGTCACATGAAAAGAAGCAAATGTTTCTTCTTTAGGGCAAATAAAAAAAAAAAACAGATTATGGAGAATTGCTAAGGCTTAAGAAGAGGAACAGTGTATGTAAAGACTTCCAGCATATGGCAGAGCCTATGGTTATTCTAAATCTAAAAGAAAAATCCTTTGGAAAGTTAATTGGCCAAACAATATTATTTTCTTAGAGTAAATATGGGTTACTGAGTAATTTGTTCTTTACTATCAAAGTAAGCAAAGAATCTTGTGGGCACCTTCCGTGGGCAGGCTGGTGGGCAGCTGTGACGTCACGGCTCTCCTGGTGGTGGTCAGGACCCTGAATTGCATGGTAGTTGTATGTGAGGTCGTGGTGGTTTGAGAAGTCTCCACTGGTTCTGTGCTCTCACACATCTTCTCTTTTGACTGGTAGGAGACACAGAAGAGAAAATCATCAGATTGGAGACATCTTCTAAACTTTTATCAAAGAAATTGGACTGTAAAGTACAAACACATCTCAAATTGATATTTTTGTGTCAGGCTATTTAAGAAAGAGAGGGGTCATGTAACAAATTACAACAAATTGCATTTTTTTGGATATTTGGAATCATTGTTTTCATCTGTTTAACCTTTTGCAATATTCTTTATCTTGCCTTTGTTTATTTGACAGATACATTTATGAAATATGTACTATCATCAGGTAAAAGAAGTTAAAGAAAAGATTGTGGCTATGGAAATGATTTAACACCTATTTGGATACACAAGGGAAATACTCTATCTTAATTTCCTCATTGTTCCAGGCTCTTTTACAATCTCAAAATTAATCTTCTTCAGGTTGAACAGAAAATTTAAGTTTCCTTTTCTCTTATGAAATATCCAAAACCAAACAGATAAAGCCCTCATTTAAACACGGCCTAATTCTTCCTAGCATGGTTATACAGAAGATACCAGGAAAACACATTTAATTGTTTTTTTAATAACCTACAAAAATAAACCCCACAATTTTCACTAGTAAGGACTTTAAATTCTATAAACAGCTCTTTGTGCTTCAAAGATTCCATTGCTGTGATAAAAGATGGCTGTTCTAAACACGGACAGTATCATGACATACTTGAAACATATTAGTCTTGTGATTAGCGAAGGATGAAGAATCTTTTCACTAGTGAATGAAGGTTCCCTGGAAAGTTTCTTTTTCATTCATCAGATAGATGAGAGATTTAGGTTTACTGGCTACTTAAATCACTGTATATTCTTAGCTCCAAACACAAAGATTCCTTTAGTCTGTCTCATCCATAGTTATAATCCACAACTCCTGATATTCAGACAGAAGTCTCCAGAACCATTCCCAAAGCTCATGTATATTATTTCATTCCATTTGTATATATTCTTCTCTCTTAAACTCACAATAATTGCTCTTCTTTAATCTTCCTTCGTCTGTTACCTCTATGTAACTTTTCAATACCTTCTTTAAGTATCTCATATTTTTGAGCATCTTTTTGGAAAATGCCCAATTCTGCACAAAGCAGATCTTCCTTAACCTTGCCCAGTCCAACAGCAGGTGGGACAGAACAGTCACCCCCATTGGAAACTCCACAAACTAGACAGCATTCTCATTCAGAAAATCAAAGGTGCCTGTAAATGATTTTGTATTTGGATAATCATATATTCATAGGCTATGGTATCAGATCCTTCACTCTACTTAGCAACTACAATCTCAGAGTGATTCTACCTGTTTTGCCCTGGGTTTACCTTTTATTTCCTTAATGAAAGAGACCATCAGTAGAATTCCTTAACAAATTTCATGTTTCTTCCTGAACATTTCCCCTGTCCTATTCCAGAGGGCAGCTACCATTCTTTATATTCTTTTCAGTTGCATTCAATTCAGTCCATTACCTTGGGTTTTGTGAACCTGGTATATGAATGAAATATTACCTTTTTTGCATCAATCATCTATAATTCTCTGGTGACTTGTTCCTACTAACATTCAGACATGTGTAAGCATACCTAATCTTATACTCTATGCCCCTCCCACTGCTCCACAATAATCCTGGCACTGCATTATGCTATGTGCCATTCAGTCATTATTCAGACAGACTTCCTAGCAGTCATCTGAGATTTTCATTTTCTCCATTTAGTTACAATCCTATTGTTCCATGTCCAACTTGGAACGTCTCCAATCAGTGTTTCTACATATCTTCAAAGTTAATAAATCTCCCAAAGGAAACTTATAGTTAATTCACATTAGTGAACACAGATGCCCACTCTTGGTTTCTGTGACACATACTCACTTATCTCTGACTCCTCTCTTACAGTTCCCTTGCTAGACCTCTCATTCATTCTGTGTTTTCTTGTGCACTTGTACTTGACATGTTGATATTGAATGCTTACAAATCTGCATCTCATGTTGACTCTCTCTCTCTCTCTCTCTCTCTCTCTCTCTCTCTCTCTCTCTCTCTGTGCTTGGTTTTCTTGAGATGGGGTTTCTCTGTCAGTTTGGGCTGTTCTGGATCTCAATTTATTGACCAGGCTGGCCTCAAACTCACAGAGATCTGCTTGGCTCTGCCTCCTGGGTGCTCAGACTGAAGGCATGTGTCACCATACCTGGCTGACCTTCTTCTCTTAAACGCCAAGATCAAACATTCATCTATTTAAAGGCCATATGCATGTGGATATCCCAGACATCTCAAAATAAGTCTGGGATGGAATTTTCTCTCTGTTCTTCTCAATCAGTAGTTATTATTAAACATCTTCGTGTTTAATGTAAAATTCTTGGATTTGGTTTGCTTTTACAATGACAAAAGAAGATGGTTATGTACATAATGTAAATTTAAAATCAGTATTAGTTTTTCAAGACAAGATAATCTCTAAACATGCTTTTTAATTGTCTTTCTATTCTTCTTTCCTAGATAAAGTTTATATGCTCTAAAGACAGTAAGAACAAAATATAGTACGAAACATTTAAAAGAATAAATATAAAAACGAGTTGCCCTGGAGGAACAATTGCCAATACCAATATTGCTTAAAGGAGTCCAGTCTTACATCAGCAGTAGACAGGGAAATAAGCATAAACATTTTTTTTCCTTCTGTGAAGCCAGAACCTGAAATCCATGAGTCCTTCCTATAGGCAAACTCTCTTTGGCAAGGCATACTCTACCCAGGCACTGGGAATTCCCACAGACTAAGATGAAATTAATGCACATTTTTAATGACAGGATACGAAAAGAAATACAAACAAGGAGTCTTACAGAGACTTAGCAAGAACAATGAGCAACTTGCACATGCTACTGAAACTAAAGTGAAATTCAGAAACCAAAGTGCCAACACATCTCACAATATAATAAAGATGTTAATGTGAATGACAAGGATTAAAATACGTAGAGGAATACATTTATAAAATATTGATAGTAGAGGCTAGAAAGATGGCTCAGTAATTAAGAGCACTGGCTGTTTTCCAGAGAACCCAGAGTCAATTTCTAGCACCCAGGTGGTAGCTCACAATCATCTATAACTTCAATTCCAGGGGATTCAATGCCCTATTCAAGCAATTCACTCACATAGAAAAATATGCAGATAAAACATCCATACATTAACACACACACACACACACACACACACACACACACACACACACACACCAAAAGAAATAGAAATTTTAAACAAAACACATGCCCATAAATCTAAGGAGTTCCTGCAATGTACATCGTGAAATGTATTCATTATGCAGCACAAGTACCAGCTCACTTGGTTAAGTGAGGAAGAGCATCACATGCAGCATGGTGGATTTCATATCTAAATACTGAATTGGAAAAAAGTACTCTGGATGTAGATTTTGAAGTAAAGAGGCCAATATGACAGCTATCAGGATAGTCATTTAGACTAATGTGGAGACCCCTGTGATGGTGGTGCTGGTAAAATAATTAGTTGGTTTAATGGAAGTGAGAACAAAGAAACTATTTCAGATATTCTTTAAAGAATCTGTAATACTTTAATAACACTACTGTAATTCTTAAGTACAATGTGAACATGGGTGCATGTGATTGTATTGTGAAATGTAAGCAACAGCACTATGAATGACCAAGAGCATGTTTGTTCCCAGTATTGCATGCTGCTTTCCCCATTTAAATGAACAATTCCTCAGACTAGATTCATCACCAAGTAACATTGTTCTTTTTTCACTTGTCTGTGTCAGTTTCTGTAGTTGTGACTTCTTCATTTTTGAAGCCCACTATCCTAAACCCCAGAGAATATTGCACCCTCATCATATGCAAGGGAAGTGGACTGAGTTGATGAACTTGTGTACTTACCTGTGAAGCAATGATTGCTTACCACAAAGCTAGTGATGTGGATAATTACAGAAGACAGGAAACATGGATTATTACAGAATGCATTAGCTTCTGACCTTCTTTAATGCTATCACAAAAATTACCCACCATTGTACTTAGGAGACTTTTCTCTGCCTTGTATGGTTTTTAGGGAGAGTACTCTGAAGCAAGAAAACTAAAATATCTGGATCAAATTCTGAAGCTATACACAATTATGAACATTTGTTTCAATTATCTTTTGAGAAAAAAAATGTGTGTCAACTTGGCACATAAGCAACAATTATCTGAAAGGAGGGAACCTCAACTGAGAAAATGCCTTCATAAAATCCTGCTGTTGTCCATTTTCTTAATTATGATTGGTGATTGGTCTGGGAGGACCTAACCCATTGTGAAAGGTGCCATCCATGGGCTGCAGGTCCTGGGTTCTATAAGAAACCAGGTTGAGATAGCCATGGAAGCAAGCCAATTAACAGCATTCCTGACTTCTTTCACTGATGAAAAGTGACTTGGAAATATAAGCCAAATAAGCCCTTTCTTCCTAAGTTGCTTCTTTGTTATGGTGTTTTACTGCAGTAGCAGGAAGACTAAATAATACAATGAGCAAAACAAGGATGTGAAAACATAACCATGAGATTATCCATGTGTTTTTTTTGGAACTGTGTCAGATAACTGAGATAAAGAATTTATATAAAACATTATAATTTCCCAAGTGAGTGTTAAAAATCAGATTAAAGCTTCCATAGCAATAGTGCATTTAAAATATTGCCTGGTTGGTTGAAAGGATTTTTGACACAGAGTTTCATCGTGTATCTTGTGTTAGCCTCAAATTCATATCCTCCTACATGCTAGGATTATATGTATATTCCATGTTGACTTTCAAGAGTGCCCTTTTTATGTACTAATCTTAAATTTTATTTTGTGTTACTGGGATCTGCCTGAGGGCCTCATACATGCAAAGAAACTGTTTAATGAGGTGTATTCTGAGCCCCACAATGTTTTCAAAAGTGTATTTCTTAAGATCTCTGTGAGTCTGGCAACCTCAGTGCATTTTCAAATAGCTCTTAGTGGTTCCTACAGTAGCACTGTGGCTTAACTAGATTCACTAGATGAGAAAATTTGTGTCATTGTTAATTGTCATCACAATTTATTCTTTAAAACGTAACAAAGGAGGGATCTTGAGAGATTGCTCAGTGATAAGAGTGCACACTACTCTTGAAGAAAACAGAAACTTGGATCCCAGCACCACATCAGGTTGCTTACTACTCTCTGTAACTCCGTCACCCGATGGAGGGGCCTGCTGCCATATTCTGGCCACTGTGAGAATAGCATGCATGTGGAACACACACATTCATACAGATACATTTGATAAGGGACAAGAAACACTTAATGAATATTACAAAACTTAGAGGATGTTGGAATGACAGGCAGTAAGAGTCAGGGAAACTTTAGACAGGTTAAAATAACTTTTTCTTGTAAAATAATTTGATAATTACATTTCCCTACTGCTACATCACTTCTCACTTACTACAGTGCACCAGTTCACTACTATCAATCTCTCCCCCATACCATTATTTTGCTATTTGAGATTAAAAGAGGAACACTGACTAAGTACTTAAATGACAAAAAGAGCAAATATTTAGGAAACCTGATTTTTTTGTGCATCCAAGTCCAGTTCCACATATAAGGACCTAGTCCTTTCGGCTCTCATAGACACTCCAACCCCACATTCCTTCACCCCTTCTTTTCCTCATGATGACAACAGTATCTCTTCAGAGGATGGGTAAGAATAAATGGTGGTAATACATGCAAGCCATCATCCCCAATGTTTGGCATACATTAGAAATTCCCTTTCAATGCCTTGAGTATTTTAAGTAACTAAATTAGATACCATTCTAATGAAGTTTTAGTGTCACAAGTTATGTAAAATTGGTCTCAGTGCTTTACAATAGAACACACCTGTACTTCTTCCGGACATCCACTATCCACCCAGTCCTGCCGGTGACGATCGAATCCACTGGAGCATCTTCAAAGAAGACCACATTGTAGTTGAAGAGAGGAAGCATAGCAGGTAAGGAGGGGAACAGAAAGAAAGACTGGTAAATAGGCAGCTCCCGGATTTTCATCTTCATTTCATCAGCTTCAGTTTTCTTCAGCTGAACTGAGTACTTGAGATACAGTGCACCATTCATCTGGTGAGGTGACTCATTCATTCACTGTTCCACTGTCAGCCACTGTCAGCATTACATTTAGAAAAAACATCCTCTGAGGCTAACACACTACACTATGCTGACATAACTCTAAGCAAAATAAACAAATCACTATTATATTACATAATGTTGGGTTTCTTTCCCTCATTGTTCCAGTTAATCACTAAAATAAATGCATAAATGCACTCAAATCAATTGTAATCATCATTTAAAAAAGATTTATTGTTAATTTATGTATGTATCCCCATCTCATAAACTCTTGACTGTGTATTAAACTCAGAGATTTAAAGTCTTCAAACAGCTTCCAAGAGATAACATTTAAACCAGTGGTTCTCAACCTTCCTAATATTACAACACTTTTATACAGTTCCTCGTGTCTTGGTGACCCCTAATCATAAATATATTTTCATGGCTACTTCATAACTGTAATTCATCTATTGTTATGGATTGTAAAGTAAATTTCTTGTATGCAGGATATCTGATATACAACCTTTGTAAAAGATTCATTTGACCCCAGAAAGAGGTTGCAACCCACAGTTGACAACCATTCCTTTAAACCCTGGTATAACCTGTTTGAAAAAGGGTTGATCTTAACTCTTGAGCTATACAGGATAAACTATGCTGACAGCATGACTTATTGTGAATGTCAGAATTTACTCCAGGATAGATTCATTCTGAATAGCTTGACTTCTGGAGACCAGAAGCCTGAGTCACAAATATAACCAATGGCAGGAATATTCCATACCTATAGAACTGATCCTCAATGAGAATCCTAGAAATAAAAACATGGTGAGCTCCTTGGTTGACAACACTTGGATTGTCACACATTGCTGCCAAAAGCTAGTCCTAGTTTCACCAGGACTGCTGGGACTTGTCCTATGAATCTTTTCCCAATCTTACTTTAATTCCTTTTCCTTCCCTATAATAAATGGCAACCTTGAACATAACAGCTATTTTTGCACCCTGTGAGCCTCTCCAGTGATCTTGAGTGTGTTTTGGGGAAATGTTCAGCCGTGCATGATTAGGTCACTCCAAAAAAGTTTGATTTGGCAAGTCTCATCAACAAAATCTTGTTCAGAGTCTTTCCTTCAACTGGAATACTTTTCTGTCTATTTTATCTATCCTTTACAGCACATTCATTTTCTTTTATTATTATTATTATTATTTAATAAATTTTTCTTATACATATCAGTTTCCCTCTCCTTCCTATAGTCCCATGCCCCTTACTGCCCCCCCTATCTTCCATCTACTCCCCAAGTAGGGTGAGGCCTTCCATAAGAGATCATCAAAATCTGTCAAGTCATTTGAAGTGGGACCTAGGCCCTCCCCTGTGTCTCTAGGATAAGTGAGTGGAGAATGGGCTCCCGAAGTCCATTCATACACTAGGGATACACCCTGGTTCTATTGTCAGATGTCTCAGAGACTGCCCAGTCCTCCTAGCTGACACCCACATTCAGGGGGCCTGGTTTGGTCCTATGTTGGTTCCCCAGCTGTCAGACTGGGGTCTATTAGTTCCCACTTGCTCAAGTCAGATGTTTCTATGACTTTTCTTAGTGTGGTCATGAATTCTTTGTTTGTCACTCCTCCCTCTCTGAAACTGGATTCCAGGAGTTTGGATCGGCAGCACATTCATTTTCAAGACCAAGTTCTTGAAACTTGGTTAATAAGTGCTGTGACCAACTTTTTGTTTGTTTGTTTGTTTAATTCTTCATCTTTTATCCTTCATAAAATGGCTAATTTACCTTTACCTTTAAAAAAATTTAACTTTGATGTTTCAGGTGTGTGTGTGTGTGTGTGTGTGTGTGTGTGTGTGTGTGTATGAATGAGTACATGTGTGGTATTTATGTGCAGTATATGTTCATGTGTGCTACTAAGTATTCATGCGTGGGGCACAGGGGCTAGAGAAGGATGTCAGGTTTCCTGTTCTATCACTCTCTGTCTTAATCAATTCAAAGTTTCTCACTAAACCTGTAACTAGGCTGGTGGTCATCAAGCCTCAGAAATCTCAACCTCCAACCTCCTAAAGCACAGGTGCATAAGTGACTACACCCAGCTTTTGTCAAGAATTTTGGGAATTTGAATTCAGACCCTTAAATTCATGTAATAAGTGTTTTTACCCACTGAGTCATCTACCCAGCCCCACTTACTCATGACTTAATGGCTAAACTTGATTGAGATCATTTTAAATTAAAGTCAGAATTTCATGATGATTATATCTAATAACCCAACACAATCATTTTGAATAGTAATTTAAATTAGTTTTGACAGTCTATTAGTATTAAGGATACTTATACTTTCCCTTAATTTTAATAAGTGAATATATGTTTTAAAAATGTGGTGATATATTTTAATCTAATAGGAATTTATTTATTTAGCAAAACAAATATGCCACCCAATTCTTATTTAATATTTCTCATAGTACTTATTGTTTTAGTTTGCAGCCTTCCTTTTGCTCTTTATTTATTTTGCAATGACTTCACATGATGGCTCTTTCTTAGAATCCTCACCGGAGAAAAGGCTTTGCCTGACAGAGCATACTTTAATTCCAATGGAATGTGAAAACAACCTTCCTCTCAACAAGACAGACCATAGTTATCCTTTCCTCCAAAATGACCTATTGAAGCCTGGCTATGTTACAGCAATCACCTGCATTGAACAAGCTTAAGGGTGGTATAAATGTCCACATGAGCTTAGGCATCCTGATGCTGGGAATCTCCAACTGGCTACGGCTATTGCTGTTGTTCAGTGATGCTGTGGGATGTGGTGCCTAATTATTTCTGGGCTAGTGAGTGACTGTTGTATCTTCTTAAGTCTTGCCTGTTTAAATATTAAAGAATATGTTGATACTTTTGGTAAGTGTGAATATGCCATTAAAAATTTGAGGAGTCACTTGACCACTGGTAAGTAAATGTAACAGATAATTTTTATATGGTTTGTTTTCATATACTCTCACGTAAAAGTTCAACTTGGGTATACTTACTTAAAACTTATAATAAAATTGCACCAAATCTTACAACTGTATCACTGGCTAAGATGATATAAAAATTAGTCACTTAATTTCAGGAATATACCTGAACATCATAAAAGCAATATATAGTAAACCGACCGCGAACATAAAACTAAATGGAAAGAAACTCATTGCTATTCTGCTAAAATCAGGAACAAGACAAAGTTGGAAAGGAGCTAATGTGTCCCTAGACTGATAGCTGGAAATCCAGCATTGGACTGACTCAGAACCCCTGAGCATGGGTCTCAGGTATAAGTCCTGGGCAGTCTAAGGGACCTCTGACAGTGGAACCAGGATGTTTTTTGGTGCACAAAAGGACTTTTGGAGTGCACTCCTTATGAAGGGATACTCCTTTAGCCTAGAGGCAGGAGGGAGGGCCTAGTTCCTACTCCAAATGACTTGACAGTTTTGGATGACCCCTCCAGGAAGGCATCACCCTACATGTGGAGTGTAGGGGGGGAGAGAATGGGATGAGAGGGTGTTCGGGGGGCATGGGAGAGTGGAAGAGATGGAGAAAGGGACGGAGAGGGAATTGGGATCCATATATAAAATAAGAAGAATAAATAAATTAAAATAAAAAAGAGATGAACACAGCATGAACTTACTTATATATTGATTTTAAACGTAGAGCAAAGTATCACCAGCCTACAATCCACACTGCCGGAGAAGCTAGGAAACACAGAGGACCCTAAGAGGGACATACACAGTCCATACACAGACAGAAGGGGAAAGGGGCAAGATCTCCTGAGCAAATTGGGAGCAGGCAGGGTTGGGGGAGAGGAAGTTAGGAGAAAAAGAAGTGGGGAAGAGGATGGGAGAGGAGAACATGAGGGAAAAGGAAAATTGAGTCAGGGGAAGAATAGAAAAGAACAAGAAAAAACATACCATAATAGAGGGAGCCATTATAGGTTTAAAGAGAAATCTCACACTAGACAAATGTCCAGGAACCTGCAATGATGACCCAACTAGTAATATAAGCAATAGTGGAGAAGCTGCCTTAAATGTACTACCCCAATAACGAGAATGATGACTACCTTATATGCCATCCTAGAACCTTCATGCAGTAGTTAATGGAAGCAGAAGCAGACAGCCACAGCTAAACACTTAGCTGAACTCCTGGAATGTAGTTGCAAAGAGGGAGAAGTGATGAGCAAAAGGGTCAAGACCAGGCTGGGAAAACCCACAGAAATAGCTGACCTGAACAAGAAGACCCCAGACTCATAGCTGGGAAACCAGTATAAGACTGACCCAGATCCTTTGAATGTGGGTCTCAGTTAGGGGGCCTGGGAAGTCTATGGTACCTCTGACAAAGGAACCAGGATACATTCTTTGTGCAGGAACATACTTCAGGAACCCATTCCCCATGGATCCACATTCCTTTAGCCTAGTTACATGGGGGAGGGCTTTGACCCTACCCCACATGATTTAACAGACTTTGATCATCCCTTATAGAAAGCCTCACCCTCCCTGGAGAGTGGATGGGGGATGGGATGGGGAGTCTATGGGAGTCATGGGAAGGTGAAAGAGAGAGAGAACTGGGATTGATATGTAAAGTAAGAAAAAATGTTAAATAAAAAGTTTTTCAGTGGAAAATCAGAACACACAGTTTCCTTGATTTATTAAATAATACTTGAGTTATATTGTGTGAAATTAAGTTCTATTTGAAGTCAATTATGTAACTAACTTGTTTATGTAGTCACAATTCATTTCCTAATAATTTTTCTGTAGTTTACGGAAGGTGGGAGGAACTGAGAATGACAAAGCAAGTATAACTTGCTTTGGAAATGGGCAACACCAGAACCATGGCTTTCAAATCAAATGTGAGGACCTGAGTTGAGGTACCCAGCACTTTTGGAAAACAGTGGGGCAAACAGAATGAACCCTGAACCTGCATTGTGAAAGAGCATAGCAATAGCAGTCAAGGACAAGTCTTTTGCTTCTGTTGGATGTAATGAGACAAGGGTGTGGTGTTTTAGGTGGATTGTGGCAGTAGACATTGGTTCCAGGAATGTAAAAATTGGGTTGGATGGGCCCATGGACAGCTAGAGAAAACATGATTAAATTGAAGGACATGAGTTACAGTTTGTCTTACACACATTTTTATTTTTTAAAATGTCCTATTGTATTATGACAAATTAGAATTCATTTTTCTTCAGTTGTTTGTTTTGCTGTGTGCCCACTCAAAAGCTATTCTTTTGCCACTAAAAACAGTCCCTGAGGCTTGGCTGCTGGCTTGTCTAGCTGAATCTGTTAGGTCATGTTTTAAACAGTAAAAGAATGATAACAAAGACATTCAACAGCAACCTCTTGTTTCTACATTCATGTGTGCAATGTACCTGCACAAGCATGATACATATGTATGCACAGACATACCTACCTGAAAGATGAGTAAAAAAAGGTTTTCTTCCCTGATTTTGTTTTAAATTTACTGATCCAAACAGTATCCAACAGCAATTAGTGGGCACAAATAAATGTATGCTCTGTAAATAGATAATATTTCTAAACTCTATGAAAATAAAAAGAAAGCATTTTGGGGAAGATTTTCCTGTCTCCATTGAGATACTTTTTAAACCGTACCTCCTCTGAAAAAGACTGACCCCTGCCATTGCATGTCTTCTTAGTATGTTGATTTCCCAACATTTTAACAGTGTTAATCCATGATGCCTGCTAAATGAGTGAACTGAGCAAGATTCTCGGCAAACTGGAACTCAGTACTTTTCAATGTAAGCAAGCATCTCCCTTTATTACTCTTATAATACTGACAATTCAAAAACTACTGCTTTCCTGTACTCCGTGACCAGGACCAATGCCCACTGCCACAATCCCCCTAAAACACCCCACCCTTGTTCTCATTACATCCAACAGAAGCAAAAGACTTGTCCTTGGCTGTTATTGCTATGCTCTTTCATAAGTTAGAGGTCTGGAACACCCATTTAGTCAATCCAAAAAGCTTTTTCTCTGCTCAGAGACACATCTGTCTTCTAGCAGCACTGTCAACACACCCTCCTCAGAGGGCCCCAATACCAAGTACAAGAATCTATGTTACAACTGGCTGCATTCAAGTTTATCATACAAGACTTTTGAGAAAGCATGATTCAGAGTAAGGTGCTTGAATGATAACCTATTTCATAGCTATGTTTTCTTTTCTATTTTTAAAAAGATTTATGTGTGTGTGTGTGTGTGTGTGTGTGTGTGTGTGTAATATGCAGACAGGCATATGTGTATGTGCACATTTTGTGGATGTGTCTGTGGAGGTCATAGATGTCAAGTCTCCCTGGAGCTGGAGCTAGAGTTACAGCTATTCTGACCTTCTTGCCTTACATTCTGGGAACAGAACTTGGGTCCTCCCCAAGAGCAGCAAGCACTCTTAACCATATAGCTATTTCTCCACTTCACAATTTCCCATAATTAAGAAAAAAAAGGATTTTATTGTATTATGACAATTGAGATTTGTTTTTCTTCAGTTGTCAGCTTTTTTTTGTGGGGGGGGGCTGCATGTCCACTACCAATCTTACTTAGGTACTAAAAACAACTAAAATATTCCACATTTTTAACTCGGGCAGTAGTCAGCTACACACACACACACACACACACACACACACACACACACACACACACGCACACACACACACACACACACACACACACACTGTATATACTCATTTGAAATGAAGTGACATCACATTATGGATTGATGCAGTTTAACTATTTATCTAGCCTCTCAAATATACTTACATTTTAGACTAAAAACACATGAAATCTACTTTCTTAATGGTTTAAAAACTATGCAATACCCTGTTAACTTTAGTAGTGGCTTATGTAGAAAATACCCCAGCGCTGTCCTTCCCTCTGACTGGAATACTGTTATTTTCTTTTCCAAGTTTATTTCCCCATCTATAAAAGAAGTGGGAACCATGAAATAATCATAAAAAGCAAAAGACTTGTATTTTATGGTAATGATCTAGAAAATGCTGTTTTTAATACTTGAGTGATATCCATGAGGTAGGCATGCAAGAAAGCAGACACCGTTGAATGGAATTTTCTCTCATTGGCAAAACTGATCAAGTATTTAAGAATTGACCCTATGTATCATTGTGAATAATATATATATATATATATGTATGTGTGTGTGTGTATGTATGTATATATATATATATATATATATATATATATATATATATTATAAAATTCTTATTACATGGGGGAATAGCACCATAGACTCTTGTGAGAGAAATCCAAGTTGCCCTTGCACATGGTTCCAATTTCCTTTACTCTTTGAAAATTTGAGACTACACAGTTTGGAAAATATTCTTCCAATATCCCTTAAGCAACTGCTTCCAGTGTTAGTATTTCCAAGTTACTCTCCTCTTAGCACCATCTAGTTCTGGGTTGCTAGAGGGCTATGCTTCAAATTGCTCCCCACTTTCACTCACTGTCAATGAGGCATTGACTTAAATGGTTCTTCCAAACCGTGCTAAAAGAACTCTACCCGGAAGACATCCTAGAAAATAATGTTCCTTTTGCTTGCAGCATCTATCAAAGGAAGAGATCGGGTATAAACATTATCATAGTTTCTATTTATATTACTAAAAAATAGTTTCAGAAATATGATTACATTTGCAAGGGGAATCTATACTGTTGCTGGAAATCAAGTATTAATGCACACATTAGGAAAGCTAAATCAGTTTAGATGACTTGAAACACAGTGATTTTGTTTCTATCAGACTTTCACAGGTAAGGTAAATAATAAGTAGAAGTAGAATAGTGTGGCAGGTAAGTGATGGGAAATATTCTTTTGAAATCATAGAATGTTTAAGCAATGGAAATTATAAAATTTAAAAGTGCCATTCTTTACTATCAATATTTTTAAAGACAATTTAACCAAATGAATGATATTCCATTTTGACTATGGATGCACCTGTTTTTTTAATTGACTCAAGTGTGGTATAAAATTTTCATCCCCAAAGCATCTTTTTAACTCTACAAATGTGATGATAAAAGCACTCATGGCACACATCTCTGGGATAGACAGAATGACAGAGGAATCTCTCAGCAAACTAATAGGCAGACAATACTACAGGAAGTTATGAAACTTTATCTTGATATATAAGAATGCACAGTATAAGAATATTTTTAGATGCATTGTTAATTGTATAGCATCAGGTTTGTTACATTTTCATACGCATATTTAAGGTACTATGACCATATTCAGTTTCCTTATTGTTCTTTCTTATCCCCCTTTTCCCTTCTCTTTTCCTCTTTCCTTTCCAAATCCCTACATATTTTCTTTGTATTAAGCTCATGATGTTAATTACAGCTCAAAATCATAATTCAATGTAAATAAGTATAATTCTGCACAGAATTCATGAAAGTTTCTCTAAGTGAGAATTTCAATGGAAAACAGAGATGAAATCACTTGAGATTTGATATCTATAATGATGTCATTCTCACATGGTATGCACACACACTCTAATAGATACTTATGATGTCATTCATATATGGTGTATACACACATATAGATATCTATGATGATGTCATTCATACATGGTACATACACACTTATAGATATCTATGATGATTTCACTCATATGTGGTGCATACACACATATAGATATAGATATCATACTTTAGAGGCTCACTCTTTTCCGGGTCTTGAATATATAGTAACTCTAATATATATTTGCCAAACCTAACAGGATCAGGGATATTTTTCCTTCCTATTCTGCTATGTTGAAAATCTACACTATTCTTGTCCTTTAAAGAATTATTAAAGAAACCTGTCACTCGTTAATTTATTTTTCACTGATATGTCTTTCCACAAGGAAAAAATAAAGATTCCAAAATCAACTTTTCATACTGAAGTTTTTATTCCCATGTTCCCTGCTAAGGACTAGACTCCTTTCAGTTTCACAACAGGAAAGAATTAACACCAGGAATGAACCAACATTCAGGCTTATCTGGATAATAGGTTAATCCTTTCAGAAACCACTCTGGTCAAAAGCCACTGCTAATGTTGGCAAAATAATCTCAATCTCTACTTTTCAGGGTCTTGAGAGAATGATTATTATGTGAGAGCTCTTTAAAATGTGTTTCAAATTATGATGCATGCAAAGTTGGTCTTACATGCAATGATCCACTAATCCCAGATTAGAGGAAAGAAATCAGAGAAGGCAAACAGATGTTAACTTCTAGCATGTTTATATCAATAAAATTGGGACTGTTTGATTTAGGTTATATATCAAGTTAAATTATTTGTTTTATGGCATCATTAAAAATGTGTAAGTACTGCTTAGGAGGTACACAAGAATAAAACATTTCCTCACTAGAAAATAGTTAAACTCTATTGGAAGAAAATAACCTGAGAAAAAGACTGCAATATTGTTTTCGTTGGTAATTTTAACATGTACCTCTGCTCTCCACTGAAATCAGGAGTGCTTCTTCTTCCAGTGAAACAGATGCTTAGTGGTTAAATGATGCAAGTTTGTCTGCGTTAATGAGTGCGAGATCCTGCTTTACAAAGCATCCTGTCTTCCATAATTTTCTAAATCCAAGCCCCTTGCTTGGATTTTGAATTTACTTTTTGTTTTTGCTTTCTTTTTAAACCAGGGGAGATAGAAATAGTGAACATTCCTCAGTGGATTTCAGCTAGGTAATCGTTTGCATAATAATGTGTTACAAATGTAAAGTAAGGACTTTCAGAAGACTTCATTCCTGACAAAATGGATTACTCCAAGGAGGATGGGGACAGCTACAGGCAGATTTCCAGAGCTCACTGCTCAGGAAGTCTAGCTGAACAGTGAACTCTAGGCTACACTAACTGCGAAATGAACTCTAGTCTAGTCTAGCTAAGCAGTGAACTCCAGGTTCAATGAAAATCCCTGCTTTAATCACAAGGTGGAAAAACATTGAGGAAGTGGCCTGGCATCAACCTGTGACATGCACACACATGCACACATTGAATGGGTAGGTAGGGGTGAAAGAGGGGAGAACATGAAGGAATGGGATGGTTGAGTTGGAGGAGGGACAGAGACAGAGAGCAAGGAAAGAGACATCTTGATAAGAGCCATTATGGGGTTAGAGAGAAACCTGGTACTTCCAGAAACTTCCAGAAATCCATAAGGATGACCCCAACTAAGACTTATAACAATAGTGGAGAGGTCTGAATTGCCTTCCCCTGTAGTCAGATTGATGGCCACCTTTAATTGTCATTATAGAACTTTCATCTGGTAACTTTTGGAATCAGATGCAGAGAACCACAGCTAATCACTGAGTGGAATTCCAGGACCCAATAGAAGAGGGAGAAGAGATTATGAGAATTGGGGGAGGGTCAAGAACATGAAGTGGAAACCCACAGACTGCTGACCTAGCTAGTGAGAGCTCACTGACTCTGGACCAATAACTGGGGGACCTGCAAAGGACCGAACTAGGCCCTGTGGATGTGGGTGACAGCTGTGTGGCTTCGGAAGTCTGTGGAGCCACTGGCAGTGGGACCAGGATTTATCCCTTGTATATGAGCTGAATGTATGGAGGCCATTCCCTATAGAGAGATACCTCATTCAGCCTTGATATATGGGGGGGGGGGTCTTGGTCCTACCTCAACCTGATATGCCAGATTTTCTTGACACTCCATGGAAGGCTTTGCCCTTACTAAGGAGTGGATGAAGGCTGGGTAGAGAAGATAAGAGAGGAAAAGGAGGAGGGGAGGGAGAGGGAACTCTGGTTAGTATGTAAAATGAAGCAGAAAACTTTTTATAAATACAAAATTAAAAAGAAATGTCCAGCACAGAAGAGTTTCTGTGTACATACTGAAGCTAAGTAGTTTTATTTTTCTGCTGTATTTTATTTCCAAAGATCCATATAAAACACAGATATGTTTTCTATTTCATTCTAATTGTTTTTCTTTTTCTTTTTTCTTTTTAATTAGCTGATTGCAATTTTCAGAGTAGCTGATATCATTCTCCACCCCCTGATTGAGAGCTCCAGAACCTCAGTTTAAGAACAATGTCCAATAAATACTTTAGTATGTAAATGATATTCATTCCTTCGTAATCATTCCATAAACTCTTTTTGACTAGCAATTTTATTAGAAATTTACAGAAAGTGTGTGTGTGTGTGTGTGTGTGTGTGTGTGTGTGTGTGTGTGTGCAGACAGGCATAGTTGTATGTGCTCCAGCTCCCTGGAGCTAGAATTACAGAATTCTGTAGTGTTGGTGGTAGTGGTGCATGCCTTTAGTCTCAATACTCAGAGGCAGAATCACAAGTTTCCTTCTGATTTAACACTAGCCTAGTCTACGTAGAAAGTTCCAGGACAGAGGCCTCATACTCCCAGAGAGGTGGATAGGGGATGGGATTGGGAGTTTGTGGGGGAATGGGAGGATGGGAGCAAGAGGGAACTGGGATTGGTATATAAAATAAGATTGTTTTTAATTTAAATAAAAATTAATTAAAAAAAAGTTTTAGGACAGCTAGAATTACAGAAATTTTGTAGTGTTGGTGGTAGTGGTGCATGCCTTTAGTCTCAATACTCAGAGGCAGAATCACAAGCTTCCTTCTGATTTAACACTAGCTTAGTCTACGTAGACTAGACACATAGTGAGACCCTATCAAAACAAAACAAAACAAAAGACAAAATTAAAAAAAAATATATAATTTGCAGAAAAGATAACACTGAGTATGTCTCGGTGCTAATGTAGTTAATTTTGAACTCAGCCTTTGAAGCATATTTACTTACATCTATGTAGTAAGCAACTTGTTATCTAAATATATAACATCACTTTTCCACAGGTAACAATGTTGGCATTGTCTCATGTCTATAACTATCCCTTAAGAAATAATGGTAAATAGCAGCATAAACCTTATTCTATGACCTTAGAAAATCATTCCAACTATAGATGAAAATACCTGTGTCACTGTATCTATTTTTGATTTGTGTTCTACTTGTTTTTACAGTTTTGAGTAGTGATCCAGCTACATGCAAGTACTCAACTGAGTTATATTCCAACTCTCTATGGATAAATTCTAACTTTGTAAATGCAAACTGTATCCCTTTGCATTTAGGTAAAATGCTATATGGCATGTGTTTACTTACTCATCTATTAGTTTTCCAATTTTGCTAATCATTTTTGTGTAGATATAAGCCAAGACTTTCAAACTTATGTATTTCACCTGTCTATAATTTACTGTTTGATACAGAACATGAATCCCATAATTTTTATACTAAATACCTCAAAATTTTAATTCTTTGGCACGATTTCTTTCTCTGTACTGCTTTTGAGTTTACTTTGGTATGTAACAGGAAACAAGACCTGTCTTTAATAAGTATTTATTTCTTTAAAATAGGTAAGGCACATGGCTAGGGCCGGACACACAGCATGCCTAGTGCTAACATTTTTGAATACTGATTTTATTTTCTTGAAAGTCTCATTTCTTCTCCATGATTTTTATAATCACACTCTGATGTTCTAAATAATAGCCTCTTTGTGCATTTGACAGAATTGATGTGGAAATAATTGAGGTCTTAATACATTCCAGCTTCCCAGACATTAGAGTGTATTCAAGGTCTAGTCTAAGCACCTCATCAAAGTTTCAGTGTTTCCTTTATGTAGATTCTACACATTATTAAATTTGACAGACTATTTTATCTATTTTTTCTGTTATTTAGGTTTTAGTGTTGCATTGTCTCAATGGTTAATTCTGATACAGAGAGGTATTGATTTGAGTAATTGCTTTATAAAGGGGTCCTTTATTTGCAAATTATAGTTTGTTTATCTCTCTAATAATATATCTCTTGTTTATGTGCTTTGCACTATGCATTAACTAGAAATGTCACATAATATTCAGGCCCACATTATTGGTTTATTCCCTGTTTTAATGGGAATGCTGCTGGAGATCCAACAGTATATTTCATGTTGTGAAATAATATTTGTTGGTACATTTAATTTGTATTCTACTTTAGCTGGGAAATATTTTTTACTTATCATTAAACATGCTGTTTTTCCCCAAATCCTCCCCCCAATTCTCAAGATACCAAATGATTGTCAGTGTCAGTGCTATATATTTACTTAATTTCCTCTCTTTTTACTTTGGAGACAGAGTTTTGCTTTTGTATCCCAAGCTGACCTTAAACTTGTAATGGTTCTACCTAGGCCTAATGCTGAGATTGCAGGCTTGAACCACCATGCCTATCACATTCATCAGTTACAGAAATGTAGTCATATGGGAAATTTACTACTTGACTATGCTTTAATTTTAAGGATTTAGTTGGATTTGAATTCTAACCATTGAGGCATGAGAATTCAATACTAATAAATAAATGAGCAATCTTTGTGGAGCCAATAGCTGATGCTATACATTATGAGAAAAGTTGAATCTGATGTTCAAAAACAAGACAAAAGAGCCCCTCACTATTGCCAATCTATGTAGATTTGTACTATGTAGTTAGTATTTGCAACACTCAGGTCATTGGCTACTTAATTTCCTGTGGTTTTCTTTTATGAAAGCACAAAGTAAAATGTATCAACTCTCAGATGCATGGTTAAAAACAAACAAACAAAACAAACAAACAAACAAATCCAGATTAAAGAATAATCATAAAAAATTTAAGACTCATCCTCTTCAGGGGCAAAAAAAAAT
Source organism: Cricetiscus sungorus (assembly GCA_030556225.1). Classification (NCBI taxonomy): domain Eukaryota; kingdom Metazoa; phylum Chordata; class Mammalia; order Rodentia; family Cricetidae; genus Cricetiscus; species Cricetiscus sungorus. The sequence continues at coordinate 10,673,326 of JANBXA010000103.1, forward strand.
TACCTATTATGATGTTGGGAAGTTGGGATGGGGTGATTTATCAAACATCAAGTTAAATCTAGAAATGAGGAATCAATTCAGCCAGTAAAGCTCTTGACTCAAAAATCGTTATGACTTGAGTTCGGTTCCCAGACCCCATGTGAAATGCTGGGTGTGGGGACATGTACATGCAATTCTAGTCATGGTGACACCAGAGATAGAGACAAGTGGGATTCTGAACATCACTGGCAAGCTAGTCTAGGCTACTTGGCAATTTCCAGGCCAATACAAGACCCTGTTTCAAACAGACTCTGCCTTCCATTTGCATATGCACACACTTGCAGCCATACTCACCCACATGTCACATGTACACTCTTGTAGACACATATACAAAGCACAAGGCCAGAAACAAATATAAGCAGCACAAGGGTCAAATGTGTAGAAATATATGACATATTTTTAAGTAGGATATGAAATATGTGCTATTATGCTAATGAAATAAAAGTTGCATGCATTCCTAGTTTGTAAACCTAAGAACTAATATCTATCACTAAATGAGAGCAAATATTTAAGGCATAGGCACCTGTTTATACAGTTATCTCCAAAAATAACCAGTTCCAGGGGTTCCAGGAAGGTATTTGTTGGAACTTTAAAATACCCTCACAACAATAAAGGGTACTTTCATTGACCTCGTCCATTGTCTTTTGAAAATTTCCTTTTGAGCTGTTGCCTATAGAATCTAGACCACTTTGGTTGCTTGCCTTCTGCTCTGAGGGACCATCACATGCTACTTTCACCTTCTATGAGAGCACACAAGTTGTTCTCCCAGGAAAAATGTCCTTTTGTCATAGAACATCCTTCACTCCAATGCAGTTTCTATTCAAAGTCACAGCACACAGCTAGAGGACAGGAAATTGAATATCTAATGAGGTATTTTCAATTAGAAGTAGGAACACAAGTTTGAGTTTACTAGGAGCAATTAGCATTTAAAATCAAGCTGATTATTCTAGTATTAGGCAAAAAATATTTCTTTGGCGATTGACTCAAATATGGCTTTTTAAGTACCAAAGTCTGTCTGGAAGTGTGTTTTAGCAATTTGAATATTTACTTATGAAATATTTTCAATTTGTATGGAATTATTTTAGTTTTTAATGGAGAAATGATAATCAGAAGCTGAAATATGTTTATTGAGAATGATTTCTGTATCCTTTAAGTTTTATTTCATTTCTTCAAGCTATATATACATAAAAATGAATTTTTACCTAATATTTATATGTGTATGTGTATCTAGATGTGTAGGTATATGTGTATCCATGAGAGTGGAGGCCAGAGAACAACCGTGGATATTGTTCCTCTGAAGCTATCTACTGTGGTTTTTTTGAGACTGGAACTCTCACTAGCCTGAAGTTTGTCAAGTAGACTAGGCTGGCTAGGTCAGCAAGTCTCAGGGATTCACCTATCTGTTCATTCTATCAACTAACCGAGGCTCACAGGGGCTCACTCACCTAAGCTCTCTCAATACGTGTCACAGTTATGTAGCATGGGCCTCTTGTGGGACTTATAACAGTGGGAACAGGGGCTGTCTCTGATTCTTTTACTGGCTCATGGGACTCTACTCCTCATTCTGGGTCACCTTGTCCAGCTTCAGTACATGGGGAGATGTTTTGTCTACTGCAACGTGATATGCTATAATTTGTACATGCTCACAAGAGACCTGCCCTTTCCTAAACAGAAATGGAGGATTGTGTTGGGGGAATGGAAACAGAGTAGGGTAGGATCAAGGAACTTGTAGGAGAGGAGGGAAGGGAAACTGTGGCCAGATATAAAAATAAACAAATAAATATATAAACTCATTTAAAAAGCATTCTATTAATATGAAATATCAAAATAGAAATGTTATTTATATAGAGTATCAATACAGAAAAATATTCTATATCGTTTATTCTTTTTCCAAGATCAAGCAGCCAAAGCCTCTTGAGTCCACAAGTCAAGAGTTATTAATTAACCATCTGATTAGAAGTCTTAACATGCATTTCAGGGGAAAATTTTACCTCCTTCTCTGCCTTTCAGAGGAAGAAGGAATGGAAATAGTTGCGGTCTCTGACACTTGTTTTAATGGTATTAGAATCCTGACTTGAACTCCAATCAACAGTTGCCCATTATAGAATTCTCATGATCAGTATTCTACAGTTATTCTCATTTGACTATTGCAAAACCTTAGGACTATATTACTTAATGGAGAGGGTTGGAGTTTTAAAATTGCAAACACGAGGGGCTAAATGAATGACTCAATGGTGAAGAGTACTTACTATTTTTACAAGATGTCCTATGTTTGGTTCCCAGAACCCATGTGGTAGCTAACATTCTTCTGTTACTTAAATTCTGGCAGATACAATCCCCTTCTCTGGCCTACACAGGTTCTGCCTGCTCATGGTGTATAGTCATGCATGCAAGGCACTCATACACATAAAATAAAACAATGCAGTTTTGTTAAAATGGAGACTATAAAATCTATCTTGACTTGGCTCTCATGAAGAATAAATGAGAATGTAGGTGAAGAACTGGCTTATAACTTTGCACAGTAGGTTTACAATAACTGTGTTATTTAGTATCTTCTTCCTTTAAGAGTGCCTATTAAAAATGATGTAACACAATCAATAAAGGAAAATCCACCAAAGAAGCACAAGATCTGACTAAGACTCCAGCTCCCTTCCTCAGTAAAGCCAGAGTGACAGAATTGAGAGAAGACCTCACTTTTGGGTGAATAATTTTTTTCTTGTGTCAAACATTTCTTTGCTAGAATCTCACTTTCCTAATTAGGTGGAACACAAAGAAGGGCCAAGTCTTTAATAAAGGAGACAGATCTGAGCCCCCTGGCTGAGGTCCACTGAGGCAGACACTGAGGAACAGTCTACTTCTGGAAATTTCAGGATTCTGACATTCCTTCTTAAACATTACTGACTTTTTAATCCAAATGCCCCATGGTAAATTGTGCATCAGCCTGCATGAGCATGAAGAGAACAGAGCTTCAGATGGCATTTGCCATGTTGATGGTTCTGAAAAAGGAAGGTAAAAATCTGGAAAGTGTAAGTTTGCTGTGCCTAATAAAACACCATCCTTGTCTATAAATTTTGACACAACAGTTCTTATCTATAGTTTCTGTTCTTGGGCTGTCTGCATTCCTCAGGAGCAGAAACAATGTGTGAGTCAATTCCTTCAGCCTGTCTAGAACAAAGCAGGGCTCAAACAATCACTGCAAAATCCCTTCATAATGATCATCCCCTCAAATGAGAGAGAGAGAGAGAGAGAGAGAGAGAGAGAGAGAGAGAGAGAGAGAGAGAGCAACCTAATTTATTACTTTACTGTAAGTAAAGTCACAGAATTTCTCTTGGGATGTTGAAATTGGCAGAAAAACAAATGGATATAGGCTGTATGTCCAGATTCTCAGAACTTTAGCCTGAACTTGCTTCCCATGTTGAGCCATAAACAATGGGGAAAGGACTATTTGGGGATAATAGGAAGCATCCATATTTCCCTCTGTCAGAGACAGATGTCATTGCCCCCCCCACTTCCATTACTAGTGGAGAGTGACATAATTTTGGGAATTCTAGGTGGCTCAATTTCTAGAGATGATATCCAGAAAGGACTGTATAGTGCGTTGGAAGGGTTTTTACTAGAAATGTGTGGATTTATCACTAACTTCCTCCCACTGCCAGTGGGCAGGTTATATTTTCTCAAGCAACTCAGTAGTTGGAAGCTAAAGCAAGAAGTCTTGGCTCTGTGCCCCCATTAGCCTAGACAGCTTAGTTTTGCCTACTGTGTGTCTGGAATCACATTTTCAAAATGTTCCTCCTACTTAAGAAGAACAAGTTTGAAAAACATTTCTTTGATTCTTTTGGACACTTTGTTCATTAATTAATAAGACTTCTTATCATTATAGTTTACAGTGTCATTAAATCTTTCAAACAAGCAGTATGAGTTCATTTGATATATGGTAAGTGAGGGAATAAGAGGAAGCAAGGGATTATTACTCTTGTTGTATGTAATGCTAGATAAGCATGACTATGTAAATAATAATCATTAGAAAATACAAATTTGTGTTCAGAAGGTGCCTCCATGGCCAAATGCACTTGTTGCTAAAAGTCTGAGGACCTGAGTTTGATCACTGAAACACAGAGCATAAAGGGGAAAATAGACTCCTGAAAGTTGTCCTATGGTATCTACTCATACAACACACACACACACACACACACACACACACACACACAGCACTAATACTATTACTACTACTACTACTACTACTACTACTACTACTACTACTACTAATAATAATAATTATAATAATAATAATAATAAACAATATTGAAATATTTCTGGAAAGACACTCTTAAAATTTTAATTTTATATTAAATAAGAGACTATCAAATCAAAAATCCTGATATTAACCCACACACCTACAAACACCTAATTTTTGACAAAATAGCTAAAATTATACAATGGAAAGAGGAAAGCATCTTCAACAAATGGTGCTGGCACAACTGGATGATGGTGTGTAGAAGACTGCAGATAGACCTATGTCTATCGTCATGCACAAAATTCAAGTCCAAATGTATCAAAGTCCTCAACATAAATCCAGCCACACTATATCTCTTTGAAGAGAAAGCGGTAGCTACCCTTGAACGAATTCATACAGGAACCTAACATCAGTAGCACAAATAATGAGATCAACCTCCTGAAAATAAGAAGCTTCTGTAAGGCAAAGGACACAATGGACAAGACCAAATGGCAGCCCATAGACTGGGAAAGAATCTTCACCAACCCCACATCTGACAGAGGGATAATCTCCAAAATATACAATGAATTCAAGATGTGGTATATTTATACAATGAAATACTACTCAGCGGAAAAAAAAACAATGAGATTTTGAAATTCTCAAGCAAATGGGTGGAACTTGAAGAAACCATCCTGAATGAGGTAACCTAGTCACAAAAAGAGGAACATGGTATGTACTCGCTCATATATGGATTTTAGACATAAAGCAAAGGATCACCAGCCTATAATTCACACCACCAGAGAAATTAGGATACAAGGATGAATCTAAGAGATTCATACAAGGACCCTCCCAGAAGGGGAAATGAACAAGATCTCCTGAGCAGGGGAGGGGGACAGTGAGTGGAGAGGGAGTTAGGAGAAAGAGAATGGGAGGAGAGGAGACATGTGGGATGAGGAATATTGAGTCGGGGGGACATGAATAGAAGAGAGCAAAAATAGAGATACCATAGTAGAGGGAACCATTATAGGTTTGAAGAGAAAACTCTAGAGAAATGTCTAGAGACTTACAAAGATGATCCCATCTAACAATCTGAGCAACATTGGAGAGGCTGACTTAAATGCCCTTCACTGACAATAAGATTGATAACTACCTTATATTCCATCTTAGAACCTTCATGTAGTAGTTGATGGAAACAGAAGCAGATACCCACAGCTGAACACTGAGCTGAACTCCTGGAATCCAGTTGCAGAGAGAGAGGAGTAATAAAAAAAGGGGACAAGACCAGGCATCAGACACCCACAAAGATAGCTAACCTGAACAAGGGGGAGCTCATGGATTCCCAGACTGATAGCTTGGAAACCAGCATTCGACCATCTCAGAACCCTTGAACATGGGTCTCAGTTAGAAGGCCTGGGCAGTCTAAGCGACTTCTGACAGCAGAACCAGGAAGTATCCCTGGTGCACATTATCCATGGAGGGATACTCCCTTAGCCTAGAGACAGGAGGGAGGGCCTAGACCTTACTCCAAATGACTTGACAGATTTTGATGATCCCTCCTGGAAGGTATCACCCTTCCTGTGGAGTGGGCAGGGGAATGGGACTGGAGTGGGGGGGAGGGTCGGGGAGCATGGGAGGGAGGGAGGGAGGGAGGGAGAGAGAACTGGGATTGGTATGTAAAATAAGAAAAAATAATAAATAATTATAAAAAGAAAATATTCATTTTTCAATGTTACTAACTTATTTGGATCAAAGAACTTTTTTCTCCCACTGACATCTACAATAAAGTGGTCAGTTTAATTTCACAATTTAAGTTTTAAAGAGATATTATTATTACAAGTATAAATAAATGATATGGAAACATTTTTCTAAGATTTAGTAGACATTGGGGCAATGCTTCCAAGGGTATTTCCTTATTAAGAAATATCATGTATGAGAAATTTGAATTACATATTAGGTACATATGAATGTCAGGTATTATGTTGGATATGTTTTGCATTCATATGTGTGTATGTAGAATTCAATTAATCTCTTGAATTTTAAATTGTTCTTTCAATATTTAGAAAGTAAAACAATGGGTTTTGGGGGTCTCCCTCAATGGTAGAATGCTTGCTCTGCATATACAAGGTCTTGAGTTTTATCCTCTGCTACAAAGTAAAGATGGATAATTTTTCTTATTTGTGTTTTGCACATATATATATATGGTATATGCATGGGCATGTGTTTGCATGTTTTCCTGTGTGTTAGCTAATTATGTGTAAGTGCCTATGGAGGCCTGAAGTTGATGTTGAGTGTCCTGCTTAGTCCCTCTCCACTTTGTTTTCTGAGGCAAGATCTCTTGCTGATTCCAAAGTTCAAGTTTTGACGATCTGGCTAGGGACCTCGCTCCAGTCTCTATGTGTGCTCAGGTTCCTAGGTTTGTAGACACATCGCCAAACTCACCAGCTTTTACATAGGTCTGGGATATGCTGTCTGTTCCTTATGTAACACAGCACATACTTTACTCTAAGTTGTTTCTCAAGACCCTTGATGTATAATTTTAGTAGTGGTTGTAGAACATAGAAAATCTGGTTTTATTTTGGAAATATTTTTCTGACCTCTTCATTATCCATTTGTGGACACATTCAAAAGGCATAGAAGGTTTCTAATAATCCACAACACCCAGGGTCTTAGTTGATAGATGACCCATGATGTACTAGTGAATTCCTTCTGCTTTAAGGAATAATTTTGGTCATAGAAGAGTGTGTTCTTCCATATTTCCTAATTTTATTCTACATCAGCCTTGCTAGACATATAAAGTATCAAATTAGTAAATGCTAATTCTGAGTTTTTATGCAGCTCAACTTTATTAATGTTCTATGTCTTATTAAAGACAGCAAAAAGAGAAAGATTTTTTTATTAATAATATAATTTAAAAATTTTACATGTCGAACCTTCCCTGCCTCCCTCTCTCCATCCCTCCCACTTACCCACTTTCCCCCCTCACATGCACTCTGACCATCCTACATGTGGAATGGGGCTTGGGGGATGAGAAGAGAAAGATTTTTAAAATTTTGAGTGTAAAACAGTTTTCCACTTCATAAAATAGTCAATGTCACCTTGTGTTAACATAAACATTCATAGCTGGGCAGTTATTCCTGTGCTTTGTTTTTATTATTGTTTTAAGTTAGCATACTAACATACACATAATGAGATCCTTTATGGCATTACATATTTATTTAATTTGTTCCTCTCTTCCAAACTCTTCTAGACCCCTCTTTCTACCAGTCACTCCTTTTCACTTTGGTCACACATATTCTGCTGCTTTTTCTTTCTTGCTGTTCCCACATCCCTGAAGACCTCATTTTCCTCAATGTCTTGCTTTATTTAGGATAACACTATATACTTCATCAAGTTCATCAAAACTAGATTCAGTATTTTCTTTTCACATTTGGTATGGTCAGACATTTTACACTCTTTACTGAGATATTGATTAAATGGCCTTTGTTTATTTACAAACTGTCCTTCATAAAAGGTCAGAAATCAATTTGTTTAGATGTGTGGGCCATGTAGTACCTTCCACATGAAAGGTAAATGTTGAAACATTTAATGTTGCCCAAATTCTAAATGGCACCGAACACAGCTAACCCAGACAACAGCAAGGAGTGGAGAGGTCAGTGAGAATGGTATGTGGTAGGATGACATACATTTTATACTAGAAAGATATTCCAGGTCTGAGAAAGACAGGAGAAGGTGGCTGAATGGGGAGAGGGATAAGCCTCAGACTGGCTTGTCCTGGAAAACCCAGTATGTTTCTTTGGAGAGACAGATGTGATGATATCCCTCCATAGAGTGCACAGTACTCTTTGCTGCAGTCTGTTCATAATTGTTAGCCAATTTTTCTATGAGAATGCCATCAACAAATACACATACATTCATGAGATCCTTACGACTTTGAGTGTTTCAGTTCATGATTACACAGTAAAAACTGAAGTCTGTATAATATTTTAGGTCCCCAAATACTGTCTCTTTGCACAGACTGTACCATGCTCACATTTATGAGAAAAGGGTGTGGTAAAATGGTGTTCCATAAGCTGAGTAATGTGTAGAAAATTAAACATAGTAAAGTATAATAGGCACGATTCTCTTCCACAAAATGAAGTTTCCATAGACAGTTTTTGTGGGATAGATTTTAAATTATTTCCAAATCTTGTTTCTTTCCCCCAAGAGAATACTATGTGCTTACTACTTAGCTTTGTCTGTGATATTATTTTTCATTAAAATACTTCTTATCTTGTAAATCCTGAATTTTGCATGAACACAATCCCAACTACAGTTGAGGCAACAACTCCATCTATCTTAAAATTGCATTATAAGGACCAAGCACCTCAATATGTTTTGGATGATGGTTAGTGCTAGTAAGGTAACAGCACATCTCCAGAGGTCAGAAGGGGACTTAGTCCTCTGATTGGGATTGCCTGTATAGCATAGACACATACTTGGGAATGTCATTTGTGCTAAAACTATAATCCTAACTTTTATTTGTTTTTCATCTCCCCAAATGTGTATCCTATATTTATTTTTAAAAACCCTTGCTCTGTCAATTACTGTTTTTGTGACCTCAGTTCCAACTCCTTAATTCTCATTTACTTAATTTATCAAACAAGGGTCCTAATCCCTTTTCACATAATTGTGAAGACTGAATGGAACAATCAAACATGATATGGGATAATGTTTTTGTCCACTGTAAAGATTTGTCACTCATATTGGTTTAATAAAACCATGATTGGCAAGTAGCAAGACAGGAAGTATAGGCAGGGCTACTACACTGACAGAATTCTGGGAAGAGGAAGGCAGAGAGTGAGACACCTTGTTGCTGTGGAGGAAGCAAGAGGCCTGGGCATCACCAATAAACCAAAGCACATGAAGATACACAGATGAATAGAAAAGGGTTAATAATTAAGAGAGAGCTAGCCAATAAGAAGCCTGAGCTATAGGCCAAACAGTTTATAATTAGTATAGGCTTCTGTGAGTTTACTTGGGACTAAATGGCTGCAGGACTGGGTGGTACCGAAACATCCATCAACACAAACTGATGGACGTGAGCAAAGGGACGGTTTCAGGAGGTGTGCGATTCAGAATACACACAAAAGCAAAAGATAGTTATTAAAATTGCTTTAAATTTTTCTGTGTATGTGGCATTCATACCCTTTAATCTCCCTGTCCTCTATGTAGTTCAGCAGGAATAGCCCAAGCAGAATAAAATCTGAACAATACTAAAATAAATCCATGTGTTACTAGAGTGCACAAGACGAATAGATAAATTCTGATCAGGGCACAGGGCAGCACTGAGGTCTTCTCTGGGGGATCACAAGGCATTGTATTAGGAATATAACCCTGTGGACTTTTAAAAGAACCAATCTTCAGAAATTGTTACAGTCGAGGATATGATTCATAGAGAGGATAAAAAGTTCTCCCTTAACCATGAATTTTCACAGAATAGAAAAATCCAGAGCTGGGGCAATAAAAGGAAATTAGCTTTCTAGGAAAGAGGAGAAAATAGGAGTCTTATGAATCTCCAGAGTCTCCCAGTCATTTCTGTACAACTCTAGAGAGGTTATGCAAGAGTGCAATCTTTATTCAACTACTAAACTTCATGTTTCTCCATAAATGGAGCCTAGGGTTTTAAGATTGCTATGCAATTATATGAGAAATGCCTTTTAGCTAATACTTAGACATTTCTTGAACTACCAGAACTACCAAGAAACAGTGGGATTAGTAGAAGCATTGATAAATTAATAAATTTCATGAAAGTAGGCAGTACCACTCCCTGGTTAGATTCTCAAAAGAAAATGAAAGAATGCTACTTGTGCATGTATTTGTCTCTGCTATTCACTAGGAATGTGACATGACCAACTGTCTCAAGCTTGGGCTGCTGTGGCTTCCAGTGATGGTTCAGAAACTGCAATTGAAAGATAAAATAAACCTGCACTCCCTCCCTGTATCTTTGCAATCACAACAACAGAAATGAAATGAGAATAATGCTCCTTTCAAGGATTATGAAATTGTCATATTTCAGTTTTGCCAGAGGATACATTTTAATGAAATGTAAAAAAATCAGAAAATACTTTAATAACAATTCTTGTATTTTTTATATAAATAATGAAGAGCTGGCTTGAGTATCATTGTGTGAGTTTTAGATATCCTGTATTTTAATATGATTCCCAGCTAAACAAACATACTATGAACAATTTGTGCTATTGTTTTTGTTAAGCATCATAAGACTCTTTTCAAGAGAATATTTTCACCCCAAGGTTTCTCAGTATTCAATACTCTGTATTCAATACTGCTGTTTTAACAGATGACAACTATGAAATTTTCTTTAAAAAATGTTTGTTTCATTGTTTTTTAAGGATTACACTCTTATTTCCATAATAGTTTGGCACCTACTGTTCTATAAAATTGAGCATACATAATTTTATTCTTAGGCAATTAACTTTTAATTATTTCAGGGGAACTCATTATCTTACTAATGCCTACAAGCTAACAGATTAAAGTTAAATTTAACATTAAAATGTTCCATTTTAAGAAATTCCTCATCTGTTCGTTAGACTGAATTTGAAGTATAGTCATCTCAATGATAAAAACATGGAATGTGGCTGCCATGGTTGGTAAACCTAAACAAAACTTTCAAATTATTGAATAGTCTTAAAAATGCTATTGGAAACACACTTGATGAAAATAGCAGTGCATATTTTTTTTCTGTGGTTAGCTATATGACACTCAGATGAAGAGCAAACACAGTGTGTGTCCATTAGAGAATCAAAGCCTATTTAAGAGACTGCCTTGATGTTTTCAGGTGGTACTTGATCATGAGCAGACATTGCCCAAAAATCTAGTTATTTAGACCTAGGAAAAAGGAAATTATTCTCTTCTGTATTATACCTTTCCCTGATTCTAACAGAGAAGCAACAGCCAGAGGAGACAGAAACTAAAATGCAAAATGTATGCTGGGTATGTACAAACACACATTTTTCAATACTATATTTTTTATTTTAAAGAAGAGAAAATAGTCACACATATTATATATCTGAAAGGCTAGCAAATCTAACAGGAACTTTCCAGAAGACAGATATGGAGACATGTAGGCAGCATCTACCCTTTGCTTAAGAAATTTACCTTTTGACTTTGAAATAACAGTCCTAATATAATTTAGTATGCTATTTTTGCTCTTCCTTGGGAAGATTTGCTTTGTTTCTTGATGGTGGTACATATATAGTAAAGACTCAAAGCTTACAAAAGTAAATACAGTGAAATGAATGGTGGTATTCAATGGACTACTCCAACCTAGTTCCCCAAAGAGAAGTTCAGTTACTAGAACGCTAAATATTTTTTCAATTATTTTCTCTGTTTTGAAAATACTTCAAAATGTTTTCATGTAAAATACCATCCCCAGTGTACTGTTATATCATCTCACAGTACAGAGACACCATGGTGACAATCCAGTTTAGAAGATAGAGAAGAACAGATGAGGCTGTTACTTCCTTTTTTTTTTTTTTTTTAAAAAAAAAAAAAACTATTTTGTTTATGTAGCTTCAGTTAACCAATTCACATCAGATCTTAACTGCTGTTCCCCCTCTTTTACAGATATTGAGGCATTGTCCCCAGCTAAGAGACTTCCAGGTCAAAGAACATCGGGGAGCTCATGGACTTCAGTCTGATAGCTGGGAAACCAGCATAGGACCTACCCTGACTTCCTGAATGTGGGTGTTAGTTAGGAAGACTGGGCAGTCTATGGGGTCTCTAGTAATGGATCAGAATGGACTTTGGGAGCCCATTCCACATAGAGGAATACTTTCTCAGCCTAGACACGTGGGGGAGGGCCTAAGCCCTTCTCCAAATGTTATGACAGACTTTGAAGATTCCCCATGAAGGCCTCACCCTCCTTGGAGAGCAGAAAGGGGATGGGATAGGGATTAGGAGGAGCACAGAGGAAGAGGAGAATGTGAGGGAACTGTAATTGCCATGTAAAATAAGCTTGTTGCACATTTAAATCAAGAGAGAAAGAGACAGAGACAGAGACTTCCAGGTCACAAGATATCTCATCTGGGAAGTGTATTTACACACACTGTTCCCCAGTCCTTTGATACCTACTAACCAGATATCCATCAGGGAACCTCCCTTAGTCCTCAGATATATAAAACCAGCTTTTTGGAGCCCATGTCATATGGTGGGATACATTGCTCAGCCTTGTTTGGGGGAGGGACTTGGTTCTGCCTTAACTTGGTATGCCAGACTTTGTTGATTCCCCAAGGGAGTCCTTAACCCCTCTGAGGAGTGTATGGGGGAGTAGTATGGGAGTGAGGAGGAATGTGAGAGAAGGGGAGGGAGGAAGAACTGAGGTTGAAAGTAAAAGGAAAAAAATTAAATAAATAAAAATTTAAATAGAAATAAAGGTGAAAAAAGAAACCCCATTCTGCTAAGAGGCCTTCCATCCCTCTTCTTCATCTGCCCACCAGGCTTTTGTGTCCCTGGTGTTGGAGCCTCGAGTCTCCTTGTAGCCCCCACCAAAATTCTGTTTCTTCATCTGTGTCTGTAAATAGCATTAACAACTTAAAAATAAACTAACTCCTTACTTCTCTGTAATCCATCTCAGTGTCCCTCTTGAACTCAACACCCATTCAAACAACTTATTAAGATTCTGTAAAAACAATTATTATAAAGTGATATAGACTAAAGTAAAAATTCAATTTATTACCTTTAGGTATTGTGGCTCAAAATATTTTACCATGGCTTTAATACATATGTTTCCCTTAGAAAAATAAATGGCCACTTTAGCAGCAATGATTCTGTCAAACCTTAAAACTAAAATATGTCCCAATAATTTATTTTATTTATTTATTTTATGTACAGGTTTGTCCAGAAATGTGTTCCTCTTTCCTGGAGTCAAGCTATTCTTCAGGAACTGATAATATATTTTAAAAGTACTTTGTTCTTGATTGACATTTTTTTTTTGTTGTTATTGTTCTTGTTGTTGTTGCAGTATCTCACTATGGAGCCTAGATCAACCTCACAACCTAGATCTTTTATCAGGTTCTCAAGAACTGGGGATATTGGTGATTGTCATAGCAGCTGGTGTTTTCTTATAAAAAAAATGATAAAAGGCAACTTAGGGGCAAAAAGGCTTTATTTTCCTCACAGTTACAGGTCCATCACTTCAGAAACTTTTAGGGTGGCTGTTACTTGAAGCAACCAGCCTCATCCACAGTCAAGAATAAGAATAAATGTACACATGCATGCCTCCAGGGCTTAGTTTACCTCATTTCTCCCTTTCTTTTAATATTAATTTTATTTAAAATAAAATATCCCTCTTCTTCCCATCCTCTCATTCCCCGCCCTCCCCACCAACCTCCTATCCCACCCATACATATCCACTCCTCAGGGAGAGGCCTGCTTTGGTCTTATGCTTGTTCTCCAGCTGCCAGACTTGGGAGCTCCCACTTGCTCAGGTCAGTTGTTTCTGTGAGTTTCCCATGCATGGACTTGACCCCTTTGCATATCACTCCTCCCTCTCTACTACTGCAGTTTACCTTTTCTGCTCTTATATAGCTCAGTACCCCAAGCCTAGGGAATGTTTGCTGGAGTGTTCTCAACTTTCCCAAATAATACAATCAAGACAATCCCACACACACCTGATCTAGAAAGTATGTCATGGAGATGTTCTCCCCCTGGGGATTGTGGGTTGTGTGAAGTTGCCAATTAAAACTACCCATCATTCGGCTAGATTGCAAATATTTTTATTTACATAATTTGTTTCTGTAGTAGGTTTCACTTTCAAATTAGGAATCACTGTTTCACCCAACTTTGGCAAAGCCATTAAGGGACGGTGAAATGTAATTATATTCTAATATCAAAAATATAGTTTGAAAAAGCTTACAAGATTCTTGGAGCAAATATATGAAACAAGCCTTTCTATCATGTTTTTCTCATACCATCTCAGAATACATAAAGCTGTTTATTACAAAGTTGAATCCCTAGGCAGTACCCTGGACCACTAAATATGAACACATTTTGATAGCCTCCTGTAGCTATTCCTATTCCTTTCACTCAGATGATAATGACTAAACTTGGGGTCATTTGGATTTAAAGCATATTGGAATCAAACGTATCTTGGCGACACATTAATTTTACATTCTTGGCTGGAGATCGATGAGTTTTATTATTTTGTCCATCAGTGATTATTAATTGTCTGTGTGCTATGCACTCATCCTGACATTCTAACTTGTTCAAGGCCACACTACATAGCCCCACTCCAGCAGGAATACAGGCTTTCACCCTTTTGAAGAACTCTGAAGTGCTCCCTTAATTCTGGGCTGCTCCTGATGTTTGGCTGAATAGACAGTTACCTCTTCATATATTAGAAAGGCCAATGCACTCAGTAGAGAACATATTACATTTTTGGTCTGAACCATGTCTATGGTGGTCTCCAGTTTTTGACACATAAACAGCTAACACAGTGTTGTTGACTATTAAACTTCACATTTCTCAGGTGCCTTCAACAAAAATTGACATCAGTCCTACCCTTTCTTGTCCATGTTGACCAAGTAAAGATGACAATGAGTGCTGTGACTGTTGTTTCTTTAATGCTTTGCTGCATCTGATATTTCAGCAAAGCACCTATGAACATGAAAACTTTTAAAGCTATTGTCATATTTCATAACTTTAACCAGACCAGACTTACTCAATTAATATATCAAAAATCACAAATTTTGAGTAATCAAAATATCAATCCCTCCAGTGAAGAAATAGTGGTCATTTTACTTGAAAAAGATCAGCATATCGGAACATGGATTATAAAATCTGTTAAACTCTTGCATCTTAAATTAGGTGTCTTTGCAGTCAGATACTTATAAACTAAAGATTATAATAATTCTATTTTATATATAATGGATATTATGATATTTTCGTGCATGTCATGCAAGATCAAAAAAATGTAAAGAAATTTCTGGGAAACATTTTTCTACTGCCATTCATTTCTTTCTTTCTTTTTTAAACAATTTTTTCTTTTCCTTTGGTTTTTGGAGATAGGGTTTCTCTGTGTTGCCTTGAAGCTGCTCTCCAACTTATAAGGATTCCCTGCATCTGCCTCCTGATTTCTGGGATTAAATGTGTGTGCCACCACCCTCTGGATAATTTCTTAAATAAATATATTGTATCACTATTTATGCAGGTGTGTATAATTTATAGACCATTTTATTCTGCTTGCTATTTTGAATGAATGGAGGTATAGAATATAATTATTTCCTGAGTCTTATCAGTACTGATTTTTTAATTTGAAAGAATAGCAAAGGGGAAAAAATTTAAAGTAAGACACCAAAAGAGATCACAGTACCAAGTAATTGTATGTCATACTAATTGTGAATGTTGACATCTTACAGCATACAACAGATTTGCTCTTTCCATGGCAATTGGGATGACAAAAGTCAGTTGTTAGTATTAATTAAAAGGAACAATTAAGAGTCTAAGAAAATTGAAATTTTCCCAGGCTCAGTCATCTTCATTATTCACTCTAACCATTTGCATGGGTATTTACAACAGGCTGGACACTGTGTGTGGCACCATGGGAGAAATACAGCAAGCAGACTGTGGCTGTGCTCTGTGAAGAGGCTTCTATTAGCTGAATTATTTTTCATTGCTTCCTCTTGCCCTCAATTCCAGGTACCAGGAGTTCATATATCCAGAATAAAAACATACATACACTGTAAAGCCTTAGCCTTGCACTAGAGAGGCCTCATTGGTGGACATTGTTTCTGGAAATCCTCTCAGAAGATATGCATGCTTTCTAACTCTTCTTTTTCACTGTAACTCACCCCACAAACAACTGAGAAAGTATTTTCTTCGAGCTTCCAGAGTAATATTCATAAAACATAATAAAATCACCCCTCTCCTCTTCCTTTAGTTTTTAAAGACCACCACACCAAACTCTGATGTCCTGTGACCACTTTCTCTCTACACCCATTTCACAATGCTGTCCTTCATTCTGCTTCATGTTCTCAACAATCAAGTTTGAACCCAGTGTCGACTGTTGCAAGGGCATTGTCTCTGAGGTAAACTTGGCTGTCACATTGCTACAGCTGGCTCCTGTCAAAGTGCAGATACATTATTACTTCCTTCTAGAAATTCTTCATGGCCAGGTAATCTCAGCAACTACCACCTTTTCCAAATTAAGTAGAACACTTCTCACTATCTGAGACCCTTGAAATTATTAATTCATTTACTCTCTAGTTTACTAAATTAAACTCCAAGGTCTGTAAGAGCTGTAGCCTTGATCAATACTTGACTGTTGTAATTTCTCAGTGTTTAATCAGTGCCTGCAATAATAAAGTAGCTGGTATGCTGTAAATAAACAAATATTTTAATAGTAAAGGTATATTTTAATTAAAAGTTTACTTTCAATGAGGATGGCTGATCAGGTCAATGTCTCCTTGAAGTTTCAAGGAGGGTAACAGTAAAGGGTTACAGAGAAAGAACGAAAGACGAATATCATGTTTGCTCTCATGCAAAATCTAGTTTTAAAAATCTATAATACATATAAATAATATAAACATATTAACATTGACACACACATATGTTGAGGTGACATTTTGTTTATGATCTAATAAAGCTTGCCTAAAGATCAGAGTGTAAAGTTAGCCACAACCATACAGGGCAGCCAGAGGTGCTATACACCTTTAGTCCCAACACTCAGGAGATGCAGGCAGATGGATCTCTGTGAATTCAAGGCCACCCTAGGCTACATGAGAGTGAATCAATCTAAAACAGAAAGAGAGCTCACTCCTTTGATCCCAGAACCTGAGATGAAATGCCTTTAATCTAAGCACCAGGGAGTTGTAGACAGAAATGATATGGCTGGGCACAGAGAGGAATATAACGTGGGAGGAGACAAAGAACACAATTCATCCTGAGGTATGGTGGAGAGCAGTGCAGTTTAAAGAGCAGTGCAGTCTAGAGGTACAATCTGAAGACAGGATCAACCCTTCTATCTGAGCATTGGTAGAGGTGAGAACTCTCTAGTGGCTGCCTGCTTTGCTTCTCTAATCTTCAGCTTTAACCCCAATGTCTGTCTCTAGGTTTTTATTATTTGTGCTTTGTGCCCAGCTAGTCACAGCAAATACTACATTTTTCTAGTTCAGTAGAGTACTTCTCACTATCTGAGACCCATGCACTTATTAATTTGTTTACTTTCTAGTTTTCTTAATTAAACTCTGAGTTCTGTAAGAGCTGTAGCTTTGATCAATACTTGACTGTTATAATTTCTCAGTGTTTGTTTAATCAGTGCCTGGCATAATAAAGTAACTTTAAATAAACAAGCATTTTATTAGCCAAAATATATTTTAATTAAATGTTTATTTTCAGTGAGGATGGCCTATCAGGCCAATGTCTTCTTGAAGGTTCAAGGAGGGAAACAGTAGAGGGTTACAGAGAGAAAAAAAGAAAAGTATGTTTGCTGTCATGCAGAATCTAGTTTTAAAAATCTATAGCACATATGATTAATATATATGTATATATATATATAACATTAATGTTGATATATACATATATGATGGGGAATGTCCTTCTGTATGCTGTGAATATATGTTTCTCTTATTGTTTGATATATTAATGCTGATTGGCTAGTAGCTAGGCAGGAAGTATAGGCAAGGCTAGCAGACCAGTAGAATTTTGGGAAGAGGAGGCAGAGAGGAGCCACTAGGGAGATGCTATGTATATGTCAGGAGGAGCAACAGGGCTGGACATCACAAGTAGCCAAGCAAAGTGGAGATAAGTAGATTAATAGAATTGGGTTAATAATTAAGACAAAGCTGACCAATAAGAAGCCCGAGCCATTGGCCAAGTAGTTTATAATATAAGTCTTTGTATTTATTTGGGACTAAAGATGGTGGGAACAGACAGAAATAAAACTCCATCTACACACATATGAACATTTATATGACATGAAAGGAAACACCTATTTGGGGAGGAAGGGGATCGGCACATGGAGTAATGGGTTAAAATTGAGTATTGGATATAAATTTGAGGAAAGTACAATGATCAATAAAACTTTTCTGAAGATGTTCTATCCATCTGCTATTAATTACATAAAAATAAACTTAATTTCTCTCATTGTAGCTTTCAATAATACTAATTCTATTCACACTACATTTGTTTGCTCAAAGAATATCTTCCCATACCAAAAATGTAAGTTCTATTAATGAACTGAATCAATCATCACTCCCCCTCCTTCTGTCCAAATCAATGCATGGACTTGAATAGTAACTTCAGCAGAGACTTTATTCTTGAATGAATGATGATATATGATTAAATTAAAATGTTTAATTTGACAGAGGGCTGATCTCCAAAATATATAAGAGCTCAAAACTTGGTCATCAAAAAATCAAATAATCCAATTAAAAATGGGATACTAACCCAAACAGAATTCTTAACAGAAGAATCTCAAGTAACAGAGAAACAGTGAAGGAAAATTTCAACATCCTTAGCCATCAGAGCAGTGCAAATCAAAACTTCTGTGAGACTACATCTTATACCTGTCAGAAGGGCTCAGATTGAACACAAATGACAACTTATGCTGGAGAGGATATGGAGCAAGGTGAACACTTCTCCATTGCTTATGGGAGTGTAAAGTTGTATAAGCACTTGGGAAATCAGTATGGTGGTTTCTCAGAAAATTGGGAATCAATCTACCTTGGGATTCAGCTCTACCACTCCTGGGCATATACCCAAAGAATGCTCAATCACATCATAAGGGCATTTGATCAACTATGGTCCATAGAAGCTTTATTATAGACAGAATATGGAAACCACCTAGATGACCCTCAACTGAACAATGGATAAAGAATATGTAGTGTATTTATACAATGGAATGCTTCTATTGTAAAAAAAAAAAAAA